>CM067508.1:28296070-28976070 GCA_034509495.1 Acestrorhynchus altus
TATATATATATATATATATATATATATATATATATATATATATATATATATATATATATATATATATATATATATATATATTTATATATAAACATAAACATAATTGTGCATATAGACCCACTGTGCTGCACACAGGATTATTTGTCCTCTGAATTTTACCAATCTACGCAGTGAAACACACACATATAGTGAATTCATACACTGGTGGACATTTCTATCCTCGGTGCTCAGGGAGCACCTGGGGAGTTCAGTACCCTGCACAATGGCACTTCAGTCATGTCCTGCAGGTTCAGGCACTCAAACATTCCAGCCATAACCTGGCCTGCTTCCCTAACCACTACGATGAGTCCAGGGTCTACTTGCAATCATTAGCTGCATTCAGTAAAACCCTCTGAAGAGAGTGCCAGGCCATTGTGGAATAGCAATAGCCTCAGAATGAGCTGTGGAATCATCTCTGTTAATGTAATCCCTGTGTTGTAGTGGGCAACAATTATTATACAATAATTATATACACTTACATTATGTATGTAACTGCTTGCTTACGTAGGTTAAGCCTTGGACACCTGTAGACCTCAACAACAAGTCTGGTTAAACAGCCAGACATTTAGATCAAATTTGTATGTCCAGTGACATCAAAAGTGGTTCTACTCAGATGTAACCAATTTTGAACTTTGCCATCAAAGTTTTTGGTCTGCCATCCTCTTGCTCTCAGGGTAGCCAGGCAGAATATCTAAACTGTTTTGCATGTCCACAGATGTCCAAAAGGGATTTTGGTCAGATGTTCAGAGCATGTCCACCAATGTCCAGATGAGGTCTTAATTAAATATTCAGATATTGAACCTGTCTTGCATGTCCACAGATGTCCAGCTGAGGTTGACATCAGTTGAAAAACTATGGCACATACTGTACTTAAAGATTAAGCTAAGAAACAGAGAGCATTTTCAAAATATCTGCAGTGAAACCTGGTCAGGTTTGTTAGTTAGTTGATTGCTATGTTAAAATTATGTCAAAATTACATATATTTTTAACACGCAATGAGGTATAATTTTCAACCCTAGTCCTCTAAAAACACACCTGAAACCTGACCACAGAAATTGTGGTGTTGTTCTATAATTAGCCCATATTAGAAAACACAGGTCTAAATAAACATGTTCCAAACCTGATACTGAACTGACACATATTTCTCCATAATTGTCCTCCATTTTTCTACTTAACACTTTGAATTTTGAGTTTAACAGGGCAAAATATGAATATTGCAACCATCATGCTACAGGCTTAGTATCCTATGAGTTAGCCCAGGGGTTCTTGACCTTTTCCACTTTACATCCCACCTGTTAGTAACTGAAAAACATAATGTCCCACAAGAACACAGAACTTTTAATGCAAATTTTACTATTTATATGTAAAAAATGGGAGAATCTGGGCCTAATCAGGAGCTTAGAAAAACACGTTATCATGAAAACATCTATCACAAATGTCCCTCACAAACATAAGCAGATGCTGCGATCAGACGACACATCTAATTACAAAATCTGCACTTCTTTAATTATGTCTAACAGCTGTGTCTGTCAGACCCCATGTCGACAATCCATCTACTGACTATCACATCAGATCTGATGTAGTCTAGGTCGACGGTTGCAGATGATCACCCACTAAAAATTATTCATCTTATGGACATTCAGATCATGTCTATATTGAAATATAGACATGATCTACACGGCCATTAGATGCAGGGTTTAGAAGATTTATTAAAGAAAACAAACATTGGATACAAACACGAAACACTGAGCACAAAGGCTGACAAGGACTAACTGAATATGGCAGTTGTGGCACCATTATCATCCTCTCTCTCTGTATCTCTTTATGTGTATACACACACACACACACACACACAAGCGCACACACACACACACACAAAAGGTACTACAGCTTCATAAACGGTTCAGTTATATACTAATATATATATATATATATATATATATATATATGTTAATAATACAGCTAAACAGCTTTCACACCACTGCTGTTCTTCACAAAGGCTTTGTCAAATGAGCTGACAATCACAGGCGTTGGTACATTGGAATGTAAGCTAAGAACAGAACAGGGTTCTTTAGTTCACTGGTCTCCAGCTGTACCTGGTTATTAAAGGTGCAGTGCAAAGCAAAAATGCAAACCTTTTTTATTTAAACAAGTACATTGTTAGCAATGAATTAAATTCAGTGTTAGGCTGACCAGGCAGATTAATTTAAACCAGGCTGAGTGAACTGCACAGTTTTATTGTACAAAAAGCTGTAAAACACATCACTTGCTGTAGACAGTAGCATACTGTTAATGTCAGAATGTGATCGATACTTAGGAAATATTGGATGATAACAGGGACAGACTGTCTTATGCATGTCATATTGTTTATGCACGCTCCACATGCTCTCGCTGAGAACAAATGAACAAACAGCTTGCCTGCGTGCTCTACTGAATGCAAATCTCCAGATCTTTCAGGCTGCTATGCCTGAAAATATTAATGATTAGAAAAAGTAACACATAAGCTTGCCTCCATAACCCATCAGCAGTTGGTCAGTATTTATTTAAGTGAGGTTATAATAATAGCAACAACAATAGCATGTATTATTATTATTATTATTATTATTATTATTATTATTATTATTATTATTATTATTATTATTATTATTATTATTATTATTATCATATTTCTGCCTTGCGTCACTATGACCCCAACCAGGAGAAAGTTTTGAGGTCACAAATTTTGGTTTTAGAAAGTTTGCTGCCTCAGTTCCTTTTAGAACCAGATGTTTATATGGTATAATATTGTACACTTATTAGCATTCCCAGTATTTCCTTTTTTTTACTTTTTATTGAGAAATACCAGTTTAAGTAAAGACTTAATATTTACAATGTTGACCCTTCTATTTTAGATGTCTGGAGTTCAGTGCCTGGGCAAAAGCTTGAGTGATGGCAATTCAATCTTGCCTGTTTTTGTTTGTTCACCCTCTTCTTGAGGAGTGAGCACAGGTTCTCAATGGGATTGATATCTGGGGGGTTTTCTGAACATGGACCCAAAATTTCAATGTTTTGTTCACAGACCCACTTGCTTATGACTTTTGCTTTGTGACACAGTGCTCCATCATGCTGAATAAGCCCTTGTTCATCTCCAAATTGTTCCTGGATTGTTAGCAGAAATTGCCCCTGGAGGATGTTTTGATACCATTCCTTATTCATGTTCATGATCAAACCCACTACTGGATGAGAAGCAACCCCATCATTGTTTGCGCTCATCTTTTTCCCAGATGTCAGACATTGAAGCCTTCTTCACTGCAATTGAATCACTCTTCATGAAGATCTTGATGACTACACATATGTCCTTGGTGGTAACCACGTTGACCATGAAAAGCACCACAACCTTTTTAAAGCAACCGGTCTCCTATTCAAATCAGCATGAGAGTGATATCAGCTGTCGTCTTATCTGAGCTGTCTTTTCTTATTAATGAGATCATCAGTGAAATGATGTGGTTAAAATGCAGTCATTTTGTGATAAGTTGATTTTCATGGCAGGGACTTTGCAATTAATTGCAATTCATCTGATCACTCTGATCACAATCTAGAGTTAATACAGCAAACTTTCTAAAAAAACAATAATCTTGTATACAGTTGTGGCCAAACATTTTGAGAATGGCACAAATTTTTATTATTATTATTATTATTATTATTATTATTATTATTATTATTATTATTAATAATAATAATAATAATAATAATAATAATAATAATAATAATAATAAATAAATAAATAAATAAATAAATAAATAAATACAATACAATACAATACAATACAATACAATAATCAAATAATGCCACGGCGGCACTGAAGGTATGTGTGATGTGTGAGTCCTGGGTTGTCGGTTCAGTTCTCACTTTGCTCTCTGCATATGAGGACAATGGCCTTCTGGGTAATCCAGCTCAACTCCCATCTCTCGAAAAGCAAACATGGCAGTTGAATAGGCTATGCTAAATTACCCCATAAATGTGAGTGTGTAAGTCAATGAGTGTGTGTGGTATGCTGTGATAGACTGGTGCCCTGTCCAGGGGGTATTCCTGCCTTGCTCCAGACCCACAGAGACAGAAGCAGGGAAAATGGATATATGGATGATGGATGGATGGACACTGCCTTCTAGGTGTGAGTGAATGGCTTTGAAGAAAAACCTCCTTTGTTACATTGTTGTGGTGTGTAAAACATTGCCTCGTGGTATCTTTGCTCATTGACGTTTGATACACTTTCTTTTTGAAAGAAATATAATAAAATTCACTAAGCCACTCAGTTTTATGTGGTATAACACACAGAGTCAATGTGTTGGTAGTGGAGGAATCCTTCAGCAAGCTGGAGAACTGGGGACCATCTACTTTAAGGACCTGTCCCATGGAGAGCTGTGTCATCATACAGTAGTTAATGCTTATAAAACTTTAATGCTTTACTGATGAAAGCTGCGGTGTGGGGACGGTGCAGCGTGCTCCGAGGGGAGAGGCAGGATAAATGGGACTAATTATCAGATGAAGGTGGATCCGGCTGCAGTGCCTGCAGCGTGATGTGTGTGACAGCAGCTGAGGAGAGGCAGATGTAGTTCTTTGCCTAGTGTGCTGCAGAGACGGAGGGAGATTAACCCAGCCTTGCTCTGGGGAGACTGGCCACAGCCGGCTATGAACCACCACAGCACCTGCAGTTCTACCGATAAACACCTGCTTATCAGCTTCCCAATCTGTGCTAAACACTAAATAACTGCCATGAGACATCTTTAATTCCCTTCACACAGCAATTATCACAGGCCTAGCTTTGGTGCCATTTGTTCTCATTTACGTCTGCCAGTCTGTGCTTTTTTGTCCCTCATTATAGTAAATAAACAATCAGTGGTGATCTTTTTCAAAGATGATAAATGATGTACGCTGCACGGACAAAAGTATTTGGACACAGTATTGGTTCTCCTGAAATCATAGAACACGTGTGAACATGTTGACATTTGACACCTGTTCAAGCTCATACAATATCCCATAAAAAAGTATTCATATGTGCTTTAGTAAAGATAACTTAAAGAACTATTAGAATGCCAATGTCTCTCTCTCTCTCTCTCTCTCTCTCTCTCTCTCTCTCTCTCTCATATATATATATATGTACACATGTACAGTGATTACACAGTGCTGCTCATTAACCATGTTGTCGTTATTATCACTATGACCATCAGCCACATATCTGGCCAGCAGTGGTCCTTAATCTATTTTCCAATAATATGTATAAAATGACAGTATATGGCTGGTAAATGTCTGATAAAATGGTCAGTAAGTTTAGGCACAAGACAGCAGACTGCAGATGTGCTCATTACTTCTAAACAGCCACTCGTCTACACTTTGACATGGTTGCACATTGTATTAGCTATTTGAACAGCAATGATATAGTCCTCAGCCTGTGCCGCTGTCTTGTTTCCTAGCGAGACACCCCACCCTCATACACATCAGCACACAGATCACACCCCTGTCAACAGCAGCGCTGGAGGAACGTGCAAGCGTCTATCGCAGAGGGACCTTAGATCAGCGGCCGTGACAGTCGCCAGCTTATTACGCCGTTATCTATCACCCACATCTCTGTTTTGAGCCACTCGCTTCCTCAGGGAGATGCTTTTCTACAGCCTGCTGTTTACCCATCAATCTGCCTGTGCTTTTCTTCTGCTCTCTTCATCAAGTCTTATCCTGCCATCCATATTACTGAGCTTTCAGCCCATTCCAGAGGCCTTTTTCGCTTTGTGTGCTGCCCCAATAGCGTGGCCCTACTGGCAGAGTTTATGCTCTTGTTCAGAAAATGTCAAAATGTAATACCAGTGGTTGGATTTTTTATTTATGTATTTATTTATTTATTTGGCACTGAGCTAAAAAAGAATTGGTGAATATGGAACTGCTTTTATAACATTAACATCACAGAGAGTAATGGGCTCCATCTGGGTGCTGCAGACGCTCCAGTTAGCCAGTGTGATTACAGCTCATAAATGGGCTTAAAAATCCTCAAATACTGGAGGATGATAGACAGTGCAGGGGCTTGACCTCAGCATGTCTAACCCCAATTTCCAACGTGTCCGAAATCTGAAATGTAAAGATGTCTTACTTATTTTTTACTCATTCTCAAATGTTTTCTACAGAACAAAAACAAAACAACAGTAATTATTTGATGCATAAAGATAAGTTCTTGTTCCAAATATTTTTATCAATTTCCAAATATCAGTCCATATACTCACATTACCTTATATCATCTCTTGTGATTTTTCAACAGCTATAGAAAAAGAAAAAACAGATTAATACAGAGCACAGACATCTATTCTGCCCGCCTCTTCTCTCTCTCTACTCATCTAATTAATAGATTTATCTATCTATCTATCTATCATCATCTATCTATCTATCTATCTTATCTATTCTATCTATCTATCTATCTATCTATCTATCTATCTATCTATCTATCTGTATGTCTGTCTCTTCTTTTTGTCTGTCTGTCTGTTTTGATTGTACACAAGCTATGAAATAGCTTTTGATTAGGTTTAATAAGCTGTGGAAGTCTTATACTCCAGATACTTGTTTTATCTCTGATTTATTAGAAACAATACAAAACATACCATCCTTCGCAAAACAGTAGGCCATTTCACTAGTCATGGTCCTCATTACTGTGACAAAGAATCAATTTCACAAACCCTAAAACAGAACCCTGTGGGATTCCAGAACGTGTGCCAAACTACAAAATAATTAATGATTAATGATATTAAAATGAATCATATATCGGGGGTTTGGTGTTAAACAACAAAGTCTGATTGTGATGGTGTGCCTATGAGCTGGCAGAACTTATGCAGAGTAATAGAACAATTGATTGGTTCCCACTTTGTATCTGATCTCTAGTTCTCTCAGGGCATTTTTTATCTATAATGATTATTCAGAGGTGTGAAGCAGTGGGACAAAGACACATTGACGTGTGTGGCTGATCAGTGGGGAAAAGGGATAGATGCAAACTCAGGTCCCCTTCATCAGATTGTGTGCTCTACTCCTCTATTTACGCAGCGCTGCTGCCATGGTAACCCAGAATCGATTGGGCAGTATTCCATGCATGGCCTCATCCAGGACTTATTACGGAGTATTGGCTTTTTGTAGACCATTCTGACACCTTTTAAAATGCACATTAGCTATGGTTTCCACATATCTCGCCTGCCATATGGACTCACCTCAGCGTTAGTTCCACTCCACTTTGAAGGACAGTGCAGCTGCAGCCTCAGCTCCTCTGCTCCTGGTGAGAAAGTGAGTGTGCCGTTTCAGATAAAACCACATTCACACACTCACACACACACAGCTGCTTCACCTGAATACATAGATGAGAATTCTGAGTTATACCAGATTGGAGTGAGTGGTACCCTCATGAGTAGCAACAGGTAATCAATATTATATATTGCACAGAGGAAATAGCATTCATACACAAAGCTTACCTCATTCCATTGACCAAAAACAGGTATAATATACTGTTGTCCTGGCCGCATTTAATACCACAGCGATTTCATCTTTTAAATGAACTGAAACTGATAAGAAAAGATAAGAAAGTCAATTTTACTTACATTTAAAACCAACGTGCTTTACAAAGTAAAAAGATACATGACATCACAAACACACACAGCTGTTGAATGCTTTGCTTAGCTTTGCTTTTAAAACAGTTACCAATTACACATATCCGATGTCTTCTGCTGTCTCCTCCTCCAGATCCCTGACACAGCAACTGCACAACTGGCCTACATAATATATACATCAGATACACAAAGTGACACAGTCCTCATACACAGTTCAAGAGTGTGTGTAGCCGTGGAACCAACTGATATATGTTGGTTCAAAATGTTTTTCATCTTTGATCACAGATTTTTACCCTATTTCCCTAAAGTGAGATCATGGAATATGTGTTCAGAAAACTATGTTGGGCTGTCAAAGTGTCTGTAATGAAGACCAAAGTAATGTGGCATCGTACAAAATTGCACACCATAATATAACAATAGGCCTTCTGGACATGCATGACAACAAATCATTGACGTTGTAGCTGACCATGGACAAGACAAAAGCAGGACTCATCACCGAATATGACCCACTGACCACTACCCATCTGGTGTGACAGCACTGCTGTCATGCAATGCAATCAGTTGATTCTTCTGAGTGCAGCTATTTTTTTGACAATGAGTGTAAGGAGCATTCATGTGGTTCTATGGAAGCCCAGTAGCTCCAGATCCATTTTGCTTGAAGGTGAAAGACATATTCTCGCATTCCAAAAGCAATGGGTGCTATTACAGTGTTGAACAAGGACCAAAACAACACGCATATGTGGATGTGATGGCTGGGTGTCCACATACCTTTACACAGCATCACATAAACAGGATAGACAAATGTAACTGTATTCCATTACAGTTCTTCAAGGGTTCTGTAGAAAAGGTCACGGTTCTGCTTAATGTCAGAAAAAGACAGTAATCAGGTTACAGATTTGTTATAAAATATGATTACACTCTTAGAAAGGGTTCAAGGGTTCTTTAGAAAGACCATTGACTACCCAAAGTAACATTTGGACGATTAAATGGTTCTTTGTCTGGTTAAAAGGTTCTACAGAATGGTGGAAAACCATATAGTCATGATCAAACACACCTGTACAATTAACTTAGTCTTGCGAGGGAAAGTGAAAATGTATTTTTAATTTCTGTTTGATTTTCACACATGATGGGGTTCTATCAGGCTCTGCTGTCTTCAGTTGATGTAGAATGTTGACCAGATGGTTGGGTGCCCAGCAACTAGAACTCCTGAAGGATGAGTGAATGTCTCTATGCTGTTTTTGCTTCTTCAAAATGGAAAATAACCTTCCCAAAATGGGAAGTAGCCTCTCCAACGACATCCTTGTTATCCACTTTTGCTCCATGAACTTGGGTCCACTTGGGTCATTGTCTATGAGGAGTTTAGTGTGTTCTCTCCGTGTCTGTGTGGGTTTTCTTATATTTATATTCTATAGTAACGTTCCTTCATTTTCAGTGTTTCCATACTTCCGGTTCCTCCTGCCGCACAAAAACACACATGGTAGGTGAAATGTTCATGCTGAAATTGCCCCCTAGCTGTGAAATATATAAACAATTTAAATCATAAATAAATTTGTAAATCACTTTTGTGGGGTTGGTTCCCTTTTGATTGCATTGCATTCCATTGTGTCGAGATGGGTCCCTTTTCGGTCAGTTTCGTTGTGGTGGTGAGCAGTGGGGGGATGGTTATACAGACAACCGGCCTCTTCACCGTCTCAGCGTCCCACACCCATAGCGCAATACACCAGCCAATGAGTATGCATGCCGAGCGTGTGCATTTAGTATCTCCACATCTGTGTGCAGATAAAGTCCCAAGCTTCAACAAAAAGAACACCTTGCTGGTTATTCAAGGAGGCGAAGAGAGACATGCAAGTGAGGAAAGCCCCTGTCAATATACACGCGCAGTATCCAAAAGTTCCAAAGTTTTTCCAAAGCCTGGTCTTGTGTGACTAGAATTAACTGCTTATTGCAAAGATGATCACCAAGGGCCAAGTGCATGGACTGCACAGGAGATGTCCTTGTCTAAACCATGTGGAATTTTCTTCCTATGAATGTGTCTGACATAGGAAATCAGCTGTGTGATGCATGTGTGAAATGTCAAGCATGGTTAAAGTCCGGATCTGATTCTCGGGAGTTCATATATATCTACAGCACGAGACAGCCCGCTTTGCCACAGTCTCTCTGGCCCTCAGTCTCCCCCATCACTCAGCATAGTGCTAGTCAGTGCAGGTATCTGTTTGCTGATGTTACATGGCAGTTAGTGCTCTCCTTCATTCATTTTGCATTAGCAGCAGTCTGCTCGCTTCACAGGCTCTGGAAAAAGCACATGCTAGCCACCTCCCAGCACTGGTGGCACTTTGTGATAGGGGGAGTCTCAGCTACTGGCTGGGAATTGGAAATGACTACAATTTAAGGGGAAAAAAATCCAATATGCAATGCCCAGACAGCCCAGTATCTGCAAAATGTCATTTAAGTAAACATAATAAAACAGACAGCTGTGTGTGACTGTTGGCAAGCAAGCTTGATCTGACTATCAGCTCGACATCATGCATGTGGCATTGCAGTGTGCTGGTGTGTTTGTGTGTTAAGCTGTGTGTTCAGTGGAGTGTGTGGTCTGATGGTTATCACAATCTTTCACAACTAAATCACGTCTACGTCTTCTGTGGGACCATAAACGGTACAAACGTTTCACCTTCTATTGCAAAGTGAAGGTTCAAATGTGCTCCAAGAGGCCTCGGAGCTTCTGCTTAGTGTTCCTTTAACCTCAGGGTGTGAATGAGTAGCATTTAGAGCAGGATTTACTCATTTCAACTGACCTTTTCAAAAAGCCCTAGAAGAACACGTGCTGTCTCAGTAGGCTACAGGCTCCAAAAATCTGTGGCCTTCTGCAAGTTCATTAACATCAAGGTGTGCAGTGACTTGACACCTGTCTCCCCTGTCCACCCCCACGGATACATGTTTGTAAATGGTAATCTCAGGTAAATGATGGTCTTACCTGAGAAGCTATAGGAGGCCCCAGAAGGCCACTGTTTTTTTTTCAGCTTGTCTTTGTTGCCACGTGTTTGCAGTGCAAGCTTTGATTCAGTTAGGATTCAGTTCCAAGTGTCTTTGAAACCTTTTGTGCCTCGTTCAGCACAGAGTGTGTTCACAGAGGTTCTGACCATTCAAGAGACCTGATCATAGGAAAACAAATTCTATAAATCACCTCTTGCTTTGCAACTCATCAATCCATGCAGAAGAAGGAGGTTAAATTTAAAATCTTTTCATAGTATTAGTGTGTGTGTGTCACATAGCTCCAGAGGCCTGGGGTTGTGGGTTTGATCCCCGCTCGGGTCACTGTTCATGAGGAGTTTGGTGTGTTCTCCCAGTGTCTGCGCAGCTTTTCTTTCTCAGCAAAGATATCCATCCATCCATGGATGGATCCACTGCTTATTCCTGAATAGGGGGCACGGAGGAGCCGATGCCCAGCCGGCAACTCTGAGCGCAAGGGTGGGAAACAACCCTAGACAGGGTGCTAGTCCATCGTAGGGTCAGCAAAGATATTAAAGATATTATTTCTACATGGGATTATTACTGGGGTGAATTGCAGGTGAGACATATACACTCTTTCATTTCTATGCAAATAAAAGAACTAATTATCTGATCTTTTTGAAAAGTAGACTTTTCATTATTTGAGTAAGACTGATCTTACTCAACCAGCACATTCCTGCTACAAATGTAAACCCAAACTTTGTTTCCAGCACCTACAATTTCTGAAATCTTTACAAGTTGCATGGCATCTGTAGAATGTTTCTGATGACCCTGCACATAAAATCTTCTAAAATGGCGAGAGTCGTTTGTCTGTTTGCCCGGAGAATTCAAACCAGATGGTGTCAGACATGATCATTACCACCCACTGCACTTTCCACTGTGGGTGGTAATGATGACATATTCCTAGCACACAAGATATCACCTCACAACTTTTACACTCACAACGTGTGGGTGTTTCCAAGTCTTCATGACCAATATACATACTTCTATACCATTTGGGCATGAACAGTGCATACTGGAATATGGATTCCATGAGTGTTTAGAAGGGCAGTTGTAAGTGGCCAAAAAAAAGTCATCACCTGCATTTAACTAAGCAGTAAGAGGCTCCCTTTGGATAATTACTGCGTGGGTAATTATGCTTCCACTGGCAACAAGTCATTTAACCATAACTCATGCAGTGAGTAGCTTCTCATTTGTTAAACAACCTAGTCGAAAGGTACATCCTGTGATTGTGGAAAAGAAGGGTTTCAGAAGGGTCAAATAATTGGCATTAACCAAAGATAATATATAAGGATATTGCTGAAACTACATCAGGTTAAGAGCTGTCCAACGCATTACGTGGAAGCACAGTGGGGAAACATCGACTTTGAGGAAGGAATGCGATTGGAAAAAAATACTAAATAATCGGGATTGGCAATTGGTTAAATGCCACCAAGAGAAATCAAATAATAAAAAAAACACCAGTAGAACTCAGGGATCTGTTTAATAGTGAAAATAAGGGCATTTCCATGTACAGTGGAAAGGGAACTCAAAGGGTTGGGAATAAACAACTGTGTAGCCTTAAAAAAAACACTTATCAGGATAACCAGCTACAAAGGCTTCATTTGTTATGGAGCCTAAAGATTGGATGGATTGGTTTGGAGTGATGAAAGGTCACGTGGACTGATGAGTCCAGATTTACCCGGTACCAGAATGATGGCCACATTTGGGTAATAAGGGGTAGCTGAAGTGACGCAACTATCATGCCTCCCTTACAACCCTGTGGGGGCAGTACTATGATCTGGGGTTGCTACAGTTGGCCAGGTTGTGCGAGCAGACAGAACAAGGATGAGGGTGTGGAGGCAAATGCAGGGGTAGATGATTGGATTAAATAAAGAAAAACAAAGCTTGGACACAAACAAAACCAGGGAATACAAACTAACACTAAATTAAACAAAACAAGCTACAGACAAAACAGGAGGTAACAATTCAAACATACAGGGAAGGGAACAAAGTTAACCAGCAAAACACTGACAGAAACAAAACACTGACTATGCTATCAAACCAGGGTGGCAACATACAGGGCAGGTAACAAAAGGACTGAGAAAGACAGACTGAAACAAAGGGTCTGAAATACAACATGACATAGACAAAACCTGGGACATGATAACGAGGGGGCAGGGTTACAAATCAGACACAGATGGGAATGGGCGGAGCAAGGGAGAAGACAAGGACAAAACTAAACAACCCATGTGCTTAGGAGCACATGGAGGAAACAACAAGAAGACAGAGGTAAACTGGACTGAGAAAGGGCAGACATGACACAGGTCAAGTTTCAGCTACATTATCTACCCAAAGAATGAGGTCAGCTGACCACCTGTATAAACTCAGTGACCAGGTTATTCCATCCTAAAGGCATGGGCATAATCCAAGATGACAATGGCAGGATTCATCAGGCTCAAATTGTGAAAGAGTGTTTCGGGGAGCATGAGAAATCTTTTTCACACATGGATTGGCCACCAAAGATTCTTTGGAATGTACTGGAGAAAACTTTGCACAATAGTCCAAACCTCCCATCATCAATACAAGATCATGGTGAAAAATTAATGGAACTCTGGACAGAAATAAATGTTGCAACATTGCAGAAGCTTGTGGAAACAATGCCACAGTGAATGCTTGGTGTATTCAAAGCTAAAGGCAGTCCAATTAAATATTAGAGTGTGACCTAAAAAAAAAAAAAAAAAAAAAAAAAAAAAAAATATATATATATATATATATATATATATATATATATATATATATCTTTAACTTCATCTATCTTGGCATGATACATGATAACAGCAGTGCTTATCACATTTCAGGAGGCTTTCTTGCAATTTTGGCAATGTTTTACATCTTTTAACAGAATTTGTTCTGAGAATATTTGTCTCAGTGTGTGTCAAACAGCTCCATGGACCTGGGTTTGTGGGCACTGTCTGTTAGGAGATGAGTTTACTCTGTCTGCACAGGTTTCCTCCATGTGATATTTATTGATGACAATTTGAAACATTCTGTCAAAATCCTCATAATAGGGTCCAATGTATGATGCGTCAGAAGGTACTGTTAAGAAGTGTAACTAACATTACTTCAGTATACTAGAACAGAGGTGTGGGGGTCCAGTGTCCCCTAACTGTGTATATGTAGTTTGACCAGAGGAAGATGGGGGGTCCTCCTTTGTGAGCCTGGTTCCTCCCAAGGTTTCTTCCTCCAGCTCTGAGGAATTATTTCCTTGCCACTGTTGCCCTTTTGCTTGCTCGCTAGGGGATCCATCTCTTATCCTTTGGGATCTGTCCTCTTATCTTCTTATCCTTCTTATTTCTTGATTTCTGTAAAGCGGCTCTGTGACAACTTCAGTTGTAAGAGCGCTATACAAATAAATGTTGATTTAATTTGATTTGAAGTGCAGTTGATTTTTTGTCATTAGTGGATAAACAAGCAGCACTGTACTCTGCAAACTATCCATGTTAGACAATTAACCAAACTGTCCAAACCACCTAGAAGACTCCAGCATGGCAAATTCATTTTATTATTAATTGCCGTCAAGGCGTTTCCAACTCCTAGAGACCATATGGGTGGTGTTCCTCCAGAATGTCCTGTCTTCTGTTTGCGTCTTCAGGCATCTGAATGGCTGGTTCATTATATATGTGTTAAAATGACTCAAAGCATATTAAATACCTTAAATAACACACAGGTGAAAGTTTATTTGCCAGTTATGAAAGGGGTCCAACACATTGGGCTGTAGAAGATCATATCAGACTTTATCTCTCACACACTGCTCACTCTGTACTCCACTTTAATACACTTTAGTGACTGCATGGGCAGTCAGTATTTTATCCACATTATGTTTTTTTCTACCGCAGAGGAAGAAATGCCCAACTAACATTACACAGAATAAGCTGCTACAGTACAGATCTCTGATCCAGCCTTTCCTCCTGAATTCCATCCAAACCTGCGACCCATCAACACCAATATGCTGCAGTACATGGACCAAAGTATTTGTCCAGAGAGTCCTATTCTATTAGCAGTGCTTCTCTACAGGGACTAAACAAGCTGGGTGTCTACAAATATTTTTATATATAGTGTATAAATATCAAAATATTTCTTCACCTGTGGTAAAATTTCATTTTTAATTCATCCACATTGATCTTGAACTGTTTGGTTAGGGTCATGCCGCAGCATCTCAATGGGGGTTTAAAGTCAGAGCTTTGATTAATCCAATCCACCTGTTTTCACCATAGGTTCTTCGGGCAGGTATGTAAACAGTACACCACAATATGGTATTCTATGTAATGTATTTGAAACACATGTTGTGACTTTCATCTGTGAAAAGTGCTATATAAATAAATTTAACTTACCAACTTGTTTATTTACTTACAATATTGTCTTGCTGCTAAACCCAGTTGAGTTCAGATGACAGGAGATTCTCCTACAAGAGCAGAATTATTGCTCACTATAGCAAAGATGTGCAGACTTTGAAGAGGCAAGCATCCCGAAATCATCACACTACCACCACCATGTTTAAATGTTGGCAAGATGATCTTACTGTGGAGTGAAAAAGGGTACATTTTCATCTCACCGGTCAACGGAACACTATCCCAAAGATATTTTTTTGGGGAAATCCATAAATTACCATTTTTGCCCAGATTCGTCCTAACGGTGAAACTGCTGGCTTATCTGTGGTGAGTGAGGCTTCTAGTTCTGGGTTGTTTAATGAATTCAGGATAAGCCAAAGCAGCTCTTGTGGAGAGATTTTGTTAAGGCTGCCCACCTCTGGGAGGATTCACCACTGTTCCAGGTTTTCTGCATTTGGAAATCATTATTCACTGGAGTTTTAGAAATCGCTTTGTAATTCTTTCCAGACTGATATTCACTGTCATGGGATAGCAGTGTGTAAATTGACCATGAAGTGTTACCTCAGGGGATGACTTGGGAACTCCCACACCTGCATAAGCTGTGAGAATCTTGTGAGTGAGGCTGAACACTGGCCTGTGTGCTCATGTGAGTTATCAGCGTTTGAGTGAGGCATGATGGAAGGGACCCTCCATTTGTGAAGTTATGAATTGTGATTGCATTTTACATTCCTTAAGTCTCAGAGTCAGGTCTGCATTGGGAACATGCCATAGAAGGCATTACCACCCACAGTGGACAGTGCAGTCGGTGGTAATTATTGTGACTGGCAGCAAGAATTGCCTGGGTGAACAGAAATCACATCCACATGAAATGCAGGAAAATCCATACGCAAAGAGACAAAACAGCAAACCAATCTTTTTTTTTCCCCAGATCAACGGCATTCATTTCAGTTTCAACACTTGATTCAATTTGTATTTAGGTACAATATACAAGGCAAACAGTTCTAATGATACATGTAAAAAAATATATGTCATTTTACCATATACATACAGTACCATGTGACGAACCATGTGGTGAGAGAACACAACATAAATGTACATCATAAGACATTCTCTTCACTTACAGACCTGTGCAGCACACTGACTGAAATGTTCACTGTTGGAAAGGTAGTTTTTGTACCTAGTATATCAAATTACAAACCAAGTACAGTACAATGCTGCTCAGGTTCAAAGCAGACAGTTTGGATACTAGAAATAAAACCTTAAAGAAAATTCAGTAAATATGAATTACAGGCTTACTCACAATGCAACATTCTTCCCTGGTTCATGCACTGTTGAGTGGTATGTTTTTTATGTTTTATTATGAAGCCAACAAAAACCTTCCCATAATCGCAAATTTCAGTTTGAAGCCCAACCTGGCAATTGCTGAAAAAGGAACTGTGCTTTGCTTCTGAGAGAGAGAGAGAGAGAGAGAGAGAGAGAGAGAGAGAGAGAGAGAGAGAGAGAACAAAAAACACTTTTGTAATAATACATGCCACAAACACACAAAAGATCAGAAGATGTATTTGTCCAGAAAACGTATTCACCTCACATGATCAGGAAATGACTAATTTGATTTTCAAACCTGGTTTAAAATGTGGGCGAGGAGACACACTTTCTCCTACCATGCTTTACTATATTATGCCTAGGTTTCAGCAGAATAGCAATACATACAAATCTTAATGTAAACATTAATCTTGTTATTTTCATATTCTTTCTTCTATAGAAGGACAGTTAATTTGACTGAATATACTGGTAGAAGATGCCAGGCCAGCAAGGGACTGAATCTGGGCAAGAAAAGAGACTGCCCTACAATAAGGTAGCTGTTGCTGGTGTAACTTTGGATACAGAAAGAAAGAAAGAAAGAAAGAAAGAAAGAAAGAAAGAAAGAAAGAAAGAAAGAAAGAAAGAAAGAAAGAAAAGTGAGAGAGAGACAGAGAGAGAGAGAGAGAGACATAGAGAGAGGAGACAGAGAGAGAGAGAGAGAGAGAGAGACAGAGAGAGAGAGAGAGAGAGAGAGAGAAGACAAACAAAATCCAATTTACTTGGGTAAAATTGTGCCGAGGCAAAAGAGGGGCAAAAAGAAAGACGAAGGGAGAACAGGTCCACCTCATTCGTCACTGTACTGTTCAATCACAAGCCTTCAGAAGATGGGTGAACAGAAACACTGTGTTGTGGTCCATGCTTCTGAAGGAACACACTGACAAATTACACACTGCAATCTCAAAATACTAGTCTAAAGGTGACCCTCCAGGCTCAACGTTGATTGAATAAATGACATTTGGGCTAGCACTCAAGGGGGAGACGATATGAAGTGCTGTCGACTAAATTCATGCCACAATACATTGTATATTCAATGCTATATTGACCATGTGGTTGCTGACAGGAAGGTGTGATAACGGAAGGGTTCTGTAAAAAGGGGGAAGGAAATGGAGCAAACAAACACATCGAATGACAAATAACTTCACTTGGAGATGTTTACAATTTGTGAAGCAGCAGCTTCAGCTTATCATGAGCATGAGTATGTAGCTGGACTTCCCATGGCTAAGGTTGAAAATTCCACTACCAAGTAGTAAAAACTTAGGCTTAGGGTTAGGCTGCTGAGGTTTTCAGCCGAAGAGATATGGAATAATCTTGGGGAAAAGCAGGGTAAGCCATGAACTGGAAAGTGTTCTCATTCATGAAGAGTTGGTTCCAGAAAAAGTAATCAGAAAAATATGAATTTTAAAGTTCAGTATGCACTTTTGTAGATATACTTCAAGTATGAAGCAAAAAAAAAAAACCCCAAAACATTAAAAACCCCAAAGATATAAAATGAATAAATAACCTAATAAATAGAAAACTAAATAAATAGATAAATAAACAGAAACTGGACAATTGATTGTTGTGCCTTTGTCTGATGATTATAGTTGTGATCCACAGCAGTTCTCACTGACTCGGGGGCTGTGTAGTCCACAGGCTTATACTTCTGATAATCAACCACTCTTTCTGGTTCGCAGTTACCACAATGCGAACACACTCAATATCAAAAGAAATCTTATGATCCACATCATGAACCTCGATGTTCCCATTTTTAAACTCCCCTAATGTGATGTAAGAGGAGCACTGCCTCCCTTTCTTAGTTCCTACCAGTTTTTCTCCAACCTCTAAAGCTCCGTGATGCAAAATGTCATTCTGTCGATCATCTGTTCCGGTGGTGATCTTAATTTTACTGATTTTCGTGGCTTTGTTGAACACTATAACGTAAAAGTCTCCAGTGGAAGGAGCCTTGCCCCAGAAGTATTCATCCACACTGCTGTAAGCTTTGGCAGCATCGTAGCTCTCAAACACATTTATGTTTGTGTACAGGGTGGCAGGTGGGTTGTCCGGGATATCGAGCGAGTCTTCCTCAAAGTCATCGTCCTTCAGTTTATTCTCAGCACCCTTGTACGAGGAGTAGTAGCCCATGTGCTGGAAAAGGGAAGGCTTGAACCGGATCACATCCTTCTGGGCCAGCAGGCCTCGGAAATGGATCAGGAGCCAATCACAAGGCATCTCCTGATAGAACATGAGGAGGAAGTGTGCAAGTCTGGGAAGATCTCGCGAGTGGTAAAGCTTGCCAATGTAGCCAAGCTTGGAGAACTCCAAAGTCACCCAGTACGAGCCTTCCCTGGATGTGACCACCTTCTTCAAGGCAGTGAGGAAGTTCCGAGAGCATCTCACGTCATCCTCCAGCATCATGTAGAAGTCAGAGAGGTTGGTGCAGAAGTTGAGGAGGAAAGCATAGTCTACATTCTGCTTGGAGCGGAACCGAACCCGGTCTTCAGGGTCATTGTAGTTTCTCTTCAGGCCATCAAGAGATGGGTAGTACTCCTCCGGCGCGTGGATGACCAGTAGACGGCCTGCAATGATATGATGACCGAATTTCCTGGAGATCTCCTGAACTAGACTCTCACACCAAGCTAAGTCAAAGTCGGCAAGGTGGACCACTACCACAATCTCTTTGAGTTCCTCATAGCTGGACTGGTCAAAAATGGATTTTATGGTCTCCAAAAGGTAATTCCCTCGTTTTCTTTTCACTGATGACAATCCAATCGTTAGATACTCTGTTAAAACAAACAAACAAAAAAAGAGCTTAATCTAAACATTTAAGAAACATTCTGCATTTTTTTTAATCGAATTTGGAAGTGCCAAATACCCAACCCCATTAAGACTCTCACCCTATCACATATTATGCTCCCAACACAAGGAGGATGAAGACAAGCAAACATCTCCTCTAAAACATGTTAATCTAGACATCGCCTCTGTTTGTACCAGGTGTCTCCAGCCCCAGCTAACAGTTGGCCAGCATTGCACTGGTTGTGAAATGAGGAGAGTGCCACCTAACCACCCAAAGAAAGCATGGCCAATTTTGCTCTCTTGGACTCCGGCTGCGGGTGGCAAGCAGCACGACCTGGGAAACCTGCAATCCTTGGATCATAGTGCTAGCACATTAGACCACTGAGCCACTCTGAGCCTCGCAATTCTGCCCCAGTACCCCTAAATTAATATAACACCATGATGTCATGCACTTTAATATCACACCATAAAGAAACGAATAAATAAAATACTTTTCCGAGGCAAAGGTGTTCCAGCTAGGTAACGGTAGGTCACATTGATGGTTCCAGAGAAATTGGTGATGTCTTTGAAGGTGTGAACATATCTCTCAGAATTGAGTGGGTGCATTGATGCCTCCCTCAACTGCCGTTTATCCTCCTCCTGAAATAGGCAAGCAAAGTGACATACACATACATTATATTAATACAGGTTGATAACATATTATTCTGTCACAGATTACAATCAGTGCTTGATGTGGGACGGTGTGGTACCCAATCGTCATCCTGATCTTGCTTCCCCTGGTTTCCAATTGTTAATGTCAGGTGAAATGTGACTGGATATTACGTTCGCTGGGTGCTGAACAAACGAAGGTTGGGGCGGAAGTACGTGCAGGGTCGAGTTTATTAATGGGTTTCACAGATAATGTACACTAACCATCACAGACGAGTAGACCTGACGAGTTGACCAGAAAACAAGAAGACCAACAAGGACAGCCTCGAACAGCAGAACTTAAATAATGAGACATGATCATTGATACCTGGACTTGACGATACATGGGACACAGCTGGGAATGGGCAGAGACATGACATGGAGGGAAGATAAACAAAACAAAGACAAGACCAGAGGGACAAGACAGATACGTGAGACTGGATGCAATGTACGTATTCTAGCTATCAATCAACACCCCTGAAAGGACCCTCAAAATGATAAGATGGTTATTAAAATATTGAAATAAAATAGTTGATCTTTAATAGTTAAGAATAATCTCTTCTATTGTAGAACACGTTTCTGCTGTGTCGAGAAAACGTGGAACTGCAGGCTTGACAGTGGCTGTAAGAGGTAAAGCTAAAATAGTAAAACAAGATAAACAGACAGATAAACAGCCTGGGCCATGCACTGCCAGTGGACCACTGGAAAACCTCTGACCAGTAAGATCCCATGTCCACACAGCTCTGAAAACATCAGATCTGGGTCATTTTTAACTAAGCTGTAATTTGATTTGTACCACTGCATCCAGGATATGTGATTAAATCATTTGAATTTTTCTCTAAATATGTGTTTTTCTCCAAACACAACCAGTCTGTCCTTGGAGGCTGAGAGCTTTGAAGGCTGAGTTTGATAAATAGTTGTTTTTAACCAGAACATGAATTCTTAAACAGCAGACTACTCCTGCTGAAGTATGCAGTGGACTGCTCCATTACAAAGCAGACGTCTACTGACTGTATAATGTAGACTATGAATCAGGCTTTTCTTGCTTCTTTTATAGTGTGTTTTGGGTCATGATCTATTTATGTTGCAGCATTTGATTGCATCTATCGGCAGTCACATCAACAGTAACTACCAGTGACCCAGTTTCACTGGCAGTCATGCATGTATATTTCATAATACTACCTCCACCATGTTTGAAAGATAATAAAAGTGTTGTGTATTATGATCCCTTTCTTTCATTCTCCAGACTAGGTGGGAGCAGCCGTGGCCTGGTGGTTAGGGAACCAGCTCTGAACTCCCCAGCTGCTCCCGGGCGCTGAGGATAGGGCTGCCCACTGCTCCAGGCACGTGTGTTCACTGCCCCCTGGTGTGTGAATTCACTAGTGGGTTCAATGCGGTGGTCTAATTCCTGTGTTTGCACAACACAGTGGGTCAAATGGTACTTACTTACTATTACTCAAGTTAATATTGAGTTTCATTTGTTCAAGGAATCTTGTTCCAGACCTGATCAGGCTTTTTAAATGGCTTCAGTCTAATCTGACCTTTATGTTCAATAGTGTTACCAGTGATTTGCATCTTAAAATAAACCCTTTCAAGAAGGTGTCTCTTGACTGTAGACTTCGACACTGTCAGTGGAGTGCTGAAAACTTTGGGAGTGTTCTACAACTTCTGACCAGAGTTTATGTAAGATCCCATCTCCACACAGCTCTGAAAACATCGGATCTCAGTTATTTTAAGCTTTACTGTAATTAGATTTGTACCACTGCAGTAAGGATATGTGCTTAAAAACCTTTGTGTCTTTTTCTCTAAATATGTGTTTTTCTCCAAACACAACCAGTCTGTCCTTGAAGGCTGAGAGCTTTGAAGGTTTGAGTTTGATACATAGTTGTTTTTAACTAGAACATGAATTCTTAAACAGCAGGCTACTCCTGCTGATGTATGAAGCAGACTGCTCTGTTACCCTGTATACAAAGCAGATGTTAACCATGCAGACTATGAGTCAGCTTCAGTTTTCACTTGTTTACTTGCAAAGGTCTGAATTCATGCTTACTATTACATTAAATAATCAGACTATTGGGACTATGGGGAAAGGAAAGTTCGGAATGAATGATAACATTCATGACTGAAAATATCAAAATAAAGCTATAAAACTGAGCCCAGGCAAACACAAATCTGGAAGTTTAAAATAGACTGCAAGATTAATTATCTCTATAAAAGATCTGCAGGCTAGAAGGAAACATATTGCAATTACTTTCTAATATGTCCAAAGTACAGAGGAAATTAGTGTGTACACTAAATTAGACATGGCTCAGTACACTCGGAAACCCAGTTTGTCAAAAAGTGCACACTTCTAAATAATGCACAAGACAAATACACACATGTTATGATCACAAAGTTTTGATCATAAACTTTGCTTCATGAATACCGAATGAGTCTCTTGCATTTGGACCGCATCATGAAAATTTAATCAGATACATTTGCCACTCTGGTAATTATAGTGTATGTGTGCAACACATTGACAATATTAGTGCATATCATTAAAATAACTTTGGATTATTTGTAGGTTGCCTGCATACACATGCATAAGATTTGTATAATATCTTTATGAACAGATTATGTCAGTTTTTGCAACATGCATTGTTTTATATCAGACACAATTCTATGAATTATTTGTATGCCTTCAATTGTGGTACATTTGGTAAAGGTTTACCATGTCCAATACATGCAGTCATGGAATCCTTTGAATTACACATTTGTATTGAACAGTATATGTATTGAATTACATATTTAAATATTTGATGATATAACTAAACACATAAAAATAGAAATGTCTTTCAAAATCATTTATAAGACATAATTATTAGAACTGCAACTTTCTTATGAGGAAAAGGTTAGGACAGTTAGACAGGACTTTGAGCCTATAGATATTATATTATTTAAACCTCAGACATTAATTTGGTTTGCTCTTGATTTTTTTTTTGGGTGGATCACCAAAAAAAAAAAGTAAAAAATAAAAAAAAATAAAAATCCTAAATTTGGGAACCCTCCAAAGGGATCAATAAAGTTCTATCCTATCCTATCCTATCCTATCCTATCCTATCCTATCCTATCCTACCATGGCAAGATCCAAAGAGCTCCCTGAGGCCTTTAGAGAGAAGGTTGTAGATACATATAATAGTCTGGGAAGAGAAAACATTAGAAATCTGTCTGAAAACATTAAACAGTAAATTCAGTAAACTGAACATCATCAAACACGTCCATTTCTTCCATGAAGTGATTTGCCAGACCTTTACTGCAGCTGCTTTCCATTTCTGCTAGATTGTTAATGTTTATTCCTCCAGTTTTGTCTTAAATGAGTAAAAAGCTGCTCAATTGCATTGAGGTCAGGTGAATGACTTGGCCATTTATGAACCCCTTTTGGTTAAGAACTGCATAAGAAGATGTATGTTTTGGGTTACGATCTGTCTGTGTTATAGTCACATAATCAATAAGTACCGCTGAACCAGTTTCAGTAGCAGCCAAAGATGATCATGCCATAACACTATCTCCACCATGTTTGAAAGATGATAAAACTGGTGTGGATTGGTTTCTTCTTTTCTTCTCCAAACTGAAATTAATCTTGAGTTTTATTTGCTCAATTGCTCTTGTTCAAAACCTGGGCAGGGTTTTTAGATGGCTTTTAATAGTCTAATCTGGGCTTTATCTTCCAGTGGTTTGCATCTTAAAATAAACCCTTTGTATTTACTTTCATGAAGGCGCCTTTTGATTTTAGACTGAAAATTACACTCCTACCTCCTACAAAGTGTTAATCACTTGATTGGTTGTTATGTAGTGGTTTGCAAAATGGAAGGGATTCTGCGATCATCCACTAACTGTATTCCCTGGTCTTCCATGTTTTGGAGATGCTGGTTGCCAGTCTGTTTCTTGTTTCTAGAAGATTTGGCCACTTGTTGTTGTTGTTGTTGTTGCTTTTCCAGCCTAATCAATTACAGTAAACCACATCTGGCTTCATTTCAAATCCACTGTGCTGGCAAAATTCAGAAACAATGGTCACTGATTTCCTCAGTCTGACCTCTGATTAGAGTCATATCATATTAGGGTCTACATGCAGGTTGAGCATGTACACGTGGACAGAGCAGTAAACATGTACTGGAAGCTCCTTTGAAAATTCAAACTGGGATCACTTCAGGTAGAAACAAGTGGATATTCCATACAGGATTACTTCATCGCACAAAGATGGAAACTGATCATTGCGATTCTCAGATAAGGGTAGGTCTTGTCATGTATTGTAATGTGTTTATCCTGTCTGTAGGTTACTCTGATCCTGAGATATGAAGCCTAGAACATGGCATTTAACCAACTGCAAAGTGCTGATTTTGGGTTGTTGGAATAAAAAAACCCCACAAAGAACAAATTACATAAAATTACAGAGAATTTTCACACAATACACCATCTCGTCAATACTGATAAAGTGTGTTATATGAGTACTGTAATCTACTCCTGTACTCGTTTCATATATAGTATTCAGTATGTTATGAAGTCAGTGTGGGCACCCTTCAAATGAAGTGTTACCATAATTGGAATATGACTTCAGCAGATTTGCTGACTGCACTAAGCGCAGCAAATTTAAGTACAGCTGATAGCTGGGGGGCCTGGCTAGCCTTTTTAAAATGTGTACTCCTCACCCGTGGAAGAAATGCCTCGTAGATAGCACAATGAAGATATATTTATTCTGAGCCAGATCAGTCGATTTTAAACACTTCCCATTTACAGTGAATAAAAACCTCTCCAGGTCATTTAGCTCAAGCAATATTGCTATAGATTATTGGTTCCACCATTTTTTCACCATAGTTTTGCCTCACAACCTTTATCACTACCTGATAAAGAAGGTTAAAGAGTAAGGCCCTATTAGAGCTCAATATAATGAGCTATACAGGTGCTCCTGTCAGCTTTGCTCTTTGAAAACCTGTTTAATTGAAAAAGTACTCACCAGTACATAACCATCCTCCATGTAAAGGTTCATGAAGAGGAGGAAGGTGATGAGAACCACCAGAAAGGGGATGGTGGAGCGCTTCCGGAAACATCTCATTTTATCTAGGTACTTCAACAGAAGCCTCATGCTGAAAAAGAAGCTGCTGCTCAAATCTGCAAAGAGAAAAACACAGACACAAAGCCACATCAATACTGAATCACATTATTGTATCACTGCAACCGAACAAAAGGAGCTTCAAGATCATCAGGTTCCAAGACGAGGAGAACACTGTAGATGAGATTGAATACAAGAGATTTTCTCGCCTTGGACAGGGTTGGAAATTCCAACTGAATAACACTGATTAGCTTTGTAAAATCAGGCTTTGTCTTGATTTGGAGAAACTGGCAACTGTCCAGGAAGAGGACAGGCCAACACTGCCTCACTCAACAATGTCTAATGGTTTTAGACAAGAAATCCTAAGACAGTGTTGGGAAAAGGAACAGCAAACGCTGTCATGAGATGAGGCTTAGTTCTTTGATGCAGAACGCTCGTGCAATCATGTCTTCAGAGAATTATCCTCAGGCTCAAACAGCATCTTTACAGGAAACAGACTAACATCTATTCATTTCCAAGTCAAGGCACTGGCTGCAAAGTCAGAACAACACACAGTCACGGCGTAGGCCTCTGTGTTCAGTAATTAACCTGACAACAATGTCAACGTCAAGATCAGCAGCTACAATTCTATTTGAACCAAAGGCTTTCAGGCATTAGTGAAAACTCTACACATATGAATCTCTCAATTTTAAACCTTGTAGACAGGACAGTAATGGAAAAATAGTGCCATCAACCAAGACAGAATAACGCGTCTGCTTAGCCCCTCAGCACCAGGGCTATTTCAGTCTGAGCAGCCTTCATCAGAAAAGAATGGATGCAACAGTTATCATTTTTGTTCATGAAAAAAAAAAAATGTCTCAATTATGTTCATCAAAAAGAGACAAGGCACGCCTTTTGACCTCAAATTACACAGAGTGAGTCAGGAATAGAGATAAAATGAGAGTATTTTCAAAGACTCTTGTGTGAGCATCAGCGTGGCCTTTTCCACGACTCCTGCTAACCACCAGGGATCACTAATGGAATACAAAATACCTGCATGCTAGATTCTGTGGCCTGATATGTATCGATCTGGCTGACCATCTAGTCTGCTTCATCAGGGAAGAGGGCAGTCAATTGCTGCCAGAACTAAAAGCAGTTAATGCTTCCAAAATAACATCTGGGCATTTCAATACCTATATTTTTGGATTGCCCATTTTTGTAAGGGTGTTTCCTTAATTTAATCAAAGTAATAACACATCAAAGCTGAAAATTACAGCAACTAGAACTAGAACAGGACCCAGTCCATTATCTAAGGCCCTTGTCCTTTGTTCTCTTTTCCATTTGTAAAATTAAGAATGCCTCTGACAGGCAGCAGTAGTTTACGATTAGAAATCCACTTGTGAATCAACAAACAGGTGCGATTGCCATATTTTGTTCCTGATCTTATTATGCCACCTTCTGATCTTATTATACAAGGATGCAGGGATGGTGTGAGTGTGGCATTAAATATTTATGAGAGGTGTAAGACTGCATGAGGCGAGACATTGTGTCATCTGTTACTAAAGCAAATACATGCTGGGTGGGATCACTGTCGCCACATGATGGCATATGATATGCCTGAAATTAAAGCAGTGTTCTTTAATCAAATCAAACAATCTAAACATTTATAAGTAATGTGAACTCAATGTAATGTCATGTCATGCAAAAGTTTGGGCACCCTTGGTTAAAAATCTGTTTCTGTAACATAATACACTGATATGTTCACCTGTGTCTGTGTGTATATTAAGCTCTGTCTGTGTTTGTCTCACTGCATTTACATTTACATTTATGGCATTTAGTTTTGTCTTAGCTGCATCACAAAGTGATGTCTGGTTTTCATCTCCTGCCTGGATTACTACTATTGCTGGATCCCCCACTGCTCTGTTTGCTCTGTTTAGTTTTGGACTTGGACTGATTTTAACTTATTTTGCTTGCCTCATCCCTGTAATAATAGAACTCCAGTAACTGTTACTCTGTGTGTGCCTGCGATTTGTCGAGTCTTGACAGGTCATCTTGCTGCACTTCTCTTTTGAGAGCTGTCCATAGTATGATTTTCAATTATATATTTATAGAGGGGGAACGTAAGGGTCATGGTAAAACCGTAAGCGCTTGCCTCCCGAGGCAGTCCACTGTAGATTTAGAGGTGTGTAAAGGATTATGATCCTGCTGTAAAGGCCATCTTCTTCTCATCTTCAGCTTTTTTATAGATGTTCAGATGTTTACTTCCAGGATATACTGGTCCTTCCCTGTAACAGTGTAATTGTGCAACTGGCTGCATCAGAAACCACAATCGATCCATTTCAAAGATTAACAGTTGGCCAGGTGTTCTTTCTATAGCTTCCAAACATAGCTTTGCTCAGTGTAGCCAAAACATTTGTTCTAAGTTCTTTAGTTTTAGAAATCATTCAAGTTATAACTTTATCTGTCAACAGATTTTCAAAAGTGCATCAGGCTTGTTTAGATGAAAATGTCTGATGCTGAATTGCTGAAATGCTGAAATGAGGAATATGTTCTTTTTGATAATTCTTGAAAATCATATCAAAATGATGTTTGTGCAGGTGTAGAACAGTCGAACAGTGCACCACCACTCCTGAGTCCATCAAATCTTTCTGAAGGTCTATTGAATTCATATCGGGTTACAATACTGTCTTGTCATAGTTTGAAATGACGCACTCGTGACTTTATCATGATGGCCAGTGGGCACTTCTGCACAACCCCACACAGACAGGAAGCAGTGCTAAAGCTGCTGGTGTTGCTTTTTAAGGAGTCAGAGAAATAAAAAATTATGGAGTGCCCACACTTTTGCCTGGCACTCGTTTTTTAATCAATCTTAAATTGTACAAAACAAAAATCAGATTGGAGATCAATTAATCTATAATCTACAATTCACAGTTTTGGAATTCGCAGACGTTTGGACCAGAGGTGACCAAATAACTGCTTACCAATGTATCTTTTTTTTTTAACTCATGCAATACATGCAAAACTATTCTCCTTTACAGGACTTCCATAACACTTAGTGACTGAAAAGCGTGTCGACATTCTTGAGCACTATGCTCCTGAAATTTTCTCGCACCAATTGAGCAATTGTTAATAAATAGAGAAAAATATGATCTACCCCAGAGAGAAATCACTTTCCCAGACCAGTGGAGGTTTACTGTACAATTACACAAGTGGGTGGTTTTTAAATTTTCTAGTTCATGCTGTTTTGCATTGGGTTTATGTCCTGATAATGCAGATTAATGGTAAGTTTGACTCTTTTCAGCGTTCCAGCCCAGTGGAGGTGCACTGGGCTCCATGAGGGGAGGTCACAGCTGGGGAATCTGCTTCACACATTACTGCTGATGCGGTGAGAGGAACTGGGGCAAGACTCCACAACACACCACTGAAGGTGCCTCTTCACACAATAGGACTGCATTCACAGCATGGACACAGTAACGCAGTGCCACAAACTCCAGAATAATACACAGATCCGTCATACAGAAGTGTGAGAGCCTGAAAGAGAATGCCTGAGATTCTCTACGACCAAGGCATGAACACTACATCCATGCTAATGGGAATGTAATCTTTCAAGCTACAGATGTGTTGTGGGTAGCTATGAATGTGAACTGGTCTCTTTTACAGTATCAAACAGACTGTATGCATTTATTATCACATACACTCTCAATAATAAAGACTCTCAAGGGGAGATGCCAGGGAAGGATCGTTTTGGCTTCATGAAGAACATTTCTGAAAGATATGCTTGAAAAATTTAACAATATTTTTTCATCAAATTGTAATATATTTTGTTATTGTGATGGAAAATATGCTTTTCTGAACACACCTTACATATTTAAGTAACACATGCCATGATATTGATGATGATATTGCCAGGAGATTCTGAGCTATTATACAAATTAGATATTTGTATGAATTTTACCATTTTACTATTATTATTATTTGGCTTGTAAGCACAATAAAAACAGCTCACACATCAGAGATCCTGTGGGAAACTGGCCATCCAGAGTGTTTTCAAGAGTAACACATAATTGTTTAGATGTAAAGATTAGATTGTTCACATTGTTCAATCGTTATTTGTAAAGATTAGATTAACAAGGTTATTCATAATACTTGATTAGTTCTTTTATGTGTCAGTACAGTATTTATTCTGAAATTTGTACACTGTGTGAATAAAAAAAAAAGCAAATAGCCACTTCCTTCTCAGTTTCGTCTATAACCCCATATCTGAGCTAGTGATGTCATTAGCCCTGCCCATTTTCAACGATCATACAGAGTATGCATGGTCAGGTCAAGCATGTACATATGGACAGAGCAGTAAACATGTTGATAGAACCACCATGGTCAGATATGGTAAGTCTATCGTGAGGTTGATTGTGATATGTGTATCATATCTGTAGGTTTCTCAGATCTTGAGTTATGGAGCCTTGAAAATGGCATGTAACTGCAGATCAGATTCTAAAAGTGAACTGGATGTAATGCAGCACATTCTGAATTAAAGCACTGTACTAAGAATGGGATTGATAATTCAGATAGTAGATCTTAAGAATCTGCCACTACTGATGTATGTTGCTAAACATATCAAAATACTGCAATATATACAATTCATTGTGAATATATTTTTTATTCTGAATATCTAAAAAAATGCATTTCCTCTAATCATTTGGAAGCTCATACCTATTGCAAAGCTTTCCAACCTGTTTAGATCTGCTTGTAACTGTTCCAAACACATTCAATGTGCCCTCTGGATGACTGCAAAATACCCATTAGAAATGTATCAAGCTGAACTGACACCAACTCCCTTACTTTCACAGGTGGAGCTGGACTCTATTTGACTGGTGTGTACACAAATGCAAACCATTCTGACCAACCAAATCCTTTTGGTATTAGGTAAAAAACTAATATTTAATATACACACAGGTTTTGAACACTAAAATCAGAGGCTTATTAATGAGACAAAGGGAAAGGCATAAATAGGGTACTTTTAGCTCATTCTTATGTCTGATTATCTCTGACAGGGGACAGTTTCAGCCAGAGAGCCTCAATTACAGGCAGTTTACTGGCAGCCAAAGATCTCTAAAGAGGTACATTCAGAAGAGGTATGTCGAGCTGATGGGAATGACCCATGCCTTTTACTGACATCATACTGCTCTCTAAATCCTTTCCCACAGAGACCATTATAGCACACAATTATAGAGCATTGTGAGTAATACTGAATAGTTTGTTTAATATGGAAACAAGACAATCCTGATGGTTTTCTAGTATATTAGCTCAACTGTGCATTATTTGTGCTAATGTTTGCAGGCATTGAAGCCTGCGCAGATTAATGTGTAGCTGCTTTTTAATGACAGAAAATATATCACAGTTATTTTACTGCAAACAGAATCTGACTTTCTTATTTACAGTATAATAAATCATCCATTTGTGTCAGGTACTGGCCTGGTCTCCATATGTCCATGATCAAGTATTCCTTTAGGACGTCTGATATATCAATATTATAGGGGCTACAGAATGTCAACTGTATTTGTTGTGGCATATTACTCTCCAGAGGTGTCGTTTGGCCAAGGCGATTTTTTAACAAGCACCTAATCTTATTTAAAAAAAAAAAATGAAAGAAAGGGGAACAGGTCAAATGAAATTGAAAAGAGCGGGCTCCCTAATGCTACTGGGCTGAACCCCTGTCTGTGTGCAGTCAGACAATGCCCTGGTACAATCCTAAATATGACGGTTCATCCAAGAGTTCTTTAGTAAAGGAAATGGTTATAGATAGAACCATGACATTCAAAGAACATGATTTTTTGCACCAGGTAAACATTCTTCAGCTAGATAGAGAATGTGCTATAGATGGTTCTAACAGAACCCTTTTGAATCTTTCGTCTTGTAACACCAAAAAGGGTTCTACTATTATTATGATGTCAAACTTAACGAAATGAAAACCCTCAACTAACCAAATCCCTAATCAAAGCTAGTGAAGCATTAAATTATCACAGTGACTTGGAAGTCTTTGGTGTTGTCAATCTCATCATCTCATCAGATCATCATTTCCAGACTCTGCTAGTTATGGGCAGGAACTAAGCCTCATGGTTTTGGCTTTCCTGTACAAATGTCTGTAGCAGGGGAGCTTACACTTGGCCTAAGCTATGAGGAGCAAACAGGGATCCACACTAAATCACACATTAGGGATAGTAACTACTTGTTATTCAGTAAAACACAGTAGAAGTGTTGTAGTAAACCCATTACATAATAATGATGTACAGCAGCTAATAAAAGCAGAGTTTATGTATTTTCCCAAGCTCTCTATAAAAGAAACATCCTGAGACAAAATAATAGGGTGGTAAACACGCTTGCATTACAACATCTGAGCATTCAAGCAAAGTCTTGAATTTACTATTTATATAACAAATATTAACTTATAATACTCAGATAAGCTAACACAGCTAACATGCATTTAAGCTAACACGCATTTAGCTAACACAGACCAACAGTATCAGCATTGCTGAAAATGTTCTTAATAAATCATCAATATGTTAAAACATCTTATATTCTAAAAAAAACGGCACTGATACAAAAACAATGTTTGAGAATATTAATAAATTCCAGATTTTATGCCAATCTTTACAGACCCCTCGGCTGTTCAACTGTTCAGTTCAAATGGATAAATATGTCAAAGTTTATCCGGTAACACAAAAACAACATGTACTGAAAAAAGAAAAAAAGCAGAACAAAAACCAACAAATCCACAAACAATTTTGGGAAGCCCTGCTCCAGCACTACCATGCTCATACTAATGAACTCTTCCAGTGTAAACAACACTTCCAGCTTATCTCTGACTGATCTGTCCTACTGAACAGACGTTCCTATTGAACAGACACCTGTTTTCTGTTTTTCAGACATTTTCATACCAGTTGACATCTAGTCTCCACCTCAGGACTGCTATCCCTCCTGGGCTCTCATCAGGCCTGGTTCAGTGGTGGCACAAAAAGCATGGTGCTGAACATCCTACCAAACTCCTGCAGCAGTGAGGTATGTAGGAGGGCTGTACTAGTGAAAGATGAAGACCATAATTAGCCTGAAACTGGGTGGATGAGTCTGATAATGACTTAAATACATATAATCAATAATATTTGAATGAAAAACTAATTAGAGTTCGAGTTTTATTCTGTCCAATCCAAGTTGGTCAATGTGTTTCTTTCATGGAATGGAGAGGGATTGATTTGCTTTGATTGATATACATATATCTTCTTTTATGAGAGTGTGTGTGTATTGAACTGCAGTGAACATATTCCTACTAATTAAGGGCATAATCAGAAAGGAGAAATTGCTAATTTTCAAACGCCTTCTCAAATTATTAGAGTTTGAGATTTGTAAGTTTCTACATATTAGTATATAATTAAAGTTAAGGTTAAAGAGTCAAACCTTGAAGAAAACATTGGTATTTGTGAAAGCAAATATTGTTTGGTTGAGATAAGAGTTCAAATGGAACAGTAGATTGTAGATAGAGAGAAGCAAATTAGTTGATTATTGTTTATTCGAAGAACTGACAGAAGAAGCTTTATCAGAAACAGGCTGTTATGATTACCTGAGGCCATGGCGCTACACTAGTACAATTTTTAGGCTTTCTTTTATTTTCAGTTATTTTAATCAAGATATGTAATGATTTGTATGGATTTTCCTTCCCTTTTGTCATGTTTTTCTGCATTTCGCCTCAAGAAAACTGCTTTTTATCTGACAGTTCTTTGAAGAAATCAGACAAAAGCAATTTTGGACTTTGGGCTGAATTTTTACAAGATCCACCAAATTGCAGACCTTTCAAAAGAACTTGATTTGCTATTACAAGGCAACACATTCCTTCACATATAGGGTCTCTGAGGGCAAGATGTTCTAACAGTCCAACCTTTTGCAACTTGCAGTTCATTTAATCCACCATAAAATGTTCTGTGTTCCACTGGAATCTGTAATCAACATTTTAAAGGTTTCAATTTGTAATTTTATAAAAAAATAATTAAAAAAAAATCTATATATTTTATATATGTGTATCTGGATTACTACAAATGATTGAAGTCATTTGAATGTATCACTGTAGTAATTTACTTTTAAAAAAGAATGCTCTTGCTGCAGCAATTTTCTGAAATGGAATGGATTTAGAAAAACTATGACTGTAGCTGGCTGTCTGCTCCACTATGATTTTAAAAAATATATACTAATTTTTGAGAGTTTATGATATTGTTTGTCAAATAGAACAGAGCTTGCAGGGCAGTAAGTACTAATTTTCTGCATGTACCAACACTAGCTTGCATCCAACTTAAATTTCGACTGCCATATAACTCATAATCCATTCATACTTGAATCACAGTTAAGGCAAACAGAATTTCATTTCCTTTGTACTTCATTTATTTTCTATTCAACATCTTTTATGCCTTGGTCTGTGCTATCCAGTGTCGACCAGAAGAGAATGGACTCCTCTCTTGAGCCTTGGTTACTCTCAGGATTTCTTCCTCCTAGTCTGAGGGAGTTTTTCCTTGCCACTGTTTTGCCCACTGGCTGCACATTTGAGGCTTGGACCCGGATTTCTGTAAAGCTGCTTTGTGACAACTCCTTGTTGTAAAAAGTGCTATATAAATAAACTTTGATTGATTGATACTTGAAGCTTATTTATGTTTTCTGCAGTTTTGTTGGACAGAGATATAGTGATATCATATCTGTTGTATCTTAAATCACAGTTACTGAAATACCTATACATATTGGAATTTTACTTAGAAAACAAAAAAGCAATTTATAGCCGTCCCTAAAAATATCATTGCAACCCACTGTGAGGCACAGACCACATTTTGAGAACCCCTGGCCTAGAGAACAGACTGTAAACCTATTTAGTAGAATAGCGTTGACCAGTACTTACTACAGCTATTTTAAAGTGTCATTAAGCCACCCACAATGAATACCTTCCATTTTACATCTAAACCTGTTCTACCACTAAGCAGACCAAGATTTTTAATGTGAATAATGTAGGAATATAAACATTAATAAAAAAAACAAGTAAGTCTGTTTCTTATATGCTTTGCAAATACAAATGGAAAAAAAATGATTCTGTTTTGGAACTGGGCCTGAGCGTGATCACATCTGTTAGTTCCAAGTTTCAGCATAAATTTCAGCTTTAACTCTTATAACCTAAGATCTGCACTTTGTCAGCAGTTACATGCCTGTTTTCAAGGCTTCCTTGAACCTACAAACATGATACACATACCATAACAAACCACATGACTCACCCTATATAACCATGACATTGTCATCATATGAGTTATCAGTGAGTAATTGAACTACAATTCACTTGTTTCCAACTGAATTAAATCCAGTGCATGTTTTCAGTGCATGTTCTGGTCTGTCCATGGTCAACCTGCATGCAGACTCTGACTGATCAGTGAGAGGGGACAGGGCTAATGACATCACTGACACAGACATTAGGTTACAGAGGAAAATGAAGAGGCTGCTCTGTAACAGTGTGCTATAATGGTCTCTGAGGGAAAGGATTTAGAGAGCAGTATGATGTCAGTAAAAGGCATGGGTCATTCCCATACAGAGGAGGGATTGTTCACTATCATTTCTAATTGGTAACGATCAGTTACCAACAAGGTTTTGTTGTAAAGTGTTTTTAGTCTTTGTCAAAAAAAAAAAGTTAATATTTTGGTGAATAAAACTACATCAAACTATCAAAACATCCCAAATAACTGGCCAAGGGTTCTAAAGTTTAAACCCAAAATGCAATGGAATGAGCATCTTTGTCTAAATGTAAATACATTCGAAGAATAACTTGGCAAGTACTTTTTAACAAATGAATGTTATATTTTATTGTCTTTTCTTGGCAGAATGGCTGGAACTGAATTACATTAGTTAGTTTCTTGGCATGGATTTGACATCTAAGCACAGTCAACATATTTGAAGTCAGGAATTTGTGAAGGTCAAAAGCTTACATTAATGATTGATCATTTCCCCAATGAAGAGGCAACCAGCCCAAAGAGGCAACGTGGGCCATTCCTCCTGTGGGCCCACCACCCACAGAGGAAACCATTGGGGTCGGGTGCTTTGTGGATTGGGTGGCGGTCGAGGGCGGGGTCCTCGGCGGCCCGATCCCTGGACACAGCGGCTAGCTGTTGGGACGTGGAACGTCACATCGCTGGGGGGGAAGGAGAATGAGCTTGTGCGGGAGGTCAAGAGGTACCGGCTAGAGATAGTCGGGCTCACTTCCACGCACAGCTTGGGCTCTGGAACCAAACTCCTCGAGAAGGGTTGGACCCTCCACTACTCTGGAGTTGCCCAGGGGGAGAGACGCCGGGCTGGTGTGGGCTTGCTTATAGCTCCCCATCTCAGCCGTCTCGTGTTGGAGTTTACCCCAGTGAACGAGAGGGTCGCCTCTCTGCGCCTTCGGGTAGGAGTGAGGACTCTGACTGTAGTTTGTGCCTACGGGCCGAACGGCAGTGCAGAGTACCAGACCTTCTTGGGGTCCTTGGGGGGGGTACTGGAAAATGCCCCAACTGGGGATGCCGTTGTTCTGCTGGGGGACTTCAACGCCCACGTGGGCGACGACAGTGACACCTGGAGAGGGGTGATTGGGAGGAACGGCCTCCCCGATCAGAACCCGAGCGGAGTTCTGTTGGACTTCTGCACCAGTTACAGATTGTCCATAACGAACACCATGTTCGAGCATAGGGGCGTCCATAAGTGCACATGGCACCAGGACGCCCTAGGCCGGAGATCAATGATAGACTTTGTTATTGTCTCATCTGAGCTCTGGCCCTATGTCTTGGACACTCGGGTGAAGAGAGGGGCAGAGTTGTCAACCGATCACTACCTGGTGGTGAGTTGGATCCACTGGCGGAGGGGCAGGCAGGAGAGACCTGGCAGGCCGAAACGTATCCTGCGGGTCTGCTGGGAACGTCTGGCTGAGCCCCCTGTCAGGGAAACTTTCAACTCCCACCTCCGGGAGAGCTTCTCACAGCTACCTGGGGAGGCGGGGGACATTGAGTCTGAGTGGACCAGGTTCTCAACCTCCATTGTTGACGCGGCCGTCCGGAGCTGCGGGCGCAAGGTCACTGGTGCCTGCCGTGGCGGCAATCCCCGAACCCGGTGGTGGACACCGGAAGTAAGGGATGCCGTCAAGCTGAAGAAGATGACCTATCGGGCCATGTTGGCCTCTGGGTCTTCCGACGCAGCCGACAGGTACCGAGAGGCTAAGCGTGCTGCTGCTAGGGCGGTCAAGGAGGCAAAAACCAGGAGCTGGGAGGAGTTCAGGGAGGCCCTGGAGAAGGACTATCGGTCGGCCCCGAAGCGATTCTGGCAAACCGTCCGGCGCCTCAGGAGGGGGAAGCAGTACCCTGCCGACACTGTTTACAGTGCGGGCGGGGAGCTGCTGACCTCGTCCGGGGATATCGTTGGGCGGTGGAAGGAATACTTCGAGGACCTCCTTAACCCCACCATCACGTCTTCTAATGTAGAAGGTGAGGCTGAGGACTCTGAGGAGGACTCGCCCATCACCCGGGCTGAAGTCACTGAGGTGGTCTGTAAGCTCCTCAGTGGTGGGGCTCCGGGGGTGGATGAGATCCGCCCAGAGTATCTCAAGTCTCTAGATGCTGTTGGGCTGTCCTGGCTGACGCGCCTCTGCAGCATCGCGTGGCGGACGGGGACAGTGCCCCTGGAGTGGCAAACCAGGGTGGTGGTTCCCCTGTTTAAAAAGGGGGGCCGGAGAGTGTGTTCCAATTATAGGGGGATCACTCTTCTCAGCCTCCCCGGGAAAGTCTACGCCAGGGTACTGGAGAGACGAATTCGGCCGTTAGTCAAACCTCGGATTCAGGAGGAACAATGCGGTTTTCGTCCTGGCTGCGGAACACAGGACCAGCTCTATACCCTCCGGAGGGTGCTCGAGGGTTCATGGGAGTTTGCCCAACCAGTCCACATGTGTTTTGTGGATTTGGAGAAGGCATTCGACCGTGTCCCTCGGGGTACTCTGTGGGGGGTGCTCCGGGAATATGGGGTCCGAGGCCCTCTGTTAAGGGCTGTCAGGTCCTTGTACGACCGGAGCAGGAGCCTGGTGCGCATTGCCGGCAGTAAATCGGGCCTGTTCCCGGTGCATGTTGGACTCCGGCAGGGCTGCCCTTTGTCACCGGTTCTGTTCATAACCTTTATGGACAGAATTTCTAGGCGCAGCCAGGGGCCGGAGGGGGTCCAGTTTGGGAACCACAGGATATCATCTCTGCTTTTTGCAGATGATGTTGTCCTGATGGCTTCTTCAGGCCAGGACCTTCAGCAGGCATTGGAGCGGTTCGTAGCTGAGTGTGAAGCAGCTGGGATGCGAATCAGCACCTCCAAATCTGAGGCCATGGTTCTCGACCGGAAAAGGGTGGCTTGCCCTCTCCAGATCGGTGGAGTTGTCCTGCCCCAAGTGGAGGAGTTCAAGTATCTCGGGGTCTTGTTCACGAGTGGGGGTGAGAAGGAGCGTGAGATTGACAGAAGGATCGGTGCTGCCGCCGCAGTCATGCGGTCGGTGTACCGGTCCGTTGTGGTGAAGAAGGAGCTGAGCCGAAAGGCGAAGCTCTCCATGTACTGGTCAGTCTACGTTCCCACCCTCACCTATGGCCATGAACTGTGGGTAATGACCGAAAAGAAAAAGATCGCGGATACAAGCGGCCGAAATGAGTTTCCTCCGCAGGGTGGCCGGGCGCTCCCTTAGAGATAGGGTGAGATCCTCGGCTACCCGGGAGGAACTCGGAGTAGAGCCACTGCTCCTCTACATCGAGAGGAACCAGTTGAGGTGGCTCGGGCATCTGTTTCGGATGCCCCCTGGGCGTCTCCCTGGGGGGGTGTTCCAGGCACGTCCTACCGGGAGGAGACCGCGGGGTAGACCCAGGACACGCTGGAGGGACTATGTCTCTCGGCTGGCCTGGGAACACCTCGGGGTCCCTCCTGGGGAGCTGGCTGAGGTGTCGGGGGAGAGGGAAGTCTGGGCTTCCCTGCTTAGACTGCTGCCCCCGCCACCCGGCCCCGGATAAAGCGGAAGAAGATGGATGGATGGATGGATGGATGGCATTTCCCCAATAGTGTAGGTTCTTTCTTCTGTTCTTTCTTCTTTCTACACCTAGCTGTGTACAGGTTTCAACCATCTATGCTGAAGAATTCGGATGTTGTCCTACTTTATTATTACATTTGCATGCTTATGGTACTTTACCAACTTTACAGTTGGTAAAGTATTTACACTTCCAAACACCTACCAACTCATTTTATAACATGAGTGCGAATGTCTGATCACCCTTCTCAGTTCTGCACTGATCTCCTTTGACTTTCCTACTGCACTGGGTGCAGTCAATCCAACAAACACTTTAATATGGGTTTATGTTGTCATTTTCCATTGTTCTTAATTGTAAGAGAAAACTAAAAAGTTTTATTTCATGAAGTGTGCTTCTAAAGAGTTTATGTGCATTTCAGAATGAAACACTTCACACGGTCACACAAGTTCTTGTCAAGGAACTTCTCAAGCTTGTTACCCAAACTTTGAGATAATACAGCAATCTTGAGTCTTTCATCTCTAAACAGTACCCTGAAATCCTGTGTCAGCTGAAAAATGTTTGTATTAATTGGGACACAGAGGCATACCTTGCCTTAATGTGCAAAACCTGGATAGAGTGAGCAGGATGGGGGGAAAAAGCCATTTTGACTGAGAAAGAAACAGATTAATAAAGCTGGCAGTAGAAAGCAATTCTCCAACATTTGATCTTGTTATCTGTTTTACATTATTTCCCCTGGGTGTGCTGCACCTCGCTGATACCTCGCTCTGCACAAATAATCAATTAAGCCTGCAGATTCTCCAGCGTTCTGCACTTGCTTTGTGTCACAGCTTCAGCCACTTAAATAGGTTTTTCTTCTCAACAAAAGGCCTGAAAAATGGAAAAATACCACAGGCTACACACGATAAGAGAGAGGCAGCATGCAGAGGAACAGGCGTTGCTTCCAATCTATAGAAAAAATGAATTTTGTTAATTAGAAATAATGTTAATAATGTTTTTGTTGTTTATTAATATCCACATCCCTTGAAAGAGAAGGAAAAAACCTAGAGAATTAGAAATGACCTCTATGTATAAACCATGCAGTCATGGCCATGATGAAGAGAGGAGGGCGGAAGTGGTCTTTTTGTTCTTTCTGTTCGGTGCGGGAGCAACTAAAAGGCTGTAATTTGTGATTAAGGTAATAGACCATGCTCATATAAAGCCGCTGATTGATCATTTTCCTTTGCCTGGGGTTGGGACTAACAATACATTTAATTATTAATGGTGTAAAAGAGTCCACTGGAATAGCAATTAAAAGTGGCGCTGGCCGTGGTGCTTCTCTTTATCCTCCTGTTAACCCTTTAATACAACCAGTCTGCTCTGCGTGTGTCACAGATGCAGCTTAACCTTAATTCGCTTAGCAAAGACTAAGACAGATGCTATGTCCATTATGGATATGAGGTGTAATGGTGTAGTCATGCAGTCACGGTACAAATGTCAAGGTTTAGTTTGTGAAGTCATATGAAGAACACACTGTACAATTTAATAGTAAACTAAGGACAAAACATCCAAATATGAAGATTGATTAATGCAATGCAAAAATCAAATTTCATAAGCATTAGTTCCATTTGGAATCCTTAAACTCTATGCAGTTGGCATGTTAAGATTTACAATTATTGCTAATATACAATTATTACTAATCTATAGTCACCACTATAGATTAGTTGTCTTCTACCCTTCAACTCTCCTTAAGCATCTGTTTTCTTTTCTTTATCACTCACTGTTTTCAGTGAAATGAGTAAAAGCATTTGAACCTTTTTCCTTTTTATTCCAGCTCTTAAAATCATGGTGGGTCTGATGAGGCTTGTGTTTCAATGGTGACAGTTTTAAGGTATGTGTGGGAAACACTCTAACTCATTGAATTTTCCCCCTTTTACCATACTTGTACTGAAACGTCAGGTTCATAGTGTGGTGTGAAGACAAACTGGGACCTTCCTGTTCTCTGACACTATTTGTATACAATATAATTTGTTGCAAAACCATTGTGTTTCCAAAACTGTAACATTACAAGAGAAGAAGAAATATTTGTAGGACATCTAGCAAAAACACAATGTGAGAGTATATGACTTTACGCAAAAATAATGTCTGCTTGCCAGCAAATCTCTGAAAAAAAAAAAAAAGAGTCTCAGGATACCATCAGGTCAAATGAAATCATTATGGACAGGGTCCTGTCTTAAAATTAGTGCTAATGCCATGGTAGTTTTTGGATGCTAGCATGCTTAGTTCATGCTTGAAATGTCGGATGATGCCCATAACCAGCGTCCAAATGCAGCAATAGCGATGTTGGATGAGGACTGTAGCCAAGATACGAATGCCACAGCTACAATTTTGGAGGAAGGCCATTTCCAGCAACCTAATGCAGCAGTAGAGATGTTGGACAAGCCCATGCAGCTAGTATGCTAACAGCACAGTAATTATGTTAGACAATGTCCATAGACCATAAATTATGCTGCAGTAGCAATGATACGGAATGAGGGCCGTGTTTGCTGCACTCCATGGTAGCAATATTGGAAAATGCACATATCAGCTGTGTTAGTTTTAAAGCATTTCCATTGATGTCAAAAAGTGAAAAACAGCAAAAATGGAGATACAATGTTTTTAGCATAATATTGAGGACATGTCAATGTTGAGGACAAGTTATTGCTGATATGGGAAAATCCAGCAATATGCAAATGATCTCTTCGATAACATGAACAAAAATAAAATATAGCACTGTGTGCTGTGCACCTCCTGAACCACATTAGATGCTCCAGATCATGATAAATGTGTGTATGTCCCCAGTGCCGTGTGTCTGCCATTCATGTGTGCTTGTATTTGTTCAGAGGTGCTGAAACAGCATATCCTGACAAGGGCTTATGGGTTTTACTCATTGTCATAGTCTCAGACACAAGAACGCTCTCCAAAGCCTCTAGAGAGACACACAGCACAAGCGCAATGCCTCCACTCAAACACATGTAAACACAGCCGATGACTACTGCTGACGATGGCACACGCACGCACGCACGCACACACACACACACACACACACACACACACACACACACACACACACACACACACACACTGTCTGTCTAATCCTGAGAATGATATTAATGCTATAAACAAGGGCTGTGATTCAGGCCTGCATCACTTGGGTGTGGAGATACCTGTGTAAGGATAAACTGCTTCCTTACCATACCTGACATAACCTACAACCTAACCTAAATGGATCATCTGATCGGCCAGTTCACATCCACATCCTCCGTAAAATGCTCAATATACACACATGGTTGAAAACATCATCTAAACTTCTCTGTTAATGTGCAGAATTATTAAAACCTACTTTCTGCTAATCTTTGAGTAGCATGTCAACTGTGGTCTACTGAACTACTCTGCATCAAGACCACTGAGTTCAGGATGGGGTGGGGTGGTGATCATCAAACATCCTGACCCCTAATGCTTTTTCTAGTAGAAAACTGTCCCTGAAAAGTAGAGACGTTTACTCAAATGAAAGCAACATCCCAATAGGCTACTACGTCAACATGCTATAAACGCACTGAAGTTACGATGTGTTACAGTGATTTTAGCTGTGTGTTACAGTCTAGTAAATTATGGGCTTTTGCTAGTAAGTGATGGGTATTCTGCTCTGTATTTCAAATAAAAATATCCAGCACCCCAACCCTACTACTGTTTTATTGTATGTAATTAAGCTGGCTCTAAATCTTAAAAATAAAAACATTATTTGATTATTTAAATTTTTTCAACTTAAAAAGTTTTTAACATTTAATGCAGATTAACTGCCAAGTGAAACTTTATTCTGTGTTTTTCAGCAGACTGTTAATTTTTGATGAAATAATAAAAATGGGTCACATTAAGTCTCAATGTTTTCTCTGAGGTCCAGTGATGATTAACAGCTAAATAAACAGCTGCATTCACCGAGCAACAGACAAAAGAATGTCTATAAGATTATACTATATAAAGCATCCACTCAGACAGATCTCTGTTTAGGTGATGGTATAGGTTGTGTTTACAAACCGACGGTGAAAACAGCTCTCGAAATTGTCAATAGCAATTAGCATTGTTTTTTCAAGCACAGTGTTAACAAACTAACCAGCTAATTTGATATACAACTCTTAGAACCATATTCACAAACTTCATAATTCTAGGCTTCATAACTCAGAATCTATAGACGTGATACATGTATCACAACAAACAGCAAACAGCAAGACCCTTTCTAACCAGTGCCATCAACTATCTGCAAGTAATCCAACTCAGACCATTGAATAAAATCCACTTTTTAAAATCCCAAAGCAACACTGCTGTTTAGTGAGCAACCATGGTCAGCAGAGTTGAATTGTCCATGTTCTCCATGTTTCTCATCTGTTCAGGGTCTGGGTCAGCAACCCCTTTTGAATTGATGAAATGAGATTGGGACCCCTCTCCCCCTTTTTTAATGGACAAAGTGAACAAATAGGGAGATAAGCCCTCAACCTCAGCTAAGTCTCAACACCATCTACCAGATGCATGTGCATATGACATACGTAACGCTGCAGGAATGATGGTCATGTTGTTTTCTCCGTTCAGAAACTCTACAGTTTTCAATTTAGATCCTAATGACTGGCACTTCAACTAAAATTACTATAATTCACCAGCCATTCATAGAGGCCTCATGAATCTCCAGCATGGAAACCTTACAAGTAAGCGTTTTCTTTTTTCATCAGGTCTCTAAATCTCGACCTATTTTCAGTTCCAGATCTGAAAGGGAACTGAGCAGAAATCCACCTGAAGTTGCTTGATTTTGATGTACGAGCGACTCGAGCCCGCTGTCGAAAATGTGGGCGCTGTCCAGCCTGCAGCGGGCAGCAGCTGTGCAGGTGGCTGAGCGTCAGGTGGAGGCTGCCGCTGTGAAGCACTGCCTTGATGCTGGCTACAAAGCAAGCTTGAAGAAGCTCCACAAATGCCTCTCGCAACACAGTGAGAAAGCAGCCGCGAGTGGCCAAGCGGGCTTTTTTCTGAAGGCAGCTACTGAACAGCAGCAACCTGAAAGCCTGAAAGACTTGAGAGAGAATCTGTGCGAGGGGAATTCTATATATTTCTCTCCAAGGCTTTTTAGGAAGAAAAGGAAAGGCTTTTTAGGCTAAAGAGGAACATTATCCAAACAGTGCTTCTTACAGATGTTCATATTTCATTTACAGCATATATATTTATTATATATTTTAAATAAATTATATTAGAGCTTATAGGAAATGCTTATTAAAATGACTATTTCTATGCAAGATGTAAAGAAATGAGAAGCTTTTTCAGGCATAGACACACACAGTGGCAAAGAGAAAGCCTGAAAGACTTGAGAGAGTGTCTTTGTAGAGGGAATTTTATAGAGGCCTATTTTATTCCAAGCCTTTCAAAGTAAAAAAAAGCTTTTAGGTGACAGGAATTTTCTAAATAGTAGCTTTTGACTCACATTCTTTCTGAAATGCCACATTAACAGTGTTTATAATAAGTTTATTAGACCAGCGCAATACAGTATTGCATACTGATAATAAATGAGCAAATGCTGTTTATTCAGGAGGCAGGGGCACTTCAATATAGTCTTCACAAGAGGGCACGGTAGTGATCTTCCTACGCTGCCATGTTGAGGGCTCTCAGTCATTGCTGTGTGCTCAAAAGCTATGACTCTACCTTTAAGGACAGTGGGAGACATGAAAGGCTTTGAAATTCTATCAGTGGTGAGCGTAATGAGGATGAGAGTTGTAAGGAATGATTCATGTGCCGGTGAGCCCCTCGCAGGCCCTTCACGCCAGTTAGCACTTTGACCCAGATTACTGCGCAAGCTCCGCCTCTCCGGGGAGGTTTGAAGACCGGGGGGCTGCTAGAATACAACCCCCTTCTTCATTCTGCAATAAAATACACACAAACCAAGGCTGTACAATTTATCATTCGTTACTTGTTATATATACGATGATCAGCCATAACATTAAAACCACCAGTCTAATACTGACTCCTCGAGACCTCTGAAGATGTCCTGTGACCTTCATTTCTAATAATGTGTAGTATCTGACACCAAGATGTTAGCAGCAAATCCTTTCAGTCCTGTAAGAATTGAGGTGGGGCCTCCATGGATCACATCACTCCTTGAACCCATGACTCTGTTGCCTGTTCACAGGTTGTCCTTCCTTGGAGAACTTCACTGCATACTGCAAACACCCCACACATAAGCAAACACCTCATGTCTGATGTCTTAGAGATGTTTTGAGTTGTATAGCAATCATACTTTGGTTCTTGTCAAAGTGGCTCAGATACATAATATCATTCTTTCTGATTCCAACAAATCAACTTCAAGAACTTCACTAATGTAGAACCCAGCACATGACAGCTGCCATTGGAACCAGTGTTATCCACTTTACCTGTCAGTGGTTTTAATGTTATGGCTGATATTATGGCCACTACTGCACTAATATCACATAAGGCTGAAAATGAAAATGAATGTCTAACCAATCACAAAGCGTCTGACAGTGTGACCCGAGCTTCCTGACCAATTGCAGTGCCAGATGAGTGTTTCTGTGAGTGTTCAGATGAATCATGCTATTAATGATGCCTTTGGGCCATAATGGTTCCCAGCTGACCCCACCAATGCTCTTTTAATTTATCTCTAAGCATTACGCAGTAAATATGTACAATAATTCAATACAACATATTCAGCACAATGGCTATACTTTGGATTTTTGCTAACCTTAGCCATGCAGAATTTCCTTCTCCTTCCACCTTTTTCACTCCTCTCTTCGGCTCATAGATTAATTCATGCTCTGCCTGCTAAGTCATTTCTTTTGCTAGTTCATGGGTGTGAACTCTAGTGCTTCTCCACACACATGAGAAATGCATTGCGTGTTTGTGTATGCACCTTTGTGCACAGCACAGTCTGTAATATCACACCACCTTCCACTCAACATGCTGTTGATAACATCATTCAATATTAACAGCAGCACATTCTTACGTAAGCTTAAGGCTTGATGCTCTCTCCTCTCTCTCTCTCTCTCTCTCTCTTTCTCTCCCCCTATTTCTCTCTGTTTCCAGAGCTGAAAAGCACTCACACACACACACACACACACACACACACACACACACACACACACACACACAGGCCTCTAAATCATACTAATGTTTAATGGCACTCAAAGAATTCTAATAAATTCATGTATTTGTCTCATTTACTCAAATGTCATCCTAGATAGAAGTGCATTTTATAATGGTTCTAAGAGTTTAAATCTCAAGACTATGTTCACCACAATATGTTATATTACTTTAATAATATAATCACATTATTCTCTTTGTGTAAGTTAGAGTTAATACAGAACCATGTTTGTAATGGAGATGTATGCGTGTGAAAAACATTTCACAACAAGTGTAGTTATTTTGGACCTTTAAAGGTTTCTTAACACTCAAATGTCCTCTTACACACATTGGGCCTCGTGTGGCCTTAAATGTGTTCTTGAGAAAATTCCAAATGAAAAGATTTCATAGGATTCATGGTGTGTTTTTAAACCACAGAATTTTCACAGTTCGGCTCTTATAATGATGGATCTAATTGTCCTCACAAACTAAACAAATCCCAAACCACATCTGACATCACTGAATGTCAGAGAACATAGAACCCGAATCACTCAGGGAACCAGCTACTGTATGTGTTCAATTTCGCTGCTGTAAAGCGAAACCGTTCTAAACTAAAGAATGATGCGCTAACCTGTAGGATATGCATGTGGATGTGATGCCGACCAATCAGAGTTAATGTTCACATGACTTTGTAGGGCACTGTGGAGGAGGGTCACGGAATCTCTTGATCATGGCTACAGAAGCAGTGCACATGATACTGAGCTTACATAGCAATACTGTTATATTAATTAAGTTCACTGTATGTAAATATAAGGTGCCATTGTGGAGAACATGACTGGGTTCTGGTAAAACTGATTTAATATTCTGGTAAACAATGATGTAGAGATGTTTTAACATCTCACAATATCTTCAGTTTCATTGCTCCACCTGCCTGAAGCAGCAACATCCATATATTTCTTTCTCAATTTTAAGAAAATATTGTAAGGATATGTCAAATAAAAAAAAATCTGACATGCTAGACTTTTTACTGAGGCATTGTGGGGCATCAAAGATTCAATTATGTCACATTCTTTCACCTTCTTATCAAGCCCACCTGTGAAAAGCAAACAGATATGAAAAAGAGAAAGAAATTCATTTGGATGCAATTAAAATGTACTATTATATCAAATATTATATCATATATGATATATTTCATATATCATGTATCATAACAGCACACATGTGATGGTATTGTAACTTCACCAATAATCTATAAGCAGTAGTGACCAGAGATGGATGGTACGTGCTGACTTGATTCCCCCAATGTGTCTTTGTTGTTTTTCTTTGCATCTACTGCCTTTGGCTTGTTTTTCTGAATCTTTTTTCTTTTTACTGGATTTCTCTAAATCTGCTTTCAGACATCTGTCGTAAAAATCGGTATACAGCTAAATCTGGTTTGATTATTGTATTAGCAAGCAACATTGTTCAGCTTGCACCTCACCCAGGCTTTCTCAGTCCTTCCACCACAGCCCACACCAGTGGCTAAAATCTCTCACTGACTCACTGTATCAATTTTCTGAAGGAATACTGAGGGCACATTCTGCTTCCCTAAAAGCTGTGAAAAAAAGATCCAAGGTGACTGACAGGTCGCACGTTCTGAAATGAGAAAATGGCTGTGGGGTGAGCGTCCGGTGGCAGATAACATGAGAAAGCACTATCTCCTCTCAACACATTTAGTGTGACGGGTCCAGTGCTGCAGCAGTCTCAACAGAACGTCTCTCTCTCTCTCTCTCTCTCTCTCTCTCTCTCTCTCTCTCTCTCTCTCGCTCTCTCTCTCACTCTCTGTCTCTCTCTTTCTGAAATGAAGACTTATGGACCACTTCTATTTTCCCTTGCCCATGGTAGATTTGCTACATCAAAGTTGGAGGAAGGACTGAAGTTTCTACAGAGAATGGCAAGACAACAGAAAGAGCATTTCTGCTGCAGTTTCACTGCCACTGTGGAACAAAAAAATGCAACCGTAATTTGTCAAACTATAAATAACTTTTAATTAAGCATGGGTAATGGAAAAATATAACATCACAATACTTCAAGACGTTTTCATGATAGAACTTTTTCAATATGTGTCAAAATATTTACTTTTTTGGGATTCACTGCCAAGTTGAAATGGACAAAACACCAACTAGCAGCATTTCCATCCTCTCCCAAAGTGATGCGATGATTTATTCTCACTTACAGTTTCAGTTTACCATCCCTGACTATTCCTAGAGGGGGCATTCCTGCTTGTCCACAGGTGGAAAATGAGGGACAGGGCTGTGTGAAAGAAAATGTGTTGTATGCACAATGTTGGACCATCAAAAATGATCTTTTGGTCTGGAAGCCAGTGTCATTATCTTGGCAACATGTGTGCATGAAGTTTGGGGGATAGAGCGTTTGAAGGAGCACTGAAGGGAGGGGTGTGGTTGTGGTGTTGTTGAACTCCAATATCACAATATTCAGAGATTCAGTGGTTTAATGTCATGAGCGATCAAGAACAAATTTTGCTGTTGACAATAAAATCCAAATGTGTGGGTAAAATCTTTCCACAAAATGACCTCCTCAAGATTATGTCACAACGACCAGCGGCCATTCCTCCAAATCCCTGAAGGAGTGCAGAGAATAGAGGTGGAGCTAAAAGGCCAACGTTATTAAATCCCAGCTTAAATGCGAAAAGACACCCAGTGGGTGTTTACTGCTCAGTCCGCATGCACATGCTCAACCTGCATGCAGACTCTGACTGACAGTGAGCATGGGAGGGGCTAATGATGTCACTGACAGATTTTGGGTTACATACATACATAAATAACATCAACAATAAAGGACATTTAGGCTTGTTTTTTTATACGGTTTGGACCATTGCCAAGTATTTTGAGAGAGGAACTTGTTATAAATATCTTTGTCAATCTAATCATTACAAATGATTCATCAGAATTCTTGCATTTTCAGCTAAAAATACTCTGAATGATCAATTTTCTACAGGATCTCTGAGACGTAAAGTACTTTTTAAGTGAAACAAATTGTAGGTGCAATTACAGTTTTGATGAAAGACATACAAGTAATTAAATTTAGTATTTTACATTAAGATTTATATTTACATCTCAAATGAAGATAGATATGAGTCGCTTAGGATCCCCTGAACAGCAGTGTTTCATGCTGAAGTAAAATGACAGGATGGTACATAAGCTTGTAAAAACATATGTGAGCATTTTCACCTCAAACAAAGTCACATCCTTATGATTTACTTTATAAACAGTACATCTTATACACTTACAAAACGTGCCTTATGCTACTGCTTGCTATTTATACATCAGTACACATTTAAATACTCAATAAATACATTGTTTGGCATCATTAACCGGGGGATTATATTATCCGCCCTGGCATAAATACCTTTATACACAAAAAAGTGACATGAGTGATGTGTACTGCAAACACTTTACAGTGTACTAACAGGATACTAAATACTACAGTATACTACAACTGCAAAAGCAACTCTAGGAACAGAAGAATTACACATATTACTCCCCCAGTACAGGGCAACAGTATCATCCTGAATACAGACTGTACAACACAATCATTCAGGAAGCCTCTGATCAGTGCAGAACAAATAATTAGACATGAGAGCGAATAAGACGCTCTCACACAACCTTATTACCGAAGGAAAAAGTTCCGTGCCTCTGTGTGTTCTGGGCAAACACTGGGCTAGCGTATTCTGATCCAGGTAATCCCAGAGAAAAGCCTTACTTGTGCCGGCTTGCTTCAGCTCCTCTCAGTCCACAGCCGCACGCAGCAGCTTTCAAATCCCACCTGCATTTGTGATGAATATTTAATAAGGCCTAGCATATGGCTGGAGTAATCTATTTTTCCTTTATTACATATACAATAGCGTCCACTCCCCCTCCATTAATCACTATGGGTGTCTGTTACTCCAAAACAAGACCATTCCGGGGAATCATTTCCATGTGCTTACTTCTGAGAGTCATTAGCATCTGATGAATTGAATCTCACCATAGCCAGAGGATGTAGACGATGTAGGTCCAGATTTATCGCATTATTTAATTATGAACTGAGACAGTCATCATGCCCCCTCCCTCCATGCTCTTATTAAGATAATAGCACTTAATTGAGAACAAGGTTCACACTGCACTCCACATTAGTGTTAACCGCTTGTATGTGGTTTCATGAATAGTATATTTTACATTCAAACTGCTATTGTGCAAACGATAGACACTTTATAGTATGCAGAGCTTTAAATGCTGTTAATCACTGCCATTTAGAGGAGCTAATGAAAAAATGTGAGAGGACAAAACTTTGATCTTAGCAGTGTTATTTTCCCTGGTCCTGGAGAAAAATGGGGTTTCTCTCTTAGAACAGCCTGCTTAGAGTGATACTCCAATGGAATTAAAACGAGGCTGCAGCCCATTTGTAAAGCAATCAGTCTTTAATTAATGAGTGCTATTTTGTTCACTGACATTTATGCTTGTAGCAATGTGGAATAACTTTGTGCCATGCATCCAATCATTCTTCCGGCTTCCAATTCCCATGAGGCGCTTGGAAAATCAATAGCAGCATATCATAAAATTCCATCAACAGTCATTACTCCAGAATACACAATTAATTAGAAGTGTTCACGGAAGATGCACACATGCTGTCAGAGACACGTCCTGGCTTTTGGCACGTCCAATGGCTTGCGTCCTGAAAGGCGTGCAGGAGTAGAAGTGCTGCTGCATACTCCTTGGGCTGCCAAGTCTATCCGTTTGCCTTTGAAATGCCTCTGCAAGCCTCAGGTAAATCAAAACAGCAGATTTTTATTTCTTTTTTTTTTTTTTGTGGCAGAGTTGTTGTTTGCAACATAAGGAAAACTTTGTGTAAAGTTTGAGACTACAGGAAAACTCCAAACTGACACTGTTCTGATGTTGCAGCATGCACAGCCCCCTTCCCCTCTTAAATCTAAAGCATTGCTCCATGGTCTCTATCGTCTCTGCAGCTGTAATAGAACAAATGTAGAACAACAGCTAATCATCCTGCATGAGTCCAAAAGAATAGCGAATGAAGGACTAGCACAAGCTCCACTGTTTTATTACTGATGACTGCAGAGAGGATTCAGGAGACTTAAGTCTTTTTGTGCTTTGTTGATTTGTAACACACACACACACACACACACACACACACACACACACACACACACACACACACACACACACACACACCTAAGCCACTAAAGCCTCTCCCCTAAACCTCTCACCCCTGCTCTACTGACTTTCTATCCAATTCTTAAAGTCTGTTAAAAAATTCATGAATCTGAAACAAAGTGTGCCAAGGAAACATTCCCCACACCATTACACCACCTCTGCAAGCCTGGACTGTTGACACAAGGCAGGGTGGGTCCAGAGATGAGTAGAGATGGACTGATCAATGCTTTTGGGGGTGATACCCATCAGCAGTCGTCTTTCAGCTCGGCTGATCTCTGATACTAATCGAGGGGTATTTGTTAAGATTTCCAGGCACTGTTTGTTAATGTGCAGGACTTTTGTAATGTTGTGTGTAGCGACTTACAAACCTGCTTTGCTGTTCAATCATATCCTTAATTTGTAGAAGAGGCTACTGTGCAATGCTTCTCTGCTACTGAGTTTGAGTCAGATATGGAAAGATAGAGATGCTGGACTGGACAAATTCAGCACAATGAATGAATCATTCGGAATGATCTGACCAGCTCTCAGGATCGGATTGTATATTTGGACTGATAATCATCTGATGCCTTTACATATCTGATTGATCCTTCCATTTACGGGTCCGAAATATGGTGTACACTTAGATGCTTCAACAACACAACTGTCCAGAAATGTAAGTACGATCACTATTCTGTCACTTCCAACCAGAGAGGTCTCAACAACATCAAGTATCTCATCAAGTATCTGTCTCGTATCTCCTGCTACTAATTTGATAACTGCACGAATGAGTGTCCAAAAAGTGTCCAATATTTAAAAATATATATTTTCAGTATATCATTTTATATAGCCAACAATAAGAGATTCTGACACTGCAGATTCTGAATCAGTCAGGAAGGCTTAATGGGCAGAGGGAGGCTGACGTGTTTAGGATCCTGTAGTTTGGACCCACCTTTGGCTAATTTCCCAACTACTTCCTAGCTTCCTGAAAATGAATATGCATCACTGCTGCCGTGAATCCATTTGCAAGACAGAATGATAATGAAGAGAAAGCGCTCTTAAAAATGCAATTAATCTTATGTAAAATGCCTTCACAGCACCTCTAATTAGATGCCATTTTAATAACTGGGTATGTTGTACAACAAAAGCTGTTTGGTAAACACCATTGTTCATTTGTTTGATGACACGCAAGTTGGAACGAACACATTTTGTTTACTGGAATATAACCGGTCAGTGTTAAATCCATTAAAAAAATTTACTTTTGAATTGTGTTTTTAACATAAAAAGATGAACAGACGTCTTTCACTGAAAACACATTCCATTTAGAGCCGAACAAATTAGACAGCCTGCAAATATACGCAGTGGCTGAGGTAGACCTGTACAACCAAAAGTGGAATCAGTAGCCATATACATTTATACCGTATACATTTCTAAATCTCATTTTCTCACCAGATTTGAACTGTTTAGCATCATTTTTAGTGACTTATAATCTGGCATTCATCGCAACATTTCACATTTCCTTAACTGACAAACATGTCCGTGTTTTGTTTCATTTTCCCCAGCATTACAGGACCTATTATTTATTTAAGCTTTCTCTTTAATCAATTTATTTTCCTTTGAAAACCTCCCTCATTGCTGTTACCCAATTTACCTTTTCCTCAGTGCACATGTTAGAGGAATGTTATATTGCTGTTAGATTGATGCTGCTTAAACTGAGGAGTTTTATCGTGATATGTATCAGATTTCGACATCACATAGGAAAGTGGTCCAAATCAGAACTGTACATGTCTGATTTAATGTGTTTTTGCTGTTCACACCGACACACAGATACCAATTCTATGTCATATATGATAATAAAGAACGTATTTGGACCAGTTTTACCTGCTGTGTGAACACAGCCTTTGGTTGATTTGCTCTTGATTGTTGAAGTGAATGGTGAAATTCAAAGAGCACGGATTTAAAAAGTTCTCAAAACAGCTAGAAATCAACTATCCATAATTTACACGTGAACTTTTTAAAAAAGTAAACATGGCCAGGTTAGGCTGTCCTAAGATCAGCCTGTAGAGCAGATTGTAAGATGAGTAAAGAGGCTAAAAATCCTAAAATGTCATCACAGGATGTACAGGAAGCTCTTGTCATGGTTGATAAATTGATAAAATTACACCAAATATAGCTATGTGTATTATTTTAAACAATATCCAATATTAACATATCAATATTTTAAATAAAAACTGAAATTTAATGCAGCATCCTAATGTTTTCACATGACTGTATACTGGCAGGAAAAGCTTGTTCTGTTGTAATTAATGCACATGCAGTTGCCAGCTTTCCATTAGAAACTGGAAGAAAGTGTCATTAAAATATGAGAGAATTATGGGCCCACAGATTTTAGGACGGGCCAAATGGGATTTCACTCTTACACTGAAGGGTGCATCTACAGCTAAAATCACTGAAACCTTTGTCTCACCCCAAACCAGGTGATGCTTATTCTTAAAACAAGCAAACTTCCAGCACGTCTGCTGGTCGGGGGAAATTGCTAATGAACCACTTATTTTACTAGAGCCCTTCAAACATACTGTCTTACCATAGAGGTCAAAGAGGATCTCTCATAAATATGCAGATCCTTCATAGCCAATTATACCTGCCATCGTCATCACTGCCTTGTAAGGATCAGTGACTAGGTCAATGAGTGAGATACATCTGACAGCCCACTGGGACCTGTACGCAGGGTGTCTACTGCAGCAGTCCTGGCTTTGGTGATCATGTGCTGAATGTCTTTTGTTCTTGTTTTGGTTTTATGTCTCTGCTCTTAGTCCCACCTTTTAATGATTGTTCCCATCTGTGTATAGTCATATAGTCAGCTTCCTCTCCTTCCCCAGCTTTTGTGTTTTCTTGTGTGTTTAGGTAACATTTAATTTTCTTCTTTTACAGGTTTAAAATAAATGGCCCAGAAGCAACTGCATTCTGCATGGTCAGTACAAAATCGTGGAGGGTCACAAGGCTGGTAAAGGTTGCAAAACCCTCTCCAAGGTGTTGGGCCTACCTGTCTCCACTGCTGGGAGCATCATTTGGAAGTGGAAGGCATATGGAACTGCAGTTGACCCTCCACAGCCTGGACAGTTGTTAAAATTTTCCTCCAATGGCACGTCCACTTTTTTCTGAAAGGTCAACACTGACCCATGGCCAACAAGGAGGGAGCTCTGAGAAGATCTCATGGCACTGGGAACATTGGTTTCACTAAGTAATGCATTCCACTGCAATTCCAGGCCACATCTAGGGCAAGATATATCTCAAGCTCAAAGTATATTTTATATCTAAGAAGAATATTTTATTCCTAATTTAAATGACTAACCAACACTACAACAAAATATATTAAAACAAGCAAAACATTAAAACAAAAAGGCTTGAAATGTTCACTTTATTACATTTTTTTGAGACGCACCAGTGTATACAGTGCATCCAGAAAGTATTCACAGCGCTTCACTTTTTGCACATTTTACATTACAGCCTTATTTCAAAATGGATTCAACTGATTTTCCCCTCAAAATTTTACACACAATAAGTCATGAAGACAAAGAGAGAAAAGTCTGTTTGAAATCTTTGCAAATGTATATATGTATAAAAAAACAACCCAAAAATATGACATACATAAGTCTTCACAGCCTGTGTTTAATGCTTTGTTGAAGCAACTTTGGCAGCGGGGATGGTAGGAATGGTCCTCACTAGGTGATGAGCACTGCCTGGTTTCCTCCAGATATGTTGCTTCACATTCAGTTTAAAAGTTAAATATTGTTTTTAATCTTATGGTCTGAGAGTCCTTTAGTTGCCTTTTGGCAAACACCAGACAGGCTGTGATGTGCTCATCTGGTCATTCTACCATACAGGCAATGATGTCAGAGTGACCAGTGGGTTCTTGGTCACCTCCCTGACTAAGGCCCTCTTACCAGTAAGTGGCCAGCTCTTGGCGAGTCCTGGCGGTTCAAAACTTCTTCCATTAGTAGATGTTGGAGGCCATTGTGCTCAATGAGACCTTCAATGAAGCATTGCTTCTTTATCTTTCCCCACAGATCTCCACACAATCTTGTCTCAGAGGTCTACAGACAATTCCTTAGACTTCATGGCTTGGTTTGTGCTCTGATATGGACTCTCTACTATCTCTACCTCATATAAACAGAGGTGTGCCTTTCCAAAGCCAGTCCAACCAACAGAATTCACCACAGGTGTCCGATCAAGCTGTACAGACATCTGAAGGATGATCAGTGGAAACAAACTTCAAGAATATATTTGTGTTTTATTTTTTAATACATTTGAAAAATCTCAAACTTGTCTCACTTTTCTGTGTCATTGTGGGGTATTTTATGTAGGATTTTAAATCCATTTCGGAATAAGGCTGTAATATAATAAAAGTGGAGCACTGTGAACACTTTCCAGATGCACTGTATGTGGGTGGTAAGTCATTCTCAGCACTGCGCTGGTATGAGTGGATCAGACACAGAGGTGCCACACACCACTACTGTTTGTTTTGACATCATCATTTGTGCCTTTACAAGCTTTCATACGAGTTGAACATGACAGGCAGGCGTGTGACAATCAGTGGCAAAACACAGCTGGTGTCCTTCATTAGCCTGGAAGTTTCACTTAGTTTTGGTGGTTTGTTAATGCCTTCAACACTAGCTTTCACATTCAGTACCAAACATTCTCTCTCTCTCTCTCTCTCTCTCTCTCTCTCTCTCGCTCTCTCTCTCTCTCTTTCATACAGTTTAAGCAGATAAATCACAGACTTTGTCCGAACAACACAAGCCATTCAGGTGTTCAGTGTGAGATTTCCAGTATCACACCGCGTATACCCGACTTAATGCCAGCATATGGCGGAATGAAATTGTGGCACTTTTATGTTGGACAATGAGAGAAGTGCATGACAAATATTTCATGTTGTTCATGTTTTTTTAAAATTCGATAATTTATAATTGTGTTTGACCCATTTAAAATAGCACAGCTTGGCCATTAGCAAGTGAGCGAATCGGTGGTCCACCTTACAGGTGCCATGGCAATCAAGGAGGGCATGATTTTTAAAATTCAACAGGATGAATAATCCATTGAGTGACATGGTGATCCACGAACCACTACAAATTAAAATTTTTACTAAAGTCCATATTGGTTTGGTATGGTAAAGTGGTGATCTTTACCATAGCGCTGGGCAATATGCAGCAAGCAAAATGGCCTTTTGTGTTGTAGGGACTGTCTTATCCGTAAGCCTGTTGAGTGTGTGTTGAGTGTTCTTGTCGGTGGTTTCCTTATTTACTACGTCTCTGCTTTTACTGCACTCAGCACTGTCATACTGAAAGCATCCCAAAAGAGCTTTGATCTCATCCCATGTGCTATTTTTACCGTCCCTGGAATGAAGGGATGGCGTTAGTCTGGAGCCCTTTATGTACTTGCTTCATACATTACAGTTATATTTCTGCCTTGTTTTCTTCATGCTGTTTTTGGAGCCTTTGGTTTTTAATGCTTTAATGTTGGATGTGTGTTGTATAGATTTTGAACTGCTTTGTGTGTCATGTAAATTATTTTTAAGTATGCTTAACACCTAGAAACATATAAATCCCTACATGAGCTTGCTTCTGAATACTTACAAGATTTAATCTACCTTAATGAGCCATCACGACCACTCAGATCACAGGGTGCTGGCTTCCTACTGGTTCCCAGAATTCAGAAGGCCTCAGTAGGTTGAAGAGCCTTTTCTTACAAAGCCCCCCAGCTCTGGAATAACCTTCCAGATAATGTTTGGGACTCAAACACAGTCTCAGTCCTCAAGTCTAGGTTGAAAACTGACTTGTTCAGTGTAGCTTTTGGTTAATAATGTCTCAGCTTAGTTACAGGCTGCAGATCCAGGGGTTCATGGACATAGCCGAATAATGGTAAACTGGGAATTATGGTAAACTGGGATGTTGGTGCTGCCGTCTGACTCCTTCACACGATCACTCAGGTTTGTGATGGTGGAGTGGATAGACGCTAATATCTCAGGATGCCCCCTTGTTTATGTTACCTTCTGTTTCTCTCCTTAGTTCGGCTGTTAAAGTCAGATCTGCCGGAGTCACTTTACACTCTCTATTCTCTTTAAATCTGAACATGAAACTAATTCATCTCTGTACCTTTTCAGGGTTAATGATGACCCACCGGCCTTGAGCTTCTCTGCCCCATCTGAGAAGGACCCCAAGCTCCTCTGCTACAACTTCACACTGTCTTTCCACCTGTTACTGGACCTGGACTAGTTTCTCACCCACCATCACCAACTATGTAGAAATCTACTGTTAGTATTATGTCCACCAGCAAACTAGCATTACTTCAGTGTCCCCGAGTATTAGAACAGAGGTGTGGGGTCCAGTGTCCTCTAACTATGTATAAGTAGTTGGACCAGAGGAGGATGGGGGGGTCCTCCCCCTTGTGAGCCTGGTTCCTCCCAAGGTTTCTTCCTCCAGCTCTGAGCAAGTTTTTCTTGCCACTGTCACCCTTTGGCTTGCTCACTAGTGGCTCTATCTCCTATCCTTTATTCATCTGTTGTTCACCTTTTTATTTCTTGTTTTCTGTAAAGCTGTTCTGTGACAACGTCAGTTGTGAAAAGTTCTATACAAATACATTGATATGAATTATTACTAAATTATTTTTCGCAATCCAGTCTCAAGCCAGGTATTAACAAATAATATGTTCAAATACATTTAAGCACTAAAGTATGCATCTTCTGAGGTGTTTCAGGATGGGAATGCCACCTTTCAGACATTATGAGAAAGCTAAAATATTTGAGCATCTTGAACATGTAAACAAAACTGCAATTGGAGGCGAAAAACAAATCTGCTTGTAGTGGAATGGCATGCTGCTTTCCTGCATTCATAGTGATGATTTATTTATGGGGGAGAGAAAAAGAAGAACCCAGGAGAGGCCGGACACCGGACCACAGAGCTTATCCTCTTCCCACACTGCTGGACAAGAGGGGAGGAGGCACTCACATTAAAGATGCATGGGGACCAGTGCGGGAGTTTAAAGTTCTCCACGCTTTACGCAGGCTTGCTAAAATATTCATGACCTACACTGCGTGCACAGGCTGGAGCACATTGAATTCTCTTTCCACAGAGACAGAAGGTGCAAGGCTCGCAGCAAAGCAAGCACAGCCTCGTCTGATAAAGGATGCTCGAGTCGTAAGTTGTTTGTTATAATACTTGGAAATCCACTCTCTCTCATGTAGCGTACTTGACGTTTTTTCCTTTGAAACATTACAATGCTGATTTACAATTTATTACATGACACTGGAGCTTCAATATAATACGAGTCGCAGACACACACATTCAGCTGCTGATCTGAACTTCAACCAGATGTTTCTCAATGCAAATCGTAGAGAAAATGAAGTGGCTCTCACTTTACTGAACAGAAATGAAATAATTTGAAAAACATCATGCTACCCCCCTAAAAGTGCTTAACACTGTTGGTGGGGGCTGTCAATTCTCAAAATCATTGATTTAAAAGGCACACATTAACTGCTGAAGCATGGCAACTCAAAACTCCATTTGAATTCTTGTTCTTGTTCATCACAGATATTAATGTTATGATTTCTTAAGAACTTTTAAACAGGATTGAGAAAAAAAAGATTTGTATTATGTGTGAAAAAAAAGTGAAACAATGTTTAATTGAGGTTCAATAATAATATGATAATCTTTTTATAGTACTAGCAGTAGTAGTTGATGTAATAGTGGGTGTAGTAGTAGAAGTAGGTGCAGTGGTATCTGTAGTAGAAGTGTTTAATGCAGTAGTAATAATACTCATTAAGTATAGTAATATATATGGTAGTATATATACTAGTAAAATATAAATAATAGTAGTATTACATATAGTAGTACTAAAAGATACAGTAGTAGTATCAATAGGAGTAGTACCTATAGTGGTAGTTAAAGCAATAGTACGTATAGTAGTAGTAAAAACTATATTAATACTAGCAGTAGTAGATATATGAGCAGGTATAAAAGTAGTAACAGCTCTAGTAGTGTTAATAGTAATAGTAGTGATAGTGGTAGGGATAGAACTAGGCATAATGGCATTAGTGGGCAAGTATGTTCCTCAAGTTAGTTCCAGTTTTTGGTAAAAGTTAAAATGTTAATTATTAAGATCTAATTGTGTTGTAATCACAAAAACTGAATGTTCTACAGCATTATCACATTTGTAGAGTTTGGTAAAAATGAATTTGTTCTTTGAGTCTTTTTAATTAGTTGTTGATCAGTGGCAGGCTGCTCATGTTCTCAGTCGTTCTGTCTGAGACTGACAACATTAAGCACCTGCCCTACTTGGCAGCAGAAAACAGATGCACACTCGGAACACGTGTGTGTGCACATACACACACACACACACACACACACACACACACACACACACACACACACACACACACACACACACACACACACACACACACACAATGATCAGCAGCTGTTTAACCTCAGGGACTGCGGAAATTTAATTCATACCTTTTGTTTACATTTTTGCTGCATTTTTAGGTCAAACACAGGATGCAAAATCCACTCTGCTGAAAGAATGAAGTGCTTCAATATAACTCTAGGCAAACTTCCCAAAATAATTCAGTGTGTGTGTGTGTGTGTGTGTGTATGTTTGTGCTGACTGTGCATCTGTGGTTCGCTGCAGCAGGCCTGATCACAGGCACTTTTCCTTATCTGACACATCTTTTTTGAGCCCCCTCCAGTGCTTCACATTGTTCCTTGTTTTCTCCAATATGCAGGTCTAACAGCGACGGCAAACGTGCCAGGATTCTCTACGACTTTGTGGCCCGAAATGCCAATGAGCTGACAGTCCAGAAGGGCGAGGTGCTGCAGGTACAACTGAGCATGAGAGATGAGGAGGAGAAGGAGGACGTGGGCCAAGAGGTTGAGGACAGAGCGTGGGAAACAGGAGTAGAGAAACAGAAGACAGGGGTCAAAATGGGGTCAGAGTCTAGAATGTTCTGTGGGATGATGTAATGGGCAGCAAACTGTACTTTAATAGGCTCATATATATATATATAATTTACCTAATAACAGTATGGTTTAATTTAGTTTTAATGGTGAAGAAATAGAAATAATATAGGGCATTAATAGAATTACGGATTGAAGCAGCTGCAGCAGTAGTGAAGAGTCATAGCAGGTGTGTTGATAATAATAGTAGCAGTAGTAGTAGTTGGTGGAGTAACAGTAGTTACTAGTCATAGTAGGTATAGCAGTAGAAATAGTAGTAGGGTTGGGTACTGAATTCAGTACTGTCAGGAGTAGCAACCAAAATACATTGACACTACCAAAAATAATTCACATCAAATCAATCAGTGTCAAATTTCAGTTCACGCATTAAATGTATTTATTTTTTCTAAAATTTGACATAGACAACATTATACAATGTATATAACCCAAAATGCAAAGCTGGTCACTTCTAACCTGAGCAAACACCTGGTCATATCTAAAAGCTGAAAAGTGTACTGGATTTGCAATGCAACCTCATTTGTTGTCTGCATGTTCTATATTATCACTGGAATAAACAATGTGTAGGAATATAGCAGCAGTTAAACTGTATTCCACATTATAATAGTTCAACTCTGGCCATTTAATCTGCAGTTCAGAACTGTGGCGGCTCATCTGTTTGTCACTCCTATTATTTACTTAAGTGTTCTAAAATGATATTTCAGATCAAATATTACTTGATCAGATCACCTTGGTTACAAACTGGATGTTTCAGGGATGCTTTTGGGAGGGAAGGAGGTAGAGTGCAGTTTTATTTGTGTGGTGTGTAAATGTTCTAAATAAACACATAACAAAATGCTTAAATCGAAGGGTTTGGACTGTTTTTACAACTGAAATTCCATTTTATGCTATTACAGACAGAAAAGTACTGGGAAAAAGTACTGTTGGGTACCAAACCAGATTGGTATTGGTTCAAATGTGAATGGGGCCCAACCCGAAACACCAATGTAATAGTAGTCCCAGGTACAGTAGTAGTAATAATAATAATAATAATAATAATAATAATAATAATAATAATAATAATAATAATAATAATAATAATAATAATAATTGGTACAATAGTTATAGTAGTAGTAGTAGCAGGTACAGTAGTGATAGCAATAGTAGTCGTAATAGTAGTATTAGTAGTAGTCATGGAATACCAATAGTATCATCTATTATCATCTAGTAAAAGTTTCAAAGTTCAATGGAATTCACTGTAAAAAGATCTAATTTTGGAGCATTCCTGTTGGTTAATTGTTATGGAGTTTATTTACCATGTAAATAACAGTTTGACTCAAATAGGGTCCAAATATGTGTAAAACTGAGACAAAACATGCAGCAACACTACTTTTTAACAATCCTGAGCAGAACTGCTAATGTCTTTTTAATAATATGATTCAGCTCAGAGCTTAAAAGACTTGAAGGGTAATGACTGTGTGGAATAGAGAGCAGGGTAGAACAGACAGTTTTGGTTCCTCGGTTCCAAAACTGGTTCTTCTATTGCTTTGCTTGAACAACTCTCAGAAGTACCTCTTTTTTTAAGATGTTGTGGTGTTTTCACATGCCTTGATGGATCAGAGGCATTTTGGCAACACAAGCAGCACACGATACAATATCAGGCAGGTGTTTTAATGATATGGCTGGTTGGTGTATATTTCTATTGCTATTTATTTATTTCAGCTGCGTCTCCACTGAACATTTTGTTGTCAAGAAGTGTAAAGAAGTTAAACATAGCCAACAAAACTGCTGTTTGAGTGTTATGCAAAAGTTTGAAGACCTTCTGGTTGAAATGGTTTAGCATTTATCCCAATTCCTTAATCCTTAATTGACTCATTAGGCCTGGTCAGGCAGGTCAATAACTGTCAGCTGATATCAAACCTAACCTCTCTGTAGCTCTTTAATTGGTATGGTTTCAGTCTGTGCAACTGTAACATAAATACAGTCAATACAGCATTAAAATGCTAACAATGTGCTGCAGACATTGGCCGGTGTGGGGGTATGAGCATGAGTGTGTGAGTAAGTGGGCGTGCATGCCATGGCCTCCAGGTGCTGAGCAGTGAGAAACAGTGGTGGCTCCTGAGGAACCGCATCGGTCAGCTGGGCTATGTGCCCTGCAACGTGCTGGAGGAGGTCAAGGAGGGAGAGCCTCAGTATAACCGGGCTGCACTCTTCAACAGCCAGGTACACTCATTTACCCCAAACCTCACACCTCCCTTGCTCTCTCCCTCTGTCACTCCTTTACCAGCTCTCTCATTAATTATTAAAACTTTGCAAATGCATAGTCACCTCAGTGTGGCAGGTATATATGGCAGGTCTCTCTCTCTCTCTCTCTCTCTCTCTCTCTCTCTCTCTCTCTCTCTCTCTCTCTCTCTCGCTCTTTCTCACTGGTTTGCATTCTCTCTCTCTACAGGCCATGAATCCGTACAAAGCTAACTCTCCCCCTGCCTCTGTAAATCATGGCGAGAATGTGGAGATGAATAAATCCTCGCGGGACAAAGACAGTGCGTAACTCCTCTTATCTGCCCCTCGTCGAAGTAGTGAGATAGACAGAGGAGCGTGTGAGTGAGTGAGTGAGTGAGTGCAGGAAAAATGTAGTAAAGTGGGAAAAGTGTGCGGTGAGAGAGTGCTACCATATGCATAGATTGCATCCCACCTCAAGAACTCACCCATCTTTTTTTCTACATCTTCACTCCATGTCACTCATACTCTTTGCTGTCTGTCTTTTTGTGTGTATGTTTGCCTCACCTCTCTCTCTCTCTCTCTCTCTCTCTCTCTCTCTCTCTGTTTATCTCTCTTGATTCAATTTCCAAATTCCTTATCCTGGTGGCGCAACAGTCTAACTGCCACTATTATTTTACTGCTATTTTGATATTTGTTTTGCTATGTGGTGTTGAACACTGCCACGGTTTCTATTGTTGCCTCTGTTTTGTTCACCCAGGTCTCTGTAAAACACAATATAAATAAATACAATAAAATATAAACAAACAAACAAACAAACAAACAGAAAAATACCCAATTCAAGTATTTTTGAATTTCATGAATCTGTTAATAGCTTTCTTCTGTTTGGATGGGTAGAATGCAAGTATATGTCTCTGCAGACCCGAGATGTAGGCGTGAAAAAGGGTGGGTGTCACACCCACTGTCCGGTGTCACACTTTCAAAACACCCACTACCCTAACCTGCAGATACACATGCCTTGTTGAAAGCCACAACCTCTTCAATTTAGAAAGTTCTGTTGTTATTGATATGCTCAGATTCTGTGTTTTGAAGACAACACAGGAATTACAAGAACTTACAAATTAAGAAGCACAGGATTCAGTCAGAAACAGGATTTTAAACCTATCAAAGACGGTAAATAAGAACCACAGTCTAGAGGCATGAAGGTGGAGCTAGAACAGGAAAACCTAAAGTCTCTCTCTCTCCCTCTGTAGACCGTACCCAGCAGAAGGAGATGAATGATGAGCTTCTGAAGCGGATCACGGACAGTAAGGCTCAGCCACCTGCCCGCAACTTCCGGGTGGAACACTCCGCCAGAACTGCTCCAATCACTTATCAATCACAGCCCTACGAGGTCCATGCCTGGCTCAATGCCAAAGGCTTCTCCAGGCCGTGAGTGGAGCCTTGCCTGTGTGCTCATGCATGTGTGGGTCTGTGAGCATTGTATACAAAAACCCCAGTTCGGTTCACACCACGGTTTGGACTCCTCACTCCTTTTTGCCAATCGTGCTGTTTGGCAACCCAGTTTCCACACATTCAACAAGACATTCCCTGCAACAGCACTACGAGTTCTCAATCTGTTAACCCCACTGCACACACTGCAAGTATTTAGAGCTTGATCATCCTCATGAAATGGAATCTGTAGCAACCTGAACTTACTTCTACCTTAAACACACAAGGTGCTATTTTGGGGAGCTTATGTAGCGCTACATGTGGTACCAAGAATCTAAAAAAAATATAAAGAATTCAAAATTTACTGCTAAAGGGGTAGAAGAAAATTCACACTATAGTGTAGTAAGAAACACCATCCACATGACAGAGTGGGGTTTGATTTGCCTCACTCAGGCAAGCATACCACACTGTAACAGTCCCTCAGGACTATTCAACACTACATCTGCCCTCAACTGTAAAATGATTAAATGTATAGCAATCAGCCATAACATCATGACCACTTCCTTGTTTCCATATCCATTGTCCACTGTATCAGCTCCTCTTTCCATTCAGGAGCACGTGGTAGTTCTATAATTACACACTGCAGTTCATCCCTTTTTCTGCAAACACTGTTATACTGATTTCAGCCACAGGACTACCATAGTAAACCCCACCATTGTACTCATTCTTAGTACTGCAGAGACTGGTGTGTTAAGAGTGTGTTGCACTGGTGTGAATGGATAACATGCAGAGTTTTTAAACACCTCAGTGTCACTTGTTGGACTGAAATTGTCCACCAACCAGAAATATCCAGCCAAGTATGACATGCTCTGTGGTGATCCTGTGGGCCATGAACATTCTAGAACAGGGTGAAATGAGGCTAACAAAGTCACAAGATGCACATATCTACATATAAGCAAAACTGTTGTTGGTCAGTATTGTCCTGTATGTTCGGTCAGGGTGGTGGACTGTCTAGGTATCCTGACTGGAGAGCAGCTCTTCTCTCTTAACAAGGACGAGCTGAGAGCAGTGTGTGGCGACGAGGGCTCGAGGGTCTTCAGCCAGATCAGTGTGCAGAAGGCCCAGATAGAGGTCAGTTAGCACCACAAGCACATCAGCATCACTGTTACAAGCTTAATTTAAAAAAAACAAACGTGGGAACATCTAGATTAACTGGCTGTTTCATAACCCCAGATGAGCATGGTAAACTCCTCTCTATACTGGTTCTCTCTCTTATAGAGGAGCTGTGGAAACTCCGAGCTGGAGGAAGTCATGAGGCGACGGCAGCAGGAGGTGGATGCTTTTACTTGGGACTGATTGCATTCAATCTGCCTGTCAATCAAAACCCAGCTCCATCCTGTCCTTTCAGCTCCACTGCTCACCTAACGTACTCCCAGATTCTCCACAGTGGGAATGAATCACTCGGTGAATGCTGTCACTATCCTCTGTAATATACCAAATCTAACACTAGCAACTGAATTGGGCGGCACAGAGTGGGTTTCAGAGTTTGTTTATGTTAATCCTGTATTATCTATTCCTGTCTATTTGCACTGAATATGTTTGGAAGATGAGAAGGAGGAAGACTGTATATATATATATAATGATGTCTGAACTGATATTGATATTCTGTTAAAATGCCAGAGGAAATTCATGGATGCTCAAAGGATATCTGATATGCTGTATCTCATATGACTTTCTGGTGCACCCTCAGTGTGGTAATACAGGTGCTTGTATTTAACACAATAAAACTTGAAGCAGAATCAATATATCAGATCAGTCTCTGGAAGGCTCGTCATTCTCAGATGTAACACCATTTTAAATTTGCAGATCAGGATTTGCAGATTTGTTGTGTGTATTATAGATATCTTGAATCCACGGGGTACTAATTATGGCTGCATATTGCAAAGCAAGTTGCATATCATCCCTATTCCAATTTATGAGTGTTCAATCTGACTGCGTTCAGATGATTGTGAGGCCTGATTACACCATAGTTTCTTGTACTGCAGTATTACTGTAAACTAGAGGTATGAACATATGGTTTCCACGAAGCAAATGTTTTCTTTACAGATTTTTCCCACAGAAATAAATGGGGTTCGAAAGTTTGAAAAATATATCTTTAACATACTTAAGAATGTGAACGTTGAATTTCATGGGAATAATATAAAGACACACAGGTAATATAACTAAACATTTAATATATATATATATATATATATATATATATATACTGTCTCTTATACACATCTTAGGAAGACAAGCTAATGATCAGAACATGGTTATAGAGTTTTTAGAGTTTCCAGTTTTAACATCACACATTTAGTCTGCTTGCCTGATTGCTGAAATGAGTGGTATCACTTGACTAGATCCTAAAAACTCTGTGGCCTTCAGAAACTAGGGCTGTCGATGCAGCCAAGGAAAGCAATTGTGCTAGGAAGCACAAGCTGTTGTAAGATTTTCCTCTGTAGAAATTGCCATTTTTTGCCTCTGAAGTCAGAGGGCCTTTCTGGCACGTTTGAGGTCATCTGACATGCCTTGACATTATCATGAATACATTTCTGCAGATATCTGACTATTTAAAATGCTATAAACAGTATGAGCCTAAATCAGAGTAAGCTCTAAAAATCTACTGCGAAACAACAAGGAGATTTCAGCACATTTCCACAAATATACCCAGATTTGTTCTGTTTTCTCCGTTCTGTCTTCTTGTCAAACAGCAGCTGTCTCTGATCAGGGGATGAGCATAAACCAATGATGCAAACCAGAAGAGACTCTGCCTTACTCTCGCATACCTTCTGTCTGATTATTACCTGGTTGCAAAGTAGAAATCTGATTATTGTCTGACCTAGTAAACCTGGGATTGACTATTGAAGTGCATGCAAACCATGTTGACCAGATTAATGTTACATCTCTTTTTCCACCGTTGTTGCATTGTTGAGTGTGTAAATGCACTATTGTTTGGAAAGCTTATTGCCCTTAATTTCTTAATATAGAAAATAAAATGTTTTCACATGACTATATGATTGTATTGTCATGATGACAAAAATACACTAGTAACACCCATCTAACCACATGGCACACCCGAGCTACCGCTTGAGACACCGTAGCAACCACCTGGGAAAACACTACGATGCTTTTCTCTACTGTACTTTGTAACTAAATTGTATTTCAATGCACAGATTGTTATATATGGTAGATATGTTAATACCTTTGCTACTACACATCACTTCCTTGCACTAGAACTGCGCTTGGGGGGGATGTAAAGCACACCGAATTGGGACTGACATTGATGGGAAATAACATGGCGCACGGCAGTATGTCAGCAGATCGCCTACAATAACAATTAATGTGTAGAGAGGGCAACATCTTAGCAGACGCTGGTGAGTCGGGCCTGTGCGCCAGCGGCATGTTACATAAGCTCAGCGCATCTTCAATCTCGATCCATGACAGAGTGATGACTAAGTTGCCACGGTCATCATCATGCAGTTGTTCCTCACAGTCTGTGACAAGGATCCTGCCACTCACTCGTCGTTAAGCCATAAAGATGGCATTCAAACCTCACAAAAAGCCCACAATTGAATGTCCTCTGTTCTGAGTGACAGCTTCCTCGCTTCTCCTCACAGTGGACACGCAACCGGGGCTTTCACTCTCACTGTCATGTTAAGCTTCAGTTCTCGGCCAGATGGTGAACGACCAGTGGTGCCCTGTCCTGTTCAGAATGAGCCTGAGTGGTCTCTATCCGTCGTTCCCTTTTGTGCGCCCTGTCAGCAAAGCTCTTGACCACAGCAGCCAGAGGAAGTGGTCACGTATTGTCACTGTGATCCATGGCATGAAGCCATGCTTAATGATGGGATTTTCCTCAGAGAACATCAAAGCAAGGATAACTAGCCAGTTCAGCTGAGTCCGCTGCAGAACAATGACTGGAATGCACATGCAGTGAGTCTGATATTTTGAGGTGCAACTGTTCTATACAGTTTGCTTGAAGGGATTGAACTAATCCGCAAGCACAAATACAAAATCAGACACACACACACACACACACACACACACACACACACACACACACACACACACACACACACACACACACACACACAGAGTCAGTGAAGCTTAAAGAATATGGCACAACAAAAACAATTTAATAAAAAAATGCTGAAATGAATATATGTTCACAGACATGAACACACACACACACACACACACACACACACACACACACACACACACACACACAAGTGGGTATTTGTACAGTGCAAGTTGTAATGAGTTCAGACAGGCATACACTGGAAAGGTGACAAGTCTAGCACCCAGGCGTATTTTATCTTCAGACTTTTACGACAGTTCTCAAAAATCAGTGAGCCATAAATAGTTTTAACGAAGCATTCAAAATGAAGTGGTAGCTGATTATGTAAAAAGGATAAATTGAACATACTGATGTCTCTGCATCAATCAGTAAAAAAGTACTGAAGAAAGAAATACATACAAAATTTTAACCAACTGCACAACAAATCACATACTGTTTTTTAACAATGATGAGAACTGGAATAAATACAGCTGTAATCCCGTGAGTAAACAAATCGTGTTTGTATCACCGTGACATTCTAAGCAAATATCATGAAAATCCATATTATATTATATTATTATTATCATATTTATCATATTCATGGTACGTTCAGTGAACTATATGGAGACTTTTTTGTTTTACTTTGGTCTAGGGTTAGGTAACATGGATATCTTGTTCTATTGATATCCTGATATTGATAAAAATCATATCAAGCTCTTGATATAAATATCAATATATCACACATTATGGCTAATATCATCAGTATGGCTTTACAGCTCATGAAAATCAGAAATCTAGCTTCTCGTATTATTAAAATATTTAATTTTGAGTTTGAGTGACTTCCTGTTGTATAACAGTATAAATATCATGTCTAGTTTATCAAACACAACCACAAACACAGGGAACACCACTTTCCATTAAAACATATTAATGACAGTTGACTGAAGGCGAAATGTGGTGGGAAATAACTGAGTGGACTGAGGCTGGTGTCAGTCAAATCAAGAGCCACCACAATAATATGTCTCAGGAAAGGTGGTCTGACTGTATCTGTTAATATATCAAGCTCCCTCCTGAAACAGAGACAGTGTCAGAAGTGTGTTTCCTGGGCTGTTAAAATAATCGACTGTTACTCAGGCTTCAAAGTCCTGTTTTCAGATAAAGTATTTTTTGCATTTCTTTTGGCAATCAAGAGTCATAGGAGTCTCACCAAGACCCAAGAATTCTGAGGAAGAATGAGAGGCACAGAATCCAAGTTATCTTAAGTCCAGTGTAAGTCTCCACAGTTCAGATGGTTTAGGGACCATGCCATCAGCCAGTGTTGCCAACTACACAGTGTTTAATCAAGCCTGGTGTCACGCAGTGTCTACTATGATTTTCCATCTGGTGAAGAGCTTTAAGGAGATTCTGAGCTGTTGTTCCCCCAGCAGGACTCAACATAAAGTCTTATATATCTTATGAAATATTCTAATGATTTGAGACTGATTTGATTTTCATACTGATCAATAATTAAACAAAAAGGCTGATATTTTTGATATACTATAGAAATGGGTTTTCCCCACAGTTAATGAAGACAAACACTCACACTGGAGACTGTTCCTTCACTGCTTCCTGCTTCTCCAAGGGATTGAACCAGTGACCTTTTGGTCCCAAGCCCACCCAAACTTAGCCACAGGCTGCCCCCTGAAAACACAGGTCAGATCACAAGGTCATTCATAGAAGTAGGGCATGGTTGAGTGCTTTGCTCAAGGACACAACAGCGGTGATGGACCTGGTTATTAGAACCACAACCATGTGATCAAAATCCCAGTGCTTTAACCACGGCCTCTTTAGATATCTTATAAAATGTTTTACAGTTTATATACATTTTATTATTTTACATTAGGCTATATTACAGCCCACATCATTTGATAGGCTGACTGAAAGCTTCACAGCAACTGGAATTCAGGAACAATTCAGACTCATTAATCGAACCATACAACCTTCTATTCATATCTTGATGGGAACTTGTCAGGCTCAGGAATCAGTGAACAATAACAGATGAAAAATATCTGCTCGTTTGTAGCTGTCCTTAATCATTAGGTATCTAGTTGACGAGGACATCTGCGTGCACGTTTGTCACACATCTACAGCTAAATCAATGAGGAATTCATTCTACAGGGTGAGTCAAACCTCACAGGACACCAGCGCCAACATTTCCAGTTGAAGCAACTGAGCATGTTGCTTGTGATGCACATGTTCAACGTGCTGTCCCTGGTGCTGAACATAGAGCTGAAGGCGCAGGATCCAATCGTTATTGATGCACTGTTTATTATTTAGTACTAAATAAAAGAGTGTCCTGCATCTTGACTCACCCTGTAGTATACATTCATCGCTCACTTATTGTGGGCAAAACATCAGGATCATTTTCCCCATTCCTGCTCACTGTCCCAATGAAAGATCACATCTCAATGTGGAAGGATGCTGGGATGGAAACATTCACACATATCAGACCTGGATACAGGTGAGGTCAAATAAATGGTACTGACATTGTACTGCTCTCAGTTTGTAACAAAACACTTCAGCCCTTCAGCAAAGCCTGATATTTTTTTTACTTTTCCTCTTCCTATGAAAATTCTCACATCCAGCTCACAAAATGACAGTGATCTAAGACCCAAGTAAAAATGGAACAGATATTAAATGGTCAATGATAAATCATTTAGGCTCGTTCCAAACGGCTGGCCAATTAGTGAAAAGGTATTAGTGTTCATGTGAGATATGGACCATGATAAATAAAAGCTCTCGCCTGTCATGAACCTAACTGCTATTAATTTATAAAGACAGAAACTAGGGTTGTAAGTGAGGATATGGCTAAAAATATCATATATCTTGGATACAATTAAGATAAATGGCAATATATGATATGATATATGATATGATATATGATATGATATTAAATATGATATAAATATGTATTTACTTACAACAATTAAAACACACAGCTTGTTGTATATTTTAAGAGCAACTCTAGTGAATATCCCAACAATGAAATATTTTTAATAATTCAGATTAATAATTAATTTGTCTCTCAGTGTGGTGTTGGGTATAATGCAACAAGCCAGACATCTCAGAATGGAGCTGTAGAGGTTCCTAATGGTGTCCTGTGATAATGCATCCCATACAGCTTGAATACTTCACCTGAAGTTTTTACAGTATTTGTGTTGGGATACTGCATCCAATAGCATCCTGTGACATTTAAATCAGGGAATACATTTATTGATGTGACTGGCCACGGTATATTGTCTAAGGTGTCTTAAAGCAAGCTCTTGAGACACCATTAAACAAACAAAATCAAAGACATTTTATACAAAATTAGAATCCAGGCTGACACATTTTTTCCTCAAAAAAGAGGACGTCCAGGAAAAACAGCTTTCACTCTGCCTTAGTAGGCTAAACAAACTGGGGACGGTAATGGAAAACACCATCAGTTTGACATTTTACTGTGACGAAGCAGACAGTCACAATTTGGATGGATCTGGCATTTTGAGAGCCATCATAAGTTGGGCTGTGTGTTGTGTGTGCAGACAGGATTTTTTTTTTTCCTTGACGGACAACTAAATCTGCGTATCACCTCACATGCTCACGGCGTCTGCACCGCGTGAGATAATGCTGCAAACTTGCTCAGTTTCCTGGGCCCCACTTGTGAGGCACTTAAAATAGAAGACAATAACACGCATGGGGGCACCCTCTGAGTGGGGGTGGGTGGTTGGAGGTTGAATGAACAGCTTGATGTAGCCGATGCCCCGCAATAACACCCCAGCCTTCCTCTTTTTAATGTGAGTGTCAGTTTGCACAGCACATCCCATTCAAGAGCGGAAATGAAATATTAACGCTTAATCAATAATCTATCTGCAAGTACATGTAACACACACACTCCCGAGCGCCTCCGGGTGGATTAGCCCAGCACAACAAAGCTAATTTAAGCCTGAGATACAGCAGTAATGTGCCACTTAGAGCAGAGAGAGAGGATAAAACGCATGCATAAGCAGAAAGTGAGCTGACAATATCAACCAGCATTCTGTTAAAACTTATTTTCCCATCTGCCCATGTTTGTTCAAGGCGATTACAGGACAAGCAGACGTTTGAAACACTTTTTAAATATTCCTTTTTTTTTTATAATCTGGGGCCAACAGAGGAGGGAGGACAAAAATATACACTGATTTGGCTGGAATTAAAGAAGATTTATTTTCTTACTAATTTAAACTGTGAGATATAATCATAGAATAATTATTTTAGCAATGGCTTCAGGGCATAAGTTTATTATGTGCCACAGATAACCTGTTAAAATAATAGAGCCTGGGATTGGCTCTATTATGTCATTCTTTATAAGAAACACTCTCAAAACTCTGACATCACTCCCATCTCCTCAACGACCCACATTCACTAGTAGTATTGAAGTATCCTTCAATGCCCCATAATTCTCATTGCCTCATAATCCACCCTGTATATATATATATATATATATATATATATATATATATATATATATATATATATATAATATATATAGGTGGGCTTATCAAGCTTTGAGGAGATGGGAGAGAAGGATGTAGTAATAAAGTGATGGAGATGAGGTGCGGTAATGGTATGATCTGGAGATAAGGGTGCAATAATGGGGTAATGATGCATTGGGTTAGACTAACGGGGCCTTGAGTATATATACTCTATGGTGGGCAGCCCTATCCTCAAAACCTCAGATCAGAAACACAAATACTTTATTAATCTAATTACTCCACCTCCATCTCCTCAATACCACGTTACTCCACCCACATCTCAACCCCACATTCCTTCACCCACATCTCCTCAATGCCCCATTACTCAACCTCCATCTCTTTAACACTCCATTACTCCACACTATCTACTCGAGGCCTAATTACTCTAACCCAATGCATCATTACCCCATTATTGCATCCTCATTTCCAGGTCATCCCATTTCTGCACCACATCTCCACATCACTTTATTACTACACTCTTCTGTCCACATCACCCCATTACTACACCCATATTCCTTCATTGCCTCTTTATTCCAGCCCATCTCATCAACTCCTGTCCCCTTTGAACAAATGCAGACTTCAGGTACAGGTACAATATGCGTCGGTTAGAGCTAAGTCCTTAACACAGATAGTGACTGAATCTTATGGGAGTATGTTACCAGACAGTGAATACACTCGGCTATTCTCATGACAGCTAATTATTAAGATACAAATCTAAATGTTAATAGGTTTATAATTGCACTTTCAAGAAGCTGAATGCTGTAGTGGGCAACACCACATATCAGGGTGAAATTCCAACACCACTGTGCCCTTCAGATATGAGACTTTGGTGCACGCTCTGGTAAGACTTAATAATAAAGGGTATGTAGTAATGTAATGTGTAGTGTGTAACATGACTAGATGATAAGTCTCACTGAAAAGGAGATCTTGGATGCAAGCTTTGTGTTCATTCCTGGGAATGGATGGTGGATGTAAAGGGAACAGTTTCAGTGTTGTTGCTTGAGCTTGTGTTTCTTGAATCTTGCCTAATGCACCTTTAAGGTACTTGTATGATTTAGATTCCGTCTGCAAAGCCTGCTACCCAGCTCAAAGGTGAAAAGAGGCATGTTATCAGCCTTTTTATTCCTCAAATGACATTTTTCTCTCCCCTCCTCTTAGACGTTAGAGATGAGCCTGCTAATCGCTATTAACTAGAAGAGTGCCCTTTTCTTTTGGCTTGACCTCACTGACATTAATAGATCTGATTAGATCAAATGTCATTCCACACTTAGGTAATTGAATTATTTTGCTGTGTTCCCCCTCGACATCTGTAGCCATTCATTTTCTTTCTCTCCTTCGTAAATCACCCAAGACTTCAATTTAGATTTGCATCTCTCCGCTTTGGGCAGAGAAAGGGAAAGACATTGATCCACTTAGCTCTCTTAACATTCAAGAGCGCCTCGCAGCTCACCCGTGCACACTCGGACAGATTTGTTCCAAAGTGTGGAAAGCCTCTTTACGTGTAATCTGTGAAGAATAAACAGTCGTCATGCATAAAGTGTAATAATATGCCCATATGGGGCCAGGCATGAGGGCAATGAAACTGGGAAGGGTGGTCAGTGGTCGTTTCTGCTGACGGCTAATGTATGAGGATAGCCATTTAATCCAAGTGAGAGGAGACAGATCAACTTAATGCATCCTGTCACATCCTCTCCATTTCAAGACAAGTCAAGTCAATGTAAAAAGCCCCAAAGCAAGGGCAATTTATCTGCTTTAGAGCCCATTGAGAGGCTGCTAGTTGCTCCTCCGCAGTGTTCTAGTGTTCTCAGGCCAGGTGCATCTAGTACATGGTGGTGGTGTTGAAATGATAGGAATAAAACTGTAAGGGGTTGCACAAATGGGACACCTGAGAGAATCTGTCAAAGCATAACACATCTGTTCAGGGGTGAAGCCTGTCTGACTAACTTAGCCAATCTTGTTTCCATGGTTGGCATGGTTTGTGGTTACTGGCATACTGGTCCCATTCAAACCTGGCATTAAGCCACATTCGGAGGTGGTCAGAGACGCATAGTGTGAACTCCAAAGTGACTCCCCAGCAGAAATGAACGCAGCTGATTTTCGTACACACTTTGGTCCTAACATCATAGAAAGAAACAGCCCACATGACTGAAAATTTTCAAACATCTTGGACTGGAACATGACTTCATGTTCAGGAGTCACTAGCCATTTTGGCGTCAACAAGTGATGGCATGAATGTGTGGAATGCTGCTCCTCCAGAGAAATGGTGAGAGAAATCTGAAGTGGTTACAGGAAACACATTTAAAATGCCAGGTGTGCATGGCTATGTGATCTGATTGTGATCAGAGCAGCCAGGATGCATGGAAATGCCAGGTGCGAAGGGGGCCAATGGCATTGATGTGGACTGGTATGTGGCTGGTGGCAGCTGAAAATGCTGGATGGATATTGAAGGGAAAAATCTGATCCAATCCTGAAGTAAATGTAGCTTGAAATAGCCTGAAATACTGCTATTGGTTTATTTTGTCTGCATGAAAATATATCATGATAAATGTTGTGTATCATGAAAAAGTCTGTAAATATTGTGATACAGGATTTTCACCACATTGCCCACTTTTATATACTCTTATATTGTGTTTTACAATATGCAATGTGGTCCGTCGTCTACCTAACATGCATACACAAAGCACCCTTTGCTCCAGTGTCCATTCAGCCAAGCATTAACTTATTATTTTTAGATTTTCTTCCTTATTACCAGGTAGAAGCTTTTGTGTTTACCATTGAAATGCCTCCCCTAGTACAGGCTGGGTGTGTGTTAATGTTGAACTATAACAATAGTTGTACAACAATATCACTATAACAATAGTTTATTTTGTAAAAGGTTCACTCTTTGTCACTAGGAACTGTGGTTTTACATTCTAATACACATTTCACATGGTTTATTTATGTATTATTAGATAATTGATTAAACAAACATATTCCGCATAATAAGCAGATCCAAATTATTGTAAATTTCATGGTGCATTTTAAGGTAATGATACAAATGATAGAAATCCCAGCACTTTCATTAAGAGTACAAATGTGGGTCATCATCATGCAGAGGAGCTCTCCTTTTGAAAATCACTAATGGCTTCTTGAGAGAAAAAGAATCATCAACATGCTGAGATAATTTTTTTTTTCTTTTTTTTCAGATTCACAAATACCGTTGTGATTTCCGTGCAGGATAGAGGAAATTAGATTTCTGCTATTGTTTAATATCATTCCTTTTGTGCTGGGATGTCATTTCAGCTGAAAAGTGCCACCAACCAGCCGTTGCCAATTCAATCTTTATCTGTTCCATCAACAAATCTGAATGAGAAGCTTCCTTTGCAAAAACAAGCACCATATTTCATTATCTCACTGCAGAATCACGCTGACCCAAGAAACACAGACAATAGCATGAAGCCCAATTGTCTGAGCTCAAATCCACACTGGGGGTAAAACAACTAATGGACTTAGTTGACTAAAATCAATGACTAAATTAGGTCTATAGAATGGAATTCACCACTATTTATCAACTAGGAGAAGGCTTTCCATAGTCTAGGCTGACAGACACTCTGGAAGCTGCTGATGATGAGCCATAGAAGATCACAAACATCACGCATTACTCCAAAGAGGAGATAACTAAAGGGTGGTCCATGGACAGACACATTTGAATTAAGCTCAGGAGTGATGCAAGGATGTTTGTTGTCATCTTTCATAAAGTCATGAGGACATTCACAGCCCAGAGGCTAAAGGGACACACTCTGGACACAGCTGGATGACCTCAACTTTGCTGAAGATATTGCTCTTCTCTCCCATGCCCAGCAACAAATGAAAGAATAGCGCAGCACTGTTGTGGAAACCGCAAAAGCCTAGGTTTTAATATTGATAGAAAAAAGATCAAGATCCTTAAGGTCGACATGGCAAAGGCAACACTCGTTCGGTTGGAAGGACAGGAACAAGAAGAGCTTCACCTACCTCACTGTTGACAAATAGGGGGGCACGGATGTTGATATTAGACCTTGAATCAGTAAGGCAAGGCCAGCTTTGCATCAGATGAAGAATGTCTGGGGTTCTACAGACCTGACAATCACTACCAGGATTTCCAATAAAATTGTGAAGCCAGTCTTACTTTATGGAGCTGAGACCTGGACAACCACTGTGTCCAGAAACCAGCTATGCATTGACAACGGCCTTAAAGAGAATTGGGATTTACTGGCTACAGATTCAGCAATGAAGAATTGTGGCAGCGGGCAAAAGAATAGCCAGCAAAAAAGAGGTCATCAGAAGACACTGGTAATAAGGCCACATGCGCCACAATCCGGAATACAGCACCAGAAGGCTAACCCTCACCTGAAACCCTCAGGCCAAAAGAAAGTGGGGTTGCCAAAGGCATAAATAGCAGTGTGAGCTGAAGGCAGACATGAAAGGCACGGGCTACATCTGTGGACTCCTGGAACGAATGCTCAGGACCGGAATAAATGGAAGGCATTTGGTGGCGACCGATGTCCCAGGCAGGGCTTCACGCATCGATGATAATCATGATAGTTTGTGATACTTCATCATGCATTTCTCAAACTAATTAGGAACGGTTTGGAACTCACCAAACGGATTAAATCACCAAACTTTAACCATAACACTCCAGTCAAGCACTATATCACAACAATTCCTAACCCTAAGTCTAAACCCTAAGCCCCCCTTCAGGTGTATCCCTTTGAGAAGTTGTTGAAAGGCAGGTAAAATGTCATGAGCATTCAAGGCGTTGGAGAGTTTACAGCAGAATTGGGACACATTTAGCCTCTCGTCCCTCCACCTGTATACGGCACTGCTGTTTAAACCACAAATACCAGCTGCTACAAGGCTGCGTTTAACAGCTGCTGATATTTTCACTGAGCTGCTGCTAAAATGGAGAATCAGTCTGCAGCAGAGAATCTTTTCAAGGATAATGAAGGTTTTCACACGTTCTAAGCATTGCTGTGGAGTCCCTTGTACCTTCAGCCCCATGATTTTGGAGTTATCATATAACTTAGTTTTGGGAGATGGTCCACACCCCAGTCTACTCCTTCTCAAACGCTGCCTCAAACAGCTTCAAACCCTCTACCTCCCCAGTGCCTCCTATTTTACTCATTTCTTTGTACACCCCCTCTACAGTCCCTGGGGGTTAGAAACAACTAGAAAAATGAAATGTTTAACTAGATGCTTGTACACAGTTAGACAACTCTCACTCAAATCCACGGGAGAAGGCATTTAGTATTTTATCCAACAGTCATCTCATCTGTTCCTATAAGGAGATGAAAACCCTGTACAAATCTGATAGTGAATACCTTTCTGATGTGTAAAATGATGCCTTTCTTCTTAACGTTGAAAGAGAAACACTCTAACCATCCATATTTAAAGTAATCCGATTTCAGAGCATTGCTGTGGAGAAAGAAAATGTCGGGATTTTGTTCGATCGCCACCCCACCTCAACTCCCCAACTCATCCCAAATGTTATGGATGGAACACCATCATTCCAGAGAACACAGTTCTTTAAAATCCTCTAGCCCACGTCTGATATTAGGCACGATACCCAGGTGTTCATATTTATCCGCTCCAGGGTGCTATTCTACAGAGACTAGACAAGTTGTGTGTGCATTTGCACATATGTTTCAGCAATGTCTGCAAGGTTAAAGTATCTGAATGCTTTCATTATATATTTATTCATATTATTATGTATATATATTTTTTTTCATTTCAATAAACAATAGATCATTTGACTATCAAAGCAGTCGTTTGTCGCAGCGCTAATCCACACACAGACCAGAACAGGGCCAGTTGAGTGGCTGCTGTAATTCTCAGAGAGATTGTCCTGCAATCCTCAGCTTTTCAGGCACAAATCCTGCTCATCTGCTACAGGGAATCCTCCAGTGCACACACACACACACACACAGTAGTGCACATGCACACACAAAATTCCCACAATGCACTGCATGGTAAGAGGAGCTGATAAAACGGACAATAAGGGCAGAAACAAGGAGGTGGTTTTAATGATGCTTACCCGACCTTACCTTTCTACAGGGTTGGTGATCTAGGTACCCGCAACACCACGCCGATTGCTACATTAGTTTACATTTACAATGTTAGGCCTGAGCTTATCAAGCCAATTCAAACTGTTTCTTTGATGCTTGTTGCTCTCAGAAAGCTGGCTGGTGAAAAGAATCAGAGGAGTGTGCTGTGATGAATTCAGAATCGACCATTAAAATCTATAATCAGTATGCCTCTAGCTTCAGCTACTGCCTGCACGACTGCGGCACATCATTCAAAATCATACCCGAAAGCAGGCTTGGGCCGATCCCCCTCTCTCAACCTGTGGAGAGTACGAGAGGATGAGAAGTTGGACTGTGTTCACCATGTGCAGATGGTGGTCCATAATGAGTTTCTGGCCAAACAGGACATAGCAAATCCAAACAGCTCAGAGATTCATTTTCTAAGCAGTCCAGCTAGCCAGATCATAAAGATGGTGAGTGGGAGCACTCAGCAACTCAATACCAGCCTGGCAGACATTTGCAATTTCACCAAAGCAGGGGCTGCGTAAATATTTGACATGCAAGAGTTCCATCTTAGCCCACAGCAGACCTGTGCATTTTAGAACAAGACGCATGAATGAAGGCTCTTGTGTACTTTTAGGATTTGTACCTTAAAAGCAGACCAATGTGTTATGCTACTGTAGTACTCTGCTGTAGTATGGTTCTGTAGTACTCTGCTGTAGTATGGTTCTGTAGTACTCTGCTGTAGTATGTTTCTGTAGTACGCTGCTGTAGTATGGTTCTGTAGTACGCTGCTGTAGTATGGTTCTGTAGTACGCTGCTGTAGAATGGTTCTGTAGTACACTGCTGTAGTATGCTTCTGTAGTACGCTGCTGTACTATGGTTCTGTAGTACGCTGCTGTAGAATGGTTCTGTAGTACGCTGCTGTAGTATGGTTCTGTAGTACGCTGCTATCATACTTTGGAATGTATGTTGCAACAGTACATCGCTGTAGTACACTTATATAGTATGCTGGTGGAGTATGTTGTAATAAACTGCTGTAGTACACTGCCATGGTACTTTTCTATTGTACATTGCCATGGTATGTTGATGTAGTACACCGCTATAGCATGTTGCAACAGTACAATCCTGTAGTACAGTTCTGTAGTATGTTGCTGTTGAACACAGCCGTAGTACACTGCTATAGTTCTTTGCCATAGTACAAGGCTGTGGTATGTTGCTGTAGTACACTGCTGTAGTGTGTTATTGTATATGATTGTGCTACTGCTATAACACACTGTAGTACACTCCTGCAGTACGCTGCTATAGTGTATTGCTGTAGTACATGGAAAAGGTATGGTGTTTCACTGCATTTCGCTGTACATTTTTGCAGCACACTGCTGCAGCGTGTTACTGTTGTACACTGTTGTGCACATGGTACATAGTTGTGAGAGTGTATTGTAGTATGGTGCCCTAGTACACTGCTGTAGTATGTTGTTATAGTACATTGTTGTGGCATGCTGCTGGAGTACATTACTGTGGTCTGTTGCTCTAGTGAATAGTTCTCTTCTGGTCAAATGCAAATGTGATGTTTTTAATCAGTTGTGCTTAAAAAGTTGCTGTAGTACACTGCTGTAGAACGCTCCTGTAGAACGCTGCTGTAGAACGCTCGTGTGGAACGCTGCCGTAGTACCAGTAGTGCTACTGGTCGACTTCAATTTGAGGTGGTTAATCAAATGTTTTTCAAACACTCGCTGTAAATAAATGCAGTGCACAGTGCATGTATACGCTACTGTAATACGTTGAACGTAGAACATAGTACTCTAGTACTCTAATACTGGTCGACTGAGGGTCTAATGGTTTTCTGTGACATGCTATATGTCATTCTCTTCTCTGTCTGGATTTATTGTTCTCTCTTTAAATCCAAATCAAGTCTCTCAATTTGTTCTGGAGGAGATTTATTAAAAATGAATGGGCATGAATTATACAGCCAGTTCTTTGTGTCATAAGGCAGGCATTCATGACTAATGTTCTTGTCTCTCCTGAGTGTGTGATAATTATGACAAACTGACAAAATATCATAACTCACACCACCTCCTCAAATCTGCAATAATGCGGTAAGCGATGACATGTCACAGTGAACCATGGTGTTGGCTGGCAGACACAACAGCGTTTGTTCATTAGCCTGATAAAGTGTCCTGACGTCGAGGCGGCAATAAACTGATATGGTAGAAAGTACAAAACGGACCATACAAGCTGCATCTTGTTCTCATCTCGCTGCTGCTTGGCAGTGAAGCGTGATGTGCAGTTTAACCGATGTGTGTTCTCATCTGATTTCGTGTTGAAGTCAAATAAAATATGAGGTTTATTAGTTTCTCCGCTCTTTCTACTTTATTATTCTGCCACGATGATGGGGGTTGGGGGGGCTTTTTTCATTTAACACTCCTATCGCCTCAGATGCTAATAGCAAACAAGGAGAGAGCAGGAAATTAAAAGTCACATCAATATGTGAAAGAAGCATTCACCGCAAAATGCATTTCTGCCAACCTTTCAAATCCGTGCACAACAATAGACAGCCTTACGCTTGGGCAGGTCCTCTGTATTGATGAAGCGTGAGGAAAAAGCAGCAGCAGGCCACGTGTTGAGTCTTCCCATATACATTCAGTATTTCCAGCTGTAACATTAGAACTTGACGGCTCTGAGTGTACGTGCTGAGTTTTGTTTATTGCATCTCTCCAGGAATCCGGGTCATTACCATTAACAAAAGGCAAATCACTGGCTGGAGGCGTACACACAGGGTGATCTATATTTTCACACAACAAAACGTGGAACAGAAAAAATGGCTTTAAAGTACTGTGTGCACAGAAGTGTGAATATAAGTGTCTACAAGTCTCGGACAAGAACAGAAATTAGAACAAGAGCTTCTTCTTTTTTTTTTAGGTAAGCTCCTCATATTTCCTAAAATATGTGTATGATCAAAATATAAAAATATAAACAGTCAGAGTGGTGTGATCTGACCTGTCTTAAAGAGTCAAGACATCTGCAGTGTTTCATGCCTCTTAAAGCAACCATCCAGAAGGTCATTACATGGTAATGGTTATGAATACACTTTTGGAGATAAGTGTAGACTGCAAAGCCATTCATGGAGAAGAGGTACATGCACAGCTTCTTATCTAGGAATGTCCAAGGTGGACCTGAAAAGAGGCCAATCCGAGCACACTGTAGTGAACCCGGCATCTGCTTTTTCCAATTCGTTCGCGTTCCGATCCTTTGTTTTTACTGCTTTGTAGTAAATCTCCCTCTGACATTAAATGAGTCAGAGTGAGCAAGAACGTGAACTCTTCAAATAATATCTGTGGTTCTGGTGCTTTGAACAGCAGTTGTTGTCTTATTTCTGTCATTTGTTGCCCATGGTGCCTAAACCACATGTTCGCTCTTAAATGACAGCTGATTAGAAATGGAACTATTGTGGAAATGATCTGCTTTAGCAACACATCTTTCTTTGGATTTAAACCTGCAATGAACAGCATGTTCAAAACCAAACGGGTCTAATGAGTACGATTTATAGAAAACCAAAACAGAAAATTCACAACACTTCATAAAACTTGTTCTTCATAAAACTTATGTGTTCAGAGTGTGTACCTTTATACACATCAAACGTGATATCACTGCAGAATAATCAGGAATGTTTGTCTAACTTAGGGTTGCGATGGTATTAGAGTTGTATGGTATGTTATTTGTCTCAAATATATATTGAGGCTCACTGTGTCACTGATTTTGGGCAGTGAATAGAATGGTTATATTGGTTTGTAGACATTGTGATCCAATTGTAACTGTCTACAATGAAGAACCATTTCACTTCAGACATTGTTCTATTCCAGTGCATTAAAAAAAAATAACATTATGAAAAATTCATTACAAAAAATGAGAAATTTATTCAAACTCAAAATTAAATACAGTAATAAACTGAGTGCAATTTCAATATGTTGCTTTTCGTGAGCTATAAGCCACACTGAACAGTAAAACAAAAGGCTTGGAATATTTCATTTTGCAATGAATCTAAAATATTTACTATTTTTAATTAAATTGTGAACATGAATGAACTTTTTCATTATATTGTATTTTTTAGAGGCACTAGTGGAGTCTTTAAAAAGGTTGTTTACTAACAATAACAGCAATAGTGAAACCCTTTGTAGTGCCATATATAACCATTTGCTTACAATGGTTTTCACCAATCCACAAAAACCCTTCAGTCAGGCAACTGAAACACTGAGCCTCCATATTTCAAAATGTACAGGGAACATGAAATGGATGTGAAGGTGGGCACAGGAAACCCAAGTGAAACCAAAGGTTAATTGGAATCTGAGTCAGGGCAACATAAATGTGCACTCATATCTTTTGCTTCTACAGTAAAAAAAGCTATGTTTTACTGTTATTTTACACAAATAAGCTGTCGGACCTACACTCGACTAAGCTTCATAGTGCATCGAGGCATTTAGTCCAGCTTGCTCCTAAAAAAATGAAAAAGTTGTGTGGTGCGCAAAAGCAGTTTGAGTCTTTGACGAAGGAAAAGGAAAGAGTCAAGGAGAATTTTGTACACACACAGCACCAAGTTGATGTAAACAAAAACGGCTTTAAGGTGTAGAAAGGAGAAGGTAAGAACATCCTTTATTCACCCGAACAGCAGGCACATCCATCAACGCAGCACAATTTTTTCCTCCTTTTTCATTACAGTTGATGAGAGGAAGAACACAAAACACATTTGGGCCTTCTGCGCTCCATAAAGAATATAATCAATTCTCTATTATTGCATTCGGGAGGCTTGAGGGCTGTCAGGCTGCAGGAAAATGATATTGCTGGAGACTAGCCGAAGACAAATTTATGTGCGCGGCATTTGTGATGGCAAATGGGATTGGGCGCCGTCCAGTTTGTGTGAGTCACATTACTGATGATGGATGACCTCTCGCAGATATGTCAACAATGACCCCAGGTACATCACATGTCACTTTTGATGGTCCTTGCACAACAACGTGAGGCAGTGATGGCCAGGGACGCGTATATTTCTCTTACAACATTACAGATATCAAACAATATGGCCCATTGAATCCCTTTCGGATCGAACTCTGAGCGCATTAAACATAGTTGCCCGGACACGTTATAAATCTTCCTGACACGTTTATACTCATTTTACAGCCACAACAACTACAATAAAGAACGGCAGCATGGCAGCATCTGAGCAGCGTTTCAGCAGGCCTGCGGATGTTGGTTTGATGACGGTCTCCTCGGCACCCTGAGAGATGCCACCATTAATGAAAGCCAGCACAGCCACTGGAGCCCGGAACATCAAACGCAACTGGCGTTCCCACTTCATGTTGGAAAATAATCAAGCACTGCCTGGAGACACGTTCACACTCTTTTCAATAATTCATCGCATCCAGCTTTTATAATAAATGACAGTTACTCCATTCTCCCTCATCTCTCTCCGATTTTCCGCCAATTTCCTATTTTTTTTTTTTTTTTTTTCATTTAGGAAGCTGCAAGGTGGCTCTGTGCAAAGAAATCAATACACCAGAAAACAAGGAATGCTGACAATTTTATAGCACTGCTAAGCTAATCTTGGACTGAGGAGCCGTTCTATTAAACTAGAATATGACTCCTCCAGGACCCAACTTCTGTCATCAGACCCTAAACAGTAATTGTTTTATCAAAGGTTAATTGCTCAATAGATACCAGGCTGTTGGAGTTTAATTGTGCAATTAAATGCTCACACCAGAGCCCCGGGTTTGGGTAATGGATGTTACCATTTGAATGAAAATATTATTTGGGAGCTGCAGGACAGATAACACAGTCAAACACTGCGACTACAATGCCCTCACGCTTGCTGGCTTCGGTGTGAGAAACAATGGGCTGAAGTGCATGCATACACACACTCACTGAAAAGAATAATTATATTTGACCAAGGTCTATTAATCTAAACTCACTTTAAATGACTCATCATTCACTATGCCAGGCTTTCCTTCACTGTTTGCCTTTTGTGCAGAGAGCTCTTCTGCCTGGTAGCAGAGAGAATTACACTGGCAATAGTCAGTGCAACAAAGAAAGAATGATGGAAGCAAACGTGTTCTAAATGTATATATGTGTACAAAATATTACTTAACAAAAAAGGATACCTTTAGCAGAGTTTCTCATATCAATAAAGCGTGAACAAATTAAGGATGCCTGTTGTTACTCAAGCACATGCCTGTCTGAAGTCAATATCTCACACCTCCGCATTGAGGTTAGTTGATTTTTTTAATGGTGAATGAAAAAAAAAAATGACTAGCGATCAACCAAACCAAACACACTTCAAACATGCCTTGTGTTATGTAGAGACAAGTACAAGTGCAGCTTGCTAGTGAGCTTTTTGAGCCACCGTTTGAGCTCAACCAAAATCTAAGAAATCACGAATGGGAGGCCAGAGTCAGTAGAACCATTCATAATATCAAACCTAATACTGACATAAGAAACTGCTTGTCCTTCATTGTCCAGTCCATTGCAATAAACACATGGTTGTTTTCTGTGTCTTCTCATATTTACTTTCCATGCTTATTGACCACTGACAGTTAGTCGGTTTGTCAGACAGTTTGATTCCCAGTAATGGCTGGCAGTCAAAGACTCATTGTCAAAAAAATAGTTACACCCAGAAGGAATAAACTGGCTGGAATGAATCATGGTGTGTAGGTCTGACATTGTGAGGCATGCAAATGATTCAAGTTTCATGCTCAGCCATGCATGTGACATAAGCAAAGACGGGCCTTATGTACCTGACGGACTATATAAGGTCATTCCACTGCACATGCTTTCCAAGCAAAGTATGCCTCAGAGAAGCGTACGAGAGCAGTTCGAAAAGTTTGAACGCTGTCTTGTCACAGGGGGTCTGGGAAGCAGCATGTTCTTATCAGCGTTCTGCGTGTCATACTGGTCATGTGGATATTACCATAGCAGCCTGTTGATGGTAGTGGATAGTGAAGCCATGTTCCAGTGACATGAAAGATCAGGGAGACCTCCATAAACCAAACAGAGGGTGAAGCGACAGATGCACAGAGTGACCCAACAGCAATGATTGCAGATGTTCAGTGAGTAGTGATACCCTCCATGAGTCATGCTGTTAGTGCCAGCTTCACTGGCAGATGGCTACACAATGCAGGGCTACATGCATGCAGACAGTTACGATGACTGTCTTTAACAACAAGACAGCATCGCCAAAGACTGCAACGGTGTTGTGCCAGACTGTCATGGAGTCACTCACAACAGCAGTGGGTCATCTTCAGTGACAAGTCACCATTTTGTCTGGGTGGAGATGACCGATAATCTGGGTGCCCGATTCCATTGCCAGACTTATTCTTCTGTTCTGTAAATATGTGGGATGCTTCTGGAAATGCTATCAACATTCTGCCCTGCCAAGAATCTGCAGGAACTGCCTGAGAATATTCAAGCTGCATGGGATGGATCATTACATGGAACCATGAGGAAAACTGATTACTCCATTCTGAGACATCTGGCATGTTGCGTTATACCTGACGCCGAGAGAGAGACACTACCTCTGTTTGTGTAGCTCAATAAACATTGCTCATATCAGTCTAATTGTTTAATCATTTATTATCCCTGGTAACCTTTAACCTCCTTACCAATAGTATTGCAATTCCTTCTGGGAGCAACTATTTCTGATGATGAGTGTATGTATGAGTGTATGTATGAGTGTATGTATTGATGATGAGTGTATGTATGAGTGTATGTATTGATGATGAGTGTATGTATGAGTGTATGTATTGATGAGTGTATGTATGAGTGTATGTATTGATGAGTGTATGTATGAGTGTATGTATTGATAATAAGTGTATGTATGAGTGTATGTATTGATGATGAGTGTATGTATGAGTGTATGTATTGTATATATTGTTTTTTGGGTACACCATTTAGACAACAGACATGGAGCTATACTATGTAGTGTGACCTAATTTGGCATGTGTTTGTTCTGAAGTCAGGGTCTTACTGCAATTTTCCATTCCACCTTAAATAAAGCAGAGGGTACATACATGTTATGCTCCTACAATGCGATTGCTTTGTCTCTTAATGTGGAAAGGGAACTGTATATTTGGTAATAAGCACTGTGACAGTGCTCTTTGATGGTATCAGGTTCAAAGCCAAAACTAGAATGAGGGAAGTAATTTTGTTATAAATGTATGTAGGTGTGCAAAAACATTAGAAGATAACAACAGAAGCATTTGGAACTAAACCCTTAAGAAAGCTGAAAGGGTTCTCGAAGAAAATTAAATATTTAAGAATTAAGGATGAGCAAGCATCTGATTACTGAAATGAACTGGGTGGCTTTCAACTGGCACAGACGCCTAAGCACTGGCAGAGATTGAAGATTAGTTCAAATCCAAGCAATGGCTGCCAGTCAAAGAAAGCATAACTAATGGGATGCAAGTCAACACAAGGGTGTCTCTTAGCTGATGTACAGTACTGGGAAGTTAGTGTTCTACTGCATGTTGAGACTCCCAGTGATTTTGCATTGACAGTATTAAGAAAAATGAACTGGTGCTTCACGTGACTTAGAGAAAGTTTGGGCTCAGTTTCATTCTGTAAGCTCTTTAGGGCGTATTATCTAAAATAGTTATGGAAATATTCTAATACATGCCAAATATGTGCAAAATGATCGTCATGCAGACCAGCTCGTTTTACGTTAAACCAGTGTTTTCTTTTTTTTGTTAACCCTGATCATGGAGGCACCCTAGCCTGTACATTAAAGTGTGTACCCTGCTCTCAGCCGAACAGCCGAATCAACTAATTAAAGTGAGTGAACTCTAAATATATTTTATCTGCAAACTTCGCTCTCATGCTCCTTGTAAAAAAAAAAAAAAGAAAAAAAAAAGAGTTTTAATGCTAACAAATTACAAATCTAGCTGGTGCTACTCCATTCTGTTAAAAGTTCACTCTGTTGCGTCCATAACTCTGACACAATTGGTGATGAAATAGAGAGGATTTTCGATCTATTGCATAGCAGTGGGCGGTGACCATGTGAATGGTCTGGTTGGCTGCAGAAGGAAGTAGAGTCTAGGTGTATTCCAGTCACTCCAGTAGTTCCCTGTGAAGTGGTCTAGGCAATACATGAGCACTGTTTGAGCACCCTGTGGAATGGCATGCAGCTTCTGATTGGCTGCTTTCTTCTCACTGAGCCCGGCCTCCACATCTCCTTCCTGACTCATTAACATGCATTTTTCAAACATGCTGGGTGGACCTGAAATCCTCTAAATGTACCCTTCAAGACAGTAGCATGGCGTGTATCGCAGGGGTCCTCTAAAATCTACAGGGGGACGTCTGGCTTAAGAAATGATATTAAACTACATTTTAAAAAGTCAAGATTTTTATATGTCCCTAAAACACACTGCCTTCAGAAAGGCAAGATACATATTACTACTGGTGTGAAGATACCAAAGAAGAGAATATTTGTTTGACATTAAGATACTTCAGCTTTATCTCTCTCATATTCCACAACAGGCTCTTTTAGTGATCATTAAGTCATCTACAGCACAATCATCTCATATAATTGACCTTGAATTGTTGCTTCACAACAAACATTCTTATCCACGCTCCATTTATAAGAACATCCATCCCAGTAATTAATCCCAGAGGAGGTCTTAGTATGAGGGCTAGAACAATGCATTTGATTTGCTGTCCTGCTGAGTGAATATTATAAGTCCATTGTTAGCCAAGCGAAAGGCAGTAATTCTTCTCTTACATTTACAGAGCTGAGAAATATATGATCTTCATCTTGTTTCTCTGTGCATCACTTATTTAAAAAAATGCTTATATTAATACTTACAATTATTAAAGGAGTCGATGCGGTGGATTTTTAAAGGCTTCATTTTGCTTGTGGTCACTGACTAACTTTGTCCCTCGACTCTTTGATGCAAACACGTCACATACAAACGCACACCAGGAAGAAAGCACGTACATTTTCAGTAAGTGGTGCCCGGCGTGAGGAACCAGCTGTATTTACTGTGGCAGCGGAGGTGCAGTGAAACGCTTGACAGAGTGTCACAACTAACTGCTGCAACGCCGCCACTGCTGCCACGATCTAATCCTGACCATCGTCAGCACAAAAGAGGTACAAGAGTTTTCCATCTCCTGTGAACGCGGCGGCTGTCAATCTGCCTATTCAAAGGTCTCCGTCTCCCTGGGAGAGGCTGTTTCTTTCTCTCAGCGCTCACCCCTGCCTATAAGTGTCACTTCAGCTTAGATTGCACCACACACTCGGAACCCCACAAAAGAACTCCCACTGAGGGTTCAGCCGGACTGAGGGAGCCCGCTCTTTCATTAGCACTCCAGGGTAGACTCGTTTTTAAAACATGACTTTGTATCAAGCATGGGTCCCTTCAACACCATTGGAGGAACACTGAGAAGACTGAGCCACTGGGTTTTAATTGACGACTACAGATGCATTATAGGCAACAACAACAATTTACTTCAATAGAAAAGTTTATAATTTTACACTTTTGGAAACACAGCGAATGATCACTGATGATCAGGCAACATAATACTGCTAGAATTCATGAGCCACTGCTCTCCCAGCAAATTCCACAAATAAAGAACCTAAATAAGCTTCATGCCATTCACTAAAATGGTGGAATGACACCTGGCATATTTCTAAAAGGACAATTTCAAATTCAGGCCCTTAAATAACCTTTTTCTATCCAGGACACTTAAAGCATGCATCTAAAGCTACATTGTGCTGTCATCACCTATGTGAATGGCATCTCCCTTGACACTGGTTTGTAGAGGGGTGTGCTTCGGGCATCCTTTTGAAAAGTGCAGTACTTATTACCCAGAAAATTTAATATTTCATAACTATAGCTCATTATCATTTTAAGTTCCACCTTAAATGTGGCAGCAGTTTCATAACTACCAGAATGCAAACGTTTTACTTTAAAGTATAAACTCCATGGATCTACATACTGGGCAGCAAGTGAGCAGACAGTTCTTGAAGGAGAGCTGTTAAAAGCAGGAAAAATGGACAGACATATGAATCTGTTCAATCTGTGAGTCAGTTTGACAAGGGCAAACCTGTCAGTGTCTAGATGGCTGGGTCAGAACATTTCCAAAACACCAGGCAGGTCTTGCAGCTGTGCAGCTGTGATTAGTTCATACCAAAAGTGCTGCAAGGAAAGACAACCGGTGAAACGGCGACACAGTCATGACATCTAAAGCTCATTTATGCAATCCATGGAAGTCCAAATTTCAGGGCTTAAAAGACCTGCCACTAACATCTTGGCTGGGTGCCCGACACCTCAGCACAGCTTCTTGTGGAGGGTCAGATCATGCCTTAAATGGTTAGATATGTCGCGGTGGCACAAGTGGGAACTACAAATTATTAGGCGGATGGTTCTAATGTTATGGCTGATTGGTGTGTATGGAAACCTTGCTTGTGGTAACAATTGTGTCAGTACTCTTTGGAAGTGACTGGTAGTTTGGGATAGAAACCAAAATTCTGGTATTGTGAGGGTTGTCTCAATCCAATCCAGTGTACTCAGATCAGGGCCATTCCAGGCATTTTTATGGATCCTGAACCAGTTCAGATTCTCTGTTGTTACTCTGTTCTGGCAGAGCATAATTTAGGGAGCACTAGTGGTAATTAATATTAAATGATATTTGCAGTGGAACATGATGTAATATCTGTGGTTCTAGAGCTTTGACTGCATATGAGATGCTTTTCTTCTAGACAATCTATCCTAAACCATCTACTGAAATACACGCCTACCACATATTTACCCTTGAATTATAGCTAAATACAAACAAAAATATTAACACAACCCACCTAATTCAGACTAGTATAATTATTTAAAGCTACGTCGTTGTCTGTATCAATGTTGTTGACCACAACTTTACACTTCATTCATTTCAAGTATGAACACCTCACAAATATATAGTGAGATGTATCACCTTAGAATACTGTAAAAAGTACAAGATCCTTGAGGAACGTTTGGAGGAACCTTTTAAGGTGCTTCCACAAACCTTCAATTAAAGGACAAGGATTTCTTAAAGGTTCTTCTAAGTTCTCTAAGAGGTTCCTGCACAATTTCAAATTGAAGAACCTCTAAATCTTAATCAAGGCAGAAGAGGTTCAGGCCTTGATTGGTTTACATGTTTCTTGTTGTTTTGTACGACCATTCATGAGAATAATGTGGCAAAGAAATAACTGAAGGAAATGAGTAACGTTAAGGCTAACGGTCCAAAAGTGGATGCACACAAAGGAGTCGGCAAATTCTACAGATATTTTCTCCCAGGTGAACAACGTGCCAACACATCAACACTGTTTCTGGACATATGAATGGTAGTTTTCAACGTCCTGTTGATTCGTGGCTCCTACTTGATTTAAAATGATGCACACAAAAGCAGTTTGCATGCGAGTAGTCCGCCTGCTAAGAGCAGATCAAATACAAAAATATATAAAAAATGATCCTTTGCATGATATCTTCACAAACAAATATTTAATTTATCACAATATTCAGTGATATTAAGGCTAATCTACTGTGAGGAAAGATAGGATACCATTTGAATGAAACACCCTCTGTGTGCTGGAAATTGCAGACAGGGTGAAATTCAATATATTGCTGAGTACAGAATAGATGGATCTGAATCAAAACTACAGCCCTGTCGGAAAAGAAACAATAGAGCCAGCACACATATGCGCGAGCACACACACACACACACACACACACACACACACACACACACACACACACACACACACACACACACACACTTTCCCCAACACTGCAGCATTACACATTCATTTCTGACTCCCCCACTTCACACAGTCTCACATTTATTTTTAGGCTCCTGCCTGGGAAGGATATGAACAGCAAGCATGCCTGAAAATTATGGAACTTCTGGTGGTAAAAGCTATTCATCAGCACCCTTAATACCTGTAAAACTGGATTACTGCAATACTGTTGTTATTCTGGTTACTGCATTCAGTGCAGGGCTGCACAATATATAGTTGCTATCAGATCCATGTAATGTTTTCTTGCTGTGATTTGGAACATCTTGATCCATTAAAGCAGGCAAATTTCAACCATGTCACATTTTAAGTTTTTAATATTCCCAAAATATGTACACTGTAGAGCTGATCTGAGTCTATAGAGTCGTTTTGCCAGTTTCAATGACAAGCTCTTGCTGGATGATTAATGATTAATGTGATCAAGTGTGTGTTCTTTCCATTCGTGACCCAGTTGAGTGCTGGAGAACAGTAGTGGGTGGTGTAGAGTTTCTTGTGGTGTAGCAGTGGAAATTCTTCTTAAGGTTTGAGGTCCGTCATAACCTTTGTTCTCCTTGTCCTTAAATAAATTCAGAAAAGTCAAAGGAGCGATGAATATGGAAAGAGTGGCCAGACTGCTTCCGTTTCAGCTAACAATGCCTGTGTGCCACCTACCTCAATCCATCTTCTTAGGTGAGCTTTCAAATCAATTGCACCAACAGAACGGTGCAAATGTAATAGGAGTAAAATATTTGTACAGTAACATATTTAAAGTTATTTTTTTGGTTTTCACCTGTGTTTACGTTATAGACATTTTTGATGATATTGATATTATAATATATATATATATATATATATATATATATTTATATTATATCAATATAATAGTCGTCCAATAAAAAAACAGGTACCTACAAAATGGTGACTTCATGGGAAAAGGAATAAAATCAAAACATTTTATGTATTTTTGTCAAATGGCACCAAAACCATGTGGGGAAACATAAAAGAGGCCCTGCATCCGTGGCTGATGATACATTTAAAACACCCACCGAAAATGGCCAACTGGAACAAACTCTTAAAAAGTGGGCGTGGTAAAATAATTGGAATACATATAACATACACGATTTCAGTGCAGTATTTTGATGAGCTGAATGATCATGGATGTCAGTCGTACTGTATTATATGATATTAAACACACAGAGTCGACAAACCAAACGTAATCAATTTGTCCAAAATGCCACATTTTATAGCTACTCACTAAAACATTGATTGTACATCAACATTAATTAGTAGTACATAAATTGTGACACTGTATTTATGGAACAAACATCGGATCAGATTGGTATCAGCAATAAGGTACTCAGGGGGCAAAAAAATTGGATTGGGATATCCCTAGCAACAACTACGGACAACAAGTACTTGACACAGCTTAGATTTAAACCTTGTTCCCTTTTACCTGCTATACCCTCAAGAGTCTGCCAATAGTGCTTAAGCAGTTATAGGCCAGACTCTGTAATGGTGAAGCAACCCTTTAGTATCTGAGTAATTTAACATAGCCCTCCATGGGCAGCGAACACATTTGGCATGGTGCTTGCAAGGATACACTTGATTGCGTTCTGCTGACTCGACTGTAAGCAGCCTCTTCTCCCATGTTCTATCGTCCACTATACCCTCTTTAACTGCTTCTGCCATTGACCAGTCTTAACAGCACTTTTTTTTTTTTCCTCTCACTGCTGTCAGGACAGCTGTAGCCTGAATGAAAGCATGTACTCTTTTTCAGAAATGCTTATAGAAATAATTTTACCAGGTCACAGGTTATCCATAGCTATATATGACCATAACATGTGACTTCACTGTGTCAGGAATATAGGATTTATTGCGGGTGAATTACTTCCACTGAGACCAAAAGCAGGTAGTGGCAGAAGAAAGTAGAAAGTGGACAGATAGCTTATGGCTACCACCATTCAGTTCCCCATTTACTGTTAACAGGGATACCACTGTTAAACCAGTAAAAGGGGTGTAATGTAACACAAAAATCTGGTTGGGTATAATTTCGGAACAACGACGAGAAAGAGGAACAACAAGCAAAAAGAAACAAACCCCCTAAAGACTTATACTTTTTTTCAATTAGCTTGAGTCTAAATCCTGCTTCACATACTTTCATTATATATATATTAAGGTCTGGAGGAAGAGTGGAGAGAATCAAAGGTGTCTGAAGTTCATTGTGAAGTTCATCTGGGAAGGTTTAAATGTTTGGTGATTTTAGATTACTTCAACTCCTAACCCAAGCATTTCCTTTTCCCGCAGTACTCAGCACCTGCCCACAGTGCCAAAATATCTAACTTTATTGTACAGTCCTCATAATTCTTTCTGATTCTAGGTTATTTATACCTACATACATCAAAATAAAATATTTTGACACCTCTGCTAATGAATGAATTCAGCTACTTTAAGTTGCACCCATTGCTGACACAGATGGCAATCGGCAATCGCACACACAGAGAGCTTGTCTAGTCCCTGTGTAGAAGCATTGCCAATATAATAGAACACTCTGGAGCAGATAAACATGAATCAATAAGCCCCTTGCCTAATGCGCTATGGGTTCGAGGAGCAGACGAAACTCTTTTAGTACCCTTGTAGGTATCAATATTTTGCGTAAGTGTAGTTGTGTAGGTGTCAGTATTTTGTCCATATAGTGTATGTGACTCCTATGTCAGGAATATCAGAGATGTTGCAGATTATGAATTATAATCTTAATTAATTAATAATTGCCTTTGTAAAAGCTGTTTTAAAATAAACAAAACATGGTGAAGCCTGAACACTGCTTTTCTGCTAAAATGCCATAAGGGACACTGAATTATCGCAGCCAGACTCAAATTCATAACAAGCTGCATAACAAATACTACTTAAACAGTCGACTCCATGCATGACTTGGAAGAACAGAGGCACTTTGTCTCCAATCTAGCACAGGTTTTGTTGGAAAAGAAAAGCCAGTGTAAAAATAGGAGTAGTGAGGTAAACACAACCAGTTCCTCACACACACACACACACACACACACACACACACACACACACACACACACACACACACACACACACACACACACAAACTAATGCTTGGCTTAGATCAGTGCTTTTGAATCTGCAGACAAACTCTTTATTATAAGGCTCAGACGCTCCCTAGGAGTGGCTGTGCATTATCAGCACTCATCAAAGGGACTGTCAAGAAAATGTAAAACTGGGACTTGCAGGGGCTGTCTGAGAAGCTCCCACATTCAAATGAGACAGCCTTATTAATTCTTCAAAAGCAAGGCAGCTTCTCCTTTTTTTTCCCCAGACTAATTTTGGCACATTTAAGGACGATAAAAGCTCTGTCAACCTCAAACGCACATGCAAATGAAATCAAAGTCCACTTCCGTATGAGATACTCTGCTGCATTTAGACCTGCAGAAGGTGATGTTGGCTGGCAGATGATGAAGTCATTCCTTTTTAAAAAAAGGCCTCAAAAATGGTCAATATTGTGCATCAATTAGATGAGCATGTCATAAAGCACACATACAGTCAAGTGCATACACAGATGTGCACAAACCTCAGGTTTACCAGAGAACATCTACACAAAGACCAGGGCTTCTGGAACAATGCACTTTGGACATGTTCATTTTGAGTCTTGCCCTGATGCCCTGATGCATCTTGAATTGCCTTTATTAGGATAGGTTTTGGCAACTTCTTTATGCATCTTGTGGTCTGCTTAATATTGTTAACATGAAGATCAAATGACCATATTTTTAAATATGTTAAAATTTTAAAAAAAAAAAAATACTAAATGGACAAAACAATTGAGACGCCTGCTCATTCATTGTTTGTTTGACTAACTGGAATGTCCAGGGAAGACTTACTTCAGGAATTGTAGTGAACTCCCTAACCCATCCCAAAAGAACTGAGTACTGAGCACCGCTATCAGAGAACACAATTCTAATGCTCCACAGCTAGATGGCTTTATACCCCTCTAGCCCAAGCCAGGCATTAGGCATGGGACCAATAGGTTTGTGTTTATCTGCTCCAGAGAGTCCTTTTCTATTGGCCGTACTTCTATACAGGGACCACACAAGCTGTGGGTGTGCATTTGCACATCCGTGTCAGCAGTGGGTGCAAACTAACATAGTTTTATTTATTGATTAGAAGGGGTGTCTACAAATATTTGAGCACATATTGCTAAGGCCAATTGGCATACCAATCGTTTAACCCTGAAACTTCCTAGGATGATACATCTAAGCCAAGAACAATTAGGACACTTTACAGAACCGATCTGACCGACCATTAAGAACATTAGCATTGACAAGGCAGAAAGATTGCTGCACATGTCAAAAAGATCTCCAATGACATTTATGGGAAACAGCCATGTGAGAAAGCCAGGGGCCCATGTCAGTTTTGCCCATCTGAACCACATTAACCTGTCTGGATTAGAAAGCAAACACAGCAAATGTCATGTGTGGGCCTCCGCTGAGCAGAGTACAGCACTGAGATTTGCTCTAGCCTTCACTCTCATTTTCAAAACTATCTGTCATATTAAGACGTGTGTCCTATTAATTTAAATGGAAATGAGCCGTACAGCTGAAGCTTGTGCAAGAGGAGTGGGAGGGTGAGGGGGGCTCGACGGAAAACCCTGAAAGCAGTTCGACTTTTCAGAAAAGGACAAAAACGAAAAAATAAGGTGATTAAAACGGAAGAATCTCCTGTCGATACAAATGTAAATGGTAGTTGTCAACTGTTTACCATCCATGAAGGATGGAGGGAGGGCCTGTGAAAACACTGCTGCATATTCATAAGACAATAGCACTGCTCTCCAGCCCTGTACACTCTTGAGGAAAGAAAGAGAGAGAGGTCAGATGAATATGGAGAGCAGCCTGCAGTTGCGACCTCTTTCTGTGAAACCAAAACACTCACCCTGCAGGCATCACAGTGGGCTTTAGCGTGAAGAGCTCGTTTTACACCGAAACGCACGCAACACACATTTCTTACCTCCTTCTTCCCTATTTACTCAGCTGCAGCGTGGTGGATTTCACATAGGACATCAAAGCACTCATTATCTTAATTACACATACTTCAGAATCTATTAGCAGTGGCCACTTTGCACATCTAAGACAGACCCGATAGTGTTTGTGATAAACAAATTTCCTATGCAAAATTTGGAATTCACGATCTGTAAGTGACACATTGATGGATTTCACGTGACATATTGATAGATGTCGTCCGGGTGCACATCTGATTAGAATTCTTCTCATGACATTTCAGGCTGAGGCCTAATGAGCAGCTCTTGAACGGGCTCTCTGTAAAATTGAAGAGCTGAAATCTCAAAGATGGTGTTGCTATTTCGGTCCAATATGTAATAATGTGAATCCATTATGTGTACCGTCAACAACAAAATGAACAACACTGAACGCTTTTACAAGTCCTTGATAAAATCTTGATGAACTCAACAAAGCATGGTTGGCACTGGAATATCAAACCTCAGAACATGTTCAATAAATTACCTTCATAGTTCTTCTGTAGTTCAACTTTCAATGTCCATAATGAATTTCTAAATGGTTCATAGCTGTGATACCTGAAATGGTTCTAGAAACAATTTGAATTAATATACAGAGGCATGACAAAGTTTGGGCATCTCTTGAAAAAAAAAACAAAAAAACATAAAGTTAAAGATGAAACTTTGTAAGCAATTTTTGTTTTTGAGTGAAAAAAGAAAAGCAATACCATGTAAAAGTATGATCAACAACAACACAAGACCTTAGCTCTCAGGTAACTCGTATTGAGGTGTCAGACCTTAATTAGCTTGTAATTTTATTCATAGTTTTATTTAGATTGGCTGTCAATTTCAAAGATTCATAGCTTTGTTCCAGCAGCTGTGATGGGCTCTTCTAAGCAGCTCCCTAGCACTCTGAAAATTACCAAGAAAGCAGGAGAAGGTTGTGGGAATAAAACATTTTTTAAATGTAGCCTTTTCCTCTTTTCATAATGTAATTAAGAGGATTTTCATAATGTCTTTAACAGGAATGATGGAAGTTAAGCTGAAGTCTGGAAAATCAAGAAAATGTTGAGAGAACTGCTTATAGGACGGCAAGAAAGGCCTGTCAAAACCCTGCAAAATATGCAAATATGACCTTAACTATTAGATCCCTAAGTTTGCAGGAGGTTTTCATAGTCTGATGTACCTTATTTACACAAATGTATTTATAGTAGACAGTCACCAATGCCAGTTGGTAATATTTTCAGCAGATTCCACTACTCACTACTCCGCTACTCAATTTTGTTTTTTACTTGACCATAAAACAAAACAAACCCTGATTGTCCTTTATATTGTTTATACATGTAAGAATAAGTGTTATCTTATGTTGTATCTTTTTGTTAAGTAATAAATAAATACATAAACAAATAAATAGAACACTGAGTGAGCAATGAAAGAAAGTCCTCCCTTTCCATTTTCCAATACCTGGTTCAGTGATGTCATCACACCCATGCCCTCTCACTGTTCAGTCAGCTGCAAGCAGCTTGAGTATATACACATGGACATAGCATTAACTGCACTGTATGGCTGTTATGGCATTTAAACTGGGATTCAATTCAGTTGGAAGCAAATGGATTTTAACCAGTTTTCCAAACCCAATTACTCTCTGATAGTTACAGACGTCACTGGTTAGATAGGGTAAGTCTTGTATGTTATGTGTGTCATGAGGTAGGTCACTGTTATCCTGAGTTATACAGCCTAGAAAATCGGAATGTAGCCACCTATAAAGCACGGGCATCTGGTTTTTAGAGTAAATGTATAAATCATTAGATGAAAACCTTTCCTGTGTCTTCACCATAAAATTCAGAGTAAATGATAAACAAAAGACATTTATGGCTGGAAACTTATGTAGAAACCAGTTAGATATGGTTAGGATAAAGGTTAAGGTGAGGGTTTAGGATAAGTTTAGGTTATTGTCCGTTTGTATAAGAGTCAGACTATATGTGGGAGAGCAGTATGAACGAATAACTACAATGCTGTTTAATGAATAAAAGCAAATGAAAAAAACAACAAAAAAAAAAACAATCATAATGTAAACGACCAAATACAATGTGGGCAGTGACTTTTATACGGGCCACTGTGAGCATAGACCAATACTGACCCTTCTCCCTCACCTAACAGCGATGCAGTTGATCCAGCCAATTAAGGATCAAGTTAATTACCTGGAACAGGTGTGGAAGAGTGAGGTTAGAATTACACTCCACAGGAAGGCAGACCTTCAGAACCAGGGCTGTAACAGCTGTTCTTTGGCAACACTCCAGAGAAACTTTTTGCCAGCGTTCACCTTAAGAATAGGCTACAATTTTAACGATGGGAAAAGGCCACCTAAAGCTCACAACTACAGCTAGCGGCAAAATCTATTTCTCCCAAAAGTCAGAGAGTTACAAAATCCAGGCTTTCCTCTGAGAACAGTACATTTAAACAATCAGTCCCTCTTGAGTAGCCTGCAGAGAAATACCACTGTGTTTTTCCACTTAGTGACTCTGGGAGTTGCAAGCACCGGCACTTGGGTGGATAATCTGTTGGACCAGGCCTACAGGGGCAGGGGTGCCCAGTAGCTCAGCAGGGTCGGGCACCAGGCCTGCTTCGTTCCTCTGCTCTGGAGGTCAATGTCCAGCCACTGCCAGAGGACAGCAGAAAGACTGACTCAGTGTGACTATACAAGGCTGGCCAAGTCTGGCTGAGCTTGTGCCACTGAGGCTATGGGCACTGCCTGTGTATCCTCTGCTGAGAGTCTTCTCATAATATGTGTGCTTTCTGAAAGAAATAGGAACAGATGCTGTGAAAAGGCCAATAGGAACAAGTGCATGGGCAAACACACTTGTACGGGAAGCACATTAATCAAAGCCTATTGTTCTCAATGTCCATGTTCTCTTGAGGAAGCATCACAATAGAATAAAACCCACCCTCGGAAACCGATCAGAAATCTGAAACGTTTGTTGTCCTGATTATGCATTCATCACGTTGGAGAGGGGCTATTTGTTAGATTGCACCTTATAAAGGACCCTCTCTTAAATCAAGCCCACAGTTAGCATGTTTCCTGTTCCTGAACCTGGCTGTTGAAGAACTAGAAAAAGTAAAGGAGTGAATTGTTGGCCTTGTCCCTGAACAAAACTACTCCACTGAAAATGATAATTGTATCCTCCTAGCCCAGACAGAAGTGTTTATTTTCATGACCTTTATTAGGCATTCAAGCTTCAATCCAGCACAGCCACCCAGTGGACTGCAGTAATTACTTTTGCAGATAGAGGTGAACGAGAGTGTGCAAGCATCAGAAGAGGGACCCACACTGGTCAGGTCTCCATACTCCCCAGCGCTGAGATTTGAATGTCACTCTAATCTCTGAAGGTTAGCCCTTGCCGCCTGATGTTTCTTTTTTGGACCTCTTCTATGCGAGTGGTCTTCCCCAGTTTAGCCTTCATTGGCTCTATTTCTCCATTGTGTCAAAGCACTACACAAGCAGCTCTTCAGAAAGCCTCAACACGCCTGGAGGAGAACATTAATTACCTGACTTCACCTTGTATCTGTGCAGCCATTGTGTCAGAATTGGTGTGCTGCTTCAAAGAGAAGAGGGGGTGCTACCTCAAGTTTAATCCCTATTCAACAAAACCTGGCCAGATTCCAGGATGATCCACAGCAATACACACTGCACAGCTGGAGAGCATGTTCTCTTCTGTTTTTCATTTCTATTACCTACTTGGTCTGTTCCCAGTAACAACGAAGATACTGTCCCTGAACTGAAGTAGTAGCAGTAGTGGTAGTAGATGAAGTGAGATTAGTTGTAGGAGTTGTAGTAGAGGTAGTAATTGTAGTACTGGGGTAAGCAGAGGTATTAGTAGCAGTTGTAGTAATAGTCATATTAGTAGTGGTAAAAAAACACAGTTTTAGAAGTTGTATTAGTTACAGTAATTGTAGTGTCAGTACTATCAGTAGTAGTGGTAGTAGAAAAGAAACAGTAGTAGTAGTACTAGAACCCGTAGTAGTAAAATCTATTTTAGAAGTAGTATTAATAGCAGCAGTAGTATTAGTAGCAAAGATAATAATAATAATAATAATAATAATAATAATAATAATAATAATAATAATAATAATAATAATAATAATTATTATTATTATTATTATTATTATTATTATTATTATTATTATTATTATTATTATTATTATTATTATCTTTGCTACTAATACTACTGCTGCTATTAATACTACTTCTAAAATAGATTTTACTACTACGGGTTCTAGTACTACTACTACTGTTTCTTTTCTACTACCACTACTACTGATAGTACTGACACTACAATTACTGTAACTAATACAACTTCTAAAACTGTGTTTTTTTACCACTACTAATATGACTATTACTACAACTGCTACTAATACCTCTGCTTACCCCAGTACTACAATTACTACCTCTACTACAACTCCTACAACTAATCTCACTTCATCTACTACCACTACTGCTACTACTTCAGTTCAGGGACAGTATCTTCGTTGTTACTGGGAACAGACCAAGTAGGTAATAGAAATGANTATTATATGTGTTGTGGTGGTGGTAGGAACCAGGAATAGTAAGAGTAGTGGGAGTAATAGTATGGAGTGTATCACTGGTAATAGCAGAAGTGTTAGTAGCAGTGGTAATAGTACTAGTGGTAATAGCAGTAGTAGTGAAAGGACTATCAGTGGTACTATAAGAAATCAAATTAGAATTAATAGTAGTTCTAATTGAAGTGGAAGTAGTAAAAGTAGCAGGAGTAAAAATAAAAGCAGCTGTCACACTAGTGGAATTATGGATTAAAGTAATGCAGAGTACTAATATTACAGTAGTACAGCCAGTAAACTAGTTACTAGTAAAAGTGACAGTAGAAATCACAATAGCAGAATGAGTGGTAGCAACGGTAATAGTAGCAGTAGTGGTAGTACTACTAGTAGTAGTAGTAGATGTCATAGAATAGTAGTTTTGATGCAGTAATAATGGAAGTTGTGATAGTAGCAAGACTTGTGGTAGTAGACAATAACTAGTAGTATTAGTCATAGTGGTAGGAGTATTGGGAGTAATATTAGCGGTACTAGCTAACACAGAACCCCCGTAGGTCCCAGATTTATATATGTCAGTTACCTCAGAATATCCAGTTTTGTATTGTTTTCTGTGTCATTGCTGTTTGATATTCCTTAGGATGTAATAAAAAGGAGCTCTGGAGTCTTTTCCTTAAAAAGGTTCTCACATGTCATTTCAATAAATAAATAAATAAATAAATAAATAAATAAAAGGGTTGAAAGTTTCTTTTGGAAACCAAAAGTGTTTTCTATGGCATAGATCCAAAGAATCTTTTTGGGCATCTTTATTTTTAAGACTGTGAGCCAAATGTAAAAGTGAGGCAACCGTATGCAAGTCTGCATAAGAAAAACAAAACCACTGAACAAAACACATCGAGTAAAGTAGGTCAAACCAGAACATCGATAGGTCAGAAAAAACAGCATGAACTGTATAACCTTAATGTTAGAAGGAGGTCAAAGATGAAAGCCATGCTTTTGAACAGTGAAAGAGATTTGAATTTCTACCAAAAAGAACATACATACGGTTGTGGTCAGACAATTCCATACACTTATCATAGACACGCCTGTCTTGGCAATAGAGGCCTTTCAATGGTTTCTTAGGTTTGTTCATTTTCTGGGGCAGGAAGTTATAACGTATGTGAAAGTTATGTGAAAACATTAGGACACTCCACATCAGCTGCAGATGTTTAGAACACAGTTATAGAGGGTGGAGGCTGTTTTTTTTAACCTCAGAAATTAGTTTGGTTTGCACTTGATTGGTTAAGTGAGTGGTATCCAGGTGGCCAGATCCAAAGAGGTCTCTGAGGCCTTGAGAAAAAAGGTTTTTCAGGTGAGTCTGGGAAAACAATTATGTCCTGTCTAAGAGTTAGATGAAAGCACCCTTAATAGAAAAACAGTTAGAAATACACTGTTCCACTGTCTGCAAAATAATTGACATATGATGAAACAGCTGCTAACACAGGCAGGTCAGGCTGTTCTACCATGTTTAGCAGAATAACAGACCACAAGCTGTGTAAAAACATCTCCAACAATCCTAAGAAACCATCGTAGGGCCTACAAGTAGCTCTCGCTGATGCAAAAGCACAAGAAGTCTGGTTTTAAGGGGAGGAAGCCCTTGCTGTCATAAATACATCAGGTCAAGATTGAAGTTGGCCAGAAAACACATAAACAAAGACCATGAATCTGGAACAATGTGCTTTGGACAGATGTTTTGGCCCTGGTGGGTTCTGACAGCAAGAGAAAAACAAACAAAAATATGGTGCACAAGTCAAAAAATTGGAAGGTTTTCAGAAATCCCTGGAGATCCCCTTTAACAAAACCCATCCACTACCAAGTGTGTTTGTTGCCAAGCTTCCCAGTTATGTAGGAGCTCTACACAGCACAAGTCAGACATGTGCAAACCTGGGCCAGGTAATAAAAAATTAAAATGGTGTGTTTTGATTCCATTAGCAATAACACCAAGCAGAAAACTAGAACCTGCTTCATGAGTTCTCAGAAAAGCTCTTGCAGAGTGATCTTGGGTAAGTTAGCTGTAGACAGACAGTACTGCTATATATGCAACTGACTGCAAAGGATTACTGTATGCTATTATTACCGTATTTTCTGGACTATAAGCCGCTACTTTTTTCCACTCTTTAAACCATGCGACTTATAATGAGGTGCAGCTTTTTCTTCTTATATATGTTATTTTTTATATATGTTTCTTTTTTTTACTTTTTAACCGGTGCGGCTTATATTCCGGTGCAGCTTATAGTCGGGAAAATATGGTAAATCTTTTAATATTTTTGCTTTTGTGATGGTCATCCACTGTCCAATACAAATTTCCAGGTCCAGGTCTTGCTTCAGTAGGCTTCATTATACAGCAGCATTTCCTCCACCATGCGACTGGATGACCATCATTAACATCAAACTGGTAAGAAAACTGTCAACCCCTGAAATAACGGGACTGGGAAAAGCAGCACTAATGCTCTCTAAGGGTGCGTTTATATTTGTAGTTTGGTTCCTTTACTACTTTTCAAAGATTAGGTGTCTTAATATACTCCAGTCAGCCCCAATACTAAAACCACTGATGTGACTGAAGTAAATAACACTGACTACCTGGGATCATGGGGTTGGATCTACATATCAGGCAGCAAGTAAACTGTCAGCTCTTGAAGATGATGTGTTGCATAACAAACCAAAAGTCTCTCATAACGGCAAAACTGTGAAGATGAGACTACTGTGATGGTCCCATGGTGTGTTTCCAGTTTCCAGCAGCCAGTACCTGACATAAATGCTCCACTGAAGAACTGGAGAATTGGCAACAAGGTGACTGGCAAAAGCTAACTGATGTGACTGGTTTGTGACCAATCAAACACAGTGAACCCCACATCCATTCTTGGACGTGCTTTAGTTGTTGTGGTGTGAAAACGAACCAAATGAAAAGGTTCAGCTTTGTGAAAACCCAAACTCTGGTGTGGACTTTAGCAAACATTATTTATTAATGAGGAGTTCAAGTATCTCGGAATTTTGTTCGTGAGTAAGGGAAAGATGGAGCGGGAGGTTTGCAGGCAGATATGTGCAGTGTCTGCAGTGTTGCAGTGTCTGAAGGAGGTCTGGGCCTCTTTCCTTGGGCTGCTGCTCCGCGACACAGACTCTGGGTAAGAGTTAGATAATGGATGGATGGATGCATGAATTTTAAAGCACACTAATTATATCATTTATATAATAAAGGCTTTGGGTACTATGGTGTGTGCTTGGCTTTAAATAGGCTATAAGAACGATGGTTAATCAGTCATAATGCATTTGTTTTTCCTACTAAAAACACAGTATTTTTAAAATTGACTGACGAATGAATTGAACATGTCAGACACTGAACTAAAACCTCAAATGCTCACGGACCACTGGACAGCACTGGGTCATTCTGAAGCTTCCTTGCTTAATGTGTCTAGACCAGTGACTGCAGAAAACAAGAACACAGTGGTTCCATTCCTTTCTATAGGAATTAAGCCACAATTTTCCACAAATTTACAGCAAGAATCTGCACAGTCTGACTTGCCAACTGATATGATAAACCCACCCCTTTCTCCCAGAACAAGCACGTCTCAGGCAGTCTTCACTGAACTTACAGCACTGAAGTAAAATGAATTTTTCCCAGCATTCCCAGTCTCCCAGTTCAGTACCGTTTCAACAGTAAAAGTGAAGTTCGACTACAACTCAGCTCCTCCACGTAATGAACAGAAACGTCCTGCAGACAGACTGGAGATGGAGATGGAAAGAATGAAATGATAAAATGATACGGAAAATGGGCTGTTTTGTCACTGAGGGAAACGAAGATGCTCTACTACACATAATAGAGCAACCAGCATTAGACCTGTGGTTGCTTCAGTCCTGAGTGACATTGTGCTGTGCTTATTTTCTACAGTCATTGGTCTAGACTCAGTATATCTATGTTGAGGATACTGAGACATGATGAGCATTACAACTGTTATGTCTATGAAGTTTCAAAACCTTAATATGGGGCCCGTTTACCCAACACACCACAACAGCACAAAGAGGCCAATTCCAAACCTATACCCCCAACTCACCTAAGGTAACAAACTCTCTCTCTCTCTCTCTCTCTCTCTCTCTCTCTCTCTCTCTCTCTCTCTCTCACTCTCTGTCTGTCTGTGTGTGTGTGTGTGTGTGTGTGTGTGAGAGTGCGTGTGTTTGTGCCAGCTCAGAGCACAGAAGAATTCTGAGAGCCACATCCCCTTATTCCCTCACGTCTCAATGCATAAGTGTGTCTCATTGTCAAATTCCTTTCTTTCGCGCTGCCTTTTATTTTTTCAGGAATGCTAGTACCATTTCAAAGCTTGACTGCCTTAAGAGAGCCTCTAGGCCCCCATCTCTCACTGTCTCCTTCACTCGCTCTGTCTCTCTCTCTCTCTCTCTCTCTCTCTCTCTCTCTCTCTCTCTCTAAACCCAAGGCCCAATATGAGCATCTCAGGGAAGCTGTCTCTGATTCAGCTCCACTATCTAGGTGTGAACCCCCCACTCCCTCCCCCCCAAAAAAAACAGCTCCAGTCGATTCTACAGTGCAGTGTGCCAATGAGATCTTTTGATCAGATGTCAGATGATGACAGATGATCTGCATTAATCTCTCCCCCTCACTACTTCCATACCTCCCCCAACCACATCAGCCTCTCTCCCTGCTGAGCTCGGGGAAGCTAGCGAAGCTCATCAGCTCGCAAAGCATAGCGGCACCAAAAGGGATTGCTTTGTTTCGCTGCTTTTATTTTCTCTCCTGTTGGCTCCAAGCTGCCATTCTCCGCCAGGAATCCCACATTACATCAGCAGAGGTGATTCAGGCTTGCTGAAAAACAGCTAACAAGGTCAGACACTCCTCTTGATGATGTACAAATGCAAGGAATGGACTGCATCGAGGCAAAACGATGGATGAATGTGTCCCCAACTCTGTGGGAGTTTAAATGGTTCTCTGATCATCTGTCTTTTAAAAGTCCTGAACTACCACACAGGTCTTCATAATTAGCTTTCTGTACAGAAACCTGTAGAGCAAACCTGTTTATCCACTTCTTCTTCAGTTTTAATAGTGATAAGACAGATTCCCCACTGTTTTTAGAAATACACAGTGCCTCACGTGATGCCGTGAAGGTTTAGCCATTGTGTTTTTGCCCTCTGTTTCACGTCACTGTTGAATGGGGCAGCGAAGCTGTCAGATAGAGTGCATGAGTGTAATTGCAAGCCGATAGTCAAACATGTTGAATGAGACAGCTTTATTCAGGGCTCTTTTTATTTTCCTCAGAGTAATAATGTGTCTACGATTGCTGCATTAAGCTTAAGTAATCACTTCCATTGACAGTCTCGTAAGAAAAGCAGAGTGACAATCACTAATCTAATGTGTCATCGGCAGATTTCACAAAAGCTTGACAACAGTTGTCATTCGAGGCACAAACACATGTACGCTTTCAAAGGTAACCTTGGCCAAACCCCTGGGACTCTAATGACGCACATCATTGTGGAGAGACGCCGCTATGAGTGTGTGCATCCTCTCTCTCATCGTGGACTGCCGCAGAGAGACGGTAACTCCTCAGCTGACATTAGGGATGTGAATGGGAATCACTTTTACAAAACAAATATCAGCATTTAAAAAGAGCAGTCTTCAGGTATACGATATAGTATTTCTGTCACAGCAGGGCTAGGAGCTAACGGTACTTCTTTAATAGTTCACTCATGTTCAGCTGATTTAATGATTTGTCCCTGTGTACTAGATATTTCAAAAACAATTCTACCAAATGTCATTAATAACTGACACTCTGAGCAGAAAAGGTCTTTGACTTAAAACAACTGTGGGACCGTTTTCAATTCTATATAGAACCATTTAAAAATTATATATAGACCCATACACAGCATTATCCTTTACATATATATATATATATATATATATATATATATATATATATATATATATGTTTTAGCACTGATTACTGCTTTGCACACTCTTGGAATTCTTTCAATGAGCTTCAAGAGGTAGTCACCTGAAATGGTTTTCCAACAGTCTTGAAGGTGTTCTCAGAGGTGGCTCATTGAGAGAATTCAAAGAGTGTGCAAAGCAGTAATAACTATAACTACAAACTAGAATATAAAACATGTTTTCAGTTATTTCACCTTTTTATGTTTAGTACATATCTCCACGTGTTCATTCATAGTTTTGCTGCCTTCAGTTACAATCTACAATGTAAATACTCATGAAAATACAGAAAACGCATTGAATGAGAAGAGGTGTGTCCAAACTTTTGGCCTGTACTGTTTATAATTCTGAAGAACCCTTAACAGAACTATTTTTAATATTTATACATACACAGAAGCAGTCTATTCACACTTGGGAATCTACAGACTAATCTAGGGTGATTGGGGTGATGTCAAAAGTATTGACGTAACGTCAAAAGTATATTTATACATGGTTTTCTTGCCTGAAGTGTGAACTTCATTTCCTCCTCAAATGCACAGATATAATCATCAGTATTATAGAAATGTATCGTATTTTAGGCTATTTCTTTTATTTACAGCAAGGAAGTTTATAAAAGGCAGACAATTAAAAACATCCCCCTTAAATCTCCCTGGATATTATCACTGTCAAGGAAAGCCCTCATTTCTCCAACTTTACTGAAGTAAAGTACTGAAATACTTTTCAATGGAAGTCAATATAAAGATTTCATTTCTATATCTATTCTATATCTAGGTTTTATATCTATTTCTACTGTAAGTTTGTCACTATGTAAACATTCAGCTTTAAATGAAATGAAATTAGGTTAATAAGTGAATAATGGCAAAACCTGAGATTATTGATTATTGACAGCAACAGCAGAGAAACACTGATGTTCCTCCCACTAAATAATGTAAATAAATAATATATTCTTAATGTCTTGAATTATTAAATTAGGGTTTAATAAAGTAATTTAGAATGAAAAAGCTCTGGGCAGTACATGTTCATTTTGAGTAGAAATCTGAGTAAAATATTAGAATAAATACAAACAAAGTCCCTGCAAAAAGTACTGGTTTGTCTGCATTAAACCAAATCTCTCCTCATGAGAGTCTTGTATTATTTATGTATTATTTATTTAATATTATCCAACAAATCAGTGGTTAATGAGGATGAATCAGGTGCAGTGGTGATGGAATTGAACACCACACCAGCTATAGGAGAACATTTAAACAACATTATTTTTGTTTTATTTTATTATTATTATTATTAATGTTGTTTAAATATATAGAACTGATTTTCATGACCCATAAGCCATACCAATGAAAAAAAAACAAAAATAAAAAATAGAGTTTACCTTTCTGAATGTAATTTTGAACATGAATGAGACACACTAGCCATCAGACAATTCATCACAACCAACAGTGACAATTTTGCGAGGTTTGCTGACTGAAGCTGATCCCAAACTTAATAAAGGCAAGTAAAAGTACCCAGAAGTAATCTTCTGGAGAACGCTGTAGAGCCAACAGACACAGAGTGCATAAGAGTACATCTGCATACTCATTAGAACCTTTTCATATCTGAAAATGTATTTCATCAGAAAAAGATAGCTCACCTCACTCCACTGACAAGTAAAGGTACTGCCTCAGTGACAGCTGGGTATCTTTTGTTCCTGATAAAATGTCTGAAATGTTCTCAGAGGCCCTGTATTTTCAAGAGCTTCTTTTATTTTGACAGGTGAATTCAAGTGTGTTCATGTGTGCACATGGACAGATGGTCCCACCGTGTTTTTTTTTTTTTTTTCTTTTTAATAAGTTTTTCGAGTTCATCTGCATCCAAAGTAGTTACTGATAATTTGTTATGCGGCTGAAATGATGTACCTGAATATGGTAGAACATAAATCTAATAATTTGCGAAGTTTGATAGCAGTTCTATTGGGCCATTTTCCATGTAGCTTTGAGAACAATGAAGAAGTCTTTTCTGTTTGAAATACTTTCATAGGACACCTACAATCTACAGATTGTCAATATTATGGCAAGACCTTGTATCGAAAAACATTCAATGGAAGTCAATGTAAAATATTTTATTCCAAGTAATTCTGGCACATTTCTATTGGTCCACTTATCATCAAATTATGACAAAATCTAAAGATCTCCCAGATTGACATTACCGTATTTTCCGGACTATAAGCTGCACCCTGGAAAATAACATATATAAGAAGACAAAGCTGCACCTCATTATAAGCTGCATGGTTTAAAGTGAGGGAAAAAAGTAGCGGCTTATAGTCCGGAAAATACGGGATGTCAAAAAGAGAAAAATGTGAAAATATAAAATAATGAGATAAAAGAAATGCATTTTTATTCCAAATCTCACATGCCTTATTTGAATTCCCAATTATATAATGGTAAAATGAGTTTGCATACCTATCGAATGACCATGCCCATCCACAGCAGACACAAAATCAGGCTTTAACACTGGCCCCTTCAAGCAGGGCAGTCACTCTTTAGCAGGAACAAGCGTCTGCCCTTTCTGGCCCTGCCTCTATTGTCCAGGTGTGAGGGCTGTCGAGAGGAGAGCTGCCTGGGCAGAGGCCATCACATCGAATAAGAGCAGCACTCCTGTCTGGACAAGCCAAAGTGGCCCACAGCGGCAGCATTATGCTGATTCCACCGCACCCTCCCAGCCACGGCTAACAGCTGTTGATGAACGAGGAGTGACGGCTTGCGACCGTGCTTCTCCATTAGAAAAACATAACCAGCTGTTATTTCTGAAGGGGACGGCGGGCTTATTACTGTGATTTCCAGCGGGAGCGGCTCGGCTCCCCTGTTCTGCTGATTATTTTGTGTGGCAGCGATGCTGCAGGGGAAGCGAGAGGTTCTTGTGTCTCTGACAGATAACGGCATTTTCCTTTCATCAAGGTCTGAGCAGGAAGGACAAAATATTTATTCTTCAAGTTGACTGAAAATCATTATTGCAGACGAAATATGAAAGAGGCCTGTGTGTATTTCCATGCTGCCAGGAGTGAATGCATCGCCATGGCTGATGCTTATTGGTGAATCCTTCACAAGATTTTGCGAGGCACTGCCTGTGTTCTCTGGAGTAAATGGTTGTATTGCTCTGTAAGATCTGTAATATCTCTCTCCTTGGAGGGATCAGGGCTGTGGCAAAAAGAGGGCTTGATTTCATGCTATAAACACAGTATATCATACACAATAACACAGAATAATTCTTATTATAGCAGAGCTGTTCAGCTGTTACTGCTGGGAAAAGGGTTGGGGATGCAATGCTACCGTGCTGCAGCAAGCTGGCCCACTTTGATCGAAAGCACAAACATGTCGGCTAGGGGGCACAATATGAATTCAGCAAGCTTCTAGCCCTTGGTCAGCTGGCCTGGTCCAAAGCATACACTTGGTCATGGCCTTGCTTTAGTGTAGAATAATGCAACACTATACAAAACAGAGCAAATATGCAGATATGCACATATGATGTGTCCTATTTTCCTAGTTTCAAGTACTGGGACACCTGTTCAATTTGTACTTTCTTCTGAAATCAACAGTACTAAAAAGAATTTATCTTGATTTTGTTGGAGTAATTGTCTCTTCTAGATTCCAGAGTACTGCTCTACAAGATCCGCTGCTCCACAGCTCCATGTTGGGGGTGGATTTTTCTGGCATTAGGCATGTTTCCAGTCTCTGTTCCGTTGTCCTTTTCTATTTCTAGAGCTATTAAGCAGGGACTAGACAAGCTGTGTGTGCATTTGCACAGATGTGTCAGCAATGTATGCAACATAAAGTGTTGAATATGTTCATTATCCCCTTCGGTTCAAAAATGTGGTTCTTTCTGACACTGTAGAAGAGCCACTTTTTGTTCCATAAAGAACCTTTTTGCTCAGAAATGGGTGAATGTTAGCCGTTAAATTGGATTTTTTTAAACCCTCACGGTCAGATTCCGTTTCCAAAACTGGTTGTGTTGGATGTTGTGTTGTGTCATGGGCTTTTTTTTGTTCTTTGTTTAATGACATTCTGCCTGGCAATATACATCTATGAATTTGGGTGTGAAGCCTCTGAAGACGCACCATTAGGGGGCATTAGATTTGCTGTTCAGCTGTCAACAATCATTCTTAGCAGACTCTCTCCTTAACTGTGGGGAACTAAAGAAATCAGTCAAAATTAAGTGCTGGTCTTATGATCAATCTTACATCAAGCAGAATCCTGCTTTAGTAAACAAAATATATTATTCAAAAAAGGCCCAAATATGGAACACTTTGAGAGAAACTGAGGAATCATGGAAACACCTGGAAAATGAGAAAAGTGATAGATCTGCTGGTAATATTAGTGAGGTCCAAGAAAAGTTCTAAAACCAATGAGCCTCATGTTTGACAAACACTAAAGGATTTCCAGAGGGATTTACATGAATTAGAAAATTTGCAAGTAGTATTAGTACTATGAACAGCAGTAGGCGCTGACTAGTACATCCATTATTCATTGTGTAAAACCAATTTATATGGATAGGCTTTTAATGTGCTCATTGTACTGTATGTTGTATGTTGCTTCATCTTGTCTACATGATATAGTTGAGCCTCAGTGAATGATGTGCCAACATGTCATTCTGTCAAAGAAATTGATTTCACTATGACCGTATATCCTTGGTTCTACTCTCTGTCCATTTTATCAGCTGCTCTTAACATACCTGAGCACGTTGTAGCTCTATAATTACAGGCTGTAGGCCATTTATTTCTCTGCATACATTGTTATACTCCTTTCACTCTGTTCTTCAACGGTCAGGACCCCACAGAACCACCAGAGATTAGGTATTATGTGGGTGGTGGGTCATTCTCATCACTTTAGTGATATTGACATGGTGGTGATGTGTTAGTGTGTGTTAGTGTTGCACTGATATGAGTGGATCAGTATCTGACAATAATAGGTGTTTTATGGTGGTCCTGTGGGGTCCTGACCACTGAAGAACCGGATGAAAGAAGGCTACAATGATATAATTAGTGTAAAAACAAGGAGTTGACCATCGAAAGTCCTTTTGTAAAGTTGCCAATTTGAAGATTCTGAAAGTTTGCGTGTGACAGTGAGGTCTTAGTTTCTCTGTTAGGACAAACATCAGTGACAACTTTCACTGTCATGTTTCGTCTGCCATCAGTTCGTCTTCGCGCCTGTGCTATTTCTAACAATAAACATTTTTAGGAAGTTGAGAAGAGCTTGGTTTCCTCACAAACAGCAGGAGCGATGGTGACAAACGTCACCTCCACTCACTCTCACAAATGCAAGGCGGATGGCTCAGACGGGCACGCAGCTGCCGCAGTACTCTTAGCTCATGTAAAAACTTTAGCCCTGCTTCATGTGCTGCGTCAGATCGGGGTATCTGAGCACATGGCTGTGTGCAATGGTGTCCTCTGCTAGGAACAGCTGTTTATATGAATCTTTAATGCTTGCTCACATCAGTGTTTCCCTCTGCCACTGTACAGCTGTACCTCCACTCTGTGCTGGCTGTTTCAACTGCCCATCATCCATCAGGCCTGCACTATTCCCTATTCATTAGCACATGTGTCACCACTCTCAGCACCAGCACCAGCACCAGCACCAGCACCAGCACCCGGCCACTGATAGCTACAATGTCATTATGGAGGGATGATGGAGCAAAAGAGAATGGTCATTTGAAGGCTGTGCATTGGACCATGTGATTAACATCAATCATTTATTCTGCAATTAAAGCTGCTGAAGTCATAAAGTCTGACCTTCTGGTGGAGTGGTGTGCTGCCCAGCAATCCTTGACCACGACGGGAAGAAGGCAGGCAATAGCTAGATAGCAGCCTGATACAATGACCTGAATATCACAAGGGATGAAGTGATTTTGCATTTATTCAAAAATTCTTGATATTTAATTATTCTAATCTATGATTGATTAGAATCATGGAATTATCAATTAAGCAGTTAAACAAACAGAATATCATGTAATTTACAACAAACATAGGCCACTAGGAAAGATTATTTGTCTATACTGTTCATATATGGACAACTAAATTAGAAAAAACAGCCCATTTTCAATTCACAGCACTGTGGTGTGATGTGTTTGTCTGTTGTTGCTTTTATGTAAGTATTTGTCTGTTGTTGCATTTTTAAATGTATTTGTTTTGCTTTTTTTAGATTTTCAAATGCATTGGGTTATACAGAAGAATCCACAATGCAATGATCCAGAGAACACCTGTAATGGCCAGTCAAAGTCTTTACTGAATCCCATTGCTATCCACCCCCCAATGTATAAATACAGAGTGGGCCAGGATTCCTCCACTGATGTAAAAGTCTCATAGCAAGTTATTGCAAATATGTGACTGCATTTGTTACTGCCAAGAGTGGCACAACCTGCTATTAGGTTCAGGGGGACACTAACTTTTTCACACAAGTTCTTTAAGATTGATCTTCAATAAGTAAAATGGAATTGTGTGCTTACTTGCTTTAAACTTATAGCTTATCTGAGCAATCCCGAACATTTAAATGTGAAGAAATTTGGGGCCATAATATGTTCCCACATGTGTGCATCTGTTCAGCAAACAGCCAACAGCTCCACCCGTTCACTGTAACGGGTGTGTTTCAGCCTGGACCGGTGTGCTTCCAGAGTCAGAAACAATACAGAGACTCCAGTCACAGCTGTGAGCGTTTGTATTTTAAAGGCACATTAACAACCGCAGTTTGAAAATTCTATGAAGAAGCGTTTAATGCCGTTATCTTGCATGTTTTTCATCCACGCCTGTTGGGGGGTGAGGGCACTAAAAAGGATGCAAACTATGGCTAAAGGATTGAGATATGAAATGGAACTTCAAATGACGCTGGAATTAAAGCAAAGGCCATTTAAAGCATAAAAGCAAACTGCGAGTATGCATCACTACATCATTTCTGAACTGGAGAAAAACAGCATTAACAGGATTATTCGCTGCCTCCTGATCCCCTTGAAAATACAGACCATATCAACAGAGGTGTGATTAAGGTGCTGTGATTGAGTCTACCGAACAGCTTGCTACCGCTTCCAACGAGTTTGCATTTAAATAAAGCAGCCTGTGTCGGAGTAATCCAGTGTTTTCCCAGCTAAGGAAGGTAATCTCAAACCTGTGCTTATAGAGAAGCTTTCAGACACTATAGACAGACACGCTTCGACCTTGTTGGATATGTCTGTTCCATATGTGCTTGCGTCGCACCTGCGGCTGTACTACAGGGTTCAATACATCAATCAAACAATCACTATCTGATAATGTCTACACGTACATGCATGTGCGCGTCCTAGTTCATCTCAAGAATTGTTTTCTTCACATTTCAGTCAGACATCCTAACTGTTATACATTTAAAGTGATATATTTCATGCTTTTCGGGATTTTAATTTTGATACTGATTTCTAATTCAGTCAAACCTGAACTTAAATGCTGTAATAACTTAAGATTCTGGATTTCTGATCAACAGTAAAAAAAAAAAAAAGTATGAAATATGTCGTTTTATATGTAATGCGTATTAAATTTGACCAAGCATAGACAGCTTCGGTCTTCTCATTGGGAGAGGCTAAGCTTGCTGGGATGCAATTAATAGTGTTTGGGGTTAATGGGGCTCTAGCACCTGTTGCAGCAGCTACCCGCTAGTGTCTGCAGTGTCCATCTACAGCACCTGCCAAGGTTGAATAATAGACAGTCTATCCCTCTGTCGGCCTCTAGCCGTGCCCAGTCTGGCTCCTCAAAAGGGACTTTAACCAGTTCTGGGCCTATACCCCTGTCTGTGCCCGTATCCAATCAATGTCTATGCCCCCATCTACTTTCATTTTTGTACCCCTGTCTATTCCCGTTATGCTGCCTGTGTCTGTTCCCGTTCCTATTCCAGTGTCTGGTTTTGTTGTCCCTGTCCACACCACAGTCCCCATCAGTTGGCCAGTCCTATCTTGTCCCGAGTCCAGTCCCCTGTTTTGTCTCATGTTTCTCTTGTCCTGTTTTGAGCTACCCGGTTTCAGTCTCCTGTCATGTACCCTGTCCTGTCTTGTGTCCAGTCCCCTGTCCTGTCTCATGCATTCCATTATTCACAGTCTCCCGTCAAGACTTGTGTCCAGTCTCCAGTCACGTTTCCTGTTCCCCAAGTCCAGTCTTGTGTCAAGTCACCTGTCGTGTTCTCTGTTTCGCCCAAGATCCTGTCCACTCTTCTGTCTTGTGTTTGTGTCTAGTTGTCTAGCCTGTTTGTCCAGTTCCTCTCTTTTGCCAGCTCTGGGGAGTGTTGGCTTGCATATCGGGGAGGGCCTGCTGTCACGCTTGTGTCTTGCTCTGCTCCCCTGTCAGTCCTTCCTGCCTTTGTTCTGTTTTGGTTTGTAACAAGCTTTTCAACACATGACTCTGGTTTGTTTTTGGTCTCGTCTCCACACCATTTCCATCTGCGTCTCATTTGTAACCCTGCCCATTTGCCAACCAGTCCCAGCTGTTACTTGTGTTGTCTGTGTATTTAAGGTCCTCTGTTTCAGTCTGTTCTTGTCAGTTTTTGAGTCATTTTGCGTATGTCAGTGTCAGCGTGTGCTATGTCGTCTGTTTCCTGATGTTTGTTTGGTTAAATAAATATTCGAAACCCTGCGAGTACATCCGCCTCTCCTCATCTGTTCAGAGTACCGTGACACCAATCTCGTCATGGCCTGGACTCAGAAAAAGTGTCTACACTCTTCTTGGATATGCTTTTTTCTTTACAGCATATTTAAGATGAAAATAAAGATTAGAGGCTTAACAGAATGTCTATTTGTCCCAAATCATCCTGATACAGTGGTCATAGTTTGGTGCACGTAGCTCTAAATAAATTAAAAATCAGAATACATGACCGCATCATAATTTCATATCTGTTAGACAGGTCACCACTGGAGTACTATTTAACTATTTAAACAGGAGTCATTTGTATAGAAATGCTTTTGACAAAATAGAGTATGGTTTTCTTCTAATCATTCTACTGAAACATCACAATTAAAGGTTACTATTTAAACATGCTGTGTTTCTGGTGTTACAATGAAATAGTACATAATACTGACATTATACTTGATTAAGATGCTCATCATATTATATTGTATATCACCATTTCTCTAAAACATACTGAATGTCTGAGTTTTTAAAGTCATATTGCCCAGCCTTAATTTGTAGATATGTTCTCTTTTAAAATAAAGTTATTACATTATTATAATATTATATTATCATTATATCAGTGGCAAAATGGCTTTAAAACAACCATTCTCTTAATTGTATCGATATACACGTTTCTTCATAATTATTGGTTTTCCAGTGTTACACAGTGTTAAGTTCACACTTCTTCCAAGAAAGTTTATTTTTCCGTTCTTTCTCCATTTCGAATACTTAGCTTGTTTGTCCTATAAAGGAAAAATAAGAGTGCCTGAAGAATATTTTAAGAACAAGCACAGTTTTCACAATGATCCTGAAATATTCCAGTGTTTTCTAAACTGGGATTTGTTCCATTTAAAAAGAAAACAGGGTCCATCATTATAAAAGCACTTTAAAAACACATCATCAATCTGATGTAGACTTTATGTTGAAATCAAAACTTCTCAAGAAGAAGCTTAAAGAGCAACATCACTGGCCTTTTAGCACTGCCTCAATTTTTCAAGTTCAGAGTTTTGGAGGAACAGGGTTGGCAGGTTTGTGGTTTTTGTGTGTTTTATTGTCCAACTTTCACTAATTTAAGCTGAGCACCAAAATATATTCATTACAAACAGTGCAAACATGAAAGTGATTTTTGGTGATGTATTACTGATGCTGTGTTAAATAGCTGAGACAGTTTTTAAAGGAGGAGTCTGACAGTATGAGCTTGAACTTCACAATAGAAAACGAATTGAAAGAACTGACCAATAGTTCAAAATAGCTTGTGTTCATGTAACGTGAAATTCTAATGACCAGGAAATTGAAAGAAAAAAAAATGTTCACCAACAAAAGTAATTGAAGGATAGAAGAGAATACAGTTTTTAGTCTTAATTATGTTTCTATTAATTGTTTAATAGAATTAAAAAGATCACCACAATTATAAATTATATTAATTTATAATTGGCTAAATTATATTAATTAAATGAATTATAATAACTAAAGCAACTTCATCCTTTCTCATGCCTTTCAGCTCTCTGAGCTCTCCATCATCCAAACATCTTAACAATGTCCATGGGTTTCTTTGACTTTGCTCAATGTAAAATGTTTTGAAGGACATTTTCCTCCTCGGCTGTTTCTCTATAATCTCAACTTGTGTGTACAACTTGAATAGTCGGGTCAAGACACTTCTGTTTTTTCCCTGATTATAAACAACCGACTTTACTCCAATGTGTAAACAGACAGGAGAGCCAGTGGATGGTGAACAAATATTCACCAAATTCTTGCACATTTCCTTTAAGTATCTAATGATACATGCAGTTCATTGTTCAAGTACTGAAGATACATACAATGTACTCACAGCCACACTGTCATAATAACACACCTGAACACCCAAGTAAGGTGAAAGTAAGATTCACTGAAGCCGCAGCTGTAAAAGAAAGTGCATCGCCACCATTTGCACAACAATTCACAACAAACTAAAAGACATATGAGAAGATAGAAGAGAGAAAAAAGAGCAGTCTTTACCTGTTTGCAGGGCTCAGATGTGTTTGCAGAAGAGTGTGTAAAGGTTGCAGCAGATGACATCCAACACACCCAGAAACAACGGATCATTTGTTACCTCTGAAAGACAAAAAGAGGAAAGGGGGATGAAGCATTGTTCACACAGGTACACAAGCGTAGAATCCAGCAAAAGCAGAGAAGTGGAAGCTACAGGCGTAATGAGGTGGAATGCAAGGAAACGAGGTGTGTGCTGTACGTGTAACTGCATGTTAGCGTGAGCCGCCCAATCGGCTAAAACAATTGAAAATTACATGTTCTATTATTTCCACACTGGAGGAGGAAACAGTGAAAGCCCCAGGGAAGTGCATGGTGTTGGGGATGGAGGGGGTTGTGTGTGCGTGTGTGTGTGAGTGGAGGGGGGGCTAATGTTTGCTGGAGACGTCCAGGAATTCTCTGTGTGCGGACAGCACGGCAGCGTGCAATCCCAAAGCGCTCGCACACAGAGGAGGCGTAATTGGCTCTCGATGAAAGGCCATAACCATACATCACACAGCCAGTGAAGCGCCCTGCCTACAGCCATCTGAACTACTGCCTCGGCTGCTGTCCACCCCTCAGAAATGCAAAAACACTCGCACGCACACACACACACACACACACACACACACACACACACACACACACACACACACACACACACACAAAGCCAGAGCCTCATAGTGACCCGCTACAGACACCAAAGCAGAGATAATGGCAGATAATAAGTAGCCATTCAGGCAAAATATGACATCTGGCAAATTTACATTTTAAAACAATATTGATTATTGTGTGTCAATAAACAAACACAGAATGTACAGTAGTTCTCAACACACCTGCCTCTAATATTCAGATGACCCGATAAGCCTTGTTAGATTCCCAGCTGGTCACTCATATTAAAAGGTACCGTTATTTAGTTAAATGTAGGTTGTGATTTTTAAATCTGACGTTGAATGTGACAAAGCTGATCAGTTCCGTTGTCAACTGATCAAATGTTAACAATGTATAACACACCATTTGGTCATGAAGTACAGAGCCCAAGAAACAATATCTGCTGAACATCACTGCTTAACATCTACACTACAGTCTGGATGTAAATTCACACAGCAGACAGGTCTTCAAATCATTATCTTAACACTCACTTTGGGATAATAAGGATTTTAAAAAGAATTATTGGTCATTTTTACAATTATTGTGAAAGTTTTTTTTTTTTTTTTTTTTTTTTAACTTGATTAAGTTTCAAACATTTCAAAACTCTTTCAAAACAAAAGTCTATTTTATTGTTCAAAAAATAATCAAAAATCCAAAGCGTAGCCCAGAACCTACAAAAATACAGAACTGCATCAGATAAGAAATGACAGAGTTGGACATAATTTATCTAATTCACATCTTGGAAGCCTAACCTTGATAGGAGCAGACAACGTGTGCCTAACCCTGTTTCTCTGGTGAGAGAAGGAGAGACGGAGAGAAAGAGGGAGTGAGAGAGAGAGAGAGAGAGAGAGAGAGAGAGAGAGAGAGAGAGAGAGAGAATCCTCCATCTGGATCTTCGCAGGGGAAGGAGAGAAAGTGAGTTGCCGCTCATTATTCTGCCCAGGCACTCGAGGCCACAGGAAATAGTGCTTTTCATTTTTCTTGTTGAAACGCTGCTCTGTTAATGGTATGTTCTCAGTCAGTGGAGAGACACAAGGCTGGCTTTGGCCTGCTCCAAGCACATATAGCACCATGAAGTACTGGAGACCCTTTCTAATGACTGTTAACCCCTCCTCATCTTTCTCCACTCACTTCAGGCCACCTGAACAGCTACTGCTCAGTTCAAAGGCCTGCAAGGAAGTGAGTTTATTCTCTGGGTAGCCTTTGAAATAGTGTGCTCCTGCCCTTTTATAAGGTTTAAAGGGATACAGCTTTACATTTTAATCCACTATTGTTTTTGAGTGCTGGATAAAAATGACAATATTTTCTGGTTATATAATGGTATCATTTATTTTTCTAGGATTGTTTCGATTAAGGACGAAGTCTTAGACATGGTCACTGGATTTATATCATCTGACTCAGCTCAGCTCAAGCTCATCAGTTCTAGAGTATCTAACGAAATAAAGTGAAAACTCTTGGGCAACAATACTCAAATCATCCATACCCATTATAGCTCATGAGTTCATACCAAAAGGAGCATTATCCTGCAAAAAAAGACCAGTTGGAAGCCCTGCCGTAAGAGGCAACATGTGGCCACAGGATGTACATATCCCGGAGCTGTCTCTTGTATCACTTGACAGGCTATCATATGTGATGACTCTACACACCACAGCAAAAGCAGGATAAGGTACTAATTTGTACCAAATGTCCAATATTGTACCTTTGAAGTTACATTTATGAAAGATGTACCCTTGAGTACAACATTGTACTTACATTGTACAAAACTAGCATTGGCTTTTAGTCTAAAACAGATCCCTGGTTCCCTCCCTGACTTTCACTTTGTCACATCCCGGGTTTGAACTCCCCATTTGTGGACCCTGGCACAAAGAAAAGCACAGTCACAAGGTCACACGCCAACCATAACTGGCAGTGATGAGCTGAGTCTGGCAGTGATGAGCTGAGTCTGGCAGTGATGAGCTGCTCTCCATTACCAACAATACCATAATCTTCTATAGTTGACATTGCATTTTAATATGACCTGTCATGGTAAATACATTTATTTATTCAGGATATTTAAAAATGTCCAATTCCAATTCCAATGTTGAATATTCTTAATAAATGAAAGTGTATTATTTTTTTTAGGATGTACTTGCATTGTTATACTATTATCAATATGTCAGCCGCATACATGTTCCTAGAATGACAATAATATCATTTACCACAATTCATTTTGTGGCAATATATCATCCAAACAAACCTGCTTCACCAGCTTCTTACTTGGGCTAGTGAGATTGCTATTGAGAAAGTGCACATTTTGTGGATGTAAATATACTGTAATTCAAATGTGAATTTTGGAGGTTTGGTCCTGTTATGCTGAATTTTCGACTGAAGGAGGACAAAACAGCATTAACATGAATTATACAAAGGAAAACACGTCTGATATTCTATGTTTCCCATTCAACACTGAAAACCTGCATCACAATATGTCAATACCAGCGTAAACCCTGTTAGACAAAATATCATCAAACTCAAAATTCTGTTTATGTTTCACATCTCCAATTATCCTCTGAATTGTTGTATCATCGGTTGTAGAGACAAGTTTGAGTAGGATCAGGTGGCCGACCAGCAGAGCTGAAACAGTGACATATTAACACAGAGCACTGCCATCTCATAAGCTGCGCTGTGCAATCTCCAACTTGCTGTTTGTCTCCTGGTTAAAGGAAATCATGGAGCTAATAAGCCAAGCAGCTGGGGCTCCACAGTCCTGCTCCATATGCCGAAAAGATACCGGACATGACATCACCAATATTAGAAAATTCTCCTGTGAATGAGACAGCATATGCTGCCAAAGAGCATAAGACATGCCCTAAAGGCCCAGTTGGGTTATGTAAGTGTGTTAGCTAGTACACTAGGAGATTACATTCCTACAGCTGAGTATGAATAACATATGAAGGTTATGGAGGTGTATGTATCATTTAGGGGTTGCTAATGCATCGCTGTAAACTTAAGTTGATTATTTGATTAAAACATACATATCAGGTAGAATCTACCTTCTTAGTTTATTAATTTAATATCAGTAATTTATATCAGTCAAAACAAAGCTGTTTGGCCATAATCAGAGAAAAATGAACTGCATTTCATGAACACTTTCCCAACTGTGACGAATTGGGGTGAATGTATCATACTTTGGGGTTGTGTTGCCACTAATGGCATTGGCAATAGCAAACTGTGGATTCAAATTTCAAACCATCTCGAAGCAGTTGCTTCTGGATGGCTTCAGCAACCATATAATGAACTAATACCTCAAAATTCACCGTGGAGGTTTTGGAATAAACTACATATAAACATCAGAGATATTATATGAACAGATCATGTGAGATGACTGAAGGATATCTCATAAATACAGGCTGTATTAATCACATGCAAATCAATATGTCAGTCATATCTTGTGGAAAACTACTTCAGACTACTTCAATCTCCAACTGTTCACGTTTGTGGCAAATGTTCATACCAAGTTCTAATTTTCAAACTAACATTGGCCCGATGTTACTATATTAATCGGGTTCTGCAACCAGTGGCCTTACCTTTTCTAAACATACTCTGGCGTACTATTCCAACAGCTTTCTTTGAAGACACATGCTATGGCCAGTTGCATCAGGAGATCTAACCCCAGTTGAAGATTTGTGGGATGCTATTGGACATTCTATTAACTTTAACATTCTATTATTTTTAAGATGCATGGGATGGATTATAGCAAGACATCAGAAACCTCTAAAACTCCATTCCCAGACGTCTGGCATGTTGCGTTTTACCCGACACCATACTGAGGGACACTACTTCTGTATGAGGAGCTCAATAAATATTGGCCAAATCAGACTAAATTTTTGAATTATTTATTGTATCTGGTAACCTTTATCTTGCTTCCCACGAGCATTGTGTCACACTGTGCAGAGAATGCAACAATGCAACTAATCCCATCTGAATAGGGTTTTAGAGAAAGTGCTCAATGTGATGCTTGCTCAGCCATCTAAGAATCATCTTTGTGCTAAGATGCTCTTGGAAAACACCGGCCAAGCTGGTTAGTCCTGAGTGACAAGGAGATGAATTATGTTTGTTTTTGGAATGTAAACCACACAGATGTGGTAAGTGGACCTCAGGGAAAAAAATATAACACAAGAAAAATGCGAGACATGGGTTCAACTCTTTTGAAGTGCTTTGTTTTTGAAAAGCCGTTCACGTTTTGTGATTATTTCATTGTTTTCATTTTTACTGGTCTTTTTAAAAATCTCTGATTACTCGACTAATCAGCAGAATGATGCTTCTCGGGCTCCTCGACGGCTAATTTAATGAAAGGTGATGGCCCTACATGGTTGATATCATTTAGCATGGTGCAATTTAGCCGAAATTCTCTAGTGCACTCTCATCATGCCCACAGATTTACAATTACAATAATTGCAGTGACAGAGAAACGGGTCGCCTGCTTCTTTCTCAACTGAAGCCAGAACTGACGCAAGCAAGTTATGAGCTGCAGTTACTTGTTAGAGGAGATACTGTCACTGTCTGTCATACACACGGTCAACACTACATGTCACGCTCTTCTCAGTATATGATATCAAGAATTTCCTTTTGTGCTAACGTACATCCATCGACCCTCATTTAACCCCTGTAACCCAAATCAACAGTTACTGCTGTCCATTTGCTGTAGCATTTAAATGCACTTACACAACTAAATGATCCGCTCTAATATTATGTCTGAAAATATGGCATGGCCACATTTATTGTTTTTGTTTGTTATTACAAACACTGCCATAAACACCGAGCATCTGCATGAGATAATTGTATATATCAGGCGGTGTGATTGTTGACCACATGGACATATCTGAAATCCCTTTGTGTTCAGGAACAGCATAGGGATCTGGTCATTGTTCACCATTCTGAGCTCCCGGGGCTTCCAGTATAATCAATATCCTTCCCTTACTGCCCCAGATCTAACACGCTTTCATAAGTCTCATCACACGTAAAGTAAGCTTACAGTAGGTGTCAAATTCAATTGTGGCAAGTCGTTACATACCCTTGTTATAGATCAACTGCCATGATAGAAATTATTGCAATCAATGATATTATTGCCATTTCAAGACCACTTTATGCCACTAATACAATAATTCAAACACACCCTTAACCTTTAAAACATACTATCACACATCTGTCCTGTTTAGCTCCCCTGTCTTTCCGTCCCATCATCGTTTTGTTGTCATTTCCCCATGTGCTTCTTAGGACATTTGTTTTGGTCCTGTCTCTGCCCTTGCTCCCCCCCTTCCCATCTCTGTCTCATTTGTAACCCAGCCCTTTCGTTTCCCAGTCCGAGGTGTTTGTCATGTTGTCCAAGTATGTGAGGTCCTCTGTTTCAGTCAGTCCTAGTTTGTCTTTTTGTTTGTTACATATTGATCATGTCGGTTTGATTGGTTATTTCCATGCATTTGTTTGCTACCTAGTTTTTGCTATCCATGGTTTGTCTCTTTACTATTAAAACCTCTAAAACCCTGCAACCATGTCCACCTCCCGTTGTCCACATCTGCTCAGTGTGCTTGTTACAGAAGGCAAACCAAGCATGGATATAACAGGTTTCTCCTCTAGCAAATTTTGGTGAGATGGGAGAGGTGAGGCTTGCTGGGATGCAGTTAATGGGGGTTCAGGTCTTAAGGATATGGAGGATTTATGGAGTTTTCTGGACTACGCACACGGGACCATCAAGTCCAACACCTGTGCCCCAACGTCTTTGGCAGTGCCAGCTATCTGTTGCTTGTAAGTCTACAGTGGTGTCAACCACAGCATCTGTTCTGGGTTGGTCGTTGGTGTTGCACGCCGCAGCTGCTCCAGTGTCTTCAGTGTCTTCTCTGTTTCAGGTAGTCCTTTTGTTTGTTACATAGTGATGATATCAGTTTCGTTTGTTTGTTACCATGCATTTTGTTTGCTACCTCGTGTTTGCTATCTTGGATGGCTCTTTATTATTAATTCCTCTAAAACCCTGCAAATATGTCTGCTTCCCTTTGTCTGCTCATTACACATAGATAAAAATACAACATACCAGCATATTGACATTAATGTTCTCTACTTGGTAAAAAAGATAGAATGTGTGATATTAGGTTAATCAAAAAATATTGTATGATATCATACCATTTTTTGCTTATCGTACACTTTACTTTGAATTATGTTAGCATAGAGACACTTTCGGTAGCATCATGCTCCTGATATTGTCAAATTAGGACTCCACGGACAGACTCAACAAAACAGGATAAACTGAAAAATTTATTTCAGCAAGTTATACTGAGTTTTGTGACGAACATTTAGTGAATAGTAAACATGTGAGGCCATTAAGAGACCTGATGACAAGACCACAATTGTAGTGACCTACTGTTAGCTATCGTTTTATATAATCACATTTCATTGTTATATTAATATGCAATTAAAAAACGACAGCAAATGGATCACTTTCTAAAATCTACAGTGTTTACAACAGTTGACTGCCCTTACAATCTAATGACTAGCTATGTTACTAAAGCACCGTGTGTGCACCGCTGTGACCAGGAAACTGTTTGGATCAATGGATCAATGAACCACCGCAAAGACCTTTGCTGAATGTGTTACCTGGCACCGAGATGATGGCAACAGATTCTTTCAGTTCTGTTAGTGCATGGGATCCATGAGCCTTGGTCACCCATAACCCTGCTGCCACTTCACTGGTTGTCTTTGCCTGGAGCACTTTTGCTAGATACTGACCACTGCATAGCAAGAGCATCGCACAGGATTTGACTAATGTTCTGAAGATGTTCTGTCATCCAGCAGTTTGGCTTTTGTTAAAATGGCTCAGATCCTTATGCTTTACAGAAACAACACAACTCCAAACATCTCCACAATAGAAAAATTACAGAAGCAAAAATCAGTTTATTTAGCATTTTAAAGTATAGAGATGATTATAATATTTTAAATTCACTTCAGAATAAAACACATCCCATCTACTTACAACCACCAATGGAAAACCATTTAAAGTTTGTAATCTGTATTCTCAACAGAGTTGAATAGGTCACAATTGAGAAACAATTAATGTCTAATCTCACCATTCTTACTGTTGTTACTGCCCGTACCTTCTCCATTTAAAAATAGCCATGCCCCTGTAGAGCTAGAATTCACTCTGTGCATCCCCCCCTGGCCTGACCCTGTGAAGAGAATGCATGCTGATTTATACTATCAAAGGATAAGAACAGCATATGTTGCTTTAAATAGAGCTGAAGTGGAAGTAGCCTTGTGAGGAAGCGCCTGGCGGGGGTATACGCTGGGCAGCGCAGTGAGAAATGGGGTCAGTGAGCGGATTCCTGAGAGGCACAGATAACCCCATGATCTGTGGTCAGAGGTCCTCATCTAAACTGCACATTTTTATTGCACTCTGTTCTCCACATGCATGCAAAGATGAGAACAAGGGACTGAAAATGCAAAATACAAGCTTCTACAGCTAATATTATTGTTTTATCGGTAATTGAGATTTCTGATCAATCAATAATCTGCTGATAACAAATGTACGAAAAACGTACTTACATGAACAAAATATGTTGAGCTCTTCAAAGATTCATAAATATTCAAGACAAATATTCAACCAGACTTTGCAACCTCACTAGTATTACTGTACAACCTGATACGTTGCCAATGCTTCATGTATTTCTCTTAAATCTGTCACCAAATATATAATAAAATATATCATCAGTGTGTGGAATTTCAGATTTCTGTATTCTACTATGCTTGTATTACTGTATAAATAACACAGATTGTTGCTTTAATTGTTGCATGCACTGTGAATTTTTCTAGTGGGATAGATTTTCACATTCTAAAAGTGAAAATTGTGAAATAGTGCAAGAAATAAAACTTGAAAACAACATGAAAACACTAAAGACACAATCAAACTGTGAAATGGTTGATGTGTGATTCAGAGTGCAGAGGAATTTAGTCAGATATGTCTCAAAATGTCTGTCAGTCAAATTAATAGTATTAAGAGAGCAGCTATGATCAAAAACACTGTTGACCAGCAAACACTTATTTGAATTTGCTGGTGTCTCTGGAGTCCAAAGAACCTCTCAGTGTAGGATCCTCCAGAGGTTGGCAGATGGCTGAGAAATTCCAATGAATTCCACACTACACTGGCTGCTCCATTATGCGTATGGGCGAAGAATGAACAGTCTGTTCCAATACAACTGTGACATCAGCAAGGAAGAAAGCAAGGATTTGGACTGTAATATAGGGTTAGATGGTAGGCCAATTGAGAGTGTCAACATGACCTTTACAAGACCTGTGCAGTTCCAAACTCATCATCTCCTGCTATGGGTTTTTGAAGACAAGTGTTTGGTTTGATGCTGGTTTCATGCTGTTGATGTGAAATGTGGATAACGAAGGTGTGTGAGGGCAAACTGATACACTACAGTGGAGGGGCTCATCACCAAAAGGAACCAGGGGTCTACCAGTTTAAAACTGGTTTAAGTTTAAGTGACTCCTACTGCATATATGAAGCTTCAAAGCACGGTCAGTGCACCTCTTCTTAACAAATTTGCATTGGAAGAGATGGACATTGGACATGTTGACTTGCTACCACTGCTGCAAGAACAAAAGCTGGTGATGGCAGTGATATGGTCTTGGGCAGGGTCAACAGCCCTGCTCTAGGAGAGCTACCTTCCTGCAGGTTTCAACTCCATCCTAAATCTAACAAACCCCATTCAGCTAATCAAATACTTCTAAAGTCAGTAATTAGTTGGATCAGGTGGGGAGGATAAGGGTTGAAAGCCTGCAGGAAGGGAGCCCTTCAGGAGAAGGGTTGGTGCCCTAGGGAATGTTTTTTGTGGCATTCTCTAGGCCCACTCATCCATGCAGAAGGAACTCTCAACCGATTTAGGTATGAAACCATCAACCTTGCATATCATCCACACCTATACATGCTGATTGCCTTCCCTTGAGGTGGATAGGATCTTCCAGCTAGAAATGTCAGACACTGATTGTAAGAGCATGACCAAGAGTACTGCACAGGCTAAGTACACCTCTGGCCTTCTATTTCCCCAAATTGAGTATCTGTGAGATGACATCAATCATCATGTTCCCTTTATGGATCCTAAGACAACAAACCAGGACCACAAACCAAGTCACTCCCAGCCTGTCTAGCTGCTGTCTGTACTGCACACAGCAGTTACTCTGGATATTAGCTGGTGGTCATAACGACCCATCTGTGTATAACAATGTATTCTTAAGATAAGAAGTGTTAACTGCTTTGTTAAATTGGAATAAAAATCAAATGCAATGTTGTATAAGTTTATTTATCACATATACTGTCACAGTCATAACTGCTCTCATAACTACAGAAAGGCTTTGATGACTGTCTGGTCACAAGAAACAGCAAACACTCAGCAATTGTCTAAAATAATAACACTACAATGATTTGACTCTATATAATTATTCTGGTGTTTGTTTTCTTGCTCAGAGTATGAGCTTGTATTGCAAATCAAGGGCTTCAATCAGTTTTCAATTATATCAATCAATCAACAATTATACACAGCAACATCAAGAACTCATATTACCATACAAAACTATCTTTCTTTTGTTGGCTTTCTTGTTTATTAAAACATATTAAAACATGCTGTGGATAAAAAAAAAAAATCATATTAATAGGTATTCCTCTCAGGCCCGGCATCCTACTATATCAGAGGCTGATATCATCACTGAGAGTCTTGGAGAAGACAATTTTTAATTGAGGTTAATGAAGTAATCATGATAACCGCATATATATATATATATATATATATATATATATATATATATATATATATATATACTGCTCTCTATCTACTGCTATATATATATATATAAGAAACCACAGATAAACACTAGTACCCAGACTGTCAACTAACCATGCCATATTTATTACCACAGCATATGCAAGTGTAATCATCAACCTCCCTTGTGTGAGAAGGCACAGAGATGGGCTTCATGCTGTTTAGCACTGGTACTGTGATGGAGCTGTCCATGGTGCTGCTCTTTAGAGCGAACACTATGAACCAGATGCATAAAACTGAGCAGTCTCATTTACTGCTGCGAGTATTTTTATAAATCAACAAGTTGATAAGCTCGACTCTGTGTAAAAGGTGCTAAAGGATGTTTGTAATGAGCGTGCTGTGGCATGGTTTACAATGTAAACCATGAATATATAATCACCTTGTAGATGTAAAGTCCGAGATGGAAACGCATCTGTTTCTGCACAATTTGTGTTGGTCATCATCTAGTCCTTCATTAGTGCTCACAGGACCCTGATCACAGGTCACTACTGGTGGACAGTCCAGCAGCAACATTAAGGTGTTCACAAACTTCAGCAGCACTGCCACCACCACTGAAGATCAGGGTGAAAGGAGATTAACAACGTTTTCCGAACAAACAGATAAGTTTCACGTAATTATAGAAATACAAAATTGTATCATAAACATAAAATTAGTAACGATTGGAGTGTTGAAGCAAGGAAATTGGTATGGCTGATTCACAATAAATAAATATATATATATATATATATATATATATATATATATATGTAAAAAGCACATACACTGTTCTGTTGTGAGTAAGCATGAATTAAAACTTACAGTGGTACAAAAGAACAGTTGGATGTTTTTGAAAATCCCATAATTTAAATTGAATCACTGTAACTAAAAGCAGACTGAAGATATCCACTGTTCGGTTTTGAATCCAATTACTGCAACACTTCAGATGTAAAGAGAAAAGGGAACAAACACCTTCCACTGTTCCTTGCCAAGAAGGCCTGGATATTCAACAAGCAAACGTGTGTGTTTTATTGGAGGCAAGCGATCGTGACCCTAATTAACTCTCTTTGTTTAATAAAAAACTCCACCAGTTTCGTTTACATGCATCTTCGGTCTGTTTTACCACTGACTGATCACAGTTTTAATTAGCTGAGGACCCTGCTGCAGGGGAGACTTGTAAATCCATATTGATAGTTACCGACTGTGTGGTGAGGGCAACATCCTCATATCTACCCCTGATGGTGGAGCAGGAGGGTCTGAGCCACACAAATAACAAATTGCAACTCCTTGTTGCCACCCCTGAGGATTCTCTAACCTCTCTTTTTATTTTATTTATTTATTTATTTATTTTTAACTTCTATATAAATCAAACTGTAGGTTTGTAAAATGTAATCCAGGTGAGTCAAAGGTTACAAGATGTTTTCTGTAAAGACAGAGCAGCTGCTGATATATTTAGTCCTTAAATAACCCTGGTGAAAGCGCCAGCAAAACTGAAAAAATATTTTAAGGAATCCATCTATAATTAAAGAGTTACAGTACTCAGTCAGACTTTTCCCGGCCTCTGCGGTGATAACATGGAATAAATGCATGTCATAACATCTGAGATTACATATCGGGAGAGCTTTCCATGAGATGCGAGACTAAAGTACAATATCACACACACAATATGTACAACAATATTCTGTCTCTCTCTGAAACAAATGCAGCTGCAGAATGGCAGGACATTCAAAACGTTAGTAAAATTCACCCAAGCTGGAAATTGTGGACCTATGCATACCAATATTTTTCACATTAAACTTTGTTTATGCTATATCGCACACAAAATATAAAAATGCACAAACTGGGACACATCTACTGTGATTCTCATTACAAAGAACCATAAAAAAAAAAGCTCTATAAAGAATGATCCTAAACTTTATTCCTACCAACTATAGATCTTCAGACATTCAGATTAAAAATATCTAAGCGCTGAAAATATAGCTCGATTACCATACCCATCTTTTCAAGATGCATTTGACAACTTGATCTCCTTCAGAATATCAAAATCTCACTCCAAAAACAACAAATCTTTTCTCAGTACAGCAAATCTCATATAGTACAAAAAGAAAGCTCCCCCAGTACAACCAGATCTCCATGATTCTTCTTCCAGTACAACTGAAACTGTATATACTTCTGAAACTGTTGCCTTCCCCTTGTGGCACTTTTATTTGACTCTGGTGGTTGTCCAGGGATGAAAGGAAGATATCATTTCTTTATTCACTCACTAGGTTCCCAACGTCACATTTCACAACATGAGTAGGTTCCCCCATTTATCGTTTTCATTATTTACGCTGGGATACAAGCACTCTCAAGCCTGAATGCTTGTAGCGTGTTAATCTCATGCATGGAGCTGATAGCTTCACACTCACGGCCGAACCAAACCACTGATTTCAGGCAAAGGGCAAAACAAAGCAGTACGAAACAGAACAAGTGAAGCAGGAAAACAGGGTGAGCGTGTGACACCGATTCATTTTGCCATACCAGATCTCACCACGTGTGGGCAGGTGAAGAACCACAAGAACAGTCTGTAAGCCTGAAACGGTTTGTTTTAATCAATAACATTGCTGTAATCTTATTCTGGCGCTATGTTCTCCAGCCTGTCAGCCTGTGTTTGAAAGGTGTTTGTTCATAATGCGTGGCAGCTTGTATGACACCAGCCTACTCTTCAGGATTGGATGCAACACGGCAGTCGTGTTCATTGCATAAAAACTGAAACCATACTGAACTTCTTCGCTGTGTAGCACTGTGCCTGTGACAGCTCTCTCTGTTGAAATGAATCGGATGTGGCGACGTGGACTTGTGGACTTGCCCTTTTCTTAGGGTGCAGTGCAAAGAGCCGAGTGCATCACTGGTCCTCCTGAAATCAGTGGTTTGGTTCGCGTGAGTGTGGAAGCTATCTGGCTTCACGCTTGATTGGTTCAATGTGTATTCAGGCTTAAAGTGCTTGTATCCAAGCATAATAAGTAAGTTGGAATGAAATGCACAATGCTATGTAAAAAGAGTATGGACAGTGACAGCAACCTACACTTTCAACTGCCTGACAGATGATGGATGGATAAACAACTGGCTGCCGTGTCATGGCGGATTTACATATTCTGGCCCACACCTCAGATTTCAGTCCAAATAACAAGATCGATTATGTAATGCATGTTGGTTCAAGTCTGATCAGGATACAATTCAGATAGTAGTCACATGAAGTGACCAGTTGGAAACAGGGTCAGTTTTTCTTAACAGGATTTTCAGTTGGTGGTAAACTAAGAACACTAGCACACTCCCAGAGCTAGCTGTTTATAATAACCATCATGCACAGGATGAATGGATTCCCTTTCACCACTTCATGTTTGTTTCACACTGCCGACCATTTAGGTTGTGAAACTGCTTCAATGTAAACTGGGAAGCAGCACCTCACTGCCCCTGGGCGGCTCACTATAACCGCATTTGTTCAATGGATCCATGATTGTATACTGTCCGTGTCTGTCTGTTTTGTTTTACATTCCATGGCACGAGCACATGTCATATCCTCATTCAACTGTGTTCAATTTGTAACTGCCACGCCGTTATCATGTCAACCGTGTCTATGTCATTGTGTGTATAAGTCCCTTGTCTTTGTTAGTCTAGTGTCGGTCTTTTGTGGTTTTGTGGCTATGTGGCTTTGTAACTTTGTGTTTGTTTATTTGTACCTGTCAATGTCCTAGCCGTGTCAGATATCCGCCTCCACCTACCTGTCAGAGGCGTTACATATCACGTTAAACACAAAGATGGTTGTATTTCGTGTTTTCTTTTGCCGTCAAAAGTGTTAGGCGGATAGGTTTAACCTGGGGAGGTGGACTAAAGTATTTTCAGGACGTCGGTGAAATTTACGACCGATTTGCGCAGGATAAGAAAACTGTGGCTGCACTCCTGCCTCCTCCAAAAAATATTGCTGGTGTGGCTTGACTGTTGATAAAGTATTAGAGGTTGATGACACTGCCATCAACTGCATCTTTGGCAGCATTTGCAGAAGGTATGAACATCTGCCGCAGACAGAACAACCCGAGGTATCTGTACCATGTATGATGAGGCAGAAGAGAAAGTACCTCCCTCCACATGATGCTGAAATCTAGTTAAACACTAATTTTCCAAAGGATTTAAGGGAATATTTGCCCACATATCAATTCACACAGAACTAATATAATCTGAGGTCACTTTTACGGCTCTACCAATTAGGTAAACATTTTTACTGATGCAGAATGCACCCCAGTGTGGAAAAATGACTGACATCAACGCATTCAGACAGAATAACATCACTGAGAACCTCTGGTAAAACTGACTTTACCCCACCTCCCCATGTTCAACGTATCCTGTCAGAATAGAGCTCGAGTCTACAAATTAATATTCTTTATGACTATCACTGATCCTGATTACAATTTAAAAATTAACATTAAGTCAAAGTTCAATGAGGCTTTAACCATTAAACACTGGTTTATTATTCCGTTATTATGTTAGAAAGTAAGGCCTATAAATTATTAGATGTTCTAAAAGTCCAACAGGTTTCTATTTTAGGGGCTATTAAACTGATGTAAGTGTAGCAATGAAACGTTTAACAGGTTTAGGGTTTAAAATATCAGCAAAACATCTCCAATGTTTCTTTGCTGAAGAACCATTTTAAAAAGCACCTCTATTTTTGTGTGAGTGAACAGTGCCATTCAGTAGGTACTGACAAAACCTCCCACAGCAGCACAAGAGCCAGTCTCAGCTTTTACATTGGCATTAATAGGCACAGAGAGAAAATGGAATTACTTTACATATGCTCACATTAGAGAGAGAGAGAGAGAGGGAGCTGTGATCACCATAATAAAAAGGTTGGGTGACCTTTTAACAGAAATATATACCAAATATTACTGTTACTCTAACGGGTGTCTATAGGAACCATACAGCACAATCACTTTTGTTTGACTCCATCTTTCTCTCTCTCTCTCTCTCTCATTTCTCTCTCTCTCTCTCTACTCTCTCTCTCTCTGCACACCTCTATTTATCTCTCTCTCTTGCCTGCCCGCCCGCCTACCTCTCTCTCTCCTCTCTCTCTCTCTCTCCTGCACACCTCTATCTATCTCTCTCTTGCCTGCCCGCCCGCCTGCCTCTCTCTCTCTCTCTCTCTCTCTCTCTCTCTCTCTCTCTCTCTCTCTCTCTCTCTCTCTCCTCTCTCTCTTTCTCTCTCTCTCTCTCTCTCTCTCTCTCTCTCTCTCTCCCCCACGTCTCTCTCTCTCTCTCTCTCTCTCTCTCTCTCTCTCTCTCTCTCTCTCTCTCTCTCTCTTACTCTCTCTGAAAGACATGTGTGTGAGGACATGAGTTTCTCTGAGTGTGTGTGACAGCCCTCTCCCCAGCACTGAGGAGGCTGAGGCAAACTTCCTCAAGCTGTCAGAGATTTCCCAACACCTCTCAACCAAACACACAAATGCATGCGTGCGCACATACACACACACACACACACACACACACACACACACACACACACACACACACACACAAAGACACACACATACAGTTCTCTCTCTCTGTGTCTCTCTTTCTCAAACATAAACTCTCTCACACATAAATCATTCCTCTATGTTTCCTTCTTCAAACTCAAGTCTGTTTTATTTGGAGTAATTTATGGTAAATACATATTCAATATATTTAACTTCTATATTTAACTTCTTTATCTTTATTTTGCCAGCTACTGAATGTTTTTACACTGGGCTCTGCTCCGTATGTGTGTCTGCTCTCTCTTCACATGTTCATTGATTCTGTTTTTAGTATTTTATGAACATATCCAGTTTAATCTGCAGTACAGCATTTACAAATGCATGAGAAATAAATGTGTTTGACTTATCATTGTCCGTGGTTAGTTCACACACAAAGGTGGCACAAAATGAAAAACTTTATTTAACTTAGCAGAGTTGAATTAGGAACATGGAACTGACATACCATTAACATCGAACACTGCACAGCAAAAACTGTGGGTGATAAATCAACACAGTTAATGAATCTAGCTGTCTCTTCTCTCTTCATTCAAAATAAAAACCCACAAAACATGAGTCAAATCCAAAACCCCCAAACTGTGACATAACAGTAATGACTCTATGACTATATTAATCTCCTCTCAATGTAAATATTCTCAGCTGTGAGGAGAGATAAACCAGCAAGGCTGAAAAAGCTAATATCGGATGTGAATACAATCAGAAGAGCGAGAATGTCTGGATTTAGTCTAAAAGTGAACACTAGGACCATCAGAAGAGCGAGAATGTCAGAATGTAGTCTAAAGACAAACGTGAAGATAACCAGAAGAGCGAGAATATCTGAATTTCGTTTAAAAGCGAATGCTAGGTGCACTGGACGAGTTAGTATATTTGACTGGAGTTAAAGCTAAAGAGTTAAAGCTAATCAAGCCAGCCAGTCATTTACCATGTTTTTAGTTATTTAGCCACTTTGTGCCAACTGGACAGTGAGAAGACCAAGAATGGACCTAAGACCCAAGAGCATTTAGAAAACTAGCTTGGCTGGAGTGTTGTGTGCTTCATTCTGAGCTAAAGTGAAAATAGGCTTGTAAAACTGTATCATTGCATTTCATCTACATAATATGTATATATTACAAAACAACTTACACTTATTAAATGCATTTGATGGCACCTTAATGCAATACTTATGTGCGCATATCTGATTATTAGTGTTCATATAAACAGCATATTTTGGTTTCTTAGACTAGATTAAGGCCTTTAAATCAGATTAAAAAAGAACAAAAGAATGTTTGAAAATGTACAGAGTGTGTAAAAAAGCTTCTCTCTCTCTCAGCAACAATGCAGCAAATACTGTAAGTAGAGCATCACTGCATACTATTAGAAACCATTAAAAAAGATCCATATTTGCTGGTATACATGGTCGAACATCACTCATATAATCTTCACATACTGTATATATTGTACTCACAGATAAGATTCAGGCCTTCCACAGCTTGCCCATGGTATGTCAACCAACACCCCTTTAAAGAAAACGACAATGTATTTCCCATCCACATAACATCTTCCAAAGAGGAGCTGTGTCAGTGACTGAATCAGCTAACTTACGCTTTAAACATCTACACAGTCCCATGGACTTCCAAGGCATTTCCAAAAGCCCTTCAGTCATGTCTGGCCAGTTCAGGCAATCAAACTGGCAAACTTCTAGCCACAATGCTGGTTCCCCACAATTAGCTGGTTGTCAAAAATAAATCTGATTATTGTCTGACTCATGTAAACCTGCAGTTTTTTTTTCCATTATCTGTTTACCCAAGTGCATGAAAACATGTTGACCTTATTACTGACTAAATCTGATTTTCTGAAGTTATAGGACTGTAACATGCATGGATACACATTTGTTGCTGATGCAGTCATATAGCTGAAGCTGTTATGTCTTGATGAAACAGCTGTAACAGTGATTAATATAACATTGTATTAGTGTCAGTGCAAATTATTGATCCAATTTTTACTCCCAAGTCAGACCGGCATAACAATAACTTCAGGGACATCCCTCTAAAATTCTGCGAACTAAATAACATATAAGTCAGGAAGGAGAGGTGAAGAACTAAGCCTCGATTGTGGGAGCATCTTGTTTCTTTTTTACGCATCTGTTAATCAAGAGCCTCCCACAGAGACTGAAAAAGTATAGCAGGTCGATGGCATTTTAAGACACGCAGCCAATAAGCATGCACCACAAAGAGCAGCACAGATAAAAGGAGGAGGGAAATCAATATGACTGTAAATACATCCAGCCGCACTTACTTATATTGCTTATCCTATGGGCCATTATTGGTCAGAGCTTTCTCCACAGATCAAACCGTCAGGCTTTTTCAGGACTGGGACTGGAGGGAAGGAAAAAAAAAAAAAGAAGAAAAGAGAATAAAAAAATACCGTGGTTAAAATTTACACTGTGAGGAAACCACAAAAAATAGAGAGAGGAAGAGGTAGGAGGTGAATGAGAAAGAATGAGAGAGAAAAAGAAAGAGAGTTTGCAAAAGGTTGAACCAATTCATGAAGGCATCCCAGGAGCGGGGGAGAGAGTGAGAGAGAGAGAGAGAGAGAGAGAGAGAGAGAGAGAGAGCGAGAAAGAAAGAGCAAGAGAGAAAAGCCATTGATTTTCCACAGAAGTGCCAGTTCATCATTCTGAGAGACACTTGCGATCGATTCTTCCCTTTCGTTTGTTTGTGATTTTGTTAGTTCAAAGCCGGTCGCTATGATAAATCCCTCTTCACGCCACACGTCTCTGAGATGAGGAATGACCAGATCAAAGGATAAGCGCAGACGACCTCATTTTCAAAGGATTTTTATTTTGACTCAGTCGATGTTTAGCCTCAGGCCAACTTAAATGGAAAAGTCACACACTTTTAACACAGCACCAAAATATAGTGCGTAACGCCTGCTCGAGTGTGACTATGCACAGTCGTTCTTGCTTGTCAAGATCAATTTGAGTGGGAGGAGGGACATCAACTTCCTTCATCTTCCCCAAACCCAAACCAGAACATCTACCTGTTCTGGAAAGGAAAAAGGTGGAAAAAGGAAAATCACCCCTGGGTCTAAAAGCAAAGAATCGGCTGCTTTCAATGGTTACTTTCATCTCAGCCCATCCCTTTAATCATTCCCCAGCATCCTTTGAGGCTGGTGAAGAGTCAGATAGGGGACCGCGCTCTGGAAACCTCCTTCTTTTCTTGTCGAATGAAAGAGCGAGAGCGAGAGAAAGAGGGAGGGAGCAAGAGAGAGAGACGAGCTTGTGACCTCGGCCCACCTCTTCTTCTTCAGCAGCTGAAATAAAAAAGCCTCCAGTCATCTCGTGTTGAAACTAATGCCGCTTCAGAAGTGCACGGCCTGTTCAGGGCGGGCAGAGGAGAACGCTGGCGGCTGATTGTTGCCGCTAATCTCCCTTTGGTTATCTGTCTGAGCGCAACATGCCTGCTGCTCTGTGATTAGTGCACGTTTGCAGGAATCAAACTATACACTGATTTCTGAACTGTAGGTGAACAATGCGTGGAAAGCGTTCACATGGAACCGCGCCGAAGATAGCTGGGTTGGACGTGAATCATGCGCTTTGGCATTCTGTTCTGAAAAGCGGAGTCAGGAGGTTAGAGATGGTACAGTGAGTACATATTCAGGCAAAGTGCTGCGCTTTGGGAAATGCACACACAATGCAGCAGCATTTAAAACAAATAAAAAAAAAAAATGAAATATAATCAAAACTAAAATGACAGAGAGCTTTAATGGGCAAGATTTCAGAAGAGACTCTTTCACAGAACAGTTTCATGAAGCACAATGTAGTCAATTTGTCGATGTTTGGCGTCTTCCATTTTTATAGACCAGTGCTAGAGTCCTCATTACAAGAATGGCACTGAAAATAACATAATTTAGAGCAAAATTGATATTTCTTGCTCATGTTCTCTCCCTACAGTCAGCAAATTTTATTTCATTCTTTGAGCCTCCACTATGGGACATGCATTTTAGCCACGATGAATGTGAAAGGAACATGTAGCCTGAGGCGGTGAGTTACAGGATTTTATGCAAATATGACTCTTGATATGCAGTGTCACGTACTTCTACATATGATAGCCTGCCCACTTCACCCAAGATACGTAGTGCACTTTGCAGTGAGCCGAACCAGGAATGGCACAGTTACAATCAGTGTAACTGACTAAAGTTTAAAGCAGCATTTCCCAAACCCAGTCCTGCATACTTTCTGGACTCCACTAATCAGCTTATTAACAAGCCCTTTCAGAGTTGCATGGTGTGTGTTAAAGCAGGGAAATCTCTATAATATGTAGAGCGTACACATACACATTCGTGCGTATGTGCATTTGTTGACAGGCTGCAGCAGAGTAGAATTACGGATTTAATAAAAATATGACTCAGATTGTGGGGTGGCAATGGCAGAGATACCATTCTCACTATTACAGTGTAATTTGACACTGTTAATACAACTGCTACCTAAAGTTGCTTTAACAACTATAAACATCCTTGTCTAGAAATCAGTGGTAGTCTCTGTGATTTCTGTAATGTTCTGAAGCATATTCTAGGTATTTGGCACTCACATTCCACATTTTCAATCGCTTAGTCTGGCGATGTGACGGGCCATGACATAGTATTTGTGCCTTCAAGCCAAGCCCTTGAGATGGCAACAGTATGCAGACAAGTGTTCTCCTGTATGAATAGCACACAGTAGCATGCACTAGGTAGGGCCACTGGGTTATAAAGGTGTCCCACAGCATGACACTAGGCCCTCTGGACGAGTGAAAACAAACCATTGACCTTGGCACTGACCACAACCTCTCCACACGCGGATTCAGAGTGTCTCCATAACAGTCATGTTATGCAAGACGAAACAGCAGACACACTTTGCAATTATTTTTTGACAATGAGAGTAAAACATAGGAAAAGGTCTTTTGAAGTAGATATTTACACTGGCAAACATGACTGGGGAAGTAAACATTGTTATGTCATGTTAACCTTGGGAGTAATTTACATTCGTACAAGTAGGGTCTTCCAGCCTGGGGCTAATCCACCAGGCCCCCGAACCTCTGAACATAGTTGGCCTGCGGGGCTTTATCCAACAAGGAACACTCAACAGAGCTTGCCTGCATCCAATAACCAACACTTGCCTCTGCCTTCCTCTCCCCAGGTCTTTAAAACACTATTAATGCCTAATGGGCTTCCTCATTAGCTCTCCTCCCAAACATGCTCTGGCCATTATGAGCCCCATTTGCTGTTGAGTCTCACGCCTGCATACGCAGTATGTGTCGTCTGTCTATTTCCTATTTACCCTGCGTGGAGTCAAATGCTAATGCAAGCAACAAATCCCAACCTAGATGAATGTCTGTGTCTCTTCTCCTTCAATAAGGGCTGTTTTGCCAGAGCTGCAGGTTTTTTTTTGTTGTTTTTTTTTTGTTCTTTTTTCACTTCTTACCGAAGACATGCAAGGAAGCCTTAGGTGCGGATAAGCATGATGTTTCACGGTCTGTGAGTTAGCCCACTAAAGCATTTTACATCATCTCACTATGTAGTACACTTAAAACGCCATGAAAAGTGTATGAGAACAAGTAGCACATAGAAGCAAAGGATGAATGGGACTGCACACTGAAAATACTGTTCCACAAACAGACATAAAAGGCCTTAACAGAGAAAACATATTTGATGTGCTTTGAATCATTTAAATCAGTTGGCTTCAGCTGCTTCCCGTGAAATGTCCAGATACTGACGCAGCTGACAGTATTTTACAGGTGTGTGATGACCAAAGCCAGGTTGTCCATTGAATTCACATTCTACGTTTCATCTGTTTATTAAGAAGCACGGTGTAGGTAACACAACATATCAAGTTGAACTTGCATAATATTTTCTCTCTCTCAAAGAAAACAAAACAACAACCACAACAACACATTACCCAGATTTTGCAGTAGGGGTGGAATGCTTATAGCATATCTAATAGCATCCCACACTTTTACAGTCAGGGATAGGTGTGGCAATATGACTGGCCATGGCATAGTGTCTGTGTCTTCAAGGTGAGCTCTTGAGATGGCAGCAGTATTGTGTGTATTGTCATGTTGGGATATCAAAACAAAGATTGCATTCAGAAAAGGCAAAGCCACTGGTTGCTGGACCCTGGGCTGTCAAAGTCCAAGACCAAGGGTGATCTAGTACTGTATGAAATTGCACCCCACACCACGACACACTGTGATGCATGACAACAAAGCGCTGACTACGATGCCTCCACACATGGTTCTCTCCACCAAGACAACAACAGGACTTTTTACAGAAGATGACCCACTGCCATTCTGAGTGACTTCATCATTCTCCACTGTAGCTTAGAATATATCAAAGTATCAAGAGAAGTCCACTGATGAACCCTGAACTCATTATCATGTTCAGGAAACCAGTTTGAGGCAGCTTTTGCTTGGTGTTGCATCATCATACTGCCTCGTCATACCATTCCCACATCATTATGCCCCCTCCACCAGCCTGGACTATTGACACAAGGCAGATTGGATCAATGAATTCTGCTGCTGGTGCCAAATTCTGACCCAAACCATCTGTGTGCTGCAATCGAGAAATCAAGATTCATCAGACTAGTCTTCATTTTTGCAGTCTTTAGTAGTGCAGTTTTGGTGAGCCTGTGCTGACTTTGGCCTCAGGTCAAGGAGGTGATCTTATACTGTGTATAAAACATGTATCCACATGTACATTATCCATATTGGTTAGAGAGGAGCTGGTTGAAAAAGACAGTATGCATTTATATCATTATTAATAAACACAAAAGGATAAATTAGCCATGATGCTGAAGACATGGCCATAAGTCATTACCTTATATTATTGGCAAGCTAGGCCCGATGATAACAACATACAAAAATGCAGAGCTAGACTACAGCTTAGATAGTTCTGACCTCTCAGCTGGAATGACAGTAGCTGAAACTGCTCACACACAGACCGGATAGTGTTGGTCAATTGCGCTGAGCCATTTAATGACCTTTCTCATAAGCCTCCTTCCCAGAGAAAATAGCAGGCAATTAACATAGTGAGTGGATTACAAGATTGCAATGACTGGTGGATTAATGCGTTCACTTATTCTTAACATATCCCGGCCCCTCTGAATGGAGCTGTCTTCCCTCCTCCAGCTGAAGTGAATACAGAGGAAAACTGCTGGGTGGTAAAATTGCTAATCATAAAGCTAACTATTAGAGCAGATGAGCCTCTTCATGGAAGAGCTGTGATTTGGGAGGAGTGAAGATCAATCTCTAATTGACATACACAATGGATGTGAATGGAGGGCTATTGTTAACACATTCTCATTTGCAGCTATTTGGTAAACTATAAAGACAAACTCCTTGCCACCTAGAGGTGCACAATATGATGTTATGCTCTCATTATTGTGATAAATTACATCAAATTAAACTTGTTCTGGGTACATCCTCAGAAAAAAAACAAACCTATTTCAATATTTCAACCTACGTTAACTCAACAGTATACATGTATTCATATTTGTATATAAATATTATAGAGATGACTGTTTTTAAATGTATACATTTGTTGTAAAAACATTGTTTTTATTTATTTATTTACTTTTTACCTACATTGACTTATTTTAATGAATATTTTTATAAAGTATTATGTGCGATAAAATGTAGCTAGCTAAATACCACTTCAATACGTCATAGTCTTATGAACAAAGAATACATTTGAACAAAAGCAATTTAATTCAAATTTTACTCACTTTTTCAAAGCATTGTAATCAATATGTGAATATATGTGAATAAGTGACCCTAACTTTAATTTGTGAACTTCAGCACACATTGAGATTCATCAGGCTATGTTCTCTCCCTTTTTGTTTTTCTCCAGCTCTCCAGTTTTAGTGACCCTGTGCCCACTGTAGCCTCAGCTTTCCTGACTGACAGAAGTTGAACCTGACGATCTCCCCTGCTGTTGTAGCTCATCTGCCTCCAGGGTGGATATGTTGTGTGTTCTTTTCTTTTCTGCTAACCATTATTGTACAGAATGATTACCTGTCAGCTCTGTCAGCAGGACGACGTTTGTCACAAAGTGCAGAATAACCCTATTTTCTTGGATTTCTTCTTTTAATAGAAGTTTCTGATCAGAGTCTTTACAATTGGTCAAAAAAGTCTTTAAGTACCGGGATTATGCTTACACACTCACTCACACCCTTTTACAGAGACACACACCAAACATCTAAGGTGTGTGGGTGGTGTCCGCAATCAGTCATGACACCAGAGTTGGGTCAGCAGAGGGGAAGAAGTCAGACTGAAGCAGAATGGCATCCTCTGGGATGTGCTGGTGTTTTATGCTCTTACTCGTGTTTCACAGCTCTGCACCTGTCATCAGCTTTCTGACATTGCTCCTTTACTCCCCAACTATAAGGGTCTCCATAAAATGAGGACAGGAAATTAGCTCTGATTAACTACAACAATAATAAGAAAGAGTTCTAGAGCTGTGTTGGGGAGTGAGAGATGGGGGATCTGCAGGAAGTGGGTGGGTGATGCACTGCTGTTTATTAAAACCAATAAGCAATTAGTGCCTAAAACTGTGACAATCATTGATACAAGCTACCAAACTTGGCAGGAACTGAATTACAAGATTTTAAATTTCCATTCCAGGGTTAGGGTTAGGTTAAGAATGCAATCAAAATGGGCCCTGAGTGGCGTAGCAGCCTAAGGCGCTACCACTATGATCCACTATGCAGGTTCGAATCCAGGTTCATGCTGCTCACCATCTCATCCAGAGGGAGAGAAATTGGCTTGCTCTCCCTCGGGGGGGAAGGTAGATGATGCTCTTTTCCACATCACATAAGTGTGCTGCTGGTTGGTGCAGGCATCTGCCGACCACTGTGTCCGAACCGGGGATCCGGCGTTCTCTCCAAACGTGATGGCTGCCCGACAACGATACAAATGGTGGCAGTTTGAAAAGAGGCGGTAGGCATCCCGTCACATGATTCGGAGGAAATTTGTGGACGATTTCTCCCCCTGGCACTGACAGTGATGTGGGAGACAATTTAGGGGGATAGGTAATTGGCATTCTAAATTAGTAGGGGTGAAAATTGGAAAAATGGCATAAACAATAAATTAAAAAAATAATGTAATTAAAATGAAATTTCTTCCAATATAAAGTGCTTCCAACAGTTTAAAGAAAGCACAGTTACTTAGCACGCAACGTTTTTCATTTCCACTTCCCACCTACTAGCTGCATGAGTCTTCCTGTCACACAATGGTACAATGGCACCTGAGGGACATGAATTGAGCTCCCTTCTTCTGAACTGCATTTAGCCCCTTGAACCCCTTGAATTCTGCTATTTCAAAGTTATTACAAAGCCATTTCGTTTTTTACATTTAGAAAGGTAATGAAGTGTGGGCTCACACATTAATGTCAGTGGACAACCAAACTCATTTGGAAGCCGGTGCTAACTGACACATATGTTACATAAACTAAGACCCTGCACTGGTTAGCATGGCACTTGTTTCTAAATTATGAGGAGAGAGGAAAGGTCATCCTACCTACCTACAGACAACAAGACTAATTATGCACTCTGGGACCATGTTGTGGATTAAACCAATGATCTCGCAATGACAGGGACAACACTTAGACAGCTGTGCCACCTGGGAGCCCCACATTAATTAGGAAAGGGAAGGAGACAAGTGAAGATATTAACAATTAAGTATGTATGTGTTAACTGACATCCAGGCCCACATCATTACAGTGTTATATCACCTGAGCACTGAATGTCCCAATGTTTGTGGACACCCATTTTCATGAATACATTCAGCTACTTTAAGTTGCACCCAGTGCTGACAAGGATGTGCAAAAGCACATATAGCTTGTCTAGTCCCTGTAGAAAAGTACTGCCAATAGAATATGACAATCTAAAGCAGATAAACATGGACCTATTGCTAGTATGCCTAATGCTAGGCATGTGCTAAAGGGTAATAAAGTCCCCGAGCACTGACCTGTGGAGCAGTGGCACTGCATTCTCTGAAATGATGGTACTTCTGGGATGATTTTGGGGTTACTAACACTGTTGTTGAATGCAATCAAATTCTCACTACAACGCTCAAATTCATAGCCTTCCCTGGATAGTAGAGACAGTTACTCCAACAATAAATGAGCAGGAGTCCTGATGCTATGATCTATATAGAGTATGCCTGCAAAGAGCCTTTTAATCCCTCCCCTCACACAAAACGGAAGTGCGCAGGTATCAGCAAGACACCCATCTCGATCAGGCTCACTCACCCCCCACCCACCCTGTTATAAACAGCATCCTGCTCTGCTGCTATCTCCTGCTGCAAAGGCTTCATCTGCCGGCAAACCCATCACTCCTCCAGCTCTGCCTCTGCAGCTGCTACACTGCTCTTGATATGATCTTTAATCCAGCGCAGGCCACCGCACCTCTACATCCCTCACACAGCATGGCACGAAGGAGGCAGAAGGAGAGAGAGCCTATCTCCACACCTTCATCATCACCACCAGAACCTTCTAGTCCCAAAGCAGCTCGTATCAAGACTTCAGCTCCAAAGAGTGAGGGGGTGTATATGAACCAGCGTGTATGTTTCCACAAACTGTCACAAGTGACTTTGCTGGAGGCCTGAAGGATACAGATACAGAATTTACGGATCTAAAAATTCTGATAACCAATACATCCCAAAAAATATGGCATGGTTAAGAAGGAAATCTATAAATCCAGTATCCATATCTAAAGAGCTTCACTGGCTGATAGAACAGACTAATGCCATTTGTCATGTATCTAAAAAAAAAAAAATAATAATAATAATAAAATAATAAATAAATTAAATTAAAATCTGGTCAGTAGGGACCGGTCAGCTAGTGGTGCCCAGAGAACATAACAGGGTGAAGCAACATTTAGTTATGCTGCCAAATGCTGGAACAGTCTCCCAGATGGTGTCAAATATGCTCCAAATATAGCTGTATCAGTTGTTTAGCACTGTATTTTATATTTGTCCTTTATTAATGTCACGAAAAAACTGCATCTCTAAAATAGTAAGGAAAAATCTTTTTAAATGGACTTTTATGGAGGCCAATGCAAGTCAATTTAAATATATATATATATATATATTTCCAATTGTTTTTAAGCATTTCTATCAATTCATCATGAATTTTTATACATTGTTAATAAAAACTGCCAGATTTACATTCAATGTATAGTGTCACTATACAAATCTATCTAATCCACATGTCTGACTAGAGCTGGGAGTCGTGTGCATGACATGAATGTACTCAAGTGACTTGTTAAGTGATGCTGGTTTGCAGACTGTGGTGTTCAAACAACATAGTGGAATTACATATCATAATCAATAAAATGGCAATAAGCCTCTGTTATATAATGCTATTTTATAGTTGAATGACGGCCATGCTACAATCTCCAGAAACAGCACTCTGTGGTAAATAAGGGTGTAAAAGTACACAGTCGTGGTCCGTGTTAACATGACAGGAAAATAATTAACAAAAAAGTATATGGCTAGGTTTGGTTTTATCTATTTTAAACAAATGGTACTGACATTACTGACATTTTAATCCACTTAATGTCATTTAGTCCCTGCTGAGATACACGCTACAGTGTGTTAGCTATAACGCTATGTTTATATAAACAGTGAACACTGAACGGATTTGAAAGTCATGGCTATATGTGACATTTATTACATTAAAAAACTACAAAATAAATGTACTAAATTAGGAGGAATGTTCCAGTTTGTTCCATGCACACTATATATAAATATCTAAAGCTTACGCCCATTTCTCCTAAAGAACAGAGGAAAACAGTTTTGTTGGTGTAAAAAAGCAGCTGTGTCTTCTATCTGCTGTGTGTTGTTTACACTCACCATAGTCAGACACCAATCAGCTTGTGCAAAGCCTAGCATGCCATGTAACTTGCAAGTGACTTAGAGCAATGTTTCTTAACCCTGGTCCTGAAGGCAGCCAGGGGTAGGGGTGCCTATAGGACCATGATTAAGAAGCACTGGCTTAGACCTTAAGCTTTCCAGCACTTAGGATTCTGTGGGTTCTCCATACAACATCATGAACTGAACTGAAAAGTCTGTGCCATGACCATACCAACAACATTGTTTAAGAGTAAAATACTCAACTCAGCCTGTTTTGCTTTTCCACTGGGCAAATTATCTGGTACCTGGAACAAGGTGCTAAGTGATATTTTCTTTACAATAGCATAAGAGGCTGCAACACCATTATGCAAGAGCCACCACTAATCAAACAACACCGTGAAGTCCAAGGAGATCTCCAAACAAGTCATGTACGAAGTTGTTGAGAAGAACATGGGGGATGGGATATAAAATATATCCAAATCTCCGATGATCACCCTGAGCACTATTAAATCCATTATCATCAAATGGAAAGAACCATTACCACAACAAACCTGCTAAGAGAGGGCGACCCACCAAAACTCTCAGACTGGACAAGGAGGGCATTAATCAGAGAGGCAGAAAAGAGACCAAAGGTAACCTTGAAGGAACTGTCCCAGACAAATGTCCCAGACAGAGACTTGAGTATCTGTCCATGCAACCACTTCATAGAGCTGGCCAGAGAAAAGCCTTTGCTTACAGACAATAATATATGGTTTTGGCGTGTGGGAGACTCCACAAATATATGGAAGAAGATGCTCTAGTCAGATGAGGCCAAAATTTAACTTTTCAGCCACCAAGGAATATTCTATGTAGATGTTAGGTGTTACAGGGATATTCTTGAGCAAAACCTGTTTAGGTCTGTGGAAGGAACCAGGGATGGAGGCTCACCTTCCAACAAGACAGTGACCCAAGGCATACTGCTAAAGCAACACTCGAGCTGTTTATAGGGAAACATGTAACTGCATTGGAATGGCCTAGTCAAAGCCCAGACCTTGATCCAATTATGAACCTGTGGTCAGACTTGAAGATTGCTGTTGACCAGTGGTCATCTAACTTGAAGGTGCTGGAGCAGTTTTACCTTGAGGAATGGGCAAAACTCCCAGTGGCAAGATGCGGCAAGCTCACAGAGACTTATCCAAAGTGACTTGCAGTTGTATTTGCCACAAAAGACGGCTCTATGGAGGGGGTGAATAGTTATGCACACTGATGTTTTCTGTTATTTTGTCCTATTTGTTATGTTGCTTTGCAATAAAAATGATCAAGTGTTCAATGTTATAAGCATGTTCTATAAATGAAATTATGCAAACTCTCAAATAAATCTACTTTAATTCCAGGTTGTGAGCTAGGAAAACATGAAAAATACCAAGAGTGTGAAAATGTTCACAATGCACCATATAAACCTGTACAACCCATTGCTTTGGGGTTTTGTGATGTCATAAGCTGTATTTTGGGGGGAGCTGTGGAAAATGAACCAGATTCCAGGGATGAAAAAGAAAAAAGAGATGGCTAGAGTTGAGTAGTGTAGTGTAGGTACCATGTAGAAGAAAAGAGGCTATAGAGTGCATTTTGTGTAGCTGATATATTATAAAATATAATATATTATTATATAATAATGTTGAAGTTTAACGACTGTATATGAAAGATGAATGACGCACTTCCATTACCTGCCATTCAATAAAATGAAGCAAAGATGAGTCTGCATATTACAGACCAGAGGCAGCAGTAGGCTCACCTCCTCATTTGGTTAGATGTGCCTACAGACCACAGAAGCCTGGGACTGTCATCTCAAATCATATTGTCTCTGATCACCTAAGCATAACCTTGCCTTCTTATGATAACCATGCCTTTTATGAATAAAGCTGAATAACTGTAAGAAAGGTGATTGTATGTGATACATCTGCACATGTATCACAAAAAGAGTGGGGGTGGAAATACTGTATAGAGGAGAAAAATGAGATTGAATAAGGGCAGTTTTGCCATTGAAATGAATGGGAATGGGTGGAGCTAACCATCATACTGTAACCAGCCAGCAGAGGTGCGAGACCTGTTGTGGCTTCACTTTTCAGAGATGACGGGCTATCCATCTCAATATACCATCATTGTAATGGAAGATTAAAGTAATGCCATTTCAATGTGATAATGCATTATTCATATTTCCACTCAGTGACCTCATAATTCAGAGGCTCGAGCAACAATCAAGGGAAACATAGAAACAGGACAAAACAAATCTGTTCTCTGTTTTGTTTTGTTGTTTTTTTTTTATCACAGAGTGCGGATAATTATCTTCATTACCATAATTATGCTTTATTCACAGTATTTGCACCTATATAATAACTCTATGAGCTATCTGTGGACAAATGGTGTATCAGTAGGCCCCTCACTGCCCATGGTGGAAGGTGAATCTCTATATCAGAGGAACTGATATGAGACAGTTATGAAATGATAATTACCCTTAACAGCAAAGTCCCTGTGCATTACATCAATGAGATATTTTGTGTGCTTTAATCGGAGCTCACCCAGGAAACACAACTATTGTGTTCTATCTCAGTCAACGTCTTAAAAAATACTACATCTAAGAACCCAGTAACGACCTTGTAACAGTTCTTTCCCAGAGTGTATGCAAATTACAAAAATAAGATGCCAACACAACAAATATCGACTTTCTGACAGATAGAGCTGTAATATTCACCCTTTATATGAAATGCTAATCCAGTAATATGCTAACTAATTCTCCAATGTGGGTTGTAGGTTAAAGTGAACATGCCGCCTGCCAACTACATGTCAAAGCTTCGTTATTTAAATCCACAGTCCAATGGTGTTCTGGTGTTCTGCGCCGGGGCTGAGAAGGAAACCGCTGCACTTCTGAATACATAAAAGAAGAGGACATGAGCAAGTGATTTGGGAAACCGGTGGATGCGGCCTCAAACACATAAAAAATGCTCTTTGAAAATCAATAAGGTCTCGGTGGTGCACAGAGCACAAAACAGCACCACCATCACCTTAAATTTATTCATTCATTCATTCCTCTAAGTTACTTTTCCATTGACCTAACACACTTGGACATTGTTTCCTCCCCGAAGCAACACAGGCAGTGAGATATTCTGATTCCTGTTCTCTTAAAGCATTCTCTTCAAGCAGATGGAAAAGGAATGAAGGTTTGGCCAAAGCTCCCTCTAACTGAACTGAATCTGAAACAAGGTGCACATGCTGGATGGATTAAATGTAAAAAACACACACACACACACACACACACACACACACACACACACACACACACACACACACACACACACACACACACACACAGAGTGCAGTGGCTAGTCATCTCAGCTCATCAGTTTCTGATGTGGTGTGTGCACCTGTGTGAGGTGGTGTGTGGCCATTGTGCATGGCCACTCCATCACTCACAACCAGCAGAGCACATAGCACATGCTATACAGAATCACCATTATGGTCCAGTTCACTTCAACACAATACTTTTGCCCAATATATATTGCGCGCACACACACACACACACACACACACACACACACACACACACACACACAGTGCTGAAGTTATGCTCTTATACGAGGAGGGGATAAACTTTTGTAGTGGGCCCCTATCAGTACTTGGCAGTACAAGAAATGTAATGATAGATAAATGTTTACAGTGCTTACTTATCACACTAACAAAATAATAATAATAATAATAATAATAATAATAATAATAATAATAATAATAATAATAATAATAATAATAAATGTAATAAAATGAATTATACACAGTCGTCACATTTTAGTAAAGTCCACTTACCATACAGTTTTATAATCACACACCTCTGCTTCTCTGCATTGTTATCCTCCTTTCACCCTGTTCTTCAATGATCAGGACCCCATAGGATTACCACAGAGCAGGTGTGGTGGGTCATTCACACGCTGCAGTGACATTGACATGGTGGATCAGGTCCAGCAGTGCTGCTGGTGTGTTTAAACACCCTGTGCACCCACTGTTCATTCTTTTCGACACTCTTTACTAGTTGCTCCACCTTGTAGATGGACTCTTAACTAGTTGCTCCACCTTGTAGATGTACAGTCAGACACAGAAGCAGGATGCTGCCCACAGGGCGGTGCTGGCTTGACATTTCTGGTTGGTGAACTCTTCTCAGTCTAGCAGGGAAACTAGAGGGTTTTCACACTGAAAATGGTATGTCCTGTGCTTGCCAATTACATCCACGCAAGTTGCAATCCACACCACTTGCCGTATGCAAAAGTAGGAGGCAATCTCTTTAGCTCTCTCTGCTCTCCTATTGGCTGAAAACATATGAACTATAATTGACCCTGCCGGGGCGGACTTGTTTGCTGCTTTGTGCATCCTCTTTAAATTGATGTGTTTGAGAGTATTGTATATGTTTCCACATTTCGTGTGAAAACAGCGTTACACACTGCTACACACTGTTACACAGATTGTGTTGGTCATCCTCTAGCGCTTCATCAGTGCTCACAGGATGCTGTTGGCTGGATAGTTCTCATTGGTGGACTATCCTTAGTCCAGCAATGACACTGCTGATACCTGATTTCATTTCCTTGCAGTGCTGAAAATGACCCACCACTCAAATAATACCTGCTGTGTGGTTGTCCTGTGGGGTCCTTACCATTGAAGAAGAGGATGAAAGATGACAAAATATACAGAGAAAAGTATATAACGTGTTCCTGTATGATCAGAGGAGTAAAATGTGTGCCAAGCTTAGAAACAAGGAGGTGGTCATAATGATGTGGCTTAACTGTGTAACTATACAATATATAATACAAGATGCACTGCACTTTAAGCTTCTGTACTACTTTAAATGAACATTTCACCTCAGACGGATGGACAGAAATACTACAGCCCAGAAAACACACATCCACAATGATTTTTTTTAGCATATTTCTCCTGGACAGATCCCATTTGTAGAAACCTCCTTGTTTCAATGGTCAAAACTCGAGCTGTACCAAGAGCCCTTCGAGCTTCCAGTACATCTCGGCTTGACCCACGGTGCGGAATCTCTAGATTCCAGCCTTGTCTACTAGCTAAGGATATTCTAAGTAAACAAAGCACTTTTGTAAGTGGCTCTGGATAAGGGCGTCTGCTAAATGCCGCAAATGTAAATGTAAATGTAAACATATTTAACAGTATTTTAGTGCTCATTATCAACCATTCTGCTGCCACCCTCTTTCTGAGAGCCACTTTCATTTTTAGACCTTGGAGTTTAAAGTAAAAGTTGCGTAAACAGATACTGCAGCAATGGATTTTCCCTCTGTGGATGAACTTATGTTAGAGCAATATATTTTCACTTTTTTAACACATCTTATATCATCTAGAGCAGCTAACATCTAGCTAACAACAGCCATAGTTGTCCATATCTTGAGTAACGTGTTCTTAACATCAGCCAGGGCAGTTTACATCAAACACCAGATAGAACAGTTTACATCAGACAACCAGCAGATAGAACAGCTTACATCAGACAGACAGCCGATAGAACAGTATATGTCAAACGAACAGCAGATAGAACAGTTTACACCAAACGAACAGCAGATAGAACAGCTTGAATGCACCTGAAACAATGTTAACATTAAAAAACATGAAACAGTCAGGACGGTCAGTTTTTAAAAAGCTTAATTTTGCTTGCTTTTCTCTGAACTGAAACGCCTACACATACACATAAGGTTGGCTTCACTCATTTCTTCCTCTCCAGGTCCTTGGCGGCTGGTGGCAACACTTAGCCATTTTGTACAGAGAACAATCACCCCATTTGTTGCTGAGGACATTTTCCTGGTATTGGCTGAATTGGCTTAATAGGGGGGGTAGGTGCACTGTGCAGGCAGGTGGGCAATTCACACTGGATGGAATTAGACAATGCTTCTGACTCACTGGAAATGAGCAAAAAAAGTACAAGGGTGATTTAGCTGATGGAGTTCCCCGTGCTACAGCTCAGGCCAGAGTGCTATAACTGCACATTCGAGTGTACACACCTACCGCTGGGCATCCACTAAACATGTCACCACTCATCTTACTAATTACCTTCATTAGCCATGAACACAGCTACACTCATGCCTGGCTAACTGAATGCAGCTGTCAACCTCCATTCGGGTACAGACGAACTACCAGAACAGTAGTTTGCACACAATCCTTGATTTAAACCTAGCTGAAATGCGCCTCAAATTAATAACTTCACAAGAAGCATTTCTAAGCAGATTTTCAGTATTTCCACAACACACAACTGCACGGTTTGGAACACGTTTAGAAGAAGCTGAGGTCCACAGCATAAGGTTTCAGTGTACTGACAGGGATTCACAAGTTGAAGACCAACGTACAAAATGTACTCAGTTTGATGGTTTGATGGTTAAATAGTAAGTATGTGACCCTGATTGGTGTAAAAACAATGCTCAGATGTGGTTTTACAAGCCTATTTACCACCCTGTCACTGCCTCTGATTGAAACTGGCTCATTTTTCCATCAAGGTGAGCATAAATATCAGAATGATGAGCTCAGCTTTTATTGCCTGATTTGCATCACCATGAGGGCTCACAGGACACATGTAGGGCTGGGCGATATGCACAAAAAAAATCATATCCCGATATACTTATAAAATATAAAAACACTGCATGTCCTTTGTCTTTACCATATTTAAACATACTGAAATGAGACATTTCCTCTTTATCCACACTGTCTGTCTTATGACAGAGCTCTCTGTCTGTGAGAACATGAGTGTTGGTGGAGCTCCGGAGCAGCTCAGGAGCTCAGAGCAGGGGGAGAACCAGATTGAGGAGAATGTTTGTTTGCATGAACTGAGGTTAATCAAGTGTTATTTTCCCCCATTATTATTTTAAAGGAAAAAGTGAAGGGAATTGAAAGTGGAGGTCAATCTGTATGAAGAGCACCGTGTATTTTATTGCATTTTACCACTAGTGTATACTTAAGACAAGGGTATGTTTTGGGGGGTATGTTATGTAACACTTTGGAACATTTGAAAGTGGCTTGCTGTCCAGATCTGTTTTGGTTCTGTCCGTTCTACAGACAAAAAATAATATTGCAGTAGTATTTTCAACCCTTTAAACCAAGGCTACTTTCACACAGCAGGTAAAAATCTCATTCACCATATGTGAACCAGATGTGTCATATGCATGATGGTGTAAACAGTGAAAAACACAATGAATCTGACCTTTTCCATTCCAATTGGACCACTTCAATATGTAATACTGAAATCTGATCCACCGTATTTGCAGTAATGCGACTCAGTCTGAATGGCCAGATCAGAATTATATGTCAACCCTCATAAATGTGTGCAGAGGAGAGTGGAAGATGGACCAGATCTCACTCAAAATTAGAGACAAATTTAAAAGATACTGCGGCTGTTGCATGTTCCTAAAGAAGTGGCTGAATGCAGTGGCAGGAGGATGTGGTTGCAGTGTCAAAGGAAACTACAAAGCTTAAAGCGAGGCTTAAAGAAACCAAGAACAAAAACCAAAGAAGTGGTCATGGCTGAATAATGTGCCCTTTTAACAGGAAGCTCAAACCTATTCCCAGTGATAAAACCATCTGCCAGCCACTGGTGCTATGGAGTAACTCCTGTGAGGTTGGGAAAAGCTAAACCTCCCAGAGTGGACCTTTAACACCTGCATGTCATTTCAGGAGTGTGAACTGGTCCAATGGATGTCAGATCTTGGTCACATTACACAGACAGTTTAAACAGCCTTAAAATGGGATTTGGTGAGAAAATGGGATTTTCCTGTTGTGTGAATGTAGCCTAAGAGGGCAGATCAAATTCACCTCAGCACTGTCTGAAAACATGCTCTTATGAAAGAAATTGAATTTTTCCAACTCTAGGCTAATTTTTGTGCCAGATTTCAAATTTGTCTTCATTTGAGATGCCAAATTAAGAGAATTCAAATATTTTTGTTTGACTACGTTTTGACCAAACATTTACTTGTGCCTACAATTGTTTATTTATATTTTTGCTGATATTGACTTTTTAGATCTCAGAAATCCTGTTGGCAATTAAGCATCCAGAGTATTTTTGAGCTGAAAATGAATTTTTATTTTCTTATTATTTTTAATTTTTTTGTAATGATTAGATTGAAAGATGGGCGGGATGGTGGCGCAGTGGATAGCGCTGTTGCCTCACAGCAAGAAGGACCTGGGTTTGAACCCCGGGTGGGGTGACCTGGGAAGTTTGTGTGTGGAGTTTGCATGTTCTCCCCGTGTTCACGTGGGTTTCCTCCGGGTACTCCGGTTTCCCCCACAGTCCAAAGACATGCATGATAGGTGAATTGGTGACTCTAAAGTGGCCCTTAGTGTGTGTGTGTGTGTGTGTGTGTGTGTGTGTGTGTGTGCGCCCTACGATGGATTAGCGCCCTGTCTAGGGTTGTTTCCCGCCCTTGTGCTCAGAGATGCCGGCAGGGGGCTCACCCATGACCCTATTCAGGAATAAGCGATTCAGAAAATGGATGAATGAATAGATGAATAGATTGAAGGATATTAATAATAAGTACTTGACAATAGTGTAAATAAAATAAAAAAAAAAAAAAAAAAAAGCAAAAATAAAAAAAAATGCTATTCGTGTTTTATCAGGACTTTCATTCTGAGATTTCATCACTGTGGGAACAAAGAAAGAGAGCAAACTGCCCCTCCCTTCACATTAATCTCTATAACCCAATGGGTTATTGACATCATTAGCCCACAATGTATGAATGTTGGGTTCTAAAAGTTAAACTAAACTTTTTGTACAAAGGCCTCAATTTGAATGTTTGAACAGTGATTCTGAAACTTCTATATGATAAAGAAAAAATATTCAATGTGTCCTCAGACATTTTTTTTTCAGTTTATACTGAACACAGTGAAAAAGTGACAGATTCTCTATATCAACCACTCATAATAGGGGCCTTTAAAGAGCAGGATGTGTCTGGATTAGGCAGAATGGAGCTTCATGACCCCGTGAGATTCAACACTGAAGCACTTACCGTGGGAAGGCGTGGATGTATGTGTTGTGAGAGACTAAGTGTGCACACTTCTGCTGAGGGTTACAGTAAAGGAGAGCTAAATGCGAACAACTCACTCAGCAACTTTAATGCTGGCGCCGCGAACAAAGGGGTCAGAGCTAACTGGAGATTCTGTTCGCCACATCAATATTCCACTCCCCCTCCAAGGTGATAAAACACTGTCTGCTCTCTAACAAGGGGATATAGTGAAGTGAATTTGCAGTGTGTCTCGCGGAATGCGGTGGTCTTTGCCCGATCTGTGAAGAAAAGCGAGCGCAAGAAAAACAAGCATAAATGAAATAAAACAAAAACCCTCCCGCCTCGCTGTACTGTTTGATCAGAATTCACTGATGTCAGCGAGAGTTTGTTTCCACTAATGCACCATCTGTTTCTTAAGAAGAGCCTCATTAAAATGGAAGAGATAAATAAAAACGTCTTTGGTCCTCTCAAATGAACCTGTGTGTGACTGGTCATGCTGGGTGCCAGGGGAGTGTGTGCAGCAGGCTCTTTGTGCTCCCCACTCTATTAGGTTTTCACTGTGACCACGGAAACCTGATCTGCTCTAATTAGCTTTGTGCAGCAAAACAGATTTAACCTGCCTGGTAGGACAACCCGGGAAATGAAATTAGACTTCAACATTTTTTTTGTTGTTGTTTTTCACATGGAATACTCTACAATTAGACAGATTACATGCAGTGTTGTGTCGGGAATAATGAGTGAGATGAAATCTGAAAAGCTGGAAGAAATCATCTTTACAAAGCCCACCTGTAAGCCGTTCCTGCATATACAGCAACAGATTCCCCCGGGACTCGAGAAAGATTGAGAAATAATGTGTTTCACAAATCTGTCAGTAGCTTGACTCCACACCGTGGAGTTACAGCTGTGCAGTTATAGCTGCCTCCTGGATTTTATTTTTTTTTTCCATTTTCCACATGAAGTTAAAACCTTTGACCTGCTGTAAGCACATGCAAAAACAAAACGAGCATAAGAGTAATGTTAATGTTAACTGCTTGGAGGACATGTCGACCGAAACCAGCCTTTTAATGGTAATTTAATCTGACCTCAGCGATCTCTCATAAATGAATCTGATTTTTTTTTTTTGCATAAACATGAGTTCAATTTTGCAAGTTCTCCAAAAAATATGCTTCTATGAGTTTAGTAGATAAAAAGTAAGGTGCTCATGTAAGATAATACATCACAGTAGTGTGACTGACCAAAACATAGAGCAAAGTACAACTGGATACAGCATTAAAGACCTCTCTACCTTCTATACATTTGGGCAAATTCACATGAGAATAATAAATGAATAGGAATTGTTTCATTATTTTCATTAAAAAAAAAAAGAAACAACCCATTATATCTTTCATACAGCCACTGAAACACAGAAAAAGACAGAATGCACAGATCCTGCATGATGATATACATGCAGAATGAGCGGTTAAATATGTTTAGTTAGAGGGTGTCACAGTAATAGGAAGAAACGGATGATTTCACCTGAACCGCAGTGGAAAAAAAAAAAAAAGACCAAAAAGAATGTGTTTAAATACCACATATCTATCAATTTCCTTCCAAAGAAGAGGAGCTGTGCCTGTGACTGAAGAAGCTAACTTACACTTAAAACATCTACGTCTGCTCTCACTGTTTTATGGAGGAGAAGCAATTCGAGAACACCCTTAACTTTGTACAGAGAGCCTCGAGTGCCTCCATGTCAGTTTCGCCGGAGTTTCATAACCGAGTCATTTCATTCAGTGGAAGGCACACCAACACCACAACACCCTTATCTTCAGAAATGGCTTGGTTCTGAAGCTCCGGTGAAGCTTCTCAACAGAGTTGGAGAAGTGGAGTTGGTTTCTCCTAAACATTATGGTAATAGAAGACTTGACAACTCAAAGAACCGTTTGAATGCTATGAAGGTTCTCTTTCTCATTAAACGGTTCTTCTCAACGTTGTCTGAATCTTTTCAAACTTCTACTCCAGTGGATCCCTATGTGCTTATATCTCTAATTCTGAAAACCCCACTGACTGATGCAACATACACCCTTTCAAGCCTTTCAACATCTTCAAATCACATAAACCACTTCCATCATGGCCAATTTATTTACCTCCCTAGTGGGGTTTCACTGCAGGAGCTGCAGAGAGTTCACAGAGAGGCATTTGATGCAGCTCAGATTAGTGCATAATCTTATATCTTCCCAACACTGCTGAGCTCACCTGAAGGTCAGTGTCAAGAGAACGAGGGGCTTTTTACATGTGGAAAAACTGAAATAACTTGGATGTACCTCATGCACCAAGACAGCCATTTCTATTTGGTCCTTGGCCTGCATAAAAACACTACTCAAGGGTGATCAAACTGTGTAGTATGAGGAACATCAAAGAGAACTGGAGAAGACGTTGGGTCCTCTCTCCTACTGTGCTGCATTTCTGTGGCTTTGCATTTTAGAAACGAGATCAGTGCTCCTCCTGGTAAGCTGAATATTTACAGCACTTCACATCCAGCTCTGCTTTTCATGGACAGTGAAAAACTTGGGGTACTCTTAGGGGAAGAACACATGCTACGCTGCAGCACTGTGAAAACACTACAGGCAATGTAAGAAAGAGCAAGAGAGGCTTAACCTAAACCCCCAGAGGCACCAGCAAAGTCAGACTCTGCATGCTAGACAAGCCTGACAACCCACTATACCTATGCTATTTGCCCCACGCAACCATTCCCACTATTACTTTTTTGCTTCTCTGAGCGATTCATTGCTGTTTCTGGCAACCACTGCTGAACACCAGCCTCCCCACAGTCATGATGTAACCAAAACAGCAAGCAGCATACTCTAAAATGGGCACTAATTACCCATAATTAGACTTGTGTTTAGCTGGTGGAAATTATGAACTTACATTTGCCACTGACAACCATCAATAAGAGATTAGCAAAAAATTAGTTCCAAATGAGTTGTTCTTAAAAGCATATTTTAGGTATTTTGCCAATTTTTCTCCCACTTAATAAGAACTGCTCCACAGCCTACGTCTGTTCTCCTATCAGCAACAGAAATCTGGAAGGGATGGAGCCTACACAGACCTCCTCAACAGCATCTCAAACCTGAGCGAAGAGGTCCTAAATGTGCCCAGAAGAGAATGTTAATAGTTCACATCAACAAGGCAAAAGAGGAAATGTTGAGTCACCTAACACCATATTTTGTTCTCCTATCACACAACATCAGCAGTCTGGAAGGGATGGAATCTACATAGACCTTCTCAAACAACCATGAAAATTATCATTCATCTTTTCAAACTGAAGAGGTCCTAAATGCACCCGGAAGAGAATGTTAATAGCTCCCAACAACCAGGCAAAAGAGCAGACGTCTGATTGGTTGGTGAATCACCTAGCAACAGTGAGAAAAAGACCCTATCTTCTCCTCTCAATGAGAACACGACCAAATGCATTCTTGAGGGCCTCCAGCCATGAATAGGTTCACCTCTCCAACAGTAAAAGCACAATTACCACACACACCACTTGGGGGGGGGGTCCTATCATCTGTATTCCTACATCCACTGCTACTGAGAGCTTGTTCAGATGGATCAAAAGAAAACATAATGCTCGGAGTCTAAACCATGGCCAGTATAACTCAAGGTTCAAGTGGTCATATGATTCCTGATCCCTGCTCTCCCTTCACACACCAACAGTTCCATCTTCAACTTCTGCTTTTATTACCATTGTTGTCTCACATTTATGAATTACTGAGGAAGACCTGACCTTCTCCTTAAATGCATTTTCTTCTTACCTTTATATTTAAAGAGCACCAGTCTTTTAGTCCCATCTCTTTTCTTCAGGGTTGTGGAGAACTGGCCGCTGGTCATTAAGCCATTCCATTAAGCAAGCATTAATCGTGGCCAACAGTGACAGCACTGATTGAAAATATGTAGATGCATTGCTTAGTGTTTCTTTAAACTACAGGTTGCCATCTTTATGGGCTTTGTCCCGCATCAATAGCACAGCCTTAGCATGTTCATTTCGAGCCTCATCCCACATCACTGCTGTGGCAGGAGCGTGTCTGCTACCTGCCTCATCCAAAATCAATAGCATGGCATTCCCATGCCAGCTTCCGACCTCATCTAAAATCACTCATCCCATATCACTACTGTGGCATTAGCACTGGCTTCTGCTCTAATTTTTCTATTAAGACATTTCCCTCATGCAAAAAAAAATGTATCTCTGAAATGCCAGGTATTGGAGAAGAAAAAAAAAACGTTTTTTTTTTTAAAGGAAAGTTAATGTAAAAAGTATTTCTACTGGTCCATTTGCACATCATTAATAAACATGTTATGCCAGTTGCATAACAGCAACTATATACAATATGGAAAAAAGTACTGGGACGACACACTCATTGTGTATCCTGTTTTGTTGGTATACTGACTGTTCTAGTGTTTTGATTGTATTCTGTAACTAGAATGTCAATGAAATCAGGATGTTGGATGATCATCATCTCACTGCATCCAGAGAACACAGCTCAATTCCAGGGGCTTTGTTCCTCTCTAGCACACCCCTTGCATTATGCATGCTGCAAATAGGTTCATGTAAATCTACTCCAGAGAGCATAGGTGTGTCTAGAGCCTCAAACATCCGAAATTGAGTTTCAGGACAAACAAAAAGAGCCAATTAGCTTGTGGCTTCCACTACAGCCATGAAAAAGTCAAACCTCTTCTACAAAAAGAGCCAATCGGCTTATTCATCACTAGATTTGGCCTTGCCAGATAGTCCTATTCTATTGGCAGCACTTATATACAGAGATGTGTATGCATTTGCACATCTGTGTCAGCAATGAATGCAACCTAAAGTAGATGAATGCATTCATTAGAAGAGGTGTCCACAAACATTAGGAGAAATAGCATATGTAAATATGCAAAATAGCTCTGTTTAGATTGGCTGTCAAATTACATTTTGTGCAAAAAAAAAAAAAAAAAAAGTGCGAAAGCACTGAAACTGCTTTGGTAACGTCAACATAATACAAAATAATACATTCAAAGAGGGCTGTTCTTGCAACTTAGTTTCTCTAAATTGAGCACATGGACTGGAGTGGGTTTCCATACTATGTGAAACTCAGTAAACAACACAGAAAACTCACTGTCCTCAAACTATTAACCCTTAAACACTATAATCGTAATTCACATAGGCCCTAAAATCGAACCTGACAGACTGAATAGTGATACAATAGTTGGTCACTATAATTAATAAGTGAATTATTAACCTAGAGTTTAAAGGGCTAATCGTTCATACACACAGAGCTCTACCTGGACTACAGAGTATGCAACACTGTTCATGTACACCATTCTTTTTAGCCTGCTAGTCTTCAGTGAGCCTCATTTCTACTCATTCTCAAGACTCAGAAGACTTCCATTTCTCTCTGATGACCCTCGTCATTCTGACCTTTGAGAGCTCACGGTGTCCCCTGTGACCCGCTGTTCTACGCATGCAATTATCCCCCCTAATTACAGCATGTCTGCCACTGCAGTGACTCCTCACAGAATCTCTCTCTAACTCAGAGAGAGAGAGAGAGAGAGAGAGAGAGAGAGAGAGAGAGAGAGAGAGAGAGAGAGAGAGAGAGAAAACAGGGTAGTGGCAGAGAGAAAAATCGCTTTGCTTTGTCGACCCCTCAATGCGACCTGCTCTCAGAGGAAAGCAATTTACCGCATGGCTGCATCCAGAACAGTATATCTGAATCACAAAATAACCTTAGATAATTTACAGACAGCTACTTTCTGAGCTCCTTATCGGAAGTCTGCCAATCGGTAGACGCACCTCGGCGGAGACACTGAACCACGTAGTGGGGGGCCCATGGAGTGTTGTCACTAAGCAACGGTGGCCAAATTGGACACATAGAGAATCAGTGGGAGGGAGAGCGATGAAGCACATTCCGACAGAGTGCGGTCTGGAGATGCAACACAGCGAATGGCCCATTCCACACAACTGCAGATATGGCTCTGACTCTGGCCTGCTGCACATGAAGTGAAGGCAATGTCAGCGTTAGGAACAGTTCACCTAGGAAACATTTAGACCTCAGAGAACTCTGATGTGTTAAACTTTGCATTTTTACAGCTGCAAACCTGGCCATTACACCACCAAGTGATTAAATATTCAGTTTTACTCGTCCATAACACCATTTTTTTTTCTATTATGTTGCAATGTGCAGTGACCTTCTGAATGCTGAACCTCCAGTGAAGCAGAAAAGCCTCTGATAGGTTCCTTTTTCTGACAATGCTTCCCCTAACATTCATTTTTTAAATGTGCTGAGAGGGCAGGGGATCTGCTGGTTTTGAGGGTAGAGATATACATATATAGAATAATGGGTTATTTGCATTCGTATAGGGTTTCTATACAGCAGCAAAAAGGGTTCTTCTATTGTGACTTTGTCAAATTTGTAATAATATAAAAAAAACTTTTAGGTGCCATATAGAACCTTCTTTCAGAATCTTTAGCGAAAGATATCCCAGGAGACTCCCATTGGTCACCCAGGAGGTAAGCTCTGCCCCTGTCTTCCATACTTGGCAGGATCTGCGATGGCCCATACATTTCAAGACCTGGTCCAACTTTAACTCATGAACTGCACACCTTCAGTCAGAATACTTTTTTTTCCTTCTTCTTTCATTCTTCTTAAAACTGAAGAACTCTTTCACAACACAAAGTTGTTAATGCAAAGGGGTCATTGAGTATTTATGGTTCTATATAGAACCGATTAATTTACTGAAGAATCATTGAATAATCCTCATTTCTAAGTGTGTATGCATACGCATCAAGACTGCCACATGTATCCTGTGTCTGCAATAGCTGTGTGCGTTCACAGAAATGAATGCAATGCATACACATGCGCAGTACACACAAAAAAGCTAGGGGCAGTGCAGGCACACTGCAACATCCAAATGCTGGAAAGCTTTAAAGGAAATGACCAAGTGACCAAGTTTGCAATTACACGTGTCTGTATGATGTGTTCTTGGTTCTTCACAGTGAGAGCTAGCGGGAGATCAGTATTATTTTAAAAGTCGATGCTAGCCAGTGTTCTCTGGTCTTCCCTCTAGTGGAAGCCTGCAGTAACACACATAGCACATAGACAAGTATGTGCACAGTTATTTTCATAATGCATCACATTGTCTACACAAACAAGTGGCCAAACTGCAAGCATGCTTCTAGCCTAATGGCATTGCTTACTGCTAGTGGTGCATTTGAAAATGTAATCATGAAGACTGAAGGTGGACATGTAATTAAAAGCATGTCAGATGGGCAAAAAGGGATTTCAGTCCTTCAGTCAATGTCCTCTCAAATTCAGTTATTTCATCACTCCACATAAAGTACTGTAAAGCTGAAATGCAAGGACATGGAATCTAATTAGGATAAAATGGAGCAGATAAGCATAACCTCATGTCTGCTTGCTATGCTGAAAGAAGAGCAACAAGAAAGTCTTGTGGCTGTAGCTAAAATCCCTGAACTGTGAGCTATTCATAATAAAGGTTTCTCAAAAGGAAGGAGGAAATAAGACAAACTATATCAAATGAATGGCATCTTCAGGTATCATCTAAAAAAGCAGAGAACTACCCTTCATCAAGAGAAATCCTCTTTATATTTTTAAGCAACCTCTGCAACAAGTGATCCTTGCTAAATCAGTGCTTACCCCAAACAGTGCAATGTGCCAAAAATGGTCTCAAGCCTCCATTTGTTGTTTGCAGGAGAGACCAGGCTTCGTCTGTTTACCCTCTTTCCACTGCTATGCTTTGGTGCACTCCCAGAAACATGGAAGAATTCAATTACATGGTGACTGGGGTCCTGACACTGCCTTGCGTTTGTTACAATCATCTCACCGCAAGATATTAAGAGGTCGAGAAGAGGCATGGCAGCCGGAGTGGGGCTGCATGGAGAGAAAGGGCAATGAGGCATGTGGTGGCACCAACAGGCCCACCGGGGCTATGCCTAAGAGATGGTACTCATGGTTAGGAGTGAGAGTGGAGGAAAATGCAATACTTGTTTTCTTGTGCAAGAATCCTGGACAAACAAGTGATCTGTATCTGTACAACAGACGAATGCATTTGCAAGTGAGTGAATGAGAGCTTTCCTCTGCCAGCTCCAAGACATTAAGAGACTTACTCAAGCTCATTGTTAGTTAAGCGTCAGATCAGTACACTGGATTATACAGATACTCTGTAAATCTGTATTGATAGATATCTGTATTTAACAGTGCAATAATAATTAGTTTTATGTTTGAAATCTATGTTTCCCGGTGTCAAAGTGGTGTTGCAGGGAGTATGTACAGCTCCAGGGGTTCGATTTTGTGTTCTCCTCATGTTTGCATGGGCTGTTCATAGGCCTGTCATGATAACTATTATACTATACTATTTTTAGAATAAATTGTCCTACAAATAATGGTATATTATAATATACAATAGTTAATTATTCTCCACAAATAATACAAAATACCACTTAAAACATTCTGAATTGTGCCTCTCAAACCATGCAACCATAGCGTGTATTCAAAAGTAACACTGCCTAAAGAATACCACAGACAGCACCATTTAGGATAAGCAGCAGGGTTGGGTACTGGAGTAAGTACTTTTAAGGGTATCAGTAAAATTAAAATTATGATAGTATCGGTTCTAGTCTAACACACAGTCAGGCAGTGGTAAGCTAAAAGTAATATGAAGTGTGGTTATATCAGTCAAAACCTGATAAAATATCTAATATTAATCTAAAACAAAATATATCTAAAAGCTGAAAAGTGAACTGTATTGTGCATAATATGTGGGTATAAAGAAGGTAACTAAGATTATAATAAATCCATATTTACTATTTACACTGTAACAATCAAGCAACTAATACTGTATGCTCAAACTGCAGCCAAGAAAAACAGAATTATCATGAAAACCTTTACAAATTATGGGTCAGCACATGCACAATGCTGCTAGAACATATCCGTGAATATCACAACTCTACCGAACACAAGATCATTCACATTTTTCGGCGCTCCTCACTCATTCTGAATCATCCTTGTCTAAGGAAGGGCCATTATTGACACCCTCGCCTTTACGTGCACTCTTTTCCTACACAGTACATTTTGATTTAATTTATTTATTATTACTAAGTTGATAAAATGATGACAATCCTAGTTTCTGCAACATTTCTGCAATTGTTTCTGCATCTCCGTATTGCTAACAATACATCTGATACTGACTGAGTTCCTGAATTTCCAAACTCTGATCACATTTTCTGTTTATTTAAAGGCTGACTGGCGTAACAGCACATTTAAATGAACAAGGCATGATGAATATTTATAAAACCTGTGTGAAATGCAATAGAACCCCTCCAGGCACTCCAGGACTCCATGTAATTCCATTTGAAAAGAATCCATTGTTCTGAATAGGGATGCAAGAATCAGTCGACATGCTCAATTGTAAAAAAAATGTATTGATGTATTACTGTTTTTTATAAGCCAGGAATGTAAAACTGGAAGAATAATTCAATGACAGGAAACCTTCTTCAGAAAGAACATTCTATTTCATTCTATAGTTCGTACCAATGGCAGGGCAAAGCACAGTGAATACCTACACTTAAAGCTAAGCTTTCAGATATTCTACTAACAAAGACATGCCCTGTGGGGCAGATACAACAAAAACAATCTGCTCACATGTAAGACACTCTCATTCCTCATCACAATCACCAAGACATTAGTGCCTAGTGTAGACCTAGTGACACTTCAGAAGCTTCCAGACCCTATCCAGTCATGCCCAGGCTGTGAGACACATTAGATTAGGCATCCTTCTTCTGAGAAGCCCCATAACTAGCGTGGGTACTGGCTATTGCTGGTTGTCAGTGTAATACCTCCTGCTAGCAATGATTTGTCCTACTGTCAGTTGCCAGAATAACACCCATACTGGTTGTCCTTCTCTAGCCCTTCTGCTGATACCGTCCCTGCAGAAGGACCTCCTGGGGCACAGCATCAGCAGGATGAAATCCTTTGTTCCCTTCATGTTGACACCTTATCTACAGCAACAGATTCGTTTTTTAGACTGTTTTCCAATGCAAGACCCTGTGGATGGCTCTCTGTTGGCTACCCAGGAGGAAGCCTTTCAGTCCAGCTTGTACTTCTCAAGTGCAGATGCACAGATGACACTCTATTTTAATATTTTAAGGCTTGCATGCCAGCATGATTTCACACAGTCTCACACTATATCAGTTTTTGCCACAGTTTTGCACATTTTGAATGTTTGCATGACCTGTTCGTTTTAAAGCACTTACGTTTCATGTTGTGCACAAACAAAGATAATGAATGCTGATATCCTGAAGGACTACCTTTGTTTTTGTTTTTTTTAAACATTACTTCTGGTCACATGCAGTTCATGTGGTCTACCTGTTAAAGGGTCTCAGTTCTGTCTTGTTATAAGCTCTGAGGATCTTCAGCAGCTGTATACAGGCTACCAAAGAGTACACAATTGTTCAAAAGGTACAAAAGTATTCTCACAAGCAAATGGATGGAAAATACTTATCAAGAGCAAAGAGTATAAAGTTCTTCATAACAGAAAAAGCTATAAAAATTATTCCAAAGAACAACTGGTATAAAGGTTTTTCCACAAGCACAAATTCTTCACACAAGCAAAGATTATAACATTCTTCCCAAGAGTAACTAGTATAAAATTATTCTCAAGAGCAAATAATATAAAATTCTTAAAGAGAGTAAATTGTATAAAATTCTTCCCAAGAGCAATGGGTATACAGTTCTTCTCAAGAGCAAAAGCTAAGCATTTTTCTGAAGTGTAAAAGCTATAAAATTCTTCTTAAGAGCAAAGGCCATAAAATTCTTCTCAAAAGCAAAGAGTATAAAATTCTCCCTAAGAGCAATTTTTATACAGTTCTTCTCAGGAATAAAGGCTATAACATTCTTCTCAAGAGCAAAGAGTACAAAATTCTCCCCAAAAGCAATGGCTATACAGTTTTTTTTTTCTCAAGAGCAAAGGCTACACATTTTTCTCAAGAGCAAAGGATATAAAATTCTTCCTAAGAGCAAAGGCTACAATATTCTTCTAAAGAGCAAAGAGTACAAAAATTTCCCTAAGAGCAAAAGTATAAAAATATTCCTAGAGAAAATGGTATTTAATTTTCTCAAGAGCAGAGAGTATAAATTAATCTCAGTAGCATATGCATGGAAATACTTCTCAAGGACAAAGGGTACAAAAACTGGCCTCCTTGTCAAGTTGGGTTCTTGCTAATCCTTGCTTTCCAGGGATTAGGCTGTGCACAATTACCGGAGTCAACTTGTTGATAAGACATTATTAGTTGCAGATGTGGTAAGAGAACTTGCATGTGGACATTGCAATTACAGTCTTACCATGGAGAGGACTGAAAATCAGTGCACAGCAACTGTAGCACCATGGCCAAGACAGGATTAGTCCCTTTCTGTAAATACTCTGAGGGTTATTTAATCACTTTGGAGGGTCACCACTGAAACACCAGGCTGAAAAGAAAATTGACCCCAGAAATAAGTTACTGGAAAATGGCCAAGGACACCCATGGGGATCTGAATCATGTGAAAGAAACATATTTAGACATCTCATTCTAAAATCTATAGGTTATAAAGAGAAAATGAAACTGTCCTCACCTCAAATATTTAGCATGGCAAGGCCACAGACACATAAGGGTTTAAATATATTTCTAATTCTGCATCTTAAAAGATGCCTTGTACAAGTGATTTCTACTACACAGGGACTACAGTGTTCTTGCCAATGCAGCATATATACAAATCCTATGCATAATGAATGATCATGGTATACTAGTTCAACGTCTCAATATCTACCTTCAAGAGTGAGATGATAACATGGCAAAGAAGCACTTGGGCCCTACAATATCAGTAAGAGTTGGAAAAAAGGCAAAGTGACTGACAGCAAAATGTATCAAAACAATAATTTATTCAGCACAGACTACAGAGGGTTAGTGATATCTGCCATATTACAGAAGCAATAGCAGACCCAGTTAATGTATTCACTCTCAGGCACTGCCTGGGGACAGTGTTTTCATGTCACCAGCCAAGAGCTGTTGGTTCCACTGTGATTCTGTGCATGAACAGTTTGTCTAGAGTGGAGTGAGACAGAGACAAGCGAGCATCGCAGTGCTTTGAAATGGGCATATTCCCTGGTCCAATATCTATCAATATAGCTCTCTGCAGCTTGATGAAGTGTTAAACCATGCAGCACTTGTGTGGACGATGCATTCTCATGCTGTTCAAGTAACAGTCAAAACATATTTCTTCAACCCCCCCCCCCCACACACACACACACACACACCCCCCCGGCTCTACTCTTCTGGATGATTGAACAGCCGTTTGTCCAAGAAGGGACCAGATCATTTATGTGCCATTTTCCCAGGGGCCACGAGGAACATGTTCCCACTATGCATCTAATGTATAGTCATCCTTTTCTTCAGCACTGGTGTTTTTAGGAGGCACCTTCATACAAGGCCCGGGAGAGGGTATATTGATGATTAATCCACCCCTGGAGGACGACAGCACTGGACAGGTAAGCAGGTTTGGGTATTATGAACTGGTTCTTCTTCCATCTGACAATTTACACATTAATACATCAGTAAAGAATTCATTTTTATCCTGAGCAGAGAATGAAGACACAAACCATCTGTCTGTTGATCTCTGCTCTGTGATTGCATATCTGGACTGATCATGTGTGCATGTACATTGGCCTTCCCCATGAGACAAGACAAAACATTTAGGTAAAAGTATAATCAGCTGAAAATATTAGCTGAAATGCTGACAGCCAGGGTCAGCAGGTGTGGACCTGCCATGTTAAGAGACACTGCATCCAGGCTCAGCAGGGTTGGAGCAGGCAGCAGAACTGTAGACAGGTAAGGACAGGAGAAGATTATTAGAGTTTAACACAGCAGTGTGCAGCAGCGCAGAGGCTTCTCATGCTCCTGGTAAAAACCCAGGTTTTAATGTCTTTCATGTTGGATCTGAGGTTGACTTCACTGGCCTTAAGCATGTGACATAAAGGCTAATGCTAACAGACCACTGATTCCATCTGTTTCTGGCTATTTAGACAACAAGCTAGACCTTCTGTGGCTGAGGATAAGTGTATTCGAGGAGATGAAGAACTGTGCTATACTCTGTTTTTCAGAAACATGGCCAAATAGCAACATCCCGAACTTTCAGATTTTGTTCCTTCCGTGTGGAAGCTATCAGGGGAAAGCCAAGCAAGGCGGCTTATGCATCTGTCTATGTAAACAAAGGTTGGTGCACAAACTGTATTATGATAAACCGGTTATAGAACAGCTGACTGCGAAGTGTCAGACACACTATTTCCCATCTCCTTGAGAAGGGTTGGACACTTTTCCACTCTGGAGTTGCCCTTGGCAAAAGGCACCGGGCAGGAATGGGCATATTTGTGGCCCCCCATCTTGTATGTTGTGGACGAAACGGTAGTGCTCATCATGGATTGTCCATAACTAACACCATGTTCAGGCATAAAGGTGCCCATATGTGCTCCTGGCACCAAGACACCTTAGGTCGTAGTTCAATGATCGACTTTGTTGTTGCATCATCTGAGCTGCGGCCGTATGTTCTGGACACTTGGGTAAAGAGAGGGGCGGAGCTGTCAACTGACCACTATCTGGTGGTGAGTTGGCTACGTTGGTGTGGGAGGATGCCAGTAAGACCTGGCAGGCCCAAGCGTATTGTGAGGGTCTGCTGAGAATGCCTGGCGGAATCTCCTGTGAGACAGAGTTTCAACTCCCACCTCCGGGAAAACTTTGAACACATCCCGGGGGAGGAGGGGGACAATGAGTCCGAGTGGGCCATGTTCCGTGCCTCCATTGTTGAGGCGGCTTACCGGAGCTGTGGCTACAAGGTCGCCGGTGCCTGGCGTGGCGGCAACCCTAGAACCAGCTGGTGGACATCAGCTGTGAGGGATGCTGTCAGGCTGAAGAAAGAGTCTTATCAGGCCTTTTTGGCCTGTGGGACTCCAGAACCAGCTGACAGGTACAGGTGTTCCAAGCGGCACGTGGCTCGGGTGGTTGCCGAGACAAAAACTCGGGTGTGGGAAGAGTTTGGAGAGACTTCAGTCTTTGGAGAGTCTTTGGAAAAAGACTTCAGTATGGCTTAGAGGTGATTCTGGTCCACCATCCGGCGCCTCAGAGCAGTATGCCACCAACACTGTTTACAGTGAGGGGGGTGTTCTGCTGACCTCAACTGGGGATGTCATGGGTCGGTGGGCAGAGTACTTCAAAGACCTCCTCAATCCCACTAGCACGTCTTCCACTGAGGAAGTGGAGCCTGGGGATTCTGGGTTGGATCCTCCGATCTCTGGGGCTGAGGTTACCAAGGTGGTCAAAAAGCATCTCGGTGGCAGAGCACTGGGGGTGGATGAGATCTGTCCGGAGTTCTTTAAGGCTCTGAATGTTGTGGGGTTGTGTTGAGTTACACGACTCTGCAATATTGCGTAGACATCAGGGTTGGTTGTTTCCCAAATATAGAGGCATCACACACTTAAGCCTCCCTGGTAAGGCTTAAGAGTGTGATCCAGGAGGAGAAGTGTGGTGTTCTCCCTGGTCGTGGAACACTGGACCAGCTCTACACTCTCAGTGGAATCGTAGCGGGTGCATGGGAGTTTGCCCAACCGGTCTAAATGTGCTTCGTGGATCTGGAGAAGGCATTCGACCATGTCCCTCGGGGAGCCCTATGGGGGGTACTCCGGGAGTACGGGGTACCAGGCCCTATCTAGTGAGGATGCCTCCTTTACGCCTCCCTGGTGAGGTGTACTGGGCCCCCACGACCCAACCCCAGATAAAGCGGCAGAAAATGGATGGATACCACCAGATGCTAAAGCAAATTATGCAGTAAATGAGCTACATGATAACATCAGCTCACTTCATTGGCTGGTGTTTTTAACCATGTATACCTGACAGTATACAAGGTTTTATCAGCATGTCACAATTCCAACATGGGGAAGTAAAATGGATTGTGTTTATTCCAGCATATGAGACACATACGCTCTATGTTACAATTCAGTACACAGTGGGCAGTGGGCACCTGAGTAAACACCTACTCAAACAAAAAATCTATCTAAAATGTGAAATGTGTATCAGATTTGATAACCTGAAAGCGGAGTCCCTGCCTCTAATGTTAGCAACATGCCGGCAACTACTGCTGATGTATCGGGGACACAGGTGAACTGAGGATTAGCTGGCAACATCTAACTGTAACAGTATAGAATACAGCTCTACTGCTGCTGAAATCTGAAGTCACACTCTTTATTCAAGCAAATAATGAACATTCATAGTTGAATTTCTAACGAAATCAACAAAAGCCACTTCCACCTGGTGACATGTATGTGCTCCATCTTCCATTGTGGAAAGATTCCGACTATCACTGTATCAAGTGTTGCCATGTGTCCCATCACTGCACTAAAGAATAAGTATAAAACGTTCCTTGTTGGTGCTTTTTCCATCTGGAATATGAAGTCTGGATCAGGAAGGACTCGTTTTCAATATAAGAGACAACATAACAGAAATGATATCTGACTTACAATCTCCTTAATGTGACTGCTCATTCAAAATGAGTTTCTGGACACTAACAAAATAAATGTCTATGACGTGTTAGCTTTCTAAGACTGCACTTATTACATATAAATTAACTGCATCAACATCAGCGAGGCCTCATATCATTACTAAAGCAAGCGGCAGAAATGGAGGACACTCGTTCTCAGACAGACTATACCTGTACACATTTATAGAGTACCTCTTTCTGTCACTGTCTGTATATCCCTTCACCTCCACCACCACCGCCTCCACCTCCCACAGTTAATCTCTCCAGCCAGATATAGATGCATACGGTAGCTTGCCATCTCTGCATATGTCCCCCCTAACCACACAGAGTCTGGTAGCACTCACACAGACTCCACATCCACACCAGCCTTTCATGCATTCACTGCGTGGCTGCATTTCGACCATTCCCTCTCATTCATCTGCTTCCCTTTCTATCCATTGTCTCACACTGCCATGCCATGTAGCAGCTTCCTTGCATCCTGCTCCTTATAGATTTCACAACCAAGCACACTACAAAGAGATTGAAAGCTCTGCAACACCATCTTGTTCACAGTAAAAAAAAAATGTATTTCTCGTGGTGTGGAAATGGTGTTAGCAACAGCTAATAACAGAACAGTACTCTCAGTAAGGTGTTACATACATATTTTCATATGTACCGTCAAACTTAAATGTCCCAAGCCTCTCACAACCTATGTGTTGACCCTGCTTGCAGGACCATTAATGTACACTTTAAAATGCCCTTCAAATTTTAATCAGCCATGTTATCAATAATTAATGCATCAGAAATTAAGCCCTGCACTGTGCTGGAAAAGGCAGCCATGTGAGGGTTTGGTGGTGTACCCTGCTTTTCATCATTTAAACACACAGAGAAAAGTGAAGGACATGTTGGGCTGTCAGAGCCGTTGATTGCTGATGATGCCACAAAGGAGTCTGCGTATTGTCTGTCATTTGCCGAACTTCTTACATGACAGCTCTGAGCTTGATTTCTCCCCTGAGGATATGGAAATAGCTCAGCAGACAGGCTAAGATCTAGATAAGATGTCCTCATTTTTAGTAATTTGTTTGTCAGATATCATACAATGTTTTTAAATGCCAGCCTTTCATACTTGCATCACTATTTTATTAGGTTTGTGTAACAGACCAAATGCAACACCAAAATACATCAAATGTATAAAATAACATGCTATGAAAAACAACAAATCACTCATCCATTCAATCCTATATGCTTGTCCTAGTAAGAGTGGAGGTGTGTCTGGAGCCTACCACTATGTAATCAGTGTGCTCAGGGTAGGAATACCTCCTGAAATGTGTGCCAGTCCATCGTAGGCCAACACACATGCAACTATTCGCGCAATTAGGAGAAGTTTATCACGGTCAAACCTCAGATGGGCATGTTTTTAAAAGGGGGAAACGTCTCACAGACCCACAGTGAGAATCAGCGAATGCCAAAGGACCCTATTTCACTGGCAGAGGCCATTAGACAGTATTCATTGTCACACCAAAACACTTGAAACAGGTCAGTTCATATGTAATGAATATAAAACATATGACCTTAAAATAAATGATGAACAAAAAGTACTTTTTCATGATATTCTAGTTGTGTTTTTTTTTTTGACAGGCACTAGAATAGTTCCTAATAGGTACTGGTTTAAAGTGTTCAGCAACATCCTTAAAGCATGACTATTTAGTAGCATAAGTTAATGTAAAATAGGGATGTTTTTAAAAAGTCATTTTGACCCCCAATCAGATTCAGTGCTGCCCGCACAGTCTATTAGACACACCATCTAGTTACTCCCCCTTTTAGATGTAAAGCTCATGTTTTTCTGCAGTCTGTGTTGGTCCTCCACCAGTCGTTAATTAGTGCTCACAGGTCACAGTTGGCAGGATAGTTCTGGTTGGTGGAATATTCTCAGTGCAGCAGTTACAGTGGGCAGCACTGCTGTGTGTGATCCACTGTGTCCAGCACAAGACACACTAACACACCTCCACCATGTCAGTGTCAATGCAGCGCTGAGAACGACCCACCATCCACATACTGTCTGCTCTGTGGTGGTCCTGACCACTGAAAAACCAGGGTGAAAGGAGGATAGCAGAGTGTGCAGAGAAACAGATGAACTACGGTCTGTAATTACAGATCTTTTAAGTGTTAGTGTACGGTAAGGGGAGCCGATAAAATGAACAGTGAATGTACAAACAAGAAGGTGGTAATAATGTTGTGGTTTATATGTGTATATTAACCGTGTCTCATTCTAAAAACCTTTCATATTTATTGTGACATTTTAAATAGGTGTATTAATAATTAAAAAAGACCCATTCTGCTGTTCAGTGTTTATCAACCAATATAACAAAAATGTGTCCATGATTCTGCAATGTGAGGATGATTTGCAAAATCCCTAGGATTAAGAAATAGACAAATCTTTAACTGAGTGGAGCGCTCATTAAAAAAAGACTTTTTTTCCACTTTCAGTGTGTGAACTCTCAACTGTATGTTTGGCATAATCAAAAACTACATGGAAAAGTTGCTGAGCCCTTCATTATGATAACTATACTAATATAAGGTAGGTTCTCTGAACCAAATCTCTTCATGGCTAAAATTCTGCTTGGTCTTTGCCCACCTCAAGGTTGGACGTGCATTCTTGGTTGCTCACCACAAGTGTACAGAGTATTTCAGCCATTCTATCACCAGGCCGTCTCTGTTGACCTTGCACATCAAGGTATTTCCGTCTGCAGAACTGCCACTCGCTGGATGCTTCTTCCTTATTACTCCATTCTGAACAAACTCTGCAGACAGTGGTTCTGAAAATCCCAGGAGATCAGCAATTCCAGAAATACTTAATCCAGCTTGCCTGGTGCCAACAATCATTCCACACTCAAAATCACTGAGTTCACATTTGTTCCCCAAAGGATTGTTGATGGTGAACATTATCTGAACCTGTTGGCGCATGTCTGCATGACATTAGGTGTTTCACAGCTGCCGCATGATTGGCTGGCTAGATAAGTGAACTGATATCTGACATAAAATGTAGCCGTTCATTATTAGAATAAAGGCTTTTGACTTTCTTTACTTAAATTCCAGTAAACATGAGTAAGTGGGACCAGTGACTGAACTTTCCCCCAAGGTTCTAGCTCATTTTGCCCCACAGGTTTAGCAAATCAGAGGTACACTGTCACTAAAAGATGCATTCTATTTCATTACTCTATTAAGTAACTCCAAACTAAATGTAAGGTAACATGACAAAATAATGCACAGTTTCTGAGATACAGATACTGGGTCAACTTACCCACTGGCTCATCTTACTCCACTCTGCCCTACATGACTCCACATGCTACTCACCGACCATGGTTTACAATAATATCTATTACTGTCTTTAGTGTATAATCCATCCCTGTGCTCTACTGAAAGCCTGAACATCATTAATGGTATCTACTGTTACTTGTCCAGCAGTGCTGAATGGACAATAAGGAGGAACAACCTGCTTGGGAACAGAAGATGTGATGTGGTGTAAACATATCAGTAACTAACTATGAAAATATGAAGCTCCAGACCTATTGTAATCTGAATATCGCAGATGACTGATATGCAACCTGATATGGCCATGCTTCAGTGGTGAAGGTTAACATGTTAACAGAAGGCACATTTTCTGTTTACCACTTAGAAAAACACCCACCATATCATAACGAAACTGAATTCTTCTTGTGAATTGGTGTGAATCGTCGCCCCCCCTAGTCTCATTTCCCATCCCCAGCTGGATCAAAAAAATCGGTTCACCCATTCCCAATTGACGACCCACTCCCAAAGACAGAAGCAAGGCTCAACACATACCACTGTGCACTATAGTTAGTAATGACTCATGCAAAGACCATTTTATTTGTTTGGGAACACGCCTGTGAGTCTCAGGCTGAGTGTGAAAACAGAGCAGAAAAACTTTGGAGATGCTGGGAGCGATAATGAGTTATATTTTAAGAACACGACTTGGCCATGAATATTTAACAAGCAGCACTCAAGCACCAAAAATAAGGTTGTTATTCATTTAATAGTCTGTGAACAAGAGCGATATCACTCACCTTCAGCAAGCCACCCCATTTAATACAGTATACCTAATGTACAGTCTTTAACAAACCTGGGGTGTTATGGGACATGTACACATGAGGACACGTCGTATATGTGCCCACAGGCTTTTAATCATATTAGCAATGTAGATGAGTATGTGGGTTTAGAGAGATCATTACTCTGTTATGATCTTTTATTACATCACAGATTCACAGCCATACACAGACATTCTTTTCCTCATCAGTTGAGCATAAGAAGCCTGAAATTACAGTGGGATGGGATGCACACACATTGTGATCTGAGTTTGAGTTTGTTTGGTTTGATCGTCAGATTTGTCATCAGCACTGTATTATATATAATATCTGTAGAAGCTATCACACATTCATTAGACTGTATATAATACACAACATGTGACAAATATCGTGACAAAATTATGACTAAATCCAACTGGATTATCATTACAAAGTGTTTCAAAATAGCAGAGAATGGTTTATAGACCTAGGCAACACGAAGCAAACTGAATCTAACACCAATTTTGGCACAGAGATTCCACTGAATGAGTGATCATTCAAACTAGATCACAACCTATGATATGAAAACTCCCCAAAATATCAATGAAAGTATATAAAATAATCATAATATCTGCTTATGTTTTATTCATTAGATAAATTTAAACCAAGTGAAACAAGCACATTTTGCCTACTCTGTATGGCTATGTTATATAAAAGCTATACATACACATATCAGCCACAACATTATGACCGCCTCATTGTTTCCAACTTTGTACACATTTGAATAACCTTAAATAATTCTCTAGACCATATGTACTGTAGACTGAAGACCATCTGTTTCTCTGCATACTTTGTTAGCCTCCGTAAAACCTGTTCTTCAATCACTCTATCCACTCAATGTCCATTCTATTACACACGCCTACCTAATTGGCCCACCTTGTCGATGTAAAGTCAGAGACAGAAGATCATCTGTTTCTGCACAATTTGTGTTGGTCATCTGACCTTCTCAGATGTGCTCACAGGATATGTCCAGCAGTGACACTGAGTGGTTTAAACACCCAATGACCTTTATTATTTATGTGTGTTCGTTATGTATTTATTAGTATTGTCTGGGCTCACAAATCGGAATTTTGATCCCTTAAAGAGATAGGAGCATCTCGCTTTCAGTGTCCATCAGATGCTCTTTATCGCTCTAAAACGACAAAACAGCAAAACTGGAGATTTAATTTCCCACAGGGCATTTACATTTTGAGCCGATATTTAGTGAGTAAATAAAGTCATCTGTGGTGTTTTCGGGAACTTGTGTAGACACAGAGTTGAATGAGGTGGAGGTACACGTCCATCATCCTGATGCCCTGAGTAAACATGCTGATCGTGCTCATAGTGACAAGTCGAGGGCATGACACTGGTTAGATATGGTCTTACAGTTTGTAAGGATACATTGCAAAACACAATACTATGATACGCAAGTGTTTTTTTTTTTTCTACCATTTATAGACCACCATATATTTCTGTGACCTCATACTGTGTCTTACACAAAGACTGCAATGCACACTCAGATTCATTTGAGTTTGTTCATTTGCACTTCATCTATTATTAAAGATGTACATAAACATTTACTATTCATGAGTGGAATTGGAAGCAACTAAGTTGAAATGAAGCTCTGAATACTGCAGCGAGTGCAATCACAATATGCTTTAGGCATGCATTTTACAAATCTGCTCTCTTTTTTTCCTCCATTAATCTCTGTTATTTAATGGAGTGAGCATTCAAACAGCCTTAGTAAATAGCAAAAACCAAAGACTAATTTAGAGAACACAATAAGTGGGATTCATATCCAAAACAAGCCGGTTTAGTACAACACGGACAGACGAGGGGGGGAAACTCAACTCTGTGGGGAAATAAAACTGTTCTGCCTGCTTTGTTATTTAGCAGTTATGACTAAAATTAATTATATTTGCTGTTTTTGTCTAAATATCATGCATTCTTTGTGTGGTAAATAAATGCCTGGAAGGGGGCTTTTCAGTTCACACACCTGACTGCGGTTGCTATGGCTGCAGAGAACCCAGGGCTGTCATATTTTAGTAATGCAATGCTTTTCTCCAAACAAAAACAAAAAATAGTGTTTTTCACAACTGTCCAGGACTGAGGTCTAAGTAACTACAGTCATTTGAAAAAAATAGGACACCATGAATATCTCCTATTTTTATATACATAATCAAACATATGGACATTTTAACTAAATTTAGAGATGGATTAAGAGATGGTAAATAAACTATCATCATGGTCAGCAAGGGTCCTACAGGTAGTTCTCACCGTAGCTGATGTCAAAGTGCAGTTTTGACCAACTGAAAGAGACCATGCAAATTGATAGCTGCATCTACAACTCTGTACTGTACCTATGCTGCTGCTGGAACCTTAATTTCCCTGAAGGAACCCTCCCAAGGGATCAATAAAGTTCTATCCTATCCTATCCTATCCTATCCTATCCTATCGTATCCTATCCATCTTTCTGAACGCATCAGTTCTTTGCATCTGATACCCCTCACTTCAATAATCAAGAGCAAACCAAACTAATGTCTGGGGTTCAAATAAGACAGTGTCCTCCAAAATTCCCTCTAACTTTAATCGTCTGTCGAAAGAAACCTTCATTTCTGTTCATTTTATATTTCAATTCATTTTTAAAAGACATTTCTTCAGATGTATTACCTGCATCATTCAAGGTCTTCACTGTGTAAAAAGTAATTTTTTCATACAGCTGTGTGTAACATTTCAGTCCTTTACAATTCTCAAAATGTCTATTTACTAGCAGTGGCTCATGCTTTTTACCTAACTGGGAAACAGCCCTCTCATAGCCCCCTGAATTTGAAGAGCAAGGCTTTTGGTAATGCAACCTTATGAAAGTGGCAGTTAATAAAGGACACATTGTGCCTTTTATAGAGAGCATTACCTTTTCCACCCTCCTCCCCTCCACTTCCTGTGGCGATGGCTGCCTCCCATGAAGCCGTAATGTATGAGATTTGTCAGTGTCAATTTTACAGCTAATCTCTCTGGTCCACCTCGGCCCTCCCATCTACCGCCCATTAATTCTGTACAGCCTTATACACCAGATAGAGTGAGAATGGCCGATGCTGAAAGGAAGGGGGGCTGCATTCTTGGAAGTTATATAAGACGTGGTTGTAGTGTTCGGGACCTTCATGCTGCTGCAAACACACCCTGTGTGTTACACTGAATATAACAGTATGCACATGTTCGGGCACCGGGCCTGTTCGTATGAGAAATAGATTGATTGAACATTATTGTCATTGCTGGCTACAATACAAGGTAACAAAATGTAATTAGTCCCTCTGGAAGAGCTGCTACAGCCTGCAGTGTATTAATTAAGCAATAAAAAATGTAAGTGTTATGGTGGATTGTTTTCCATTCACACACTTTCAGCTTCCCAACATCTGTTCCCACTGTGGTTTTTTATCACAATGTAGATATTAATATCAATATATTGCCCAGCTTTACTGTGATGGTTTGAACTGAAAACACATACCCTTACACCTGACCACTTCTGGTAGAGATGCTCTTGTATCTTCTCCAGAATGATTGTACAGTGTGTGGCCAGGGTGGGAGGAGTACGTGAAGATGCTGCAAGCTCTGCACAAACAGTGCTGATGGTGAATGTCTCCAGTCACCAGTCATGCACCACCAATATTTCACCACCACAGTGTTGCTGCTGTAGCACACAGTTGGTCAGGATCCTCTTGAAGGTGCAGAGGTAGACCTTTGTTAGGATCTGATGAGACAGAATAAATGGTCCTTTCTCAGTCTCTACAGAAATTAAAGATGCTGCTGTGCCTTCGTAACCAGACAAGGTGTTGAGAAAGATCCTGAGAATTGAGGATGTCCAGGAACAGAAAACATGCTCTACCTCGGTCCCATTGATTTGGACAGTGAAATCTGGGCAGCTTTGGTTCTTCCTGTAGTCCACAATGAGCTTTTTTGTCTTGGTGCAGAGAAAAAGGTTGTTGGTGGAACATCAAAATGTCAGGTGCTGGATCTCCTTCCAATAGGCAATACAAAGTTCTGATATGCCCAACCACTATGTCTACAAAATTAATCATGATGTTGAATCTATTCAGAGATCTACATGGTCATGGTTGAACATGGCGCTGAGCAGAAGGTTCAGCACATAGGCCTGCAGAACAACAGTGTTCAGAGGACATGTGACAGCCTAACCTCACGGGCTGGAAACTGTTTGTCAAGATGTTCATGTGGAGGTGCTGGTGAACAGCCTGGTGGAGATGACTGTGTTGAAGCTGAAGCCAATTAACCGCATATATTGTAGATAATGTGAACAGTTCAGCGACTAAAAAACAAAAATTAAAGATGGAACATTTTAAGCCACATTTGGTGAATTCTTTTCTTTTGTTCAAATTCAGAAAAGGAGGTTCTATTCTTAGGGCAAGATTTACAAATATTTTTATGACTCAAATTGTATCCCAACAATCAGCAGCCATATTTTTCTCTAGGCAGCTGCCTAGCAATGTGAACATTAAAAGCTCTGAGGATGGAGCAAAGCCTTTACCTCTGTTTATAATGCAGTGAAGAAATGGCAGTTAGCAGGAGCAGTGGAGGTCAAGTTCAGTTCTGAAAGAACAAGATCATTTTCAGAGCAAACTGCTTGTAGGCCTTCTAAAAAGCCTAATTAAATCCCCTGGCTTTTTCTATTGAAACATGGCTGTAATTGTAAACTTTTTCATAATAAACACACATTTCTGTTCACACATTCCTAAATTTGCCCACCAGATTCTTTAGCACATGAGTAGCCAGTGCATCCATCTGCATCCATATAAAAGCATGTCTTAATTTAGCTATTTTCTGTATCTAGACCAACTACATCTGCAGAAATATACTCCTACTCCCTCATATTTTACATAACTACACAGTCAACAAGGCATGAATCCTGAAATCCCACCAGACTCTGTACAGATCAATATATAAAAATGCTATTTTTTGGCCACAAACGGCCACGAAACAAGGATCAATATCCAGTTTGTATAATATTTCACTGCTGTGTTCTGAGAATTATACCAGCCAGCATCTAGTCAGGCATAGCGTACTCAGTAAAATCAAATAAAATCTATAACAATTGACCTGCAAGCTTGTAAAGTATCACAAATACAAGTATCATAAATATGAACTATATACATCTCATATATTTTTATTTTTAATATGTACACAGATTGTGGACCTAAAATATATACACACATACCCAAACATTTGGACATATAGAGAAACTGGTGAACTCAGACATGATGAGAACACATGAAATTCCTTACAGACAGCAACCCGAGATTGAACCCACAACCCCAGGTGCCTGGAGCTATTTGACACGTGCACTACCTGCGGCGCCAGCGAGAAGGTACAGTATATTACAGTACAGTACAGTACAGAGGAAATAAGGTGCCGATGTAACTGGGGTGGTAGTATTTTAGACAATATGGTAACTAAGCACTAAATTAGACCAGCCTGGTAATAGACAGCAGAGTTAGTAGGTCAGCTAGCAGTCCACAAATCAACTGAACAAGCATCTTACTACTATCTCAATTTTAGTTTAGTACAGTTAATGCCTGCTGCTAGTTTGTTGAATTTTGCCTAGTATTATTTAACAAAACAATTCATACATTAGTGTGAATGTATGGATAAAAATGGATGAAATTAAGAAATGCTACTGTTATCAGATACTGTTCATTTTTTTGTTGTTTTGTGTTTTTATTTTTTTATTCAGACGGTCAGTTATTTTTTGATCTGGTCACTCTTCATGCAGTAGCTTCTGCCTTGTATGTAATGAATGGCAAACCATTTTAGCCTGCAATGCCACTAGTGATACAACAAGCCGAGGTAGGGCTGGGCGATATGAACAAAAAAAATCATATCCCGATATAATTTAGCTGAATGGCAATAAATGATATATGACATAATATATGAAGTGAATAATACACTGTGGAAAAAATTATGAAATTCTTCATTTCTTCTTCATACACACCAAGTCTTATGCCCCCTTCATAGAGTGAGAGTGAGAATGTGAATGGGTGCAGAGGCTGAAAAAGGTTTCTGATTGAAACACAACATTTAAAAATTCAATTTAAACAATATCACTTCAGCCCATATTCCCCTGTTCGTATCCTGATATTGATATAAATATCTATAAAAGGTTATGGAGGTTATATTAAAACTCAAAAAACATTTTTTAAATCAAAGTCTGATAAAAAAAAAACAAAAAACACTTTGATAGGTAGGACTTTACAGGAATGAACTTCCATTCTTATTTCAACCAGTAGTTTCCTGTTTCCTTATTTACAACATCTCAACATTGTTGTGATTGTCTGATTGTACTTAGGTACAGCAGAGTAAAAGCTAACAAAGTTTAAAATCCCATAATCTCTCAGCATACCAAGAAAACAACACTATCGGGTAAGATTCAAGAACTTCAAGACAAGTTCTTGTTAAAGTGATAACAATACAGTCACAATTTTTTGTTTCATTGTGATGTTTTATTTTTTGCCACTGATATATCGCCCAGTCTTAATTTTGTGTATTATCTATGAAATTGATTAAAATAATATGGGATCTACTGACCAATAAAACTAGTTTGATTAGTCATATTGCCAGGGCAACTTATTTTTAATGGTAAAATGACGAGTATCATTTCTAGTTTTAGATATTGATAATAGTCTTACTAGTAAAACAATTATTGTATCTAAAGAAACTGCACATATCTTGAATGCCCATTACATACTGGTCAACTACTCAATAGTGTTACGGAGAAGTATAATTCGTTTCTTCCGCCATTCTCTCATCACCAGTTTTTGTCCAGATCATGTACACAGACTAAAATTGAAATTAAATATTAAAAGCATACATTCTCAGCATGACGGCACAATTGTTCTTCAGACCACCCACTCAGAGAACTCGGAGAACCTGACATGCAATCATGTATTCCACACCCACCAAAAAACCCATAATAACACCAGAGGGCAAAGCTTATATGCACTTAGTGTCCACTGAACTGAACCTAATCCACATGTAAACAGCCCGAGTCAGTGGGGACGGGTAACATTTACATGTTCAGTATTCAGTAGCCACGCACGCTCTTTTCATACAGCAGTTAAATTAACATTTCACTTCGAAAGGTCAGCGCTCCTCGCGCTCTCCACACAGTTTCCACTTGTTCAGAGTCAAATATCAACCAGCATTCACCAGCCATCGGAGGATTCCCCTCGCCACAGAGAGACAACACTTCGCTGTAGATGTGCTCTGGAAAACACACGTGTGGCTCCTGCTTATTGGTGTTTAATGGGGAAAAGAGTACAGTGGGCTGTGATGTGTACCTAAAAAATGACACTTGATGGGTGGTCAGTGATGTGTGAAATTGCAGCACAGACTTTAAAGAAAGTGCTGTGTATACAGTTCAAGACAGAGCCTGATTAAGATGGATATGCAAATCTATGAATTGCAATGAGCTAGACGCTACCCGGCTAAATATTTGCATTACTGAAGAAGGTTGAGGAACAGACTGGCAAGATTTTAAGCAGTGTAAAAGCAATCCACTGAGCAAGCACCAATATCAGAACACTGATAATTCCTCACATTTGGGAAGAACACTGAAGAAAGAGGATTTCATTGAACTAAGAGGAAAGTCACTGCTTGAAGGCAACCGTTTTGGTTATTCTATTACCACACCTTCTTTAATTATCATTGATTCTGTTTATCTTATCACTGAATACCTCAACAGCTGGGCAATACCATTAACATTTACAACCTCTTTTAGCCCAAACAGTGCCATGTAGTTGCTAGGCCCAGTTGTTTTAATAGTTTAACAGGAATGAGTATCTAAAGATGTTTTAAAAAGTATCTTTTAAGTATCCGCCAACATGTTGTTTACTAAAATGTTCATATCCAACAAATAAATATGCTTGATAATTACCTCTGCCGTTCCATTCTATATTTAAAAGAAATAGTTTTGGCACAGAAAACAAGTGAACAAATAGAACTTTGTAAGCTGGACTGATGTTCTTTCGTAAACATAAATCCAGCAAAACCAAACCAGGGCTGTAAAACAAAACTCTAAACTGTTATGTAACAGTATTGACTCATATATGCACACCCTCAAAATTTACATAAACCCAGCCCAATAGTCAAATCCTGTCAGGGCCTATTTGAGTCATCATCAAAGGAAACAGCCACTTTGGGGGGATATAGGGTTTAAATGCGTGTAGTGAGTTTTCAGAGACTCGTTTGGCCACAGGGCACTTTCCAGAAAAGAGTAAGAGTAAGCTAAAGCCAGGGAAGCAAACAGTTATGACAAACTAAAAGCTAACCCCAGCTGAAGGAAGTGCTGCCAACGTCCTTATAGGAAAGTCTGGTCACTCGAAGACCCTCTTTGCAACACTGTTAAACAGTTATTTCAAGTCACCCAACAGCAGACTCTATATGAAAATAGAAACGATCTAAATCCTCAAAACTGAAGGTTAAATTACAGGCTCAAAAAACATATTATATCACTGATAAAATCTGATTAAAAAAACTCACAAATAACATTGCATTTGGCTCATAAATGCACTTATTTTGTTTATTCTGACTGCTGCATTTTTGAAAATCTCTACATCGAGGGAGGACTTTCCCCACAAGTGCAATGCACATGCATTCCCACCAAGCTGGCTGACTTTTGATGAAGGGCAGGATCCATAAACAGACATCCATATTTCAACCAGTAGCTGGTTTCCTCATTTACATACGGTTAACCCTAAACCCTGGCTTTGAAAACTACAGCAACACAATCTAAAAATAGGGTTACAATCTTCTTGCTGCAGTTAAGCTAAGCTATATTGTGTTATATTGTGTCACATTTTTTTCATTTCATTGTCCCAGAAATATGAGTGATAAACAATATTATATATTTTTTTAAGTGGTATTATAAACTAACAAAGTCAACATAGTAGCTCCTTCTCATTAATGGACTCTGCTTTTAATAAAAAAGATATTGGGCAATACCAAAGTCAGTAAAAATGACTGATGTTGTGCCCATTTATTTTACGATAAGTCAATAATGTAATTGTTGTGACAGGCCAAGCGCTAGCTTTTGTATGAGCCCCCAAAGGGGTGCAAACCAGCCAACCAGAGTAGAGCTAATCCAATTATCCGTGAGCCAATCTTAGAAGAATGTCAGCATGTTTTATTCTGAAGCAAAATAACAGGGTTGTAAACTGGTGTATAAAGCAGCATTTGAGCATTTTTCACCGCAACTAAACTATCATAGTTATTATTTATATATCAGCACATCATTTTCTGGTGCATAAATCCAAAACATGTTATCAGTGGTTAAAACAGGGAGGAAAACCCTAGGATAGATCTGCTGGAACTGCAAGCATGATCAGTTTAATACAAATCTCCAGGTTACTTCAGAAGAAATGAGCTCAATCTGATGCTCATACTTGTGAAACTGCATCACGAAAGTTAAAAGGTGAATGAGAGGCTCTTTGCTGTCAGAGCTACAGTATATCACCCGAGACTATACCAGGCACGGCACACTCTGGGGAATAGCACATACCCAGCCAGGACCTTCCGCTTGCTGTCCAATTAAGAGAAAAGATATCCTGTACTCTTCCAGCTGTTCTCCCAAAGCCCACGTCTATTTCCACCGTGGCAACACAAAAACAATTGCTTTCTGGAAAGCAGTCACATTTTCCTGCTCAAGCTTTCCTTTTTCCAATTTTTAATCCATATGCCCTGTGTTAACTGTGACTCGTGGATGGACTCGGCTCTCAGTGAGCAGAATAGAGATGTGTGACACGCTCAGGTGATTCTGCAGCGAGTGGAGGAACGCTGACCTGGCCTGACCCACTTCGCTCTGATTTATGGTTCTGGCTTGCCCTGCAGACAATGCTTTGCTCTGAGGGTCATCAATCTCCAGTCTCCCAATAACAGCTATTAGCTGCATTCTGTTCCTCCTCCGGACCACCACAGTTAGAGCAGCTGACTGGCCGGATACAGCCCCCGGACCACCCCACATCCTCTGACAAACCATCCACAATAAAGTAGCTACCAGCCATTGCAGCAGAGACTCCAGTCCCACTGTTTGTGTTTGTGTGTGTGTGTGTGTGTGTGTGTGTGTGTGTGTGTATATACTGTATATATCCAACCATCTTCTTATTTTGGGCCTGATCAGGATCATAGTGGGTTCAGATTCTACCCAGAGTCATTATGAATAGGGCAAGAATTCCCTCTGGACAGTCCATTGCACCAGTTCATTGCATGGCACCACATACACCCATTCACTCACACACTTACACCCAGGGAGGAGTCCATGCTGCGATGCTCAGGATTTCAGGATTCAGGATATGTACCGATTCACGATTTGATTGCACCACGGTATGGATCTCATGGATTAATATGAGTTCAGTTCAGAGTTTATTTTCAGTTAATGTAAACAGATGCTTGTGAAAGCTACAGTCTGTTCTACCTGGGGCCACATAGCTTGAGCATCTTCAGTGTGTTTCCAAACACATGGTTGAGCAGGCGGAGGGGGAACAAACAAGACTACAGTTACACAGCAATAGTTCTAAACCACTAAATGTCCCACAATATCATGCTAAGGTTGATGGGTGGCATGTACACTTGAGAAATTGTATTTACCCTAATTTACACATATTGTGTTTTCTCCAAACTGATTCAGCACAACAGCAGAACTTACTAGCAGCACCGTGTGATGTGGAGAATTCGACCTAGTACTTCAGAGTGGAAACAAGTAAATGAGTGGGGTTTAATTAAACAGGACTTATTATGATCTTGAACACCAGTCTTCAAGTACTGGTAATTCCCATACTATGCTCAGAAACTCATTCATTCATTCATTCATTCATTCATTCACTCACTCATTCATTCATTTTTTCTTTCTTTCTTTCTTTCATTGTTTCTGTTGTTCTGTTTTCTGTTGTTTTTAATTTCTTTCTTTCTGTTGTTCTTTCTTTCTATCTTTATTTCTTTCTTTCTTCCTTCCTTCCTTCTTTCCTTCCTCTGCTTATTTCTGCTCAGGGTCACGATTGGACTGGAGCCTAGCCTGGATAACTGGATGCAAGCCAGGAATATCTCCTAGACAGAGTGCCAGTCTATCACAGGGTCAGAAACATATTCTTTACAAATGCAAAATACAGACATACTGGCCTCTATTTTATATTCTCTCTCACAGAAAGAGAGATATCTGGAGACAATGGGAAGGAGAAATATGGGAGTGTGAGTGGAAGACTAAAATGTAATGTTAGAGTTACTAAAACTCCCAGAATAGCATCAAATGTGAAGCTGAAAAACACCAGCTTTAACATGAAGTGAGCACATGAGAGAACATGAGAGAAAAGGACTGAAAGGAATCTGGGAATAGGCTTGTGTGTGTATGTGTGTGTGTGCGTGTGTGTGTGTGTGTGTGTGTGTGAGAGAGAGAGAGAGAGAGAGAGAGAGAGAGAGAGAGAGAGAGACTCGGTGTGCTGTGTTCTTCTCTGTGTGTGTACGCTTGAAGCTCCTCACCTGCCTAAATGATCACCATGACTCACGCAGGAGAGATAATTGCCTCTCAAAAAGTGCAGTAAACATTCATCATAATGGCCATCCGCTCCTGAAGCAAAGCTGTGCCTCCCCTCCTCTTCCTCCCTCCATTTCTCTCCCTCCCACCCTGCCTCCCTCCCTCACTCTGTCTCTCTCTCTCTCACACCAAAGTGTTCCTTCTTGCTCATTTTTTTCATTCATTTTCGTTCCCTGACAATTTCCAGCCCTTCTTAGCATCAATGTCCAGCGACAGCTCTGAAATGGAGCCTGGCGCGCTGACAAGGTGCGGACACAACTAATTACAATGGCCCGGTCGCCAGACAGGTATCAAAAATTCATAAGATCAATTCCAGAGGCGCCGAATGAAAATATGTGTACCAGAGGGGGTGGAGGTGCTGAGAAGTCAATTAGGCCAACTGAGTGAGTGACATCAGCCCACACAATGCTTATTTCTGGTCTGCTCCACCATTTAGGCCAGCAGCCAAATTGACATGTCAAGCTCCTCAAAGCATGAAATAACAGAAAGGGGGAGAGAGAAAGAGAAAGAGAAAGAGAGAGAGAGAGAGAGAGAGAGAGAGAGAGAGAGAGAGAGAGAGATAAATATACTGCTATAACAGAATAACAGTATTCAGTTCCAAACCTGAGACATTAACACAGTAAAAAGCTAAGAAATGAACTTCTAACTCCAGAAAAGGAATGCAACTGTGGCCAATTACTGGTAATGCTTCAAGTATCTAAGAGAAGACACATGCTAGCCTTCATGCCAGCCCTTTCTAGGGGGTGGAAAATGGCTATGAGAAAATTGGAAGGAGGGAATGTGATGCCTCACCACTTGAGGGATGCAAATTCCTTAAGGAGCATGTCCATCATAAAGACATATTTCTCAAGTCGTAGATATTCTCAAGTAAACTACTCTTGTAAACCTGCTTCTAAAAATTCCTTTATAAATATTTATTTTTTTGGAGTATGACAGAATGTTAACATTTTTCATGTTTATATTTTGGAATCCAGCAACATGAACTCAAACTTGCTACTTTTGCTACTCGACTATGAATGAGGAGATTAAAGCTCTCAATTAGCCACACAATCCACCAGAGATAGGAGAGGATTGTGGCAACAGCCCTGCTCTATATGCACTGAAATATATGTATGTATGTAAATATTTAAGTACATACTGATTGTGCACGGACTGATTGTGCACGGACACGGACACGGACAACAAGGCTTTTGCCTGATTGGTCAGGGGACACAGCTGCCATGTGTAATTTGCAAAAAGCTGAAGCTAGAAATTCACGTGAATTCGTGTGAAGTGGACGTGTACTGCTTGGCCACGTTCACACAGCAGATAAAAGTGGCCCAGATCAGAGCTTTATCATCAAATGTAACCCAGGGGTGTTATCTGTGTAGCAGTGTGAATGGGAAAAATCTGACATTTTCAATCCTGTTTGGGCCACTTTCATATCTGCTACTGAAATCTGATACATTCACAGCAATGTGTCTCAGTCTGAAGAGCCAGACTGGAATTAGTCCTGGCTAATGGGTGTGAACTGGTAATGAGAAAATTGAGGGGGAAGGTAGTTAATTAAATAATTAAACTAATTCTCTAAATAATCAAACATAATTGATCATAGTTGATCAGTGGCCTTTAAATAGTAGTACTCAGAAATGCATTCATTTGTTTATTCACCATTTCATGCTTGTCAGGGTTACGGTCAATCTGGAGCCCACCTGAATCGCTGGCTGCACTCATTCTTGCACTCATACTGCAATAACGTGAGACAATGAGATGATAAATAAGCAAAGATATGAACTTGTTCAACCCACATGAGGGGGACGCAAGTCTGGTGGTGCTTCAATAATGTGCTTTAAAGGAGGAACATGGTGGCCTTCACCCTTCCAGCTCAGGCAGCATTGTGTAATATTGTGAGTCCCAGCTAGTGGGTGGCAACTGTAAGTGAGAAAACTGGGGGGTAAATGAACAGAACTAATTATGATCTCACGTTGCCTTCATATGCTAGTCGGAGGATTCTACTGTCCATTTGTTAAGTTGGAATTAAATGCATATCACATACAAGTGTCACGCCAAAACTTTGAAGGTCAACTCAAATCAGGAACTGATTTCACAATTATCTCCAAGAACTCGTAGGTGAACCTGTACAGAAGGTGAAGGCAGCATTATTACTGAAACACACAGCAGTGGTCTTCAAGAACCTGTGATATTCATGATGGGAAAAAAGAAACATTGTCCTTCCTCCATCATTTTCGTCCTGGTCAGGACCGGGGTCGGTCTGGAGCCCACCCTAGATCTTTCTTATACTGCGATAAAAGAGTAACAGTATTCAGTTCCCATCTTGAGGCAATGAGACAGGAAATCGTCTAAAAAATGAACATGTAACTTGTTCAGCCCACCTCAGAAGAGGGAAGCAAGAATGGCCGATTATTTTCATGGCTGACTGTGAGAGAGACTGCCATCGCAAGGCAGGAGAGTCCTCATCCTTGTTAGGCTGTCTTGAAAGGAACGTTGGCGCGAGTGCCATTGCAGGTAGAGCTCACTCCACTGCTCATCTGTCATGTCAACGAAGATGATCATGTGCTATATTTCCTCGGCATCTGAGGCTGCTGCAGAGACACAATCTAAACAGCTGGTGCAGGAGGAGAGGCTGTTTAATAAGTAAGAGCTTCCGATATCCCCCGCACCACCCACAACCCCTTCACACATGCACCCATCCCTGACAAACACACAGTTTTGCCTTTGTTCTTGCTTTCGCTCTGATTGATGCATATTTCATGGAGAACTTTTTGCGTGCCTCCTTTAGAGCTGGAGAAACTGCACAGAGCTGACAGGATGCCTATTAGCTACTAGACATTGCAGTCTCCGTAGTCCTTTTCGCACTCAACTGGAGCACATCCCCACAATCCCCCGCACATCAACTTGCTTTTATTACATTAAGAAAATGGTGGTAATGCCCCTGTCTCCAATATAAGCTGTTCATTTTTCATTCTTTTCACCTAAACGACACCTTCAATAATTCATCTCCGTCGACCAGTGGTGACCTAGAAGCTTCTAAAAGTTCGCCTCGGATGGTTTCATAACAGGGACCCAACCCTGACTGAGCATGTGCTGACTCTCTCCTGCTGTCTGATTCCTGAAGGCATAGATTGGAGAATGGGGGAGAGTTTAAATAGAGAAAGCTCCTCTGAGCACGCTCCTTATATGCCTTTCATGTAGCTGCCAAAAATGTGGAGCCCCTCAAGGCCGGAGAGTGTAATGCACGGAATTAATGTGCAGCGTAATGGCTTAGCTTTTGTAGTCCGAATTCACCCGAGCTCAGGTAATGCAAACAAAAGCACCTTGCAACATGCAGGCAGTGGTATGAAGGCTGCTAGAAAATGATGAAAAATCTTCAGCAAATGCAAACGTCTCACAGCTTCTCACATTCCTCTGCAAAATTAAAGTGTAAAAAGTAAGCTGCTGAAGGATGATAAGCTATGACCAAATTCTGGATTTCGAAAATTGCCAAAACAGTTCACTCTGCAAAAAGCTTTATAAAGACCTCCTTAAACAATATCACAAAAAAACATAAATGCCTTTGTTTAATAAACTGCACTCTTGTACAACTTGCATAAACATTTATTTCATATCTGAATTTGTATATATTTTGTACGTCATTTGCAGTTTTACAGCGTGTCCCCAATGTGTCCAGATTCTTTGCATTTTACTTCCATTAACCTGACCAGTGTTAATCAGTATATTATTTGCAGTCAAATATGAGAAGAAAATGGTTTAAAACAAGGAGCAATCCGTTTGTATCATTAGATGATTATCCTGTCACATGAAAGCCAGCTGTCCACTTATATCCATTTGCAAAGCCGTATGCAGATACAGAAATTCATCTATATGTGGTCAAGATCTGTCTCTAGATCCCTCTGAATGTGATGAACTGATCTAATTTGTGTGAATGGGAGACCTAGGAAAGCAGGATTTCTCAGTTTAGTCACATATAAGCCCAAAGTCAAGTCTGTCCGATAGGAGAAGAGCTGACGGACATTGCTATTGGACATTCATCTGGAAAACTGAATGTAAAACGAGTCACAAAGCAGGTCTTTAATCCATGCGAAGCTTTAGTTCTTAAGAAAAGGTTTGGAAAATGCTCTGAAGATTATTGCACCAGCTTATTGCTGTTTGACAAGACAATGAAGAAATGATTTCATATATTTTTGCTCCATCATCACAGGAAATGTAAGCAGTGTAAAGCCTTGTTAAAGCAGCTGACCTCCCTACCACTGTTATAGCTGTTGTAGTCATTGTTATTGTTCCTTTATTGTTTCTGCTGCTTTTATACTGTGGTCCCATCCAAACATATCTAGATTTCTTTTATGTGGGCAGTGTAGAAGATCTGAAGCTGTTTCATTTTGAAGCTATAATTAAAACGAATGCCTACTGCAATCACATGTAATATATGCCTGGCATGGACAACTCCATTCAAAACAATAACTCAGGTATGGTCATGCTATTCTAAAAGCCAAGCATTCTTTTGGAAATTCCCGACAGTAACATTAACCTTAAAGTCCCTGTCGACTAGTTGTAATATCTGAAAACATTATTTATACTAAAGATATGCCACAGATTAAGCATTTGCCAATGTTACATTCAGTACATTATATGTTAATGCAGTTTAATCATTGTTAAATGCTCTGAAAATAATGAGCTACAGTCCACTTAGTGACTGAGACAGTGTGTCTGACCACAGAATGATTGGCAGAAGAGTGCTGCTAAATGTGCAGACAAGGTCAGTCCATGAAACTGGTGGGCTTTTTATTATAGTCATTTTTTGCATGATTTAAAAAAGTGGTGCTATTTTATGATGTCGATTCAAGTTTTAACTGGACCTGAAGTTTTGCTGTAGACTACTCTGTTAATAGTGTAATCTATCTATCTATCTATCTATCTATCTATCTATCTATCTATCTATCTATCTATCTATCTATCTATCTCTCTCTCTCGCTCTCTCTCTCTCTCTCTCTATCTATCTATCTATCTATCTATCTATCTATCTATCTATCTATCTATCTATCTATCTATCTATCAGTCTAGAAGCATGAAGCTGAAATTCCCCTCTAAATTAGTTCCACGGTAACATTCCAGTGCTTGTACTTTCTGCAACATTTAAGGAGGAATGACTGTTTGTGGCTCAGAGTTTTCATTAGCACACAGAGCGTAACAATGAGCTTTCAGCTGCAGCAGTAGTGAGAGAAAGGTTTGAAACTTTAAATGAACTTTAATGAGCAAGTGTGTGGCCAGTATGACCAGCAAACACAGGTAACCTGATATATATTATAACACAGGTTTAATGAGTCACTCTGTGCCGGGGGACGCTTAGATGATGTAAACATGTTCTGAACTCTGGTTCTTTGTCCAATCTGACATCAGATTAATAGTTTGAAAAATACAAATCTGATGTATTTCTCTGCCAGTTCACAGAAAACTGATTACAAGAACATGGAGAATCGTGAAAATGAGAAGACAGGGGCTTAAACGTTAAAGTTAATGTACCGTAATGTTAAAAATCTGCCACGGAGGCCGGAACAGAGTCATACGGAGTGATAATGAGAATCAAAAAACAACGATTAGCACAAAAAAAGGAATTTGTTCAGAGTCCATAAAGTAGAGAAAGACGAGCCTGATTTTGAGGATGAGTTGGTGTCCGGTAGAGCACAGACACATCTTTATCAATAAATACTTGATAAAAGTAACTTGTTTAGAAAACACAATATTCAAAAGCACAGCCTTCCAGTTTAACGGTCACCATCTATACCAGTGACAAACGCACAGACAGAGGGGGGTCCGTAAGATCGAACGATAATCTTCAAAAGATTCATTGGCTTGTCAGTCCGAGTGGCCAGTACAAATGTTTCTATCTGTCTATGCCTTGTAGAATCAAACCTTTAGTAGAACCAGGTCTGATTTCAAGTCTACAGAATGGAATTAGTTCCTTTTCACAGAAACTGGTTCATTGGACAAAACACACTTTCACTTACATACACAATTTACATAAAGCTGCACTGGCCCATTGCCATAGAAAGAGCAAACAATGCCAGACATGAGTCAACAGCTGTGTGTCTATACATAGAAAGGACATAGACTACAGAAATAACTGTTCAGGCAGAGAACAAACTAAACAGGAACAACTGCAGACCGTGGTACACACAAACACAATGACAAATATTAGATATTATACTGCATGATAAAGCACAAGATCCTTGACCTTTAAGATCATGCTGATATAGACAGAGAGGAAACCCCAGACTAGTTGTGAGACCATAAACAAGTCTCGTCTTGAACCCAACTTCATTTGGAATCAGTCTTGTCTCAGTCTCGGGGTGAGGTGGATTCAGAGACTGTGGTTGAGGCCAGCCCAGTCCAGTGCTTCTGTTTGAGGTAAAGTTCATTAGAAACTGAACCTTTTTTCTACTGTAACTGAACATCAACAATGCATTCAAACAGAATAAATCTGCTATTTCTCTGAGGGCCTAAAACCTGCACACAGCCAATGCCATTCTCGCTCAGTATCCAATCAGTGACCGCGTTTCATTTTGAAGAGTCCGACATTATGCTTAATAGTGCACATTTTTGCCTGCTTGCTTTACCATGTCTGCAAAATCTGGAGTTATACTATTCGTTATGTGAATCGTCATGAATTCATTCAGGAACTTCTATCCAAGATACATTTGATAGTTTTGTGTGAGGGCAAATTATAAGATGTTTTCACATTTAATAATGAAAATGAATGGAATTCAATTTATATTCAATTGACTTCATGTGGTGACTTCTGATTAAGTTTTAGTAGATTAAGCACCATCTTTTTGTTTAATTTGACGTTCCATTAATAAATAACAAATAATAATTTTAGGCTGTATTTTACAAAAGTGGCTCTCAAACTTTTTCAGTTGGAGACCCCCTCTGTGCATGATAAGTGCCACTAGAACCCCTCACCCTACTGGGATAAAAACCACACATTACATCATTCGTTTTTTTTTGTTGTTATCAGGAATCACTTTCTAAGGTATGGCCAAATCAGATAATGATTGATGATGATGATGATGATGATGATGATGATGACTATGATGATGATGATGATGACTATGATGATGATGATGATGATGATGATGATGATGATGATGACTATGATGATGATGATGATGATGATGATGATGATTGATGATGATGATGATGATGATGATGACAATGATGATGATGATGATGATGATGATTGATGATGATGATTATGATGATGATGATGATGATGATGACAATGATGATGATGATGATGATGATAATGATGATGATTGATGATGATGATTATGATGATGATGATGATGAAGATTGATGGTGAAGATGATGATGATTGATGATGATGATGATGATGATGACTATGATGATGATGATGATGATGATGATTATGATGATGATGATGAAGATTGATGGTGAAGATGATGATGATTGATGATGATGATGAAGATGATGATGATGATGATGATGATGATGATGATGATGATGATGACTATGATGATGACGATGATGATGATGATGATGACTATGATGATGATGATGATGATGATTATTGATGATGATGATGATTGATGATGATGATTATGATGACGATGATGACAATGATGATGATGATGATGATGATGATTGATGGTGAAGATGATGATAGATGATGATGATGATGATGACTATGATGATGATGATTGATGATGATGATGATGATAGATGACGATGATTATGATGATGATGATGATTGATGATGATGATGATGATGATGATGATGATTGATGGTGAAGATGATGATAATTATGATGATGATGATGATGATGATGATGATGATGATGATGATTGATGGTGAAGATGATGATGATGATGATGATGATGATGATGATGATGATGATGACTGATGGTGAAGATGATGATGATGATGATGATGATGATTGATGGTGAAGATGATGATAATTATGATGATGATGATGATGATGATGATGATGATGATGATTGATGGTGAAGATGATGATGATGATGATGATGACAATGATGATGACTATGATGATGATGATTGATGATGATGATGATTATGATGATGATGATTGATGATGATGATGATGATGATGATGATGATGATGATGATGATGATGATGATGATGATGATTGATGGTGAAGATGATCTTGGCTTTTCCAGGTTTCGGTCTGGACTCAGACTTGACTATTGAAAGTCTTATTCTTGGCTCAGACTCGACATGTCCCAGACTCAGTCTTGAATCAGACTCAGGCTCTAGTGGTCTTGACTACAATGCTAATAAAATGTGTCAGACATATGAAGCACAGAAGACAATGTGGCACATGAGAAAATGGCCTTGCTAGTCAGTTGCAACATATGCGTATCTATTCTTATGTACTCACACGCACATACCACACTGTATACAAACGTTTCACCTCATGCACAGTCATGCGAATTCATTGTCCTGTGTACACGTTACATCTCTCTTGAGATGCTGCCTGTTGCAGAATAACTAGCTCTTGACAGCTTTGTGAGCACCCAAAGCGTTGTCCGGAATTTCATAACCAAGCCTAACCAAGATAAATATATATATTTAGCACCTTTCAGTCTAGATGCAGGTTCAGGTCCATATTAAGAACATCAAAAACATAAATACATTGATCTGTTTCTGTTGTTTCCATTTTCCATTGATCAGTTGGCCAAGATTTTCATACATTTACTGTTAATAAAATCATCTTTACAGCCATTTGTGATCTTTTCATGGCTTTGTTGTTTGCAAAGACCTTATGAGGGAAGAAACCTCTGAGACATCCTGACAATGTCCACCGATCATCTGGGAGTGCATACACACCAGACATTTCTGACAGAACATAGTGCAGAGCTGATTTTCAGAGCAGCTTTGGATTCTGCACACCAAACAGCAACCTCTGAAGATGTGTGTTGTGATCAGATCATCTATAGGGACATTTACCAATCACTGGCCAACTGCACCAACTGACAAGAGTTGTTACATTGTTTATTTAAAAAAATATTTTCCATCACTTGTTTTTTTTACTGCATATAAATCATCCAGTTGTTCACAACATTCTTGCTGATGTCCTTCCTGATTGTGAGCATTTCTGAATGCACACAGGAACTTTAACAAAAGTTAAATGACTCTCTTTTACCTCAGAAAAAAAAATGGCTGTTTATTTTGTGGGTGGTGTTATCTGCGAAAAAACCAATTGCATCTGCCAAATTAGTTGCTGTTTCAGAAAATGTTTGTGAAAGATGATGTATTGGCACTGCTGCCAGATGGATTATAGAGAAAGATGATTCACCAGATAGCATTATAATGCGCTTCTGTGGCAACTTGCTACAAAGTGAAGAGTGCAGTGTTTTGTCTGCTTCAAGATGGTCAGTGTTTACAAAATCCAATGGCTCAAAGCAAAGCCTGCAGGGATGTGACAACACCTTCCAATGCAGGCTTGAATGTTAAGAGTTTCAGTGCTTTCAAGAGAGATAGATAAATGCACAATAACCAAGGCTGCTGCTCAACTCTTCAAATGGCAGCTTATACAGTAGAGATGAATTACACAACAGAGGCAGGTGTGAAGTATAACTGTGAAGTCAGTGTTCAGATCTTATTCTAAACCCTGAAAAAAATATCTTACCTGTAGTATGTGTAAATACCCAGCTGCTGTAAGGCTAGGCAATATATAATGTGATATGTATTGTATGTGTAATATAGTATATCATAAAATCATACCAAGTACTGTAAATATTTGTATATATATATATATATATATATATATATATATATCATAAATGTTGATATATCAAGATATTTTAGAGCCCAAAAAATGGCCATACCATAATATTGTTACCATCTGTGTACAATTTAATTACAAAAAGAACGCAATTGGGCCTTTTATGTGGACATGTTGGTTTTCAAAGGGATTACGCTCAACAGAGTACAGCCTTGTTCTAATTATTCCACAGTAATGAAGGGACTGGGACAGCCTGCATGTGCAGAGGGCTTTTATTAAGGGCATTCCAAGTCTCATCATTGTGACAGACAACGATCAAGAAACAGGCAGACAGGAGCAGTGAAGGCCAGAATCCAGGCCAAAAAACACAAACAATAGGTCAAACACAGAATGGTAAACATATAAGAGCACCTTAAACTGTGGCTAAAAGAGTCCCAATTAGTCCTCTTGAGTTGCAGCTGTGTTTATTAGATGGGCCTCAGGTGAGGGGCAGGGCATAGCTGGAGTACAGTGGATACAGTGGAGTGTTTTGGTTTTTTTTTGTTATATTTTTCAGGCAAATCCAAATCAGTCAAATTGCCTTTGTACCTCAATGACCTAACTTAATGTTTATTGGAACAAAAGTAATTCCACAGGGCCATGCTCTAAACAGGCTAAACTGCCTGGGCACAGGCAATGCTCAGAATATAAACAAGGTGTGTGTGTGTGTGTGTGTGTGTGTGTGTGTGTGTGTGTGTGTGTGTGTGTGTGTGTGTTTACTGTATATTTACTAATGAAAAACATGGAATGAAAAAAAAAATAATTGATTTAGCCAATAAAACTGACGTTGAGCCCTATTTTCAGAGGCCACGTGCCACATCTACACTGCTGACACTGCTGATGATTTGTTGCACTAATTAGTGGTTCTGGTACTGTGCTTTGTGAGATAAATGGAGGGAGGGGTTGTGGGTTGGTAGACACATTTCTAACAAAAGTATTAACTGATGCTGGGTTTTAATTTATTGATAGAAACATTGTAGGTTTTCATCTCATATAATATCATATATATCATAAGATCCCATACCATTGACTTCCATGAGCTCAAGATAACAAACTGATGAGGACATTCTGTTGGTTTTACTTGTCCTGTCCCGCAGAGCTCATTGAGAACCTTCCTTTCAGAGTAGCCATTTCTCGACCTCTGTCTTTCTTTCTGCACTTTATCTACTTCACTTGCACTTGTGATGGTGGTGCACAATATACTGCGCTAGTGTTTGGGTTGTGTTTTGCTGCATTTGTGTTTGCATTCAGAGAAATGTGAGTGAAATCAGCCACACTGCACTAAATGTGTGTGAAATTCTGGTTCAAATTCTGAACAAAACAAAAAACATTAAATCTACAGATAGAGAGATAAACTCACTGACAAAATAAATTAATTAATTAATAACACACCCAGATAGGCTGAATCATACACGTCATTCTGCAATGCGCCATGATTTTATCTACCCAAAATCCCTCCAATTCTACTCCAATCTTCAACATTATTTGTATCATGACATGTTGGATCATTGACTTCCTGAGAAATTAAAATTCCTGTTATACTGCAATATATATGTGTATATATATTTACTCCTATGAGTGTGCAGGATCTACAGGCCCAGCTGCAATATCTGTGGGCAAATGCACTGCAGGATGCCATAAGGAACCTGAAGGTCGCCACACCCTACTGTATTTCATCTTGTATGCAGGCCCTACAGGGTACTAGAGTCTCTTTTCAATTGTAAAGTTTTCCCCAATAAACGTATCCTTTCACTCTAATATTATAACCACTTACATACATCTTCACTCACACATAGAAATATGAATTCGATTTGAGCACCTCCTTCAGTCAATGAGTGTAGAGATCAACAGAGATCAACTACTCACTTGCTCATGACAAAAGCTTGCACCCACCACCCCAGCTCCTCCTTCTCTTCAATCCACACTCTGTCCTGCCTAGCTCCCCTGAACTCCAGCCCAAACTCCTCCAGTTCCTCTCCTTGCCTCGACATACCTTATACACGGTCTGCACTTCACAAACAATCCAAGCTTTCATCCCAACCATTTAAATATATTATGATCTAGACTGAAAGTCTAGGGTTCGTGAGCATGTGAGTACAGACTAACTCTCCCACAAGAAAAAGATCAGCATTACTGAGCAAGTCACCCTAACCCAAGGTATGCTAAAAAGAGTGCACTTACTCTATTAAAACAAACGTCATTAGAACATCAGCTTAATTAATTGCTCCACTTGGAGTCATTCACCACTGGAAACATGATCAATATGAACATTACTGTGATCATGCCTGATTTTTAAGAGGCTAAGTACAAATGTATCACATCTCGATGAACGGCACTTACGGACCTCATCCAACCTCAAGAGCTGGAGAGCTACTCTGGTGTAGCTAATCACATAACTAATGCTGCTATAGCACTTCACTTTAAATAGAGCTCAGCTTATCCCAGTGAGACAGAGTGGAGATTATTTAGATCCAGTATGAACTCTGGTCTAACAGCTGAATGGAGGTGGTGACATAGTGATTAAAAAGCCTTTTAATGGTCATTTGTTTCCACCGAATCAAGATGATTGTGCAGTTGTATAGTGTCACCGTTTCCCAAGATACATTATTTGCTCAGGCTGACAGATGGCCCATAGCATTCCTATACCTTCCTCTCCCTCTTGACTGCACAGCGAATCCTCCTCTTCCTCTCACCACCTCGGCTCACATTCATCAAAACCTTCCCTGCCAAAAATCAGGCCTCTTTAAATGGCTTCTTCATGCAGAGAAAATTCAATTCACCTACGTTAAGAGCCCTCTGCAAGAGGTAATTTCAGCTTTCACAGAGAAGAAGACAGACACAATTAGTGCTTTCACAAGCATCACACCAGCAGTGCTACAGCAACTCCCACGCAACCAAGCAACACCTTGCCCTTGTTAAATCGCACCCTCGAATAGAGTGAAGGGAAAATGCTTAAGCAGAGTGCGAGTTTAGCTTTCGTAAAGTAATAATAACCAGCACCTGTAATATGTATAGGTTAATAGCAGCCTAACAGCTCTTCGGGCTGAGCATTCCTAGCAAAGACGTGGGAAATTGGCAGCGAAGTCAACAGCAATGTTGAGATCTGTGTTGATATATGGGAGAGAAAAGGGACTGGTGTTTGGCTCACCTTGCCCACCTGCTCCACTTATTGATGGGTGCCTTAATCCTCCAGGGCAATCAGCCTGACATCCCCATGCCAGACCACCTCTATAGTAGATTAAAATAGGACAGCTAATTACCGTCGTCCTCAGCATAAAAGTGTGTGTCTGTGTGTGTGTGTGTGTGTGTGTGTGCGACAAAGAGCTGAGATGCGAGCTTTCTATGCGTGCAATTGTCTGTGGAATAATGCAGCCCCACGCTTGCTATGTCAGACAGTGCTCACTCACTCACTCACTCACTACAGAAAATCACTGGTAAGGAGATAAGTAGGAGGCTCCAATAAAGCCTTTCACGAAACAGCACTGCTGAGAGCTGCTACGGGTCCTACTTATTGTAATAAAAAAAGCACATTTATTAAACCTGTCTCAAGTGTCTAACTGAAAAGCTGAATTACTCCATTTTACACATGCACTACCCTGGGGAAAGCCCAAAGCAGGGTAAATGTTGGCTGTTGGATGATATGAAATTATTATTGTGGTACATTACCTCACCGTATGCTTTTCTGATTATACCATCATATCAAACATATATGACATATACAGTATAAGACAACTGAAGTTTACTAAAAACCTAGGTATAATAAGGTTTGACATAGTTACGTAAATGAGTACAGATGTGGTCTGCTTAGACACTAGGTTTTTGGCACAAGAGGTAAGAGAGCGTCCTAATAAAAGGCTCTCAGAGCCTGCTTTTGGGAAGTGTACCTCTTGGATCGATGACTGCGAAGCATGCCTTTATGATGCACTCAACATTATGCCTAGCTGACAGACTTTGAGAGGGGACGCATCACTGGACTGAGAGAAACAGGCTGGCATTTCAATGAAAAGCAAATATGGCGTCACAGCACCCATTACATGTCCTGCCATTGACAACCATCCACTGTCACCGTCCATTTGGGTTCAGACCATGGTCAGGTGTCAAGTGTGAAGGCCTCGTGGTGAGCAATTCAATTCTGCCTTTGGTCTGGAGTGACACCCTACCCCAAGTGCTGGTGTGATGATCTTGAGAGCCATTGCATACAAAAGTCTGTCACCCCTAGTACTGATAAGAGGAACACTAAGAGCTCAACGATATGTGCAGGACATCCAGTGGCCATTTGAGTTGCCTATCATGGCAGGGCTTCCAACTGGCATTGACGTTTTTGGCTTAGAGTTATCACCAATCAAGTTTTTATGGGACCAGCTAGGATGCCATCTTTGGCAGCCTAAGAGTTTGCAGGCTCTACAGGCCCAGCTGCAGCATCTGTGGGCAAATGTACTGCAGGATGCCATACAGAAACTGTACACCTCTGTGCTCAATCATATCTCATCTAGAGGTGGCCCAACAGTGTACTAGATCCCTTTTTCGATAATAAGCTTTAATATTGTAATCACTTATTTATATCATCATCGTTACATTAACGTCATTGATTCCAAATATTCCTTCTTGGTGCATTATTGCTTTTTTCTCAGCGAGTCTAACTGATGATTATTTTCAAAGAAAATTGCATTAAAATGCTAAACCAGGGATACTGTCCAATCTGACCACCTGGAAGAGGTGAAGGAGAGCGACTCCCTGGTCAGCTCTTGTCAGTAAATAAGAGAGCAATCAAGGATCAAGGCTTAATCTGCCTGATAGTGGCGCACATGCTTAACTCCACGATGTGGGATTTACTGCCTGGTTCAGTTTTTAGGGTCATAAATTGTTCACTGTTTCCTCACATTCTTAAAGGTGAAACAGAATGCATTCAGTAAATATTTCCTCATTGATGCACACTTTGGAAGTAAGTTGATTAGGCTGGAAACTGAAAAATAATGAAATTACACTATTTTCACAATTATTAACTATTAACTATTACACATCTATTACAGAAAGCCTATTGAGTAGCTTACAAGGACCATATATCCATCATTCCATCTGTCCTGTTGAGGATCGTAGTGCCTACTCAGAATGAAGGCAGGAACAACCCCCTGGACAGGGCACCAGTCCATCACAGGGTACCACACACATTCACTTACACACTCGTAACTAGGGACTATTTAGCATTTGTCCAATTCACCTGCCGTGTGTTTTTGTGCGCCAGGAAGAAACCAGACTAAATGGAGGAAACCAGTGCTGACAAATGAAGAACACATAAAATTCTTCCATCCACCTGCTTCCATCCAGTTTGTATTTGAGGGAGCAGACAGTGAACTAAAGGCTGTTAGTCTACAGGTCAGAGAGTGTTAGCTTTAAGTCTAGCAGGGACACCCACTCACTTTCCTTGCTTTAGCTTTCTCATTTGCCAATTTTGAGGTACACTTAAATGGACTTTGGCACAGAAAAAGCTTTAGTCATCAGGGCTGGCTCACACACCAAGCTATTTCCCTGGTAACTAGCAGATTCTGGCACTCATGAGCATGCTCACCTCGGAAAGCTGACTGAATGATCAAAAGCACAGTATTCTCTGGAAAGGACCACTGCGTTTAGGTGCCCAAAGGCCCAAAGGCTAGGTGTATGTACATTTTATGGGCATAAATAAAATGGCTGAAGATTGTTACATAATAGTTTTGGGCTTTTCCATTTGTGTTCTGGTTAAGCTGGATTTTCTTGAAAAAACATTGGAAGTGGAATCATTATTCAACTATGCCAAGATAAACACAGTTCTCTTTTCGAAAGCACCTTTAAATAGTATTGCAATTTTGTGCCATATCCCGACCTTCAAGCCCTTTCCATAACATGATCATAATTTCACTTTCACCTCCCAGTCCTGCAATGCAAAGCATTCTGATATCCTGCTGGAATGTATTTCACATTTGCTAATTTGACAACCAAATTCCAGCCGTCTGGAACAGGGCAAGGACAAAACCAAGGGTACTGCACATCCCCACTCACTTATGGTGAAAGCTGTCCTCAGTGGAGCTGATGGTCTTCGGCGCACCCTGGACAGAACAGAGCTGAGCGAAGAAGCCCCATAATAAACCTGGAATAAGGGCAAGAACTCATCCATCCACTCGCTCTTTTTCTCCCGCAGTACATCTCAGGCCACAAAAGGGTTTTCCTGCATCTCAAATTCTGCTCTCATTAGACGTGTTCTCTCAGAGCCACAGCTCCACGCTGAAGATTCAGAGACTTAATGCATTATACATGTAGGCCAGTTCCAAATCCAGATAGCTGAGAGTACTACTGATGTCTGCCATAGTAATGCTCTGACCACTGCTCAAATTTTCTTAAGATAGCAATGAAAGATTAAACTGACATGCCTTATATTATGCATGGTCTGATATTCGAGGTTCGAGGGAACTGACATTTACAGACTTGCAATATCTGAGTGTGTTAAAAAAAATAACCAACTCTAACTTGATGAGGTGAAACATCTTGGGATTGTGGAGCTGCCACTATATGACAAAAGAAACGGTGCAAAAATGGGATTCACAATTGAAACATCTGAAGAAGAAAAAAAAAACGAGTTCTTTCGGGCATCATTAAAAGCCAACACCAATTAAAACAGTGCACAAAGTCTGGTTGGCTGTACGCAGTGACGGTGCTCTGTTTCACTAACCTTATGTATCATGTTATTCAGTGTTGAAATACTGTTGCGTGTTGAACGCACATGAGCCAAGGAAAGGTGGACAAAGAAAAAGTGAAGGTCTGGTATCTGCTGACCTGGCTATTAAGTCAGCCGTGTTGACACAATTGTAAAGATACTCTCATACAGATATGAACCAACAACACTCGGCTGTTGTTGTTGAGTCTGGGCCTATTCCCCCCCCTTTTCTCGAGATAAAAAAGCAGCGTTTTTATGGCAACAGTAATAACTGGCAATACAGGAGGAGAATGTAAGAATGGTCAGCAGTGTTGAAAGCAACTGCACACCACTGTTCTCACTCACACTCAATGTTGAAATGTGCAGAGCTGCAGAGTGTGAAGAGTTTGGCAAACCAAGACAAACTGAGCTGGACCACCATCATCTGCCTCACATTTGGGTCACACAGGATACACTTCAGACAGGCATCCAAGCAGTTACTGGCATCCAAGGGTTGCGCAAAAGAGCTCATGAAGTTGAAGTCTCCTGAATGAAGCCCAGTTCTCCTTCACTTCAAAAAATAGCTGATCCAACTTATTGTTAGGCCTTTCGTGAGGAACAAAACCTAATGGCTCATCTCAAACAGCTACCTACTCCCTACAGAGTGCACTACATAGTTCATGAAACTCTGATTTCTGTGCCTAAATAATACATTAAGTGTTAAACAGGGAATAACACAGACTGTGTTTGAATATAAATGACTTTATATTGAATATATAATGCCCTATGTGGATGCCGAAACTACTATTTCATGACCTACTTAGTGCACTACATAGGGTGCATGGAATTGTTTTATATATTCAGTTCAAAAGATTTTTTTTTTGCAAAACAGAACTCTGAAAACATACAACCTGTCTGCTGTGCATAATGTTTTACATGTGAATATTTTTGTGTGTAACATGTTATGGACTTTAGGCATAAAAAAAAAAAAACATGTACACAAACTCAGATCCCTAGGAATGTGAAGTTATGGGCAGATTCAAGCATTTTTTTTATGGATCATCTAAATATTTTACGACAGGTTCAGTTCAAATCCATTGTTTTCACCACTGTGTTCAATGGCATCCTCTAAGCTTTAGAACAAACATTATTCCCAGTGAAGAGCATTCACAAACGTAACACACACTACGTACACACATGCATTTACCACAGTTTAAGTAATTTGTTTTTTTCACATCAGTACAAGATATCAGTTCAGAGTGTGTAGAACTATATAAACACCAGACGTGAAGTGATTTCACTGCAGCATTTTCAGTAACTAGGAGTCCAATTATTATTCAAGTCAGTCAGACTATATAAAAAACTGAGTCCGGAACATAAAATGACATCATTAGTTAGTTGAACGCATTGAAATGTTAAAAAAAAAAAAAGAAAACATGGGATTGTACCAATTGCAGCTCATACCCTTAACATGATTTGGGAGAAGCAACCTTCCAATAGGATGAGCAGAAAAACGCATTATGATTAAGTTCATGTTTCTGTAAGTGACCCTTAGTGAAAGAATTGCTGCTCCAGGGGGAGACGCCACAAAGTCATACAGTCAATACCATGTGAAACTGCCTATGAAAACTTTTGATTGGCAGTTTAAGCCTGAACTATGTTTTCAATTCGGAGCTTAACAACTCTGCAGCTGCACCTCATAAAGTCCAATTCCCTGACCTGGAGAAGAGCACGCTGTGTTGACTTTAATATGATCTGAAGAAGAAGTGATAACATGAGAGCTGTAAATGCTGGTGATTAATCGTTATTAATCGTTATCAGAATGCTCAGAAATATCATTCTTTTGTATTACAGGTTAAGCCTGTAACATTCTAGGAACATGCAAACGTATGACATAATTATGGTTTATATCGCAACATTATTCAAATGTTCCTCACGCAATCTTTCCTGGACAAGAAAAGCTTTATGGAGGATGTCAAAATGTCATGTCATGTGACAGAAATACAAATTAAGTACATAACATAAACATTTATAAAATAAATGAGCACATTACCTTTACCAATTTATAAGATTTTGAAATCCACAAAACCCCCACAATAATAATCACAGTGGAAATGCTGTCCTGTGACGTGACATAGATGATCAAGATTTTTGATGGACAACTATAAGGGTTCTTTGGTCAAACAAGAATCCGAGAGTCCCTCAGGTATTTGGCTGTGATGTGAAGTTTAAACTGCAATTTTATGTTTTGTATTAATTTCGTAAAATTGTACATCTTACTTTAAATTATTACTGCATTTTTGTTAGTCCTGTGATGTGACAGCTCTACTTTGAGAAACTTTAAATACTTTTGTTTTTTTAATTACTTGAGTACTTGACTACATTGATTTCATTTTTATCACTTTCACCTCCATCTGACAAGCACCCATAAAAAAATAATCCTTACTAGATTGTAAAAAAAAAAAAAAATAAATAAATAAATAAAATAAAGTTTCAAGGAGAAAACACTAGAAAAGAAACAAAAGTTGTGCCATTCAGATAACAGTCTCCTTATCAGCTGTTTTTGGAAGAGTATTTAAACATGGAATAGAACATTTTCTGACTTTACCAGTTAATATTTGAACTTATGTTACATTACAATTAGATCACGTCTACAAAATGTGAAAAGGAAGGAACGTCCAGAGAACCTAGCTAACATAAGATACCATACGATAACAGATAAGAGCTTTAAAACCCACAATAAATCAATTATTAAGTGTTTAGGTAGTAGGGTGAGGATGATGTAGATTATGAAGATGATGAGGATAGGGAGGATGATGAGGATGATGGAGATGGTGAGGGTGATGAAGATGGGAAGGATGAGGATGGTGACGATGATGAGAGGGTGAGGAGGATAAGGGTGTGAGGGTGATGAGAGGGTGAGGAGGATGAGGATGGTGAGGGTGATGAGAGGGTGAGCAGGATGAGGGTGTGAGGGTGATGAGAGGGCGAGGAGGATGAGGGTGTGAGGGTGATGAGAGGGCGAGGAGGATGAGGATATGAGGGTGATGAGAGGGAGAGGAGGATGAGGATGGTGAGGTTGATGAGAGGGTGAGGAGGATGAGGGTGTGAGGGTGATGAGAGGGCGAGGAGGATGAGGGTGTGAGGGTGATGAGAGGGCGAGGAGGATGAAGATGTGAGGGTGATGAGAGGGCGAGGAGGATGAGGATGTGAGGGTAATGAGAGGGAGAGGAGGATGTGGATGGTGAGGTTGATGAGAGGGTGAGGAGGATGAGGGTGGTGAGGGTGATGAGGGCAATGAGGATGAGGATGGTGAGGGTGATGTGAGGGTGAGGAGGATGAGGAGGTGAGGGTGATGATAAGGTGAGGAGGATGAGGACGTGAGGGTGATGTTAAGGCGAGAAGGATGAGAATGTGAGGGTGATGAGAGGGCAAGAAGATGAGGATGGTGAGGGTGATGAGAGGGTGATGAGAGGGTAAGGAGGATGAGGATGGTGAGGAGGATGAGTGTGATGAGAGGGCGAGGAGGATGAGGATGGTGAGGAGGATGAGAGTGATGAGAGGGCGAGGAGGATGAGGATGGTGAGGGTGATGAGAGGGGGAGGAGGATGAGGATGTGAGGGTGATGAGAGGGTGATGAGAGGGTAAGGAGGATGAGGATGGTGAGGAGGATGAGGGTGATGAGAGGGCGAGGAGGATGAGGATGGTGAGGGTGATGAGAGGGTAAGGAGGATGAGGATGGTGAGGATGATGTGAGGGTGAGGAGGATGGGGGTGATGAGAAGGCGAGGAGGATGAGGATGTGAGGGTGATGGAGATGGTGGGGATGTTTTGTGTGTGTGTGTGTGTGTGTGTGTGTGTGTGTGTGTGTGTGTGTGTGTGTGTGTGTGTGTGTGTGTGTGTGTGTGTGTGTCTCAGTGTTTGCAGTTGTTAGTGTGGAGTTGAGTCACTGGGGTCTGAGATGTGCTGCTGGCTGGAGATGTGCGGATGAACAGAGTGAACGGAGGAATAAACAGAGACGAAGTGGACGAGTGCGGAGAATCTTACAGCAGGTGGGAGTCGCTCCGGCAGAAATAAAGACAGTCTTGCCTCTGTTTTTTCGGAGGAAATCCTGACTGAGGGCTGAATAAAAGTGCTTTCTTACCGTCGGAGCGGCTCGGCGGGGTGTGAGGAGGAGCCGACACTGGCATCTTCAACTCCCGAGCCGCTGCTCCATCCTGCGCGCGCAGAGGCAGAGAGGCAGAGAGGCAGGATGCCGGACTCGCCGAGGCAGCGCGCGCGCGATCGGACGTTGAGGTTGAAAGAGCCGCTCTGATCTTCAGCTCCCGACACTGCAGTCTGTTACAGCGCGGAGTCGGACCACGATACAGCCGAGGCTTCCTCGCCTCTCTGCTGCCTCCTCCTCCTCTCTCTCTCTCTCTCTCTCTCTCTCTCTCTCTCTCTCTCTCTCTCTCTCTCTCTCTGAGTGCTGACTGAGGGAGAATACCGAGGAGCCTCCGTGTGAGCCTCAGCTCAGTTCAGCTCAGGCAAGGTAAAGCGGTCCAGCAGCCAGAGTCAGCTTCACAGCCTGGACCACAACACAGATACAGCTCCAACACACTGCAAAGCATTGTAACGACTAGAATAAAGCCCTGGAAAGGAACAGTGCATGGTGTTTACAGTTTCAGTTGTCCAAAAGACAAATGATAAATGTGATAAAAAAAAAAGAAGAAGAAAAGAATTAAAAAAGAAAAAGAAAAAAAGAAATGAATGGTAATTATATGCAATTACATTTAATAACATGATCAACCAGGGATGCATGATCTGGGCCACTGAAATAATCATCCTCAACAGAACAATCAGGGTCCCAGCAGTACCAGGATTTGACCATCGCAGGTTCAAATCCCACTGCTTGCCATCGGCAGCCACAGCCTTAGAAAGCAATATTGGTCAGAGCATGCAGGTCAGTGCAGGTCTGTTAGCTGTTATATCAGAGCTGGGAACCCAACGCTTTCCTCTAAGCAACTTGGCTGCCCAGCAATGATGCCAGAGGTGGACTGAATCAGTTTAAACACTCATCTTCATCAAAAAATTAAATAAATAAAAAAAAATCACAGGAACCTCAACACCAATGTGTGCATGTTGCATTATACTCAACACCTTACTGAGAGACACGACTTCTTTAAGGATATGTCTGATTTAATTTTAAAGAGTATGAGTGGGTCATTTGTGTGGAAATGGTTTGGTTTCTGGATGGATGACGCTCAACGCAGTACAGTCTTGTGCAAATTATGGTGTAGAAACATAGCGTTTACAGCACGATCCCTTTCCTTCACCATTTTGATGAACATCATCCAGTAAAACAACAAAGTGCAATCGTATTGTGTTTATTATTAAATGTGTTTATTGTGTACTGCTTAGGTACACATTTCCATATTTCACTATTTAAATATAGCATGCTTTGATTTTGGTGTTACAAATTAATACTGATACGTAAACAGTGTACTGTCATGTTATATTATTTCATGTATACGTCAATATGTCTCTAAAGCATATCAAGATATATGCTCATATTTCCCAGCCCGTGTTTGATAGGGTCTACTAATTTAATTTTATAGAGTAATAATTCAGAGTATTTTGTTTCTTTCAATTGCTGTTTGGTTTGGAAATATATGGAAGCAGATAATAAAGAAAGTGCACAGAATTATGCTAAGAGCATCAAAATTCATTAGTTGTAAACTTCCTGCATTGAATTCTATATAGAGACCTCCAAGATTGTATAGATACACAGATCTGGGGAAGGGTACAGAAACATTTCTGTTGAATTGAAGGTCCCAGTGAGCACAGTGGCCTCCATCTGCCCCCAAGTTCCTAGAGCTGGCTGCCTGGCCAAACTGAGTGATTGTGGTAAGAAGGCCTTAATCAGGAAGGTGACCAGGAACAGTCACGAATAGTCACTCTGACAGAGCTCCAACATTGCTCTGTGGAGAGAGGAGAACCTTCTAGAAGGACAACCATTTCGGCAGCTCTCCAGGCATGTATGGCATGTGTGGCCAGACAGAAGCCACACCTGAGTAAAAAGCACATGACAGCCCATCTGGAGCCAAAAGGCACCTAAAGAACCACTCAAGGACATTCACAGAGCTCAGACTTGAACTCAATTGAACATCCCTGGAGATATCTAAAAATGGCTGTGCATAAACACTCCCCATCCAATTGATGGATCTGGAGAGGTTCTGCAAAGAAGAATGGGAGAAGCTTCCCAAAAACAGGTGCCAAGCTCGTAGCATCAAACTCAAAAAGAAGGCTATAATTGCTGCTAAAGGTGCTTCAACAAAGTATTGAACAATGGTTGTGAATACTTCTGCATGTAATATATTTCTGTGTTTGATTTGGAATAAATTCGCCAACATAACAAAATGTGCAAAGTGTGAAGTGCTGGGAATACATTCCAGATGCACTGTACAGACAAACAAACAACCTCTTGTAGGAGGTTTAGGTCATTATGGGTCAGAACAGAACACCTTAAATGGAGTATTTCCCCAAAGCCATAAAATTGATCAATGCACTTTTTTTTGCATTGAAGGTCCCCATTGTGCTGTCAGAACAGATCTGTCAAGGTCTGGACTCCATAAGTCTTCTGAAGGTGTCCTGTGGTATCTGGAACCCAGAATTTAGTAGCAGATCCTTTAAATTCTGTACTGACCATTGCATACTGGAAACATCCCACACAGTACCAAGTAGTCTAGTAGACACAATTTGGCCCTCATGTGGCTCCTTTTCATAAGCTTACCTATATTTCCTGTTTCCAATACATCAACCTTAAAAACTGTTAACTTACTGACTAATATTTAGGTCATGTACCTTGACAGATGCCATTGTTACCAGATAACCAACGTGAAGCAGTGTACCTTTACCTGTTTTAATTTTATGGCTGATCAATGTATCTAATATTTATTTGTTGATGGAATAACAGGTTAAAAGCCATTTCAACATTCATTAAAAGGCATATGTACAACACATTACTGTGACAGAACAATCGTCAAATTAGTTCTCTAGGGTTGGGTACCTTTTAAAGGTACCAACCAAATTACATTGATATTGCCAAGTACCGGTTCACATCAGATCAATTGGTGCCCAATCTCAGTACAAGCGTAACACAGTGAGGGCAGTGGTGAACCGAAATCACAAAAACCATCCCTCACAACAGCCGCTGCCTATGTTAGCAGCATGCTGCAGCTACTACTGATGAAACACACAGGTGAACCAGGGATTCACTGCCAAAGGTTGAACATAATGGTCTGGAATACAATTTTTCACACCATTTATTCAAGTCATACATTGACATTTGCAGCTTGTAATCCAACACAAGACAAAACGGAAACCCGGGGACGTGTGCATCGTCCGACCTGAACCATTGCAGAAAGCTTCTGAAGGTGGCTCACACTAAACCAAAGCTGCTGTAAAATGTGTAAAACTCATAAAGACTCTGATCTGATCTCACACTAATGTGATCCACACTAAGAGGACATCAGAATACTGTGGAATTAGCCAACACCACTAACAGCAGAGAAACTAACTGGTCTGGCTTTATATGATGGTGAGGATTCACCAAGCATGACCAGACATCGATAGTGAATCACTCTAGAATGTAAAATCCACACAAAACACAAATATATGGCCATGTATTTCTTTATATCCAAGAAATGTTTACATTATTTTGTTTAATTTCAAAATATATTTCAAAGAACTGCTAGAGAATTGCCATTTGTACACACTCAAATGTATTTATAAATCTATTTTACATATGGGATAATTGTTTAAATATAATGTGTAAAAAACAAATGTCACTTGTTGCATTTCACACTGAAGTTAAGTAACCACTTCTTTGCTGATTGATTAAAGGACATGTGCACAATTTCAGTTCATTACAATTCATTACACTACAATTCAGTGAACATCTCCTCACTGTCCTCTAATTCTCCTGTCTTTTTTCTGTACAATGGAAAAAAGTCCAATGTTTATACTCAGCCATGTAAATGGGGATTAAACAGAAGCTGCTAGACCTGACTATTTCAGCAGGGGGCGTTCCTACCCATTCACAGATGGTAAAAGAGGGATGGACCATTGCACACACAAGTAGAGATGGCAGAGAAACAGCCGAAAAGGAAAAGGTAAGATGATCAAAACTTTGTTTATATCTGGAAGGTGTGCTTACCTTGGCAACACATGTTCATTAATTTTGGGGGTGGAGCTTCTGAAGGAGCACAGAAGGGATGGATGTGGTTGTGGTGTTGTTGAATTCAAATATCAACAGTTGTTCAACAATGGTTTCCTACAATTGTGCTAATTTCCTTTCATTGGCAGAACAGTCACAACAGATAGTAAATTTGTTCATGTGTGAAATTCATGTGATTTCTCAGGGAACAATTTGAAAATGGGTCTGTTCTCCTGATATGCTTTTCTTAACCAAGACCTGCATATTATCTCAGTATGCACACACCCACCCCTTAATTTAACCATAAAGGATTTCATCTTATCTCCACGTATCTTGATCTGTGAAGGTCGAGGGAGAATTCAGACTGAGCAGGAATGTTTGGGATTCTGTTCGGCACTTCTTTTAGGGTATAATTACATGTCTTACCTGTACGATCTGTACTGTGCAAGAAGACATTTTCCCTCCAAAGCCTGGTTTGTTCGATTGTGATTGCCTCATACTGTGCTTGAGCATGGTACAGTGAACTGTACCTGGGCCCATTTACACTGGCTCATCGTGGTTCACCTGAACTCAGGTGTGGTACATATGTAGGTTGATCAAACATGATATCAGTGACACCAAAAAGGTTCCCTATCCTCAGCACCCAGGGAGCAGCGGGTGAGTTCAGCGCCTTGCTCAAGGCACTTCAACCATGTCCTGCCGGTTCAGAGATTCAAACCAGCAACCTTCCAGACGCAAGGCTGGTTCCCTCACCACCAGGCCACGGCTGTTCCAAGCAGTGTGGGGTTTGAACCTCCATGGGGGCGTGTCACGCTTCAAAGGCGAGTGAGCTACTGCGTCAACCATAGCTCAGTTGTAGTGGGTTCCAAAAACAGAGCGCAATCCAACTTTAAGTGCTCTTTACTAATCCTCGAATGCACAGCTAAAAGTAGTACAAACAGCATCAGACATGGAATACCCTCCTTTCATTATTTGTTAGAGGGAACTCAACCAAGGAGTATGCTGGTCCACCGTCCCCCAGCTCTGTAGCCCTTGCACTGTAATGAGCTCACATACATAACAATTTGTTAGAAACCATTCAGTGCAGTGACTTTCGGATACAGCTACCGTGTTGCCTAATCAATAAATCAATACCCACCCCAAATAAGCCACAAAGGAAATACGACCTGCACTGACCACACTATCTGGACTGTGCATGTGTATTCATTTTAACATCTCGACTCATTTTAATAATAAAGTTCTTCTGGATAGAATGAGAGAACGGGCAGGGAGTAGTCCCTGGATTTGGGAAACTTCAGTACAGGGAATGGCAAACATCTGTGTCCTAGCACAGGTTCTGTGTTCATCCATTAATTGTTTAACCACAGATAATGAAGAAGAGAATAACTAATGTTATTGGTAAGAGTAATAACTCTAATAGTGTTATTATTATTATTATTATTATTATTATTATTATTATTATTGTTGTTGTTGTTGTTGTTGTTGTTGTTGTTGTTGTTGTATTTAAACAACAGAGGGTGGCACATGTTATTTCTGTTTCCATAAGAACAAAAGGGCTCATTATTCTTTCTGTATCAGTAGCCTGTCCAGGTGTGACATAATGTGACAGTATAGCTGTAGAGCTCAGTGTTGACTGATGAACATGGGTTGCGCAAAATCTGGTTTTAAAAGTATAAAAGTCATTGAAACCAAATGTGGATTACAGGGACTGTTTACTTCTATAAGATTAGAAATGCAGTAAAATGAGTACATTGTAGACATTCTGTTTTTCTATGGCACAATAAATACATAATCAAATATCAGTACAAAAATATATGTCTGATATCATTGTTTATTTCTAGTGATGTCAGCCAGAGCGAAAGCCCAGAGCGAAGTGATAGAGATATTTGTCTTCCTGGTACTCGCTCACACCAAGTAAAAAGAGAACATGACACTGCATCAGTAATTGCATGTGTGTACAGCACGTCATCCTGCCACATCATACATCTACAGAGCTGTTGATGAGTTCAACAGAACGTCCAAAAATAGGCAGGCAGCCCTTCGGCCCATGCAGAGCATCAGTCAGCTCAGGTCAGGTGCCCAATAAACAGCCAGGTCCATTAGTATTTGCACAGCAACACAATTATTTATTTATTCATCTCATTTTGCCTCCATATGCCACCACAGTGGAAATGATCATGGATTTTTTTTTTCATTCAGTCACTGTATTTTCACAGGCAGAAAACTGACAGATCTGCAGTTACACTGCTAGGTTTGACATGTTCTCCCATTATGTCATTACAAATTAAGGAAGTAAACAGTGTAGAGTTAGAATTTACATATAGGGTGGTACATGTGGTACATCTGGGTGAAAGGTGGGCTATGTGGATTCCAGGTTGGCATGGACTACTATTAACATGGGTTACATTTACATTTACATTTGCGGCATTTAGCAGACGCCCTTATCCAGAGCGACTTACAAAAGTGCTTTGCTGTTCACTTAGAATATCCTTAGCTATTAGACAAGGCTGGAATCTAGAGATTCCTCATGCTTAGATCCTATTGAACACAAATGTATTTATGGAGTTAAATACTCCTGAAGCAGATGAGACTTCAGTCTGCGTTTGAAGACAGTGAGGGACTCCAAAGGGAAGTTCGTTCTACCATTTTGGTGCCAGAACAGAAGAGAGTCTGGATGCATGTTTTTCTTGCATTCTGAGGGACGGTGGGTCAAACCGAGCTGCACCAAGAGCCCTTCAAGCTTCAAGTACAGCTCGGTTTGACCCACCATCCCTCAGAATGCAAGGAAAACATGTATCTAGACTCTCTTCTGTTCTGGAGAGTTTTGATTATTGCCATCATGTATGGAGGGGCTGGTCCGTTTTTGGCTTTGTAGGTCAGCATCAAGGTTTTGAATCTGATGTTCAGCTACAGGGAGCCAATGAACGCAGCAGAGGAATTACGTGACTGAAATTACTAGAGTTACTAGAAACCAGCTACGTCCATGATAGGTCGAGTAAACATGAAGATAAGGCACACAAGCAGCCACATACCCACAAAGACCGACCAGGGACTAATATGCATAATGACATTGGACATGGCTGGGACATGATAACGATGGGGCAGGGTTACAGATGGAACACAGCTGGGAATGGGAGGAGACATGACATGTGCTCAAAAGCACATGGAACAGTAAACAAAACAAAGACAGACCACAGGGACGACAGATACGTGACAGATACAAGGGCAGCAGTTCGTAAAGAGACTGTGGCTTCACATGTATTGGAGGAGGATTGTGCGTGTCTTCAGCCTCTTGTGTTGGGAGCATAGAATGTAATGGGTGAGAGTCCTAACAAGGTTGGTTAGTTAACAAAATCTTGGGTAAACTTTTAAATAAAATGATTTGTAAATATTCAGTGTACAATCCAGATGGTGTTTATGTTTAACCCATCTTGGTTCCATCTGGGATCCTGGTGGGTCTCCATATGTGGAGCTACCATAGACACTTTCTGGTTTGTAGTTCGGTTACCTATATTGGCCCTGTATGGTCTTTTAACCTGGGTTGTAAAAGGAAGTAATGCACAGGCAAGTTCAGCAACACTGAAGGCCCTAAAGACACATAAGAGATGGGTAAATGATTAGAATACAATAAATGATCACAAAATTCTTTCTTTGATGAAAAAAAAAACTCTTTGCCACACCAAGTCAAATCAAGAACACACGAGAGGAGGTAGTCATCTTAAAGTGTACAATCAATAGACACCTTCATGAATGTAAATACAGAAAGTTTACTTCAACATGCAAACCAGTGATAATAATCAAGCACCGGATCTATTCTTCTGTCCAGATCTAAAATTCTGCCCAGTCCTGCATCAAGACTGGACAGCTAAGAGCAAAATTGAAGAACACTATTCCTCAATGACCAGGACAACCACAGAGCAGGTATTGATTGGGTACAGTGACATTGACATGGTGGTGGCACATTAGTGTGTGGTGTGCTACTATGAGTGAATCTGACACAGCAGTTCAGCAGTTCAGGAGTGTCTAAACACTGTCTCTACTCATACCAACTTAGTTGGTCCACCTTGTAGAAGTAGTGACAGAAGCCCATTTGTGGTCCCAGGACACTGTTTTGATGTTTCTGGTTGGTGGACTGTTCTCATTCCAGCAGTAACACTGAGGGGTTTAATCACTCCAGCAGCACTGCTGTGTCTGATCCACACCTGCTCTGTGGTGGTCCTGTGGGGCCCTGACCATTGAAGATCAGGGTGAAAGGAGGTTAACAAAGCATGTAGAGAAACAGATGCACTACAGTCAGCAATTAAAGAACAACACGGTGTACTTATGTGGTAAATAGAGCTAATAAAATGTACAATGAGTGTAGAAACAATGAGGTGGTAGTAATTATATCTGACTGATGTCTGAGGTCTGTCAACGGGACTTGTTCGCTGATTACTGAATGCTGATAGACATCGCTGATTTTGAAATGTCTATATCTATCTATCTATCTATCTATCTATCTATCTATCTATCTATCTATCTATCTATCTATCTATCTATCTATCTATCTATCTATCTATCTATCTTACCCCAACCTGTCTTTAAAAGGCTTTTACTCACATTTGCTGCTTTGCAGACACTGACATCTCACAGATTCTTGCCAGTATCTGAGAGGGCCCAGACATTTTAAGACACATTCTGACTAAGAGGCCAACACCATAGTTTTTCTGCACCATAATCTTTCTGCATACTCCTCTTCATACCAGTTCTTCTGGTAGAACTGATTTTAGTATTTTGCTCATTTACTTTTGAGCCTGTGAAAATGGAGGGACTATGTATGCATATTACATCTAATTGTAATATTTTCCATATATGTACCCAGGTAGTTGAACTACTTTTCCACAATAAAGCATTAGTTTTAGTTTGAGCAAGCAGACCTGTCAATGCAGAGACATGATTATTCTGCAAATAACAGCTTTTTAAACTCACCAAATATATATATTTTTTTATTTATACTCAAAAATATACTTTTTTTACCACAAGAAGGACTGCTTTCTAAAAGTTCTCTACATCATGATAAACCTATACGTTCTTTCAGTGTGGATGCCTGTCAAGATATTTTTGTCTGTTTGTGCATTTGATATCGTTTCTTGTTTGATTTTTGTCCTGAGAGCTTGGAGAATACTGTTTGAACCTTCCATTGCTAGAACACATAGTACATTTTCTTATGATGGGTAAGAACTGCCATATATTCTCTTGTAGGAACATGTTCAAAAGCTGCTAATCCCAGGGGTGTTCCTTTCTATGTGAGCTTTGCCGTGATCACACCGAGGACCACCAAGGGAGCTTAATGAGGGGTTTGGGTATGCAGTTAAGAATGCAAATCGAGCTCAACAAAAATGTTAGTTAATAGTCTGCTTTTTGTCAATCTTTTGAGCAAATGTTTTTTGTTGTTTTTTTTTTTTTTTGACTAAAAAGCAGTTCCAGCAGCTCTGGCCTGCAAAGCATTGATCATCTGTTCTCTTTCTGTTCTCAAGCTGTTCTGCCACACGTCTCATCTTTCAAATGATTACTTACATACAAAAGATGCTTTATTTTAAATGTTAATATCAACAGACAAGGAACAACACGCTGTTGTTTGAAATCAAACAATGTGCTCACACTAAGAACTGATATGGGAATTCAGAAAAAATCAGTAACAAATAAAACTTCACTGTTTCTGACATATTTAAACCTGTCATAAAATTTAATTTGGAAATATTCATCAAATCTATTCTGTCCAAAGCTGATATCTCTCTAAAGCAATTATTCCATATATGGATATCAACGCAACACCAGTGTCCCACCCAGTATTGGATGTTAATTTATTTTCAAATGTTTGTGGACATTTGAAGATGAGGTGGGGAAAGGTGGTGATCATTCATCCTGATCAACATCTGTGACCATATACTATTGTCACTAAATGCAATCAAAACCTCACAGCAATTCTCCAAAATCTTGTTGACAACTACGGTCCATGGTTTCATGGCGTTGCACCACACTAGAACCCTATTATTAGCCAGAAACAGTTCATTAGACCTGCAACTTGTTGCCAGTCTCCTATGTTCAAGTTAGCAACTTCATGAGCCCAAGTGAGGCAATATGTCCAGTGTCATGATGTTAACAGATGCACTCTGGTGGCCACTGAACTGTCTTCTGTGGCATATTTGTGGTAGACACGTGACAATGTGGATTGAGGGATGCCTGCACAACAACAAAAAACGGAATATCCCATCCATCTGGTACCTACAATCAAGCCTCGGTTGCATTTCAATAATTCACATCACCTTGCCTTGAGCATGATGACCAGTATTCAGCCTCACTCACAAGAAAAGACCTTTACAACTTATCTAGGAATGGGACATACCTGTACCTACTGCGGTTCCATGACTTTTGGCATATCAGTGTATACTGTCCAATGACAAACATGCATCTCCAAAATGGTGACTTTACAGGAGACGTCAAACATCTTCTCATATTTTAACATACGCTAATGTAAAAAAAGCATAATTAAAATGATTTTTAGAGCATTTCGATTGGTCTGTTTATTCGTTATTATTTATACAGTGTACAGAGCAATTACAGGATTCAAATGATGGACCAAAATGAAAATGGACAAAAATGGAGAGACATGGTTTTCACTGGACAGCGACAATATATACACTAACTGAAGCACTTAAGCACTTTGAAATGATGATTAAACTACTAGAACATAATGCAGAGATTGGACACTTACAACAACTCATTTTGTAAAGGTAGCTTGTGTTAAATAATCTCAAAAGGCTACGCTTTCAATAAATTCAACTAAAAATATTGTTCAATTAGTATAAAGATGTCAAAGATGCTGCAGCTTGGTAGGGATTGATTGATTGCTTGTTTTCCAAAGTAATTAGAGAGATTTTGCAAATGATTGTAGCATTAAACTAAGCCATCTGCAGTCTTAGATAGACTTAACTATCTATCTAAGCCATGCAGTGGAGCTGCAATGCCACAAAGGTGTGGCCAAAGCCCAATCTGATCCCAAAAGTTTGAGACCTGACCTGATTAGGCACCAGTCTGAGCCAGAGAGAGAGAGAGCAGAGGGAGAAGGGCATGGAAAGAGATCACTCCATGAACCTGAGCCTGATACTGTTGTGGCACAGTGGCTTATGCACACCCATAGTGACCCACCAAGATTCTTCCCAGTCTTCCCAGTGAACAGTATACCCACACAGCTAATAATATCCCATCACAGTGTGTACTTGTGCTGTTTCAGGCTACAATGTTACAGCAGTTACTGCTGATATCAAACTAATTCTGATTCTCAAACATACTGTATTATCAGCTCTGCTTATAACAAGTCGAGAGTTGTTTTATACATTTGTAGCAGTGTGGAGTTTCCCTTGTTCTTTCTACATTCACTCTCCATTTGACCAGCTCCACTGACCATACAGAAGCAATATGTAGTTCTATAATTCAGATTGTGGTCCATTTCTTAGCCGCATTTTACACTGCATATTCAGGTATGCAGTAGTGCTGCTGGAGTGATTAAACCCCTCAGTGTCACCGCTGGACTGAGAACAGTTCACCAAGCAGAAATATCAAGCCAACGTCAATCTGACGTCTAGGCAGTGTCCTGTGAGCACTGATGAAGGATTAGAAGATGACCCACTTGGTAGGAGTGTCCTTTTGAGTGGACAGTGAATGGACACAGTGTTTATACACTCTCCAGGACCCAATATAATACCTGCTGTGTAGTGGTCCTGACCACTGAAGATCCGGGTGAAAGGGGGTTAACAGAAAATGGAGGGAACAGTCTGTAGAACTGCAAAGTGCTCCTGAATGGTCAGTGGAACTGTTAACATGCACAGTGGATGTAGAAACGAGGAGGTGGTCATAATGTTATGGTTGCTCAGTGTATATTCATTAATGTTCATATTTTGGTGCAAATCATCCCACTAATGCCTAAAACAATTGTACAGATTACAGTCGGAGCACAACAGTGATCACAAACACAAAGTTTTCTCTACTGGTCTGGTGCTGCTAATTAGTTGGACTTGTTTACTCTCAGTGTATGATGTTTCAAGCTGACCTGTGTTAGAAATATAAGGAAATTATGAGCTGCAGGTCACTGCTGTAAGGAGAGTCTTCTATTTTACTTTCATAGGCTTTGCAGTGCAGGTGGATACACGCAGGTGTTTTGTGGCTGTTTTTCTGCAGACCAGGCCAAAAAAAAAAGAAAGAGAGAGATATTTTGGAATATGTGAAGTAACATGACGAAAGCCATGTAAAAAGTATATAAATCCTTAATTTCTCTGGAAGTTAAACATTATTAAAAATGGACTTCTGGGGCATTATTTTTCTCATTTTTCTCCTCAGTTCTGCTGAATACATGACTGATTCCCAAAACTGAGGATCAATGCAGCTTTATAAATCGATCCGTTTTCTTTCCTGCCTGTCAGTACTTAGTCCAGCGGGTTCTTCTGCTTTGCACTTTAAAATGTCAGTGCATGGTGTGCTCTCTACTTAATAATACACTGAAATAAAGTGGAATATACATGAGCATGGTAATTACATTGCAATTGCACTTGGATCATCATATTTTAAAATAGAATACAGATCACAGAAAATTACCCAAATTATATTCCTAACCTACATCCCTGTAACACAGCAGGCGATAATTTAGCAAAGCCAAAGAAAAAGAAATCTATGCAAGTTCTTCGGTTCTGTCGTTGTCAGTAATGCGCTTGAGCTGGAAATCACAACACTGTGCTGGACTCTGGCCTGAAAGACCCCTGATGTATAGTGTGCTATGCAGAACTGGAAACTTAAGCAAATCACACCAGAGACTTGAGATTTGATTCTGACTCAATCCAGAGACTCTACATCTGTTTTTGATTCACATCTCAGAGTCTCAAGATTTGATTCTGATTCACACCTCAGAGACTCGAGATTTGATTCTGATTCACACCTCAGAGACTCAAGATTTGATTCTGATTCACACCTCAGAGACTCGAGATTTGATTCTGACTCACACATCAGAGACTTGAGATTTGATTCTGACTCACACCTCAGAGACTCGATATTTGATTCTGACTCACACCTCAGAGACTCGAGATTTGATTCTGATTCACACCTCAGAGACTCGAGATTTGATTCTGATTCACACCTCAGAGACTCGAGATTTGATTCTGATTCACACCTCAGAGACTCGAGATTTGATTCTGACTCACACCTCAGAGACTCGAGATTTGATTCTGACTCACACCTCTGAGACTCGAGATTTGATTCTGACTCACACCTCTGAGACTCGAGATTTGATTCTGATTCACACCTCAGAGACTCGAGATTTGATTCTGACTCACACCTCAGAGACTTGAGATTTGATTCTGATTCACATTTCAGAGCCTTTAAATTCAATTCTGATTCATACCTCAGAGCCTCAAAATTCAATTCTGATTCATACCCCAGACCCTTGAGATTTGATTCTGACTCACACCTCAGAGAGTTGAGATTTGATTTTGACTTGCACTTCAAACAGGTTCTCAAGACTCGACTCAGGCTCAGCCCTGAGACACTGGTCACTAGAATCTCATTTCAGAGATTTGAGTTGGTCCTCAGGTACTCAAGATTTGACTCAGACTCCTACCCTAGAGATTCAAGACTTGACTCTGGTCACACTACATGAATTATATCCTGTTTTGAACTCTTTTCATTGGGAAATGATTTTGTGGTGGAGGTGTTTGTTGCACAGCTAATCTGATAGTCTGAGAGCAGCAATGAGTCAATTTTAAACCTTCCAATCAAGCTCTTGATCTGATCAGTGGAAGTATACGTTCAAACATTTGATTTTTATGACTGAATTTGTGAGATGAAATGTGAGATGGTCTGCAATAAAATCTGTGTGGACCCACTTCAGTCAATAGCAAATGGTGAAGAGAGCAAACCCTTGCAGAGTGCCATGGACTGTAGAGTGTAGAGCTCTGGGAAACATGAGTGTCCTTACAGTCTGTCAAACAAAAACTGTCATAAGAGTACAGACAAAGAGAGAAGCTGGGCAGATATTGCTTCTGCCATTAATCAACCTGGTGAGCATTGTTTGTGCATGTGTAGAAAGATAATTGACATCTTAGGGTATGATTAACTCTTGAAACGTTGTTGTCAGACATGAAAAAGGTTATTATTGCACTTATTTACACAGTTTTTTTTTTTTTCATGTGTGTGTTGTTCAGATATAGAAGACCTGACATTCAGTGTCATCTCCAGTGTTCTCCAATATTTGTATTGGTTATAATGTCCTAAATCCTGTAGTGCTTGACTCACACCAGACTGAGACTTGAGACCAGGGGTGTCGCCTGGCCTGGGCTTCCAGAGTCCTTTCACCTCTTGTTGATCAGTCCCCTGGTTGAGAATGGATGGATGGACAGAGCAGAAAACGGGCACTGGAAGCTCCTTTGGCATTTAAACTGGGACTTCATTCAGTTGGAAATTAACGGATTTTAATTTTAATTGTTTAATTGTTTTGAATTGCTTATTCCTGAATAGGGTCACGGGTGAGCCGGTGCGAAGCCGGCAACTCTGAGCGCAAGGGCGGGAAACAACCCTAGACAGGGCACTAATCCATCGTATGGTGCAAACATGCACACACTAAGGGCCACTTTAGAGTCACCAATTAACCTACCAGGCATGTCTTTGGACTGTGGGGGAAACCGGGGTACCTGGAGGAAACCCACGCGAACACGGGGAGAACATGCAAACTCCACACAGAAACTTCCCAGGTCGCTCCACCCGGGGATCGATCCCAGGTCCTTCTTGCTGTGAGGCAACAGCGCTAATTCATCACACAATAATGAGACCATGTTTGGTAGGAAGCTCTTATTGTTTGTTATCATATGTGCATCATGTCTGTAGGTTACTCTGATCCGGAGTCATGAAGCCTAGAAAATGGCATGTAACTGCCCACAAAGTGCGGCTCTCAGGTTCAAATATACAAATATATTTGTACAAATAATAAGCTGTAGCCTAAAATGTGGAAAATAAGCTGTCTCAGTGCACAGAACAATCAATGAAGACAATTCTATTTTAGTTCAGTGTGGAACGGCATATCCACCAAGGCCATAGAATTAAAAATCTATTTGAGCATGCCATATTATGAGGGTGCTAAAATATCCTCCAATTATTTCATGGCCCCAGAATTACACTAATGCTGATGAGGAAAGCAGTTCTTTGGTAATTAAAAGCACAGCAATAACAGACCCCTCTGCCTCATTATCGTCCCTCAAGCACACACACATTTCCCAGCACAGGGAGCAAGTGTCAGCTGTGCGGGGTCAAGGATTACAGTCTAGAATCATGGGGGTAAGGATAATTGCACTTATTCAGGTATGGCCTTCAAAATATAGGATCAGGATGAGCAAAAAAAACCTCCTACATCTGCTCCACTGAACACCAGCTCTCTGTGGAATACCATGGTGCTAAGATGACCAAAACAAAAGGTTTGATTAAGGGCATAAAATATCAATTTGATTCAATATTCATAACTCCTCATTATTCAGTTTATATGCTGCTATTGGAAGACTTCATCCCGAGTGATTCTCCCAGCAAAATTAAATGAAATGCAGGTTAAAATCTTGCTGTTCTCATTGCAGTTGTAATTAGTGGTTTTTCACAGACAGTTCCCCATTTTGAAGCATGAAAGTAGCAGCCGGTAGATACCCAGGCTAAACCCATGCCTCAGAGACTTGAGTTTTAACTTCAAACCTAAGCCTCAAAACTTGAACCTGAATCACACCTAAGAGATTCTGACTCAACTCAGGGCTCAAGTATTGATTCAGACTCTCAACTCATTGATTTGGACTTGAACTGTAAAATCTGAACTGGAACCACATCTGAGAGACCTGAGGCTTGATTTTGACTCATACTTAAGTGTCTGTGAGTTACACTTAAAATCTGATTCAGACTCTTTGCTCAAAGACTGATTTGACTCAGCATCACTCCTCAAAGACTCCAGATTTGAATTTGACTCACATCTCACACACTTGAGATTTGACTCAGTTTTGGACTTTTGACTTGGACTTGGAGCTCAGAATCTGATAAACATGACTTGGACTTGAGGTCTGACTCCATCAGAGAAATGAGATTTGACTGTGGGTCACACTTCAGATACTCAGAGACTCAGCTTTTGATCTGGGCTCACGTCTCAGAGACCCAACACAGACTTTCACCTAAGAGACTCAACATTTGGCTTGGACTCTCAGTTCAGACTAAAAACACTCACTCAGACTCACACCTCAAGACCCAGGCTTGTTAGATATTCAACAGATGACTTCGACTTACACATGCACAAATGATAAATATTTCAGATGGGAAGCGATTTATCAATCAGATGTCTTTGTTAAAAGAGAAACGTTTAAAGTAGGGTCTCACATTAAATGCCCTGGAATTGTTTTAGACTTAAATTTAACATTTAAAAGCATCAAGTGCCAAAAACATGGTACATATTGTGAAATTGAATCTAGCTATTTTTAGGCACATCTTTTTATGCATGCTATGGTTACATGTCATATATCGTACTGTTCTACAAGCTGGTCAAGAACATGCTGGACAACCAATCGAGTCTCTTTATAAACAGACACTATAAACACTAGACCCATGCCACCCAAGGTGGTTTGATTACAGGCAGAAAATATTAGTTTGATTCCTTATTCAGAGCTCCTTTTTCTGTGTATATCCCATTATTAGATGAAGTCATTCCGAAGTGGATGCAAAGGGCAGATCCTTCCAGAGAGGTGTGCATGATACAATTACATAATTACATAATTACCATCCAACCGTGCTCTGTGCCAATCGTACCCATTTGACCTCGATTTTGGATCCAAATGTCAAGAAGAAAAGATCTAAGTGTCTTTGAAAGAGGGTTCATTTCTGGGTCACAGATGGCAGGAGCTTCAGTGACAAAGACCTCATGTGTCTAGTGTTTCAATAGGTACAGTGACTGAAGGGACATCTGATTTTAGATCTGTAGGAAAGCCAACAGTAAATAGTGCTGGACATTGTGGTTGAGCGCACACATTCAGTGAGCATTACGCTTGTGTATTAGTGTGATATGTTAGGAAAAACAAAAGAGCAGCTGTTCCTCAGGTCCATCAGGGGCTTTACAAGTAAAAAAAGAAACGTGCCAACACTGGCCTGCTAGTGCATAATATTTGTCAGTGTGTGATTTGCATTTCCAGTTCTGTAAGGGTTCTTTAGGGAAGACAAAGAGGAACTGATTGCATTTCTAAATGGCACCTCTGCTGTAAGTGACTGTTCAGTTCAGAATGGACCACCAGAGCCCTATGCAATTCCAAACTCTGCAGACAAACAGCCCTTCTCTCTCCAAGAGGAATAAAAATGTAAACCACAGAGGCTGCAAAGTCCTTTGCGCTTGATAGTTGCTTGTCAGAATATAGGAACCAGAAAAATAGGTTCTTTGAGTAATGGGTGGGAAGTGATGAATGCAGAATGTGGTAGTAGCCTAGGATTTCCATCAGTTTCCATCAAACATTTCATATGTTTGTGCTACTGCAGCAATGATGCAATGAAAGTAGTGATGCAAAATTTAGATATCAATAGCCAATTTCTACATTAAATGACCATTAGAAAAATAGAGGTACAAGGTAGCAGAATTTTGCTAACACATCTATGATTAGCTGGCCAAAGACCAGAAATAACTGGCCATGGGCCACCTTCCATTTCCTCAGTAGTTCTTGGGTGGATAGCTTACTGGCATGCCACAAAACTGCAACAAGTTGTTCACCTGTATGTGCCAGGAAAAGGAGCTTGATTCCATTTCAATGTTTTCCTTTTACAGCAATTTTCAAGGCTGTCATCAAGGCAGGTGTAGCTGAGAGTCTAAAATACACTTACTGTATTTCAGACGATCTACAGAGAGTAGAAAGGAAGTAAAATCTGTCAATGAGCCCAGGACAGCAAAAACCATCACACACTAATGGCATGAATAAATCTGATGAAAATTTGTAAGAGTTCAACACCATTTTTTGCATTGAACTATGCCCTCTGGATGTAATGCAAATTTTGTGGAGTTGGTCTGACTACAAAAACACACAAGCAGGCAGAAAGGTTTCAGGAGGATTGAAACTGTGAAAATTACTGCTGAGCTGTGTCTCAGCTACAAGGTATTGTAGTATTGTACTATTAAGACTATTGGTAATTGATACTGAGAGCCTTTCTAAACAACATACACTCTATAAAACACACTTTTTAAAAAACACTCACAAAATCATTCAACATAAATGATCAGAAAGACCATGCATGGGTTAGGTAGGGGTGCTGCTATATCATAACCTACAAAGTGCACTACATAGGAAAGAGGGAGTGATTTGATACTGAGCTTCACAGCACTGCATGCTGCTTTTGGGAAGAGTGAAGAAAGAAGGAAGAGCAATTTCAGAAATTAAACTTTAGGAGAGCTTCTACTCACAGTGTAGAACACATGAACTGAATCTAACATTTGTGATGTTGGAGATCTTGGAGATGCAGCTCTGCAGGTGAGGAGGAAACACAGTGAGTTCAATCAAAAGTTCTAGTTGTCAATAATCATGGCTGGCTGTTATCCTACCAACACCAGAAAGAGAGCTGTGATTGATGAAGAGAGCTTATATTACTGCTGAAGAATTGCGAATTAGAGCAGAGGGTGATTAATATTTTGTCACATTTTTACCTCATATCAAATCGCGTTTGCTATGATGTGTGAATAATTCCCATAGATTAACTCATGTTGGTGTTGTAATATACAGCACACACTTTTTACATAAGTGCAAAAGTGACAAAAGCACTAGGAATGTGAATGGATGATGAATATTACACTACATAGTCGAGTCATGTTATTATGTTATTATGACTGGTTTTTACACTTCATACACATTTTAGTATACTCCACCTCATACACGAACATGCTGCAGTTCTTTAATTACAGACCGTAGTCCATCTGCTTCTCTGCATACTTTGTTAGCCTTCCTTTACCCTGATTGTCAATGGTCAGGAACCCACAGGACCACTACTGAGCAGGTTTTATGGGGGTGGTGGGTCATTCTCAGCACTGCAGTGATGTGGTTGTGGTGTGTTAGTGTTGTGTTGATACACGTGGATCAAACACAGCAGTGCTGCTGGAGAGGTTAAACCACTCATATCAGCTCACTAACACCCCACCACTATGTCAGTGCCACTAAGAATGTCCCATCACCCACATAATGTCTGCTCTGTGGTGGTCCGGTTGGGTCCTGGATGTGAAGGCACATTTGTTTTCTTTTGATTGACCAAACAGAGGGAGGTCCCCCTGCAGTCAGTTTGCTTTTGGGTCACACTCAGATTGTTTCAATACCAGGGAGGGTTAATGTCCCTGGTCCTGTAAACTCAATGATGCCTGTTGGTGCTGAATAATCCACCTTTAGGCTTCAGTTCATGGCCAGATCATTTGCTGCACTGCCTAGATTAACCAAACAACTGCAAGCCACACTGGACCCAAGGCAGCAAAGCTGCCCCGAGCTATGACACTGCCTCCCCCATGCTTAACAGCCTCAGAAACTGAAATTGTACTGAAGTGTATTGCTGCACATTCTTGAAGATCATGTTTTCTGTTAACGTCAATCTGTTTGATATGTGCAGTCGAAACACTGAGGAAACATGAACAATCTTCGGCTGGTATAATTGTGCTTATTTTTCGTGAAGGCCACAATTACTTGTTTTGCTTTATTGATATTTACAGCTAATCTGTTTGCCTGAAGCCAACTTGATAATTTAACATTAATGAACCACATTGACAAACATCATATCCACATTCATTAAGTATTCATTGCTGCTATTCATCAGTCATATTATTGCGGTATCATTATGAAATTGTTGTTTTTTTTTGCCTTCAGCTGTTCAATCATGCTTAAAATGAGAAAATGGTCTAGAGCTGAGGCAGCAGTCTTGCAGCCTTGTATGGCAAAAATGGCCAAGGTGTAAGTGACTCTGAAATTCTGTCACTTGTGGTCATGAGGTCTAACAGCTAGTAAGTGAACTCTCGTAGCTGAGTAGAGATCATTGTGAAGGTTTACTGACTTGAGTGGTCACAGGACAGTAATTGTCTAAGAATGTCACCTTAAATACTGTGGGTATGATGGGCATTTCCTGAAGCATACTGAAATCTCAGACTTTGTTCCTATTGGTTTAAATTAGAGATACAACCCATGAGTTTTTGGCCACTTTCAAATTCCGTACAATCATTGTTTGTCCAAGCACCTTTCTACTAAGAGTCCGTATTTGACACAAGGCTGGTGTTTTGTAATTTGTGTCTTCTGTTCCACCTTACAGGTATAGGTTGTTGTAGTCGGTGGTGGTAATGACTATCAGGGCTTTCAGGGCTCCTTTGGACTTTTCATGAATGATGCAATATAACATAAAACTTGCTGCAACTTGAGGATTCATTTGAAATTCCTTTTTAAGAGTAGTCCTTCAAAACGTCCTTACAGGCAACTCTATTCTTTTGGTGGCAATCTCAGGAATGCCTTTGGGCAGTCATTTCCAGCCATTCAAGGCCAGGGTCCTCTTGACTTGAATGGGAAAAGAGCTATACAACAGAGGCTGAAGCAAAGATGTCACAAAAATACGAATTTGGTTCAAATAATATTATATTTCAAGTTTGTCCACCGTTACGTGCACGGCAAGGTATTTCATTTATTTTTAAGCAGTGATATATTATGAAACTAATGTCAATTGTACACTGTGAAGGACACTGAAACTTGACATGAATCATCATTTGATCACATTGTTATTTATTTTTTATGTGATGGACAATACTGTTTCAGTGACTAATCCCACTCCTGTGCTGTCTTGTGAATAATAATAAGACTCAGTGAACATTATGGATGGAACACATTGTAATTATGGAAGAGACCACAAGCATATGACCTTTGTTCTTTAATGTTGGATTACTTATCGGGTAATTGCTTAAAATGTCCACAATTACTGATTAATATGCAAATAAATTCATTCATCGTGGTTTGGTTTGAAGTGAAACAAGCAGAATAGTTAGAATTGTTTACAGTGACAGTGATAGGAAAAAAGATCTAAGTGCCTCTTAAAGCTACCAAACAGAAATAATTAAATGGAATTGTTATGGATGCTGTTTGATAGCTGATAAATTTCCTATAATATAAGATTTCTGCCAAGAACGTTATACAGAAATCAACTGACCATGTATGGAGGAGAGGTACTTGCAGCGTGTTTTAAGGCAAAAACAGCACCCAGAGAAAAAATATTTTTGGAAGACTTGTAGGTTCATAGGTTTGTACAGAAAATAAAATGGGTATTTGTGCTGTGCACTTTGCAGACCTGGTACCTTTAATCACCACTGTGAATACGTCTGAGTAAGTATATTTCACAACAAACCATTCTTAATGAATTTGATTACATTTCAATACCAGTTTCACTTCCATTACATTCAGTAAATCTCATGAAATTATAATTTTTGTAGAATAAACTGAAGAAGTAGAAACAATTCTGAAATATTTCACTTTTCATGTTACATTATGAACAAAAATAATCATTTTGGCAAATTCTAACTCATTGAGTTGGTATATATATATATATATATATATATATATATATATATATATATATATATATACTGTCTCTTATACACATCTATATATATATATATATATATATATATAATATTATATATATATATATCATATTATATATGATATCATATATATATGATAAAGAAAAACTTTGGACAAACAAAGTTTTATCTTTATGTCTCTGTCCTCAGCAGGTAGCTGCAGGTACCATGACAGTCTGTCCTCAAACAGGTTTTAGGCATGCTCTGTTGTTCTTTGTTGCTCTGAGAAATCTGTATCATGTTCTGCAGGAACCTAGACAGAGCACTGCCAAGTCATCACAACACTCTTTCACTGATCTTCAGGGTGATGTTTTCAGAAAACTGCAGATCAGCATCAGCAGAAATAAGGGGTTTTTAAAGAAAAGTGTTTTTGCATCTAGCCTAAATTTTTGTATTCATAAACTTCAACATTGACATATTACTGAATAAAACACCATTTGACTATATTTATCAATAAGATCATGCTGGCATGGCCTCGCTAACATATAAAACCCCCCAAATGAACAATATAAATCAATATAAATGATCCACAGCTGAATGAATGGTCGGAATGGGAGACACAAAGTTTTACTGTGACAGCAAAGCTACAACCCGAGAGCTGCACTTTGCAGGCAATTACTTGCCAGTATTGTAAGCCTCATATCTCAGGATCAGAGTAAACTACAGACATGAGACATATATCGTAACAAATTACAAGACTCTAGTCATGGTTGATCATTGTGTGATAAATCTTCAGTGACTCATCAGCTCAAACATCTGAACATCTAGAAAACATCTAAAACTCACTCATTTCAAATTGAATGAAATACCAGTGCATGTTTACTACTATGTCCATGTACATGCGTAACTTGCATGCAGACTCATGCAGATCAACTAGAGGGGGTTGGTGTGATAACATCCCTGACCCAGATTTTTGGTTTTAGAGGAAAATGAAAAGGAACAGGCTGTTTGCTCCCTTTTATTCCTCAGAATAATTATACGGGATAATACTGTTACATGCATACATAACATAATGTTCATAATAAAAGAATACAGAACATTTAGGTTGTCTTTATTATTTTTATGGACAAGTATTTTGAAGAGCAATTATTATCCTTTTCAATCTAATCATTACAAGTAAGTCATCAATGTTCTTGCATTGCCAGCTCAAAAACACTCTGGATGATCAATGTCCAAAAGGATTTCTGTTTTTAGTTCTTATAGGCAAATTAAACAAACAAAAACCAAACAAACAAAAACACAAACACCAACATATTTCCATATTCATACAAATATTTAAATTCTTAATTTTTACACCTCAAATGAAGACAATAAATACGAGACATGTCTCCTATAAATACTTTTTTCAATTGTTTTGCAGAATTAAATTATGCCAAACTAGATGGAAGTATTCTCACTTTCAGTTTAGCAGTCCTATGGTTACAATTATTGTATTAAAGAAAGTCTTAAAAATGATTCATATAGCTTACTACAGAGGACATATGCTACTGGAGGGCAGGTTTATTTGTGGCAACTGGTTTTGACATGTGACTGAATGATTCTCAACGCCCATCACACTGTATAGAAACAATGCTGCTGGAAGGGAGAGTATCACATTACACTCCTCACTTGTAATTAGTTTAAATGTTAACAACATGTCATATGTGACACTAAAGGACATGCAATAATAAAGCAATTTCAGATTAATGGGATTCATTCAAAAAGCAGATAAATAATGCAGATTGATATTCACTCAAGCTAATAGTGCAGCAGTGGAGCTTAAATTAGTAATGCTGCCAAAATCAGAGAGAGGAGCACGTAAGTCAGTGTTTCGTCAGCTCTAGCAAGGGAACTGTGTTCTAATTACAGTTATAAAAGAATAAGAGCACCTTGTAAGTGCTGTTATTTCTAATCTGAGAACATTCTCTTAAAATGTCAGTGAATACAAAACAGATTTCTTCCAGGCTTTAATTGGGGCAGTTGTTATGCAGGCATAAGATGTCTCGTCTTGTGAACAACTGCTGTACATTTATAGGCACTTAAATTCACTTTAAAGAGCAGGTTTTATCTCTTTGTACTGAACCATTGATCACCCTTCCTCCGGCAGCACCGGTCACCACAGAACCTGTTCCCTGATGTACTGTTAAACAGAAAACAGCATTGTACTTAGAACATCTTGACAATTTTCTGTCTTATAGAAACATCTGAAGACTTTTCAGAACCACAAACCAGCTTTCAAAGGTACCTGGCTTTAATAGTGCAAGATAGAAACAGTACCTTCTGGATCCAGAGAGGCTTTGGTCAGAATCACAAAGCCTGTTAAATCCAGTGACTGAGGGAGATCAATAGGCACTTAAAGGGTTTATGGTTGTCCTTTGAGGTTGATATGCTGTCTGAATGTATTTGCATTGCATTGTGGTGAGATGTGCGTGCCAAGTCAGAGCCAACACTCACTTGTCATTATGTGGATCAGCCTTGACCCTGAGTTTAAACGTCTGATCGGTGCTGAAGCCCAGAATTGTATTCTTCGTTAATGTATTCTGTGCAGAGCACTGGTCAAGGAATATAGGCTGTGGAAGGGAAGGTGCACCACAAACATAATGCCTGAATGCTTTAAATGGAGTGATTATATGGATGATATGCATACAATGATGGTTGATCTATGCATGATCAGATATAATCACTTCTATAAATGATTGTGTGATTGAATAAGTCATAGAGAATGATAGCAGAAATCCATTAAATCTAATGAAAAACTGCAGCACAGCTTTTTTTTTTCACTAAACAATGTAATGTTTAGGTATCTTAAGTAGTTTACACTGTGGAGAACAGATGTACAGTGAATCCAGAAAGTAGCTTTATTTGACACTGGATTAAATTATTTTTTTACCTCAAAATTCTACACACAATACCCCATAATGACATAATGAGAAATGTTTGTTTGAAATCTTTGTAAATGTATTAAAAAATCAAACACAAAAATATACTGTACATAAGTATTCACAGCCTTTACTTAATACTTTATTGAAGCACCTTTGGCAGCAATTATGGCCTCAGGTCTTTTTGAGCATGATGCTATAAGATTGGCATACTTGTTTTAGAGGAATTTCCCCCATTCTTCTTTGCAGAACCTCTCACGCTCCATCAGATTGGATGGAGAGCATTGGTACACAGCCATTTTAGATATCTTCAGATATGTTCAAGTCTGGGCTGTGGTTGGGCCACTCAAGGACATTAACAGAGTTGTCCCAAAGCCACCCCTTTGCTGGTGTGCTTAGGGTCATTGTCCTGTTGGAAGATGTGCCAGTCTTAGAGCCAGATCACTCTGGAACAGGTTATCATCAAGGATGTCTCTGTACATTGCTGCAGTCATCTTTCCCTCGACCAAGACTAGTCTCCCAGTTCCTGCTGCAGAAAAACATCTCCACAGAATGATGCTGCCACCACCATGCTTCACTGTAGGAATGGTATTGGCTAAGTGATGCGCAGTGCCTGGTTCTCTCCAGACATGACGCTTGCAATTGAGGCCAAATAGTTTTTTTTTCATCAGAAGAGAAAATGTAGTTTCTCATGGTCTGAGAAACAAGATACACCTGAGTTTCATGGCAAAGGCTGTGAATACGTATGTGCATGTTATATTTATTTTTAAAACATTTGCAAAGATTTCAAACGAACTTTTTTCGCTGGGTCTTCGTGGGGTATAGTGTGTACAATGATGTGGGGAAAAATGAACAATTAGCATTGTGGAAAATGATTTGTTTCCAGCTTGCATAGTCAGAATGTAATGTAGCACCACTGTCTGTAACTTGAAGGGTATGCTTAACACTGCAATGGTCTTTTAAAGCAGTTTTATATGAGAATTTTTATTTTTCAATACTGGACTCTTCTACAGTTGTGGAACGCTGTTTACTTGTACACCACTATCGTAAATACAAATTTGTACATCATTTTGTACATTATTTGAACATAGTTGCTGCTTGTTACATTGTGTACACAGTGTCATGGACACTGATAGCTCTAAAATGGCCTGGAATTAAATGTCTTTACAATTAAAGTTGATAATGTATTTGCTTTTCCTCTAAAGGATCCGTTTTGTAGGAGCTACATAACGCCGCCTGGTCTCCACCACTGTTGCCCAACGCCCTCATTATTTGTATTCCCATCCATGATTATCTGGAGCCCTGCCCTCTCGCTGACTGTTTGGCTGACCATTCTGTTTGGTTCGAACTTGCTAACCTTTATTCAGCTTTATTCAACTATTCATTTGGTTTAACTGCAACTTCATCTTCTGAGGTCATGATGCACCTTCTCCCTTCCTCAGCACTAAAAAGAGAGAGTGAAGGGGGGACTATGGGAACCGAGCAGTGGAGGCCATGAAATCCTCACATATGATTGGCTACAATGCTAGTCTGCTCCAATATTAATGACAAGTTGAATTATCCACACTCTCACAGCAGCCGCTGAACGGGAATATGTTATGGGACGCTGGACGGGAACATGCTGTGTCTGGCTGTGCAGTTTTAGTTGTACAAGGAGTGGGCTGAGCACATAGCCCTGAGGGGCTCCGTTGTTGAGGGTCAGTGAGGAGGATGTGTTTCTGTCCATTGGCCTGTTAGGAAGTTTAGGATCCAGCTGCACAGAGAGCTGTTCAGCCTGAGATCCCAGAGCTTCGTGTAGAGCCTCAGGGGAAGGATGGTGTTGAATGCTGAACTGTAGTCTACGGACAATATTCTCATATATGTGTTCTTTTTGTCCTGGTGGGAAAGGGCAGAGTGCCGAGTGAAGGCAATTGCATTGTGAGTGGATCTCTTCCGCCTGTGTGCGAACTGGAATGGGTCCAGGGTGGCAGGCAGTGAGGAGCAGATGAAGCCAAATGAAAAGCACTTGCCTATGAGAGTAACCAGGCACCTAAGTAAGTGATGCTGGTTGTTTTCAGAACAGGGATGATGGTGGCCAGTTTGAAGTATGCTGGCATGACTGAAAGAGGGAGAGAGGTGTTAAAAATGTCTGCTAACTGATCTGCACATGGTTAAAGCATTTGCCCAGGAACGCCGGTTGTTGACACGCTTAAAGGAGATGGCTAGAAAGAGAGGGTGGGTTGGACTCAGCGGTGGGCATGCCTCTCTCCATGAGCTCGCTGTGATCAAAACGAGCATAAAAGCAGAGTAGCTCATCTGGAAGCATAGCACTGGTGTTGCTCAGGGAGTGAAAGTCCCCTTTAAAGTCTGTGATTGTGTTGAACCCCTGCCACATGCTTCTGACACTGGTAGTGTTAAACTGTGCTTCAACTCCGGGTCTGCACTCATGTTTTGCTGCATGTATGGCCTGAGGGAGAGCATAGCTGGCTTTTTATACACCTTCATGCTCCCATACTTCCCAGCATTGCTACGTGCATCCAGACCTGTGCAAACTTCACCACTGATTGGGGTAAATACAAACTGTTTTCGTGGGCACAGTATCCTCTAAGCACTTGCTGATGAACCCAGTGACTCAATCAGCATACTCATCAATGCTGTTAGACAAATCATGGAAGATCTTCCAGTTCATGTGCAGCAGAAAGATTGAAATAAGTAGAAAGTTGATGTGTAAGAAAGACTGAATGCACATTACATATCAAACTGACAATACTGCATTACGTTTCATTCCAGATTGTTTAAAACTTCTTTCCAAACAATCTCCCATCTAGTCTTAAGCACTGACATCAGAAACTTTAAGGGCGCCGAGCACTGATTCGTGTCAAGTCAACCCGTGCAAAAAATTTGCTAACACAGTGAGCAGTGGTGAGTCTGCTGTCTGCATCATATTTTTCAAAACGTGATGTGGACAGCGCTCTCATCTGAAAGCTGAAAAGTAAACCAGATTTGACAGCCTGAAGGCCAAGTCCCTTCTACTATGCTGCTACCACTGAGATAGCAAGCAGGTGAACTGGAAATTAGGTGTAAACATCCAACCAGAACAGTGTGGAATACAGCAGTTTTTCACACCCTTTATTCAAGCGATAAACCAACATTTGTAGCCTGTGTGCTAACGAAAACGTGAAGAGACCACTTATGAGCTGCTGATGTTTCTGTCGGTGGTGCAACAAGTGCCGTGGAAAGGTTCTGGCCATTGCATGTGCCATCTTTGACCTCACATGGGGCTGCTTAAACCAGCAGTCGGATATATGTCATCAGACCATAATTGTTTCCCATATCTGGTTCAAACTCACTTACTGTAAAATGTGTATAACTAACCAGGCTCTTGGAGAAGCAGAGTAAAGACTTTTAAGACCATTAACCTGATCCACACTAAAAGAACATCACCTCAGTCCAATACCATTATATGTAAATGTGACTCTGACTAAGGACACCTGCTAAATGCCATAAATGTAAATGTAAATGTACTTTATTAATCCCAGAGGGACACTGCTCATTATTACATACATTCATTACTATATAAAATAATACAACTAAAAATAATAGAGTAAAATAAAGAATAAGCAGAATAAACATGCTAAAATACTGTGATAATTAATAAATATGAACATCCACTGTATTGTAGATCAAAAGTATTATTGCTCCTCACAGTTACTGCACAGAAAAGTAAAATTAACAAATTGCACCAGTAAACCATATTGCTTAAACAGGACCTAACCCTAGTCCCATCCATATTACAGTGAATTTATTCAAAGTGTGCTGTGCTCCTCTCACGCCTCTGTCTAGTTCCTTGCCTTTCCTTGCCCATCTCTGTTCTTTTGTTTTGTCATTCTTGTCTCTGCCCTAGCTTCTGTGCCTCCTTTGTAGCCCTGCCCTATTGTGATCTGCTCCAGGTGTGTTTAGTCTGCGTCTGTGTATATAGCCCTTTGTTTCAGAGTGACTTTGTCTGTGGTTGTCTTTCTTTGCTCCATCACGTCTGACCACGTCTTGTTTGCAATCTTGTGGTGTCTGAGTTTGTTGGTTTGTTTTGATTCTTTCCTGTTCTTCTGTTTAGTTTAGTCTTTGTATGTTTTGTATTGTATATCCACCATATGCTCAGAAAAGTATATTTGTGTATGAGTATTATTGGGTATTATCACAATGTGTCAAATCGCCCACCCCTAGATCAGTTACACATTAGTTTGATGTTAGTTGTACTTCTACAGGCAGTATGAAGTTTATTTAGTGCAACATGGAGGAAGTATAGTAAATGTTGGGGTCCATTGTTACACAAGAGTTTTATACTTAGTTTCAAGGTCTTTTCCATCTTCTTACAAATTTCCAAGTAGGTTAAGAATATCAAAGAAGAAACTCCCCTGCTTCTTCAGATTTTTCACTTGACAGCCACAGCAAAATTCAAAAAGACGCATATGATCTCGCAATCCTAAGAGAAATAACCTGAAACATTGAAGTTTTTTTCACTTTCCCTCCTTTTTTTTTTTGAAGTTATGTGTTTGAACTTGAAAGGAACAGAGACTGAGCTGGATGTGCTGGGCGTACAGTTCACCTGCTGGGACACTAAAAGACTTGGGAGACAGAAAATGGGCTTCTTCTGTGCTGGAGACTTTTTTGGCCATGTCCCTCTCATCTTTGGAGAGGAGAAGAGGGCATTCAAATTGATTATGCTACGCCCCCAGCCCTGAGCAGCTCATCCAACTTGCCTCTACACAGCAGACGTGAGCCCACCATTGAGACCGAGTTTAAGACCCACTGGTGCTGTGCTTCTGAGGGAGTCAAATTGATACACACTCTGTGTCCAATTATTACAGAATGAACTGCACATTATGCATTAAGCTGAAATAATTCTGTGCATACAAATTCCCAGGCTCATATTGATGTTTTAACCCTTAAAGGTTGAAGGATTTTCCTTTTAACCTGGCAAAACTCTCCAACTGTATTTATTTTTTTATTACATTGCATTATGCAATTAATTACATTTATTTTCTACTAGTATTCTGTCAACTGATTTTTAGTCTGCCTTCTCTGCTTTTTTCAATGTCAAGCAATGACAAGAAACATTTGAAATATCTTTCTGTAAAAGAAAACTCAAATTCAGAAGACTGAGAATGCCAAATTCATAAAATCACCAGATTTGTAATAATGTTATGATCAAATAACAGTGTTTCCACACTTGCCCATTCATAAATTCAAAACCTTGATGCTGACCTACAAAGCCAAAAATGGACTAGCCCCTCCATACATGATGGCAATGGTCAAAACTCGAGCTGCACCAAGAGCCCTTCGAGCTTCAAGTACAGCTCGGCTTGACCCACCGTCCCTCAGAATGCAAGGAAAACATGCGTCCAGACTCTTTTCTGTTCTGGCACCAAAATGGTGGAACGAACTTCCCCTGGGGGTCCAAACAGCCGAGTCCCTCACTGTCTTCAAACGCAGACTGAAGACTCATCTGTTTCAGGAGTATTTAACTCCATAAAGACTTTTGTTTCAACACGGTCTAAACGTGTGGAATCTCTAGATTCCTGCCTTGTCTACCAGCTAAGGATATTCTAAGTAAACAGCAAAGCACTTTTGTAAGTCGCTCTGGATAAATGTAAATGTAAATAAATTATCTGAGTGTCCCTCAAAAACATCAACTGGATATAAATGTTTTACCATGTAAGAAGCTTTATATACCTAGTCAGCTGATTTACCAAATAAATCTATTTTAATTACAATCATCAAATAGTTGCACCCAGAAGGAAGAGTCAGCTTGCAATGCTTTTGGGAAGGCATATGAAGGTTATCATGAACAATAAATTATTACAAAATTAGACAATATAAAGCAAGATTTATTGAGCTCTACATACAGAAGTAGTGTCTCAGTATGACATCCGTGTAAGGCAACATGCCAGATGTGTCTGCATGGAGTTGTAGAGGTTCTTAATGGTGTCCTGCAAAAACCCATCCCGTGCAGCTTCGATATTCTCGCTCATTTCCAGCAGAGATTGTAAAGTAGCACTCCACACCATGCCTTCTGTGTGTGTGAAGCATGACAACAAACCAGTGATCTTGTCGTTGACTACGGTGCCTCCATACATGGATTGGTGGTTGTCTCCATGAAGGCAAAAGTGTATGTGGGGGGTGTAACACAGTGGAGGAGGTGTGCAAGCCAGTTGGGGACGCTGCTGAATCTCCAAAGGCCCTCTGCACATACAGCCTGCCTCAGCGCCTGCGTTACAAAAGGCTGCATTTTGCACTGAAACAGATTTTCAAAATATATAAACACACCAAAAACATTTGTGGAGACAAAAACTCAACATAAAAAAGTATCATCACTTCACCTCATTAGTTGGATGAGGCCATAACTCTTCATCCACATTACAGGCTTCATCTTCTTGAGAGGGAAGAATATCCTTGCACATCAGTTCAGTCACAGGCTTCCTGCATGGCTTAAATGAGGAGTATACTTCCATTCTAGACTAAACTGCTTTAAAGAGTGGAGATTACATTGAGAAACACTGGACTGGAAACTGTGGATGCTGATGAAACCAGTTTAGGACCAGAGCAGATTGGTGGAAAGATGGTGTGTAGTCTGTCTAGAAATGTGAGTATGTGGGCTGTGTTGTAAGAACCTAATTTGGCATGGCGGAGGAAGACCTCATTTTGCATGATTGCAGCACATGTTGTGATGTTACGACCCCATTGGCCTGGAACTGTCACACTTCTGTCCTGTCATGCTTTCCTGTCAGTCCTTTCCTGTCTTCGTTCTCTTTTTTTTTGGCTTACGTGAACTTTTGCAGCACCTCTCTTTATTTCGCTCCAGGTATCTCTAGTCTCTGTGTATAAGTAGCTCTGTGTTTCACTCTCTCTTGGTCTTCAGTTGTGTGTGTGTGTGTATGTATGTTTTTTTTTTTTTGCTCAATTTATTGAATATAATGTACAGAAAAAAATCACAGCCTTTGTTGTGACACTCAGAATTGAGCTCAGGTGCATCTTGTTTACACTGATCATCCATCAGATGTTTTTACAGCTTGATTGGACACCTGTGGTAAATTCAGTTGATTGGACATGATTTGGGAAAACACACCTGTTTATATAAGGTCCCATAATAGACAGCGTATTTCAGAGCACAAACCAAACCATGAAGTCTAAAGAAATGTCTGTAGACCTCCGAGACAGGATTGTATCGAGACACAGATCTGGGGAAGGGTACACAAAAATGTCTGCTGCATTGAAGGTTATTGAAGTGAGCACAGTGGCCTCCATCATTCATAAAAGGAAGAAGTTTTGAACCACCAGGACTCTTCATTGAATTGGCTGCCTGGCCAAACTGAGTGATTGTGAAGGTTTTATGAAATGAAGGTTTATCTTCTAACAGGGCACACAGCCAAGATAACAGGAGTGGCTTTGGGACAACTCTGTGAATGTCCTGGAGTGGCCCAGCTAGAACCCAGACTTGAAACATCTCTGGAGATATCTAAAATGGCTGTGCACTGATGTTCCCCACCCAATTAAGTTTCAGAGGTTCTGCAAAGAAGAATGGGAGAAACTTCCCAAAAGTGTGTCAAGCTTGTAGCACCATTCTCAAAAAGACTTGAGGCTGTAATTGCTGCCAAAGGTGCTTCAACAAAGTATTGAGCAAAGGCTGTAAATACTTCTGTACAGGTTATAGTTTTGTGTTTCATTTTCAATAAATTTGCAAAGATTTCAAACACAATTTCCTCACTTTGACATTATAGGGTATTGTGTAGGATTTTGAGGAACAAAATGAATTGAATGTGTTGGAAAAAGACCGTAACATAAAGTGTGCAAAACTTTCCGGATGCATGTCCACCTCCTCCTTTCCCGCCCAGCATGACAGAAACGTTCAAAAGCTCTACTGGTTCTAAGGCCAGTGGTGGTTCCTTTACTTCTTACTCAAGACAAGTAAACTCAGCCGCATCTATGAAAATATATTAATGCTGGATTCCACCAGTAACCATTTGCAAAGTCCTATGAACTAAAAACAACTCTGTGATGTTGAGTATAAATGTACACGTGAAAAAACTGTGTGTGCAATACTCAAGAGCACATTACCTCTGAGCACCTGACAGCCATGTTTGATCAGTCAGTAACAGGTGTGGTATTTTAAAACACGGTAACTTGTTTTTTTTATGAGAAGAACCCGCACAAACACAAGAACAGAGGACTGTTGAGATGAGCCTCACCTTTTTTTACAATATTCCTTTTTCTTTGAGACTCACTAGTATCTTGGTTAGGGAAACCAAACACATTTGTTAAACAATAATGATTACTTGATGGGTCAATTTCCTACACAAAGATTATGCCAAGCTCTGGACTGTATTGTCCTTCCAAAACACAGCTCAATTCAAAATTCTGTGCAGTCCAGGACCCCCTGCCCAGAACGTTAGCCACTGTTGGTTAAATGTTGACACAGTGGTCAATCTTGCCAGTCTCATTTAAGCAAGGCTTTGGATCCAATGTCAGCAAACCTTTCATAGCTCTTCTTTCAGACATTTGGGATTGGTATCTGCATCTTCACTGAGTCCTGAGGACACAGCTATGAGGTGGTCATTTGGAGTGGCTCAAAGCATCACTTCAGTCAAGTGTTGGAGTTTCACTGCGTAGCATGTGTGTAAAAGCAGCACGGTCAGAGCCGCCGGCCGCCATAATCCAGCCTGCAGGCAGCGCTCAGCCGAGAGGAACTGGGGCGAAGTGGATGTCAACTGTACTCTCGCATGATGGATGGCACTCACCTAAGATGATGGATGACTTTCAGCTATTTTGTTTCCCTCCATGCTAAGTGGGTTACAGAAACAACAGGCTAGCTCCAGCGGCCCCTGAAGCTCCATTCTGGCCTCGTGAGTCGTGCCCTTGAAGGGTCGACATCTAAGATGGAATCTGTTCACGACGTGCCGCCCGTCATCACTCCCTCAGAAATTTCACTCCTGTTCTTTCTTCTCCTTGTCAACATAAAAAAAACCCTCCTCTCTCACAGATGAATAACAGCATTATCTTTTGTTTCGTCTTCTCAGCACTGATTCAAAATAAACAGAGCTAATTAAACATGTGGAAAGCAATTAAAAATCCTCTATCAGCCATGGACAGATTTGAGGGATTTGCAAGACACGCTTTATGCAGGAACCTTGTTTAATGTTCAAAGGTCTTTTGAGTTTTTTTTTTTCAAATGCTGAATTGAGCACAAGCAAACCTACTTTCCCATATATCAACCAGTGTATGCTTAAACACATTATAATAACTACACATCCACTTTTCCCTCCAAAACATCAGACTTCTGACCAGAAATGCCAGAAGCACATTATGACCACAGGTACAATCACACAGGGGTCTAAAAATGCATATCATAAAATCTATACATCATGAATCAGGAGATGAAATCCATTGGTATTGAAATGTTGGAAAATCCATCCATCTTCTTATCCGCTTTGCCCTCCTCAAGGTCGTGGCAGGTCTACCCAGAATCACTGTGTGAAAGAATACAACTCAGAGAGGGTGCTAGTCCATCATTTGCTAGTATGATGTCAGAACACATTATAAAATATAAATATGAATAGAGTATGTACTATTTTGTTGCCAAATTGCCATTTTGAATGAATGTGGGGCTGCAAGATCTCCTAACATATATACATTACAATTCATAACAAGGTCATGTCCACTCGTGTCACTTTATTGCCAAATGTACTTTTTAGAAAAGGGTGAGAAAAACTAGGAAAACAAAATAGAAAAAAAAAACAATAGTCTAGGGTCGAAATCAGAAAGACAAAATATATGTGTTTAAAAGAAGCAACAAGAAAACAAAAACAGGTCTATCTCAGGAAAACCATGACAATTGGAATGTTCAATACACAAAGACAATATTTCACAATATGGAAACAAACTGAGCCTAATAATGAGAAATAGACTGAACTGATCAGAACTCAGGAGATGCAGATCTGGGCTTGGGTTGTTGAGAACCTGTGTCTAATTTCTGAGTGTCGGAATTGTGTCACTAACTTGTGCATATGCACAAAGGTTGATCTATATTTCGTATTCATCATTAGACTTCTGAAATGTTAGTTACATACACTGTATGTATGAATTACTCTTGAGACCAGGCTAGATGGGGGCCTTGAAACACACACATGTGCTTTTTAAGACCATGATCTGGACCTGAATTCCTTACAGAATTCAACTGGGTAAAAGTTTCAGGGCTCTCAGCCAGCCTGGTCTCGAGAGTGTATCATATCATATATATGTATCATTTTTCCCAGTCCTGTTATGTTATTTGTGGTTTTTCGTCTGTCACCTAAAACCTTCGAGAGCGTTTACAGGCATTGATACTTGCCAAAGGGGGTGCGATAAGTACTAAGCATGCAGGGATTCCCTTTTCCTTTTTTATTATTTTGAAAATGTGCAAGATGAAATTAAAAATTGTGCATAAAATGCAAAGGAAATGTGTCATCCTTAACCTTATGCCATTTGGAGATCATTTCATCTTCAACTTGTTAAACTGTTCACAGTTATGGTCATTTTACCACAATATCTGAAATCCCTCTAAATCAGGGGTGTCTAAACTTATCCACAAGGGGCTGGTGTGGATCAGTTGTTTGAAAATTGCCCCATTGATTAAATAAATGAGATCAGGTGTCACAAGTGGTTGTTTTAGAATGAAAACCTGCAGCCACACAATCTTATCCCTTTGCGGATAAGACTGGACACCCATACTCATTGGCTGATGGGCCAACACATTTGTACCACTAGCACTACACAGTGAATCACAATGAAACCCAAGTGTGCTTCCCTCATGCAAAGGATAGCAGAGTTTGTTGTTTTTTGTTTCACTTTAAAAGTGTGTCTTCTCCAAAGCTCAGCAATCTCCACGTGACTGGTTTCCCAGAGGTACTCTGTGAGTGGGGGGGCGCTACTAAGTGTACATCCATGAATTGTTCACAACCTGTGGTGAGAGTGGATTCCATTCATCGTGAAAGAAGAATGAGATTGTCTGTTGTAGTCGCAGTAGTGCTTGCAGTAGTAGATGTTGCTCTGACAGTGCATGTCCTTGCTGTGCAGTGGCTAAACACTCTCCTTTTCAAAACACGGAGAGCTTTAAATGACTCTGTTCCGGCTTTGTCGGCAGGAACAGTGGAGGGTACAATATTGCCAATGCACTACAAGCATTATGCTGTGCTCACACACAGCAGAAGGTTTGCACATTTTCATCCAGCACTGCAATAATTTCTCCTGACAAACCCTGATTTATGTCACATTCTGCACTTGGGAAGCCTTTCTGTTATTTATTTAGTTCTTTTTTAGAAATGCACCCCCCCCCCCCCCCCACTGTGCCCTTCTAGCGAACAAGGCTCAGACCTGCCTGCAACCCTCAAGACTAAATCTCAAACTTGCATCCTGTGGAGCAGAAGCCAATAAAGTGGAATTCAGAATGAGACATGTTAAATGATTGAGACTATTGTATTTTTGATAAGGAGTGTATTTTATGAGAGAGCTGTGATCAATGAGTGTATTTAAATGTTCAAAACCAACTGGGAAAAGTCATATCATACACTGAAATAATGTGATAAATGGAAACCTCTCAGTCTCCACATTAAATAAAACAAACATGTCTAAAGGCTTGTGTGGTGCAACTCAGTAAAAGGTGTGCTTTTGGTTCCCTTTTCCATTTCAGTCGGGGGTCCTACCCACTAAATTCAGTGCCACCAGTGCTGATAGGGTGCAGTTACATGTTTTTTAAGAACCACATACTTAAGCCATTTATAATTATTTATTTTTAGGGGTCCATCAATGATAGAACCCTATTGTTAGTTGCTGAAGTTATTTCTTTCCCCAATTTTTGACAAAAAAATAATTTGTTGTGGAAACGTGACATAAAATTTGAAGGGGAGATATTTTGTACAAATAATGATTTTGGCACTATAGCTCATCAGTTTTCATTTTTGCCAATATCTCCTGAACCGTGAGACCTAAACACCTGAATCCTTGAAGAATTTTGCAAAACCCATTATTGCATAGCTCTTTCCACAACTTTTGCATAATCGGCAAAATACATGAAAACAAATTAAGTTGTACTAGTTGGGGACATTTTATGATATTTAGCCACTAACATTGGTTAGTGTATTGTCACATACCGCTGGTCTGTGTTGTGTTGTGTTTGCTGTTCCATGTGCTTTTGAGTACATGTCATGTCTCCTCCCATTCCGAGCTGTTCCATCTGTAACCCTGCCCCATCGTTATCATGTCCCAGCCGTGTCTCGTTATCGTGTGTGTATATAACTCCCTTGTCTCAGTTAGTCTTTGTCATTCTTCTCATTTGTATGTCTAGTTGCTTACTCGTGTCGTGTTTCCATGTCTGCTTACAATTGTGAGTCATCATTAAATACAACCCTGCAAGTACTTCCGCCTCCTACCTCTGTGCCGTGAGACGTTACATGTATGTTGCACTAGTTTGAGTGGATATGTTCGATAACATGAAAACTGAGGGACTAGTTCATTAAATGGCTAAATAATAGAAAAAAAAAAAAAAAAAAAAAAAAAAAAAAAAAAAAAAAAAAAATACATATATATATATATTTTTTTTTTTTTTTTTTTTTTTTTTTTTTTTTTTTTTTTTTTTCTATTATTTAGCCATTTAATGAACTAGTCCCTCAGTTTTCATGCTATCGTCCCAAAACCTGTCCAAAGTGAATCTCTGGAATCTTACAAGCTATACTTCTTTATTATTTTACACCTCTGGTGCCGACCAGAGGAGGATAGGTTCCAAGGTTTCTTCCTCCTAGCCTGAGGGAGTTTTTCCTTGCCACTGTTGGCTTGCTCAGTTGAGGTTTGGAACTGCTCAGGTCATTCTTAACAATCTCCTATACATTCATCACACATTTTAAAATTGTTATCAAATTTGGTCAATATCTGATGATATATGCTGATGAAACATGTTCAATGAATTTGTAAAAATAGTTTTCATCAATAAATATAATATTATTACATTTTCTCCCCACCAGAGTCATGTTCATGAAGTTCCATCTCACACATGCCAGCAAGTTCAAAACCTCCACAGTAAATTAAAATGTTACCTGCAAATTCAAAAACACCACATTATATTCAAAAATTACCACAAACATTCTAAAACACAGCAGTGAATTCTAAACATCACCACAGTTTATTTTAAAATACCACAGTAAAACGATTCCAAAATACCACAGGAAAATAAAAAAATGAGACAGCAAATTCAGAGACACCCCAGTCAATTAAACACAATAACAGTAAATTCACAGACACCTAAGCAAATTAAAAAAACACAACTGCAAATTCTGAAACATCAGAGTAAATACACACACCACAGCAGATCTACAAATGCCACAGCAAATGTAAAAACACTCCAGTGAACTCAAAAACACCAGAGCAAACTGAAACTCACTCCAACAATTTCAGAAATAGGCCTTCACAATCAGAAAGACCATAATAAAATTATAAATAGCACAGTCAATATACAAATTGAAAAGCCAGAAACACAAGAGAGAGAATGTAACTGACTCCAGCATTAGCTAACATCTCTCTGGTGGACGGGAAGAGGAGGCTGTCATATTCACCCCAAGAGACTGAGGCTAATCATTCTCTCTTGGACTCCTGGCCAAGAATGACTCTGAAAATGCCAGAGATCAAACTCACAGACTTCCAATGAAAGGACCATCACCACTAAATATGGCAGAGCCATGTGTTGGGGCAGATGTAAAGAAATTTAAAATAAAATAGAAATTGTATATGGACTTTTTTTGCACTGATGCTGGTGTGGTGTTGAATTATGTGCACAGAAAATTATATAAATCATAAATTATACTATTATGATTCTATAATTTCTGTTTTCATCTGTACATTTATTCATTCATTTTCATTTTTAAAACACTTTAAAACAGTTTCATACTATGTTAGCCTTCTTTTACCCTGTTCTTCCATGGACTGGATCTCAAATGACCACCACAGAGCAGGTATTGTGTGGGAGGTGGGTCATTCTCAGCACTGCAGTGACACTGACATGGTGGAGGTGTGTTAGTGTATGTTGCACCAGTATGAGTGGATCAGACACAGCAGTGCTGCTGGAGTGTTTAAACCCACTGGACTGATAATAGTATACATATGGGCATATAAATGCACTACATTGCCTGTTCATTGGTGTAATTCTCAAGTCTTTAACACATTTCATGTGGTGTTTTTGTGACCCATTAAATAATCTGGTAAATGCCACTGAGTAACTGGATTATTACTGCGCATGTAAACACAGTGTAAGAGTGCATGCAGAGTGAAAAATGAGCTTTAATGTGACCCTAGTAAGCACACACAGAGTGTCTGAAATTAATGCTCACTTTACTGGACCTAAAGTTAATCACACAAACTGCACAGAGGACCACCTACTAACTGTGCTGAGGTTTAAAAGGAAAAACAGGAGCTGTCAACATGCTCAGGACAGTAAGGAAACAGATGTTCTTTCATTGATAAAATGCTCATTCAAACCAAAGTCTTTAAGAATTATCAGTGAACCTTTTATGTTCATATAAATATATGTTATAAAATTTTATAAACATTATATCTAGTGTAACATATGGCCATATATGCATGTACATCATAAATTATCAGACATATTTTTCAAAATATATAATGAGTATATATGTGACTTACGTATATGTATGCATCAAATATTAAACATAAATGCAAAACATATGGGTCTTACATATTTTATCTAATAAATTGTAACTTTGTAACTGACAGACATACCAGTGTAAATTAGTTGAATTACAATCTATATGACCATTTTTGCAGTAGCATGAAAAAAGCATCAAAAATTATCTTGAAAGTTAACAAATTGAAAGTGTGATTTATTCAAATGGGATAGGGTACAACAAGTTATATCTTTGCGTGTCCCAGCTTAGAAAGTTAGGATCATTTATGCTATGAGTTTAAGGTCTTTGTTTAGTGGCCCAACAGTGGCAGCTTTGTTTGGATAGGGGTATCAAACCAACAACCCTGTAATCAGTAACACATTAACACAGTATCTCTGCACCAGTTAAGAGTATGTCCAATTTGTCCACTCATTTTCAATGCGACCATCCCATATTCAGTTCAGTCCTCTTTCAAAAATGTATTGTCACACAAAAAGGGCAACTTTAATGGAATTGTATACAGAAGAATATGTTCTTGCCTTTCAAAGGAAGTTAGAGGTAGTTCGGGACTCAGTCGTCACTGTGAGGGCAGAATCATACCTTGTGTTCTCAGCTTTGTAAGTCAAGATTTCCTTGACACACCGGCACAAATCACATAGGATTAGAAACTGCAGAAACTACTCTTTCTAGTAGTGATTTTCCTATAGTGCAGTGAAGCATCTGAGAGTAATTCATTGTGGAAAATCATACTTATATAAAATTTATAACTGTTTTTAGAAGCTCCTGTTATTAAAATCCAATATAATAAAGCAGTTTATATTACCTGAGATGTTGGTCAAGTTGGCCCTGAACAAATAATTTCAAGTTTTGGGCTGCTATGACAAGCAGTTTTAGAGATTGGCATGGATCCAAGAGGCAAAATCAGACAAAAAAATAACTGCCTGAATTTTTGAATACATTTTGTCACAGTAATAAGCTATATTATACAATGTCATTTTTTTTTATTCTCAGACACCAATCTGCAACTTTTTTGTTCAGAAATCTAGTCTAAATCTTGAATGTGAAGTCTCCACATTCAAAAATATGTAAAAAGAAAAAAAATGTTTGGCAATTTTTGATAACAACATCACTTTCATCAAGATATTAAACTTCTGATAGAATGGACACATCAAGTAATTACATATTTAAGAAGCCAAAGGCCTTCCATAAAGATATCATATGCCATGTGACTATTTCATGTAAGTACTGTGTTATTACTAAAAAAGAGGCAATGAGAAAAACAGACAAAACACACCACTTGTGTAGCTAGGGCTCAAAGGGTAAAAGTCATTTTGGAGCATTTCTGTTGGTCCATTCAGCATGAATTTATGACACACATAAAGAACAGATTAAAATCAGCATGTGAAAAACAACCAAAATGGAGATACGTAGTTTTTACCTGACAGTGCCAGAAATGTAAATGTGCAGGATTTTGCAAGCAGGAAAATATGTGTATTTCAGTACGTATATTTATATCTACAGCCATGTGGGAGTAGTTCTGGGCCTGTGTAAGTTCAAGAAGAATTTGTACATGAGACTAAAAGAGCATTTCATGGGTCGTACAATGTCTAGTATTTTGTTTAGACACAATCCGGACAAACAGAAATGAAATGATCAGAACAGAGAATGTAACGAAGTAAGCAGTGCAACTATATAATCTGAAGCTACATCTCAATCTAAACCTAACCTTAACCCTAACCCTAACCCTAACCCTAACCCTAACCCTAACCTCAACCATAGTAAAATTCTGTGTGTACATGAATTTTCGCTTATTCATTCCTTTTTATAAGCTTCACCATTTTTCTAGGAATGCATTAAAGTTGTGTATTTGACACAAGAGTGACCCAAGTGGATGGGAGGACACGGTAAATGACAAGCTGGTCACAGAATGTGTAAATATGTATTTTAGGAAGTATGCACTAGTCTCTCAATGGTTGAGAGAAGGAAGGGGAACTCAAGAAAAATGGGCAATTCTGGGCAACTTCAGATGATAATGCTTAAAGAACATGAATGTGGAAGAACAGGGATGTGAATTTTTGTCACAAGAAGTTGAAGAAGAGGAGCATTTTTATTAGACATTCAGGTGAGGAGAAGGGTTAGGGCATGATCCTTCCCCCAAACTTAAGTTATTCCATAACTCCATGTGGAACATACAGAAACATACATATACAGAGACAAAATAGGCTATTTTGGACTGAACACAGGCCAGATGCCTGAAACAGTTGGTGTATTGATTGCAGTACTTCCCTCCCCATGGCAGATTAAGGATTGACTCCTTTGGCTGGTAAGCACAGTATGCCAATAAGACTCTTTGGGCAAACTTCCTAATGCTACAGTCACGTACCTGTGTAGCATCATTCAAATGTAAATGGCTCTGGAGTAGAGTGTCAGCCAAATGTCATAAATGTAAATGAAACTGAAGCAAAAGCCTTTTTGCACATCAGACTCACAGTATTTTAGATTTTTTAGTCCTACAGCTGTTTCATATTCATTCAATCAGAACGGTTTACATCACTGGAAAGTTGAACATGAGCAGTTATTGAATATTTGTGCTCATATGTATAAAACTGGGTTAATGTGCCGAGGAGTTCAGATTTCAGATCTCTTACCAAGAATCCACACCATGCCACAAAACATCTAATCAAACTTTCTGTCCATAACTTCAGTCTGCTGGGACTTAAGAATGCATGTTTTATCAGTGAGAAACTTCTGATGTAGGGGAATATATTGATCGCAAATCAAATAAGCATGACTCTTCGTATTTTTGCAGTGTAGCTGATTCATATTTCACACTTCACAGTTCTCCCAGTTCATAGTTCGTACTTGTTTTGCCCGAAGCTGCTGGAGGCTGAGTTGTGAAATAGAGGTGGTTGTCAGAAGTCTGCATAATCATTGTGGTCCAATAGTCACATTAGCATTGGGGTGAAATATTCATTTTTAGGTAATGTAATGCTATGAATAGGGTTCCTTGTGTTGTCAAATGGTTGTTCAGAGATTTAGAGGGTTCTGTATAGAACTTTTTTGGACAAAAACGTGTCAAACCTAAAATAAGCGAAGAACCCCTTTTGATACTCTTTGGTCCCTTTTCAAATAGGTTATATATAGAAACCATGAAGTCTAAGAAATTGTCTTAGATAGGATTGTCTCCAAGAAAGGATTGTATTGAGACGCAGATCTGCAGTTGATGGTTCCAATGAGAACATTGGAATCCTTCATCTATAACTGGAAAAGGTTTGGAACCCCACGAGGTTAGGACTCCACGAGGGCTGGCCACCTGGCAAAAATGAGTGATCATGGAAGGAGGGCGTTAGTCAGGGAGGTTACCAAGAACCCAACGGTCACTCTAACATAGCTCTAGCATTGTTCTGTTGAGAGAGGAAAACTTCCCATAAGGACAACCATTTCTGCTGCACTCCACCAATCAGGCCTATATGTTGGAGTGGCCATCTCCAACATCCAACATCACATGACAGCCCATCTGGGGTTTGCCAAAAGATACCTAAAGGACTCTCGGACCATGAGAAACAAAAAGGTTGTACACCAGCTAAACCACCAAAACTCAAACAAATACATACCCTATGTTTATTAACTGATCAAACAGCTGAAGTATCTGGACCTGTTTGAGTTTTCAGCAGGGTAATCTCTTCTGCTTAAACACACACTTAAGCTTAAGCATACGGTCCACTCCAATCCCAGTGTTATATATGTATAGATTATTTATTTACTGCTGCATTCAGTCAGAGGCTTGATTTCTATTTTTCTCTCGCAACGGCCCCACAACAACCTGGCAGCATTGCTGGCACAATGGCTAATGTGATAAAAGTGCCGCAGAGGGGGCTGTCTTTTTGGACTCTGCCTGGCTCTAAGAGCAATGGGGCTGAACTAACATGAGCTGGTAGATAGGGCGCAAACACCTGACACATCAGTTAACGCGCCTCTCAGCAGGACCCTGCTCCGAGCCTGCCACAGCCAATCACATCTCACACAGACTAACCCCCAGCGCTGGCTCCTCCACTCCTATCATCTATCATTTACCAGCCTCATCTCACGAGCTGCACCTCTACAAGGGGCCACGCCAAGCCCACCAGACCTAAAAGACTCTGAGGGAATGGATTTATAATGTCAGTGAGAAACATGTATAAATATTTGCATATATTTTTTGCATATATTTGTACATATAGAGTCATACCAGAGACCTTTTTTCCTTTTGTAACATCTTCATCTGAACATTATTTACAAAGAGAAGCAACTTCGCAACATGAAACATTCTTTTGAGGAAAAGTTAAGACACCCTGTGTCATAAGAGCTTGCATTTCCCCATTTGGCTGAAATATTAATTAGTTGTTTCCTGTCTAATATAGACAGGGAGGAGGTTTCCCTACTCCTCAATGCAGAATTCTTTCTTTCTTGGATAATATGGGTACTTGTGGGTTTAGCAGGTCCTACTGCACTAAAGCAGCCCCAAGCCATGACATTTCCACCCCCATGCTTCACAGTGCATTTTTGGTTTAAGCAAAACATGTCTACTGTGCCTGTATAATTAAATCTGGGATGCATCTGTCCAAAGCTCATTGATTAAGAAGTGCCATTAACAATGTAATACAACCACACAAAGCTCAACAAATGTCATAAATTGAATTTATGCAAAAAATATAATACAGTTATAGGGTTTTGCAGAAGAAATGACTTGGGTAAAGGTACTTTTTTTTTACAGAAGTAGATTCCTTTCCAACTTATCATAAAACATGTATGACATACATACGTAAGTGCACCCCAATAATATGTAACGTTTGCACATACTGTATATATTTTGTATATTTTGTACATATTTTACAATTCTGAGGAGCTCTTCTCCACCGATCAGTACTACCAAGTACCAGTTCATATCAAATCAGTCTAACATTTGGCCAGTGGCAAGCTGAAAGGGCTCTCAAGCATGGTTATGTTTCAAAACTTGCAGACTGCAAAATGCAAAACTGGTAACACTCCCAACCTGAACAAACACAATAACTTTCATAGCCACAACAGCTGCCACATGGCTATAGCCACTGCTGATAAAGCACAGTTAAATCAGGGATTAACTGACAACTTTTAACCATAATAGTGTGCAATAGAGTTTAACAGCTGCTGTCTTTCACACTGTTAATTCAAGCAATATACAAACATTTGTATCTTGTATTCTAATGGAAAACAACACAATGTGTGCATTATGTCCACGGTGGAAACATCATTGCAGAAAGGTTCTGGACGACATGCATACTGTATCTGATATTGTGTATTGCTGCAGAAACCCACATTCCAATAGAAAATATGTTATCAGAATGGTTTAGATTAAGTTTATGGTTAAGGTTAGTGTAAGTGTTGAGGGTTAGGGTTAGAAGTTTATGTTAAGGTTATGGTTAAGGTTAGATCTAAGGTAAGGGTTGAGGTATGTTAAGGTTATGATTAAGGCAAGGATTAGGTTAAGTTTAGAATATGTTGGGAATAGGGTATGGGATAGGTTAAGGTTAGGTTATGGTTATTGTTTGGTGTAGGGTAAGGGTTAAACTAAGTTTAGAATTTAGAGTTTGGATTAAGTTTGTGGTATGGTATAGGTTAGGTTAAATTTAGGCTATGGTTAAATTTGGTGTTAAGTAAAGGGTTAGGTTAAGTTTAGGTTTTGTTCGGGTTCAGGGAAAGGTTAAGTTTTTGGTTTAAGTTGAAGTGTGGGTTTGGGTAATGAAATGGTTTGTTTTCACATTCTCTGTCAAAGTGTTTGATTTCTGTATGTCTTGACTATGTTAGTAAAATATACACATTGCACGAATTCTTAAATGGACTTTTGTTTATATATGTACAAATTCCTCTTGAGACCAGGCCTCCCCTATTGATATGCTGGTATTGTTTCTGCACCTAATGTGTGTTGAGGTCTAGACCTCCTGATTGCTCATTTGCCTTGCCCCGTACTCCGATTTGGGCGAAGAGAAAACCTGCAGCAAAGTCAGCATCTTAATTAAACTGGCATTTAATTAAAAGAGCTAAGGTGTTTACATTATCTCCGTCTTTCTCAGATAGTGTGGAAAAACAATTTAAAAGAGGATGGATGTTGGTGTGTAGTAAAGTGTTTGAATGCAAATCGCTCCCCAATTGGTGTGCTCTATTAGATAACATTATGGGGCATTGGGCTTGATTGGATTGATTTTGCTGGAGAAACTCTTTGCCTTCTATGAAGGCTCTAGCCTGAATGTGTGAGCAAGGTATTGCACTGAGCTCTAGACCATTCGGAATGAAATGTAATTGTGTCATCTTATATTACTGTCTCTTAAATGAGAACTATGTATATAGCAGCATATGTCTGGTTGTACAAGAAGGTTATGATAAGATTACACTAATGGAACAACATCTATCACCTGCACTTCCCTAAAAAAATATCTTAAATTAGTATTATTCAGGCTCGCCTAGAAGCCATTTGTTCTCCCTCGCTCAACACTGCTGCACAAGAAGCTAAGACTTCTCTAATCAGACTTTTTCTTTAAAATGAAACGAAGTCAGGGATTCTCTCTAATAGGCAATCTGGAGCTCTGATGGGAAAGCTAAGGCCTGATAAGGCCTTATCTTTAGCCAATTTAATTTAAGCCCAGAGACAAAGTAGCACGGCATGGAACACTTAGCAAATATTCCCCTTATTACTAGAAAGATGGACAGTTGTTGGAAAAAGAACATTATTTGAGGTAATGTGACGTCAGCATTGCTGTCCACTATGTCCACTTTCATTAGTCTACTCCGTCAGCCTGGCTGAAAAAAGGGAAGAAGCTGATACCAGCAAAGCTAGTCACCAGTAAAACCCAGCACATGTTAGATTTTGAAAGCTGATATGCTGAACGAGCCGACAAGTTGATATGCTGCAATCAGCATATGTCATGTTTTAAATTGTATCAGCCCCAGCATATGGTGTGTTCTGAACCTTAGTATGCTGATTAACTAGCACTAGCATAAACCAACAAAGCACTCCATGGAGTTTGTTTTTCTCTGGACATTGGACATTTCCAGTGGTTGGCCAGACCAGAGGTTTCTCTGTCTGGGGATATTATATGTTGTTTCAGCTATGATCACAAATACACTGAGCTAACATGAACAACATTAATGCTTCTGGCCAGCCATTAACTGTGGTTTGTGGGCCAGATGTGGCCCATTGATATGCAAACTAGGACATCCTGACCTTCACTTTTGACTTGAGGCATATATTGAGCTTCGCCTCTTGTTAGATGCTCTGGTTTGATGCAAGACTTATGTGCTTCAGCTTACAGAGGGCTTCCACATGAAAAGTCCATTTTTTTCCTCTACACTGAGCAGGGAGAGGTGAGTGAATGTATGTGTTCTACAGTTCAGGAATGTTGGCTGAAGAGCACAGGGCAGGGCTTTCCCCCTGGCTCTAGCAGTACATAGGGAGGAATAGTGGAGAATGACAGTCAGGCAGAGCTGCCAGAACAACACCACGGTGCATTACGCATGGCTCAGGGTCAACTGCCTGATGTTCTACATCATATCATCATGAGTGGATGCAATCAGCCTTGCGAAAGGGCATGGGCATCAACTCACTGAAGCACAACGTCACAATTAGAGCACTGCAGCCCATCCTAAAAACGCAAGCCAGGGAGTTGTAATTATTGTCATGGTGCGACTGCATCTTTCGAGAGTTGGTGTGTATGTGTGTATTAGTGTCCGTCCTGTGTGTTTGGGTTACATTGGAGTGTGTGCGGGTGAAAGCTTCTTGTGTGAGTTAATGTGTGTCATAGACATTTACCTCTGCCCTTCACAGTTCATTTCCTTCCCCATCTGTTTCTCATCCCCAGTTCGCCGCTGTGGACTGATTATATTCCATAACAAAGTGAGAGACGCTCTTAATGCACATCTCTGCGTCCCCACTGAGAATCATTATCGGAACCCCCACGATAATCCAAAAGGTCAGACAGATTCCTCTAGACTGACAAACCACTCCAGCGGGTCACTAAATCGTAAAGATTAATCTCTCCGCTCCTTTGTCAACCACAGCGGCCTCTTTTGTAGAGGAGTAAAAACATTAACGCACTAAAGCGTCTTGCGCTTGTCCTCCACACAGATATGACTTGAAAGGCATTTGTTTTCTACTGCTAATAGAATCCCTTAACGGCAGACAGGACATGGAATGAATAATAATCATCAAAATAATACTGATATTAATAACACAATTTTTTAAAGGTGCCATAAAATGTCACCTTCACCTTTTTTAAGTTGTTACTTAATATATATTCAACGTGAAATCCAATCGAATGATGATATATGTACGCAACCACAGTATAGAGCATACAGGTTCATACAGGCACATTTGCCAACAAAATTGTCATTTCTGCTTGTCGCATAAATTAATAATTGGTGATAAGTCTGGCAACCGGGCAGGCCAAGGAAGTGCTGCAATCTAGCGAAGGCAATTCTGGCAAACCAATGTTGTGGCAAGCATTATCTTGCTGAAAAATGCACCCCTTGAGTGATATCATGGCTGTAGGACGTCCTGCGCAAATAGCTGTTATTGTCCCTACTAGGGTGTGACTGACCAACTGTTGCATGCGATGGCTCCCCAGAGGATATCGGGATATTGGTAACCTGGATTTGTTACTAAAAGAAGAGGTTTCTCTGTCCCACACCACTGAATGTCAAGGTGATGGTAGCTTCATCAGAATGGTCTGAATGGTGGAAAATCTATTTAAAACTACCATCCTGCGTTTCCAGTCCATAGCAGTCCGGGTTCTCGTTCAGGACTTCACTGCAAACGAAAGTGACAGTGGCTTTGTCAGAACAGCCTAGATGGTGGGCAGTTTGTCAAAATGTCTCAATGTCTGTCAACTTGGCAAAATGCTTTCAAGTGCATCATAGAGGCATTTCTCACCAAGAGAGTCAATAAGTATACAAAGTATGTCACTTTGACTGGGGTGAAAAAAGCTTAGATAATAGTAACCTCCCTGTTATTTTGCCTCAGCTTTTCTTTACTGGAAAAACAAAGAATCAGCTCAGCTGTGTATGGCTGGTTTGTGTCCCCAAGACATGCATTCTCCTTCTGTCAACGTGGGTTTCTTCCTGCACATGGTAGGTGAATGGACCATGTTAATTTGCCCCCCCTCGGTGTGAGTGTGAGTGTGACCATGTGTGTGTGGTACCCTCAGATAGACTGGCACCCTGTCCAGGGGGTATTCCTGGAGGTATTTCTCCAGGTGGGCTCTGGATTAACCGTGACCCTATTCAGGAAGAAGCGGCAAAGATAATGACTGTCTGCCTGACTTTCTGTAATTATTCCAGAGTCTTACCAGTGTGTGTGGTTAGCCTGCTAAAGAGATTGGAATTCTGCCTGGACAGGGCACTACTCCATCACGGAATACCACACACATCCAATCTCCCACACTCCCCACAGTTTAACACAGCCTGTTTACATACCATGTGTTTTTAGGAGGAGGGAGGAAACTGGAGTACCTGGAGGAAACCCACACAAACCCGAGAACACGCAAACTTCTCACAGCCAGAGCAGATTGAGGATCAAACCCACAACCTAGCCCCCTGAGCTGTACATCACACACGCAACCTGCTGTGCCTCTGTGCTGCCACAACAAAGTACTCCCGTTTCCATCAGTGCAATTTTAGCTGATGTGTAAAGGCTGCTCAGGTGTCATTACATTTTATTGAAATGTAATTTACTTGCAAAACTTCATTTAAATCTTATCCACTGTGTCCTGTAGAGGATCAAAGGACTGCCTGAAATCGTCTAGCGCAAGGCAGGAATGCCCACTGGACAGGGTATCACACACACTCTCACACCTAGGGGGAGTTTAGCAAAGACAATTCACCCACTATATGCATTTTTGGGAGGTGGGAAGAAACCCGAGCCGACACTAGAAGAACACAAAGTACGTAATTACACTCATTTGACCCACTGTGTTGTGCACACATGGTCATTAGACCTCCACATTTTACCCATCCACACATATACACACTAGTGAATAGATACACCAGGGGGCAGTGAGCACATGTGCCCGGAGCAGAGGGCAGCCCTATCCTCAGCACCCAGGGAGCAGCTGGGGAGTTCAGTGCCTTGCTCAAGGACACAGTCATGTCCTGCCAGTTCAGGTATTCAAACCAACGACCTTCCAGTCACAAGGCTGGTTCCCGAACCACCAGGCCACAGCTGCTCCACTGTCAAAGACAGTGACCCAAGCAGGGATTGAACCCATAACCCCAGGCCCCTGGAGCTGTGTGATACAAGCACTGTACTTTGTGTAAGTGTCTGTGTGAGAGATATCCATTGTGAAAATGATCGGTCTGTGGAAATTAGATGTGAATATATCAAATGTTCCACCACTTTCCTGAAATAATCAGGCAGCTGTTTTTTTACTACAAACAAATGCTCAAAGCTCTCATTTCACATATTTCCCAGATTGCCCCATTGCTTCAAACTGAATCTTCCAAATTGCCCCATGACATGAATGATGAAGAGGATGGTTCCTCTGTGGTTGCAAAGTGGTTGCTATGGTGCTGCTAGGCAGTCCCTATGGTTTCCCAGGTGGTTGATATATTGTTGCCATGGGTGGTTGCTACAGTGGTTCCTAAGATGTGGTTAATAATGCTGTGTACACAAACCTTTGGCTAAAATATGTGATGCCCACTTGGTGCCCAAAAGATGGCTTGTCCAAAAGCTCATCCATGCACAGGCAATAATAGAGAGCAATGATAGTTATAGCTGTTAATACCTGGACTGAGCCATATAACCTGGAAAAGATAGATATTGTGTGTGATTTTGAGGGGTTTACCGTGGTCTTCCACATGGCTTATATAAATACACATTCACTAAACCCCTGGGATATCCAGTAACCTATACAAACTTACCATAAAACAAAGCTTTAAAAGCTTTTAATGAAGACCCATATTTAGTTACAGTTGCTAAGATATGACTGGATAACTAATATTTAAGGAGGGATCCATTCATTGAATATGATTTAATGGGGTTGGATGAGGGTTGCATTTCTAGGCCATTTCTGTTTTGCATTAGAAGATCTAATAGTTGAGTGATGATGAACAGGTACGTGTCAGGATGTAGCATTTGGAACATGAAATGGTAACAGTGAACTGGGAATACATCGGTTTGCAGGCAAGAGTTTGTTTTGTTTTGCATCTTAGAACAATGATGGCTGGTAGCCCTAGGTGTTGTGTATTCAGAGACAACTTGACATCAAAAAGAATGTGTTGTGACCCTTGTGTAACCCCTTTTAATGCTGTGTTCTCTTTCTTAGAGAGATTACAGTTCATTGCACCATCAAAAGACTGATTTAGTTACACCTGGAAGTACTAGATTTGGACAATGGAAAATATATGGTGTCATGTGCATGTATGTTCCAAATGTTCTATTATGCATCGGTGCCCAATTTATGATAATCAAATATAGAGCTGCCCCTGACCAATGCAGTGTCCTGGACAGGATTTGGTCTGGTCTTCATTCCTCAATCATTTTTACTCTTGCGTAGTACGGGTGTAACGATATCCAAACATCACGATTCTGTACACACCAAGATTCATACCTCATGGTTTGGAAGGTATGTGTTGTGTGTGTGTGTGTGTGTGTGTGTGTGTGTTTATATATATATATATATATATATATATAAATATGAATAGGAATGAGTGGATTCTGTGTGTCTGAAATGTTTGAACATATCGCATCAGTGAATTGATTTTTAAATCTGTTTTTGATGGAAGCCATGCTTAAAATTGTGCACTGTGCACCTCAGTGAAGTGTTCACACCTGTGCAAACGTGAATAAGTCTTGATGAAATATATTTCATTTGCTGAAATGAATAAAATGACATAATAGCTAATGAACCTAAATCATTTTAATTTAAACAAAAATGCTACCCAGAAAGATTTTATCTCCAACATTGCTGCAAGCAAGCCTCTCTCTCTCTCTCTCTCTCTCTCTCTCTCTCTCTCTCTCTCTCTCTCTCTCTCTCTCTCTGCCTGCCTCTAACAATCTAAGAGATAAATCTGTGTTTTATGGCTGTCGTTGTTTGCTTGAATAACTTCATGAATTTTCATTTTGATGTTCCCCTCCTTTATACAGTATGTCATCAAAGCAGGCTGTAATTTTCTGCAACAGAGGGCCATTCAGATCTTTAGCGTTTGGAGAGGGAATTTGCATTCATAATTCCACTTATTTCCGCTACCTGTTTTCACCTCCAGTGGGTGCTGATTCACTTATTGTGAGCTCAGGTTTGAATGTGACACCTGTTTTCAGTTTACAGGAAGATAAAGAAAGCAGATCTGTAAGAGTGATTCAATGATCCAGTAACTGCAGGAAGCTCACCGAAGCATGTGAATGTGACATGAAACATACTGCCAGTACAACCAGACCAACCTGATTAAGGTTCTAATCCAGCCTGCCAATATGTTTAGTTCAGCTCTTCCCTGACCACAATGACTCTGAACCAATCAGAATGAATCATTGCTGCAATGGCCAATCTAGCATGTTTACGCATGGTTGCAGCTTTCATTTATTGGCCAGAGAAAACTGTCATTTGTCAGTTGGTCACCAGCCAGATTTTAACCAGAATGTACTAATGATGTCATTCTTCATCAGCCAGCTAAGAACTTCATGTCTCATTTCAAAAGAATTGGACTCAGAGTTGGGATTTACTATACAAATTGGTCTGATTGCATTAAAACTAGATGATTAAATGAGTTTGCCCTTATTATTCACACATTGTAAGGGGCAGCTGGAGCTGCTGTAAAGAAATAAAGCAAAAGAAATGCAGTTACATGGCTTTGGTATGAGAGCAACAATATGACATCTCAATCTTTAACAATATCTTAAGCTCAGAGGGGAGTTGGACATTTTTGCACTGGAGGATTTGTTTTGATATGTTGTCTGGGAAAACCATTACTGTGTCATTTCATTGTGTTCAAAGGACGTCTTTCTCCCCACTAGTGCAGACCACTTAAATGGATTAAAAAGTAGATCCTCAAATGTTTCAAGCATCATAAGGCAATTAATCCAGCAGGGTCATGAAGCACAAAGTCAGTTCCACAGCTCGTTTGAGATGCTTAGCAGAGGTTGGGCTGTGTGTTATACTGTCGAGAGTCAGCAAATGAAAAGACGTGCTTGTTTTATGGGCAAGTTCCTCAAGGTTCTCCAAGAATATCTGTCTAAGTATTGCTCCTCTGGGATTGAATTAGCCTTTTGATCTGCTAATCAATTTGGAAAGAGGGGGAGTAATATATTTCTACTTTCCGCCTTGAAGCAAATAAATCACTTCAGTTAGTGGCAATTGGACGTCTGCAAGAACATTAATTTGCGTTGCTCTTCATTAGTTATGTAGGCCAAGAGCTGCTCTACAAATTCCCGCTCTGTTAGATTAGGAGAGACAGTGGCTGTCGTTAACTGTGTCCAGTTGTAGCAGAAGTATCTTCCTGAACTATGAGTCCTGAGGGCATTAAAGCAACACTATGTGGTCATTTTACATTCAAATATCAGCTTCAGGGTCCACTAAGTGGTCTGCTGACTGTAAAAGGCAGAATAGCATCTCCGTCAATGCCACTCCAGGCTAGAACGCTGCTACCACACTATGCAACTGCACGAGTCCTCTCTTAAGAACTTTGTTTGTAAAATTCTGTAATATTACTCTCCCACAAGTCCATGTTCTTCTTTACTTTAGATGTCTTTTCTGTATCTCTCAGCTTATCACCAAATGCACATTTATAACTGTCCACAAGGAAAGGGTATTAGCGTGATTGGACTACTGAGAGTGGGGAGAAAGTGAAATTCACTCTACCAACTGTACAAAAAATGTAATTCTCGCATAATGCTGTTTAAAAATGTATGTTAATCCAGCCTTTGTTCGCTCTTAGATCATTGTTGAATTATGCTTTGATTTTTTATGTTTTGAATCAATGTTGATATCTCAATATCGTATCGATGTCATTATCATTTGTATAACTCTGTATTCAGCGTTGAAATATCAATGTTGATTTATAGTATTTTGTCAACATTTTAACAACCACTTAACATTAACCCTTAGAACCCAAGGTCTACATTTTGAGGGTAGTTACATTCTATTTTCTAGGCTTCATAACTCAGAAACAGTAAAGCTAACCAAAGCATTGCACACATAGTCCTGCAGTACAAACCCAGCGTGAACTCTTACAATACAGTGGTGGTTAAGACACTCTGAGGCCAATGTACTTAAGCCTTTTTTGAAAAGCTGCTTCATGTATAGATTGGATGCATTTTGCCTGGGTGTTAAGTATGTAACTGGTGAATAAGCTTGAACATGCAGTTTATGACCCGCGTGCATGAAGGAACATTAAATGTTTCTCTCTCTCTCATACATATTCATTTGAGGGACGGCTGGGATAACCGTAGGAGGATCATACAGAACATGGGTGGAGATATCAGAACTGTAGCTGATTACATATTCCACTGGATTTACTAACATTGGAGCAGCTCCTGGTGGCTGTTTTTGCTTGGAATTTCCACTGCCTTTAAACCCAAACATAAGTAAGAAACTTTACAATGGCAGTAGAAATGGCATCTAGATGAGCAGACACAGATGATACATACTTTTTTAATTTAAGGCTAAGATCTCTTCTCTACTGCACTCTCTACACATTTTGTACTGCTTGTGTCCCGTATATGGGATAAATTATGGTGGAAAATAAGTATTTGGTCACTCAAAACAAGCAAGATTTCTGACTCTCACAGACCTGTAACTTCTTTAAGAAGCTCTTCTGTCCTTGACTTATTACTTGAATTAATGGCACCTGTTTGACCTTGTTATCTGTATAAAAGACCACAGCCTCAATCAGTCAGACTCTAAACTCAATCATGGCCAAGAACAAAGAGTTGATGAGAACACGAGGCAGAAAATTGTAGACCTCCACCAGGCTGGGAAGAGTGAATCTACAATAGGCAAGCAGGTTGGTGTGAATAAATCAAATGTGGGGGCAATTGTAAGAACATGGAAGACATATAAGCCCATTGATAATCTCCCTTAGATCTAGATGATGATCATGAAAATGTCAAAATGATCATGACAATGGTGAGCAAAAATCCCAGAACTACATGGAGGGACATGATGAATGACCTACAGAGAGGTAACAAAGGCTACCATCAGTATCACACTACGCTGAGAGGGACTTAAATGCTGCAGTGCCAGATTTGTCACCCTGCTTAAGTAGAGTACATGTCCAGGCCTGCCAGAGTGCATATGGATGATCCAGAAGAAGATTGGGAGAATATCATGTGGTCAGATAAAACCAAAATAGAACTTTTTCGTCATGTTTGGAGGAAGAAGAAGAATGCTGAGTTGCATCCCAAGGACACCATACCTACTGTGAAGCATGGGGGTGGAAACATCACCCACCCAGACAGGAACTCTGATCTGTGTTAAGGAAAGAATGAACAGGTCCATGTATTGTGAGATACCAGAAACTTTTGATCTTTATCATTGCCAACAAAGCTTATGTTACAAAGTTGAGAGCTGAGCTTTTGTTATTTACCAAATTCTTATTTTCCACCATAATTTACAAATAAATTATTTAAAAATCTTACAATGTGATTTCCTGGATTTTTCCCTGGTCTTTCTCATTTTGTCTCTCATAGCTGAAGTGTACCAATGATGAAAAATTACAGACTTCTCATCTTTATAAGTAAAAGAACAATATGTGGTTGACTAAATACTCTTTTTTTCAGTACTGTATATGCCTGTGTGAGACACTGTTCCAGCTCAGACTGGTCTCACAAAATAGTACATATGTGACTAAAAGAGTATTTCATGAGTTGCACAATGTGTACTAAATGTATTTGAAACCTTTGGGCTGAAATGAAGAATTTGAATAGAAAATGTTGCAAAGTAAGCAGTGTAATTATATGACCTGAACCTCCACCTCCCTAAACCTAACCCTTACCCTTACCCTAACCCTAACCATAGTAAAATCGTGATGTTCTTATTGTGCCTCAGTATTCTTCAATTAATTCTTTTTTATAAGCTTTTCTTTTTCATATGATTTTTTTTTCTGAATTATTCAAGTATATGGCAAACTGGGTTATGTTTATTTGGCAAAATATCACCATCAGTAGACAGGTGCTCATTCTCTGGTTAGTCACATGCAAGTGTAAATGTAAAGATAATTTATGTAAATAATTACAGTATTAGAGTAAAAGGTTTATCGGGAAAACTGTACAATTGAAAAAGTACTCTGTTGGGCCTCCAGCCAAAATATAAGATAAGATACAGTTGAACATGGAGGCATACACATTCTGGAAGGCATCCTGCAGCACCTTTGCCCACAGATGTTGCAGCTGTGTCTGTAGATCCAGCACACAGATTTCCAAAGCTGGTCCCAGCTGGTCCCAAAAATGCTGGATTGGAGGTATATCTGCTGAGCAGGCAGGCCAAGGAAATGTTGCAATCAGGCAAAGACATTCCTTGGAAACCCTTGCTGTGTGTGGGTAAACACTATCTTGCTGAAAAAGCCCTGCCATGAGAGGCACCACATGTGGCTATTGCTGAGCTGCTAGTGTCCCTTGTATCACTACTAGGGGTGACTGACTATTGTATGTGTTGACTACCCTGATCATCACACCAGCAGTTGGGGCAATGTGTTCTACAGCACAGACAGTACTGAAGCACTCACAACCAGGCCTCCATAAACCTGACGAGTATGTTGGAATTCATAGCAGTCCAGGATTATCGTTTGTGACACCACTGCAAACAAAGGCAACAGTGACTTGGCCAGAATGACTTACATGGTGGGCTATTTAGTTGCCATCAAAATTCCACCTACTTCTCTCAGTTCAATGTCTGTCTCAAAGTCTGTCACCTGGGCAAAATATATTTGATTGCAGACTCTGATCTCTCACCAAGAGGTACACTACCCAAAAGTAGCCTCTAAGTGCCTTTTTTAAAAGGGCAGCCGGAGAAACCGTTTATGCCCTCTTGTGCCAACGCCCAGTGTCTAATCAGGCCACTCCTATATCATTTACATATCCGCCTGTCATGTATCTGTCCTGTTCTACTCTCCTGTCTTCCTGTCTTGTCTTTGTTTTGTCTTTTTGCCATGTGCTTCTCAGCACCTGTTTTGTTTTGTTTTGGTCCTGTCTCTACCAATGCTCCGCCCTATTCCATCTGTGTCTCATGATTAACCCAGCCCCTTTATTATCCTGTCCCAGGTGTGGTTAATGTTGTTTTGTATTTAAGACCCTTTGTTTCAGTCTGTCTTTGTCAGTCCTTTGGGATTGTGATTGTTGTTGTTGGTTTGTTTCTGTAGTTATCCAGTCCGTCAGTTTGTTGACCCATGCATTTCTGTTTACCTAGTGTTTGTCAGCTTGTTCCATTTGTTTTGTATTTTGTATCGTTTATCAGTAAATCCTAAACCCCAGCAACTCTCTCTGCTTCCCTTATCTTCGTCTTTGTCTGCTCAGCACACTCATTTTAATTACACTGCCTCGTTTGCTGGGTTTTGCAGCAATTCTATGTGTTATTTTTATTTTTTTTGTGTATAGCGTTTATACGTAATAAGGAACATATAGAAACGAACATATACACAGACAAGTAGAATTGTGTGGTTAGGTTTTATAACCCTCACCACCCCAAGCAGAGAATCAGATACATTATAAAATGATTCAAAATAAAAACCCATACCTTACTCCATTTAAATTGTTTTTAATATGCAATATTTGCTGTTGTACCTCATCTTGAAATATCTGTTCATTATCTCTGTGCATTTGTGGACAAACTGTGCAATACTACTTGTAAATTTGCCTGAATGTCTTCTGTTTTACTTTATTTTTGATAGCAGATGCTTTTCTTGTATTTTATATTTTGTAGTGCATTTTATGGCCTACACCTTTGACATGTTTCTGTTCACTGCTTGTTTTTATTATCTATTTATTGTGAATTCTGCTGCTATAACAACTACAAATCCCCAGGAGGGATAATAAAAGACTATAGAAAAAAGTTCAAACCCCATTAACACCACAATCTTCCATGGTCCAGAGTCTGAGAATAGGATAACCATATGATAGAGTGTGTCCTAGCTTGCAGATGAGATTAAACAGTGAGCTAACTGAGGAGGAGGGATGCAGCTCATACTTAACGCTTAATATTTAAGCGATTTCCCCTGCAGTCCCCTACTGGGCTTCAGGCTCATATGTAAAGTATTGTTGACCAAACTGACATGCAGAATTAAACAATGTGGCCCGCCATTAAATTTTTTACATTGTATATACATCTGGCCCTCGGTGCTCATAGGGGGTTTCACTGTAAACAGCATCTGCTAATATATACAAACACCCACAACACATAAACACGTCAACAGTATAGGAGTGTGTGCTGCTACAAGTTCTGTTTAAATGAAGAGGAAAGAATGTATCAAACTGTATGTTTACACTGGGAGGCTTGTCACACTGCTGGTCTGCCATGACAGTTGGTACAAGGGAGCTTGGCTAGGCCTTGCTGTTGCTGCAGCCCCCCTTGGTGCCACACTCAGAATGCATCTTGCACTTGTGTCTTTTATGTATTATAACACAGATGAAAACAAAGACATACAGAACAATGTTCACACAAAACAGCATGCTGGGATTGCAAATTTTACACGTTAGTCAGTGGCCTCTTCGATCACCCCCACTGTTTTCTGAATGGATATTTTTTGCTACTGCGTGTGTAAACTCACAGTTTTATCTCACCATCCTAAATTTGAGCTCCTCCTCATGAAGACGTATACACAAGCCTTTGTTTACAGGCTAAGAGAAACAGAACCAGCCAAAATAAAATCTGAACAAAAGAAGCAGAATGTACAGAAATAATGACTTTTATCAATAATGATAAAAACAGCTCAGCGTTACGCAGTTCATGAGAAGTTCTTGCAGTTCATTTTTTGGTCCTTGGTACCCCCTAATTGATTGCCAGTCCAGCCCTAAATAGGGCTGTGTATTAATGAGTACCAGGAAATAAGATACAGATCATGATGCAGGTGTATCAATATTGCCCAGTACCCCTAATTATAAAGCAGTGGGCCATTATTATGTTTTTAAAGCTGCTAAAATAGGCAAAATTGCAATAAAATGTTGCTTTAGCCTTTAGAACCATAGGCCAATTTAGAGGAATTATTTATATAATATTTATATACTAGGAGACAGTCAAACCAGATATGCTAGATTTTTATTTTCAAATGATTCTAGGCTACTCAAATATTTATTCATTTGGGACGTGAGAATGAAGAGAATTAAAATGTTACCATATTTTGATAAAAACCTTTCTTGCACCTACAATTTATTTTAGTAGGAAAAGACTAAAAACATTTCTCAGAAACACATCTTAGAAATCCTGTTGGAATTTGATCATCATTTCTGTGAACTAAAAATGCAAGATCTTGTCAGCTTAAAATAAGAAACCCAGTCCAACATGTGCACATAGACAAAGCAGTAAACATGCACTGAGAGGCTCCTTTGACATTTAAACTGGGATTCAATTCGTTCATAAGTCTTCCAGTTTGTCTTCCAAAATACATGTATCATCATGTTTGTGGATATCGCTGATCCTGAGCTATGAAGCCTAGAAATCAGCATTTAACTGCCAACAAAATGTGGATCTCAGAGTTTAACACATGTAACATTCCTAATTAGCACTGTGTAACATAGATGGCTGATAAAACAGAGCATTCTAATTCTAAATATAGCACTGATTACACTTTTTTGTTATCAAACTTCAGAAGGGACAGTTTTCTGTTCCTTTATGTTGTGGCACTCACAGTGTATAATACTGATCAAAAAATTAGGCAAATCTTCAAAACTCAAAACATACAGTTCACCACTGCATTGATGTAGGCTGGCAAATAATGTGCTATAAAAGCAGGTGTGGGTGTTAATAATCTATATCTCTAGGGTACCCTAACATGTCAGGTTATCTTTTACAGCCTTAAGCATTTGTTCATGAGCAGAAATATGTTCATAGGTCTGCTGCAGCCCGTATAACTCATGACCTAAAGGCATTCATCCATTTGCATACAGGTAATGGAATATTCAAATGTGCCAGAGCACTTGTAGATGTAGCAGGTGAGTCAATAATGATGACACAAAGCCCTGAGAGGAACCGAGGTGATTAATGGGGAATGAATACGAGTCTCAGCAACCTTATACACTGCACTGGCCAGAAAAGTGGGTCAGACTCCCAGGTTAACACTCTACCAGAGCCGCAGAACACACAGCTCCTCTGCCTTTGAGTTCCGAAAGTGAGAAACAGTAAGTGGCAGTGAGATCAAGGGCAGCAGTCAAACCTTTTCTCTGTACTGTGGGAGACAAGAGATCATCACCTTGCCCTCATTTCACTCAGTGCAGACATCTGATTCACCTTTAGAAATGGATTTATATTGTGCATGTACTTTCAGAACTTTTTGTGAGTGTTACGGAGTGACTTTTCCACACCACCTGAATCAATTCTGTGCTTGAGAGACCTTTTAATAGATGGTGGTGCAGTCAAGGTTGGACGGACTAAACTGATTGTCTGTTCATATGTAGCCTATGACCTAAACCGAAATAAAACCTGTGTTAAAATAATATAACAATTACTTTTGAATACTTTTGCTGTATTCCATTTAAAGTCAGAATTTCCATGTTTCAATTAGGACATTTTAACTGGAATACAGTCGTAGGAAAAAGACTGTAATATATTTAAATATATGGACATTTGATCTTCATTTTAACTACAGTGACAAATGTCTTAATAATCATATGCCGTTAATAAAATTGCAATTTCCTTGTGAGGAAAAATGTAGGACATCCTATGCTCTAACAGCTGAAATTTCTTCATTTCGATGAAATAATGTCAATTATATGCTTCCTAAAACCATCTTTCAGTCTCTGACATCAACTCAAAGAAAGAGATTCCCACTCCGCAGTCTTTGTACAGATAGCCTTACATTTTCCTCATCAAGCCCCCTCTGATACAATAAAGAAAAGGGTTTCTATAATAGAGAACTCTCCAGGCCCTGCTGCAGCAGAGCAGCCTCAAACCATGGCACTTCCACCACCTTGCTTCACAGTTCTTGTGCTCAAATGTTGTGTTTGGTTTGCACTTTGTCTTCTGCTACTGTGCCCAAATAATTCAACTTTGGGTTCATCTGTCCAAAGCACATTGTTCATTGTTCAAAGGTTTCCTCCTTGTACATGAAGTCAAACTTATTTGGCCTCTTTCTGATGGTAGGTGTTGCATTTTGACATCACTGTGGCATAAGCTCTGAGTAGGTCCTGTGATTTTGTCTCCATATATATAATACTGTGGAAGGCAGATTATTTCACAATATTTCAGAAATGTTTATATTTGACCAGTTTCAACAAAAAAATAAAAATAAAGATAAAAAATAATAAATAAAAATAGTAATAATACTAATTAAATTGTAATAAAAAAATATCTTTTGTGTATTTATGTGTATTTGTTATATAATACATTCCATGTTTTGTCCCAACTCTTCTCGTAGGGCTGAAGGAACCATTGTTAATAAATAATTCAATCATAATTCTTTCATTGTGTTAAATCCTCTTTAAATCACCCAACAATGTAACTAGTGTACTGGTTTAACCCATAACTCTTTCAAGATTTTTACAGAGTGAATGCTCAAAGATTGCCATAGTTCAGTGAGAGCATCCTTCTAAATGTCAGGTAGAAAAAATAAAAAACAAGAAATGGCTCTATTTGGCATTAATGGATTTTCAATAGCTGGCCCCAAACTGTCATCACAGCTTTAAGACAGATCTTCAAAAGTAGAGTACAGGGGAGGTAGAGGGACAATAAAACCTGGAATGATCTGGATTTGAGGGATTATCATTGTGCTAGTGCAGTCCCTTTACAGGATTCCTGCCAGAATTATTTCAGGATTATCATCGTGAAGGTTCATCAGAGCTCATGGCACAGATGTCTGTGGAAACATTCAGGAGGTTTCGTCTTCAAATTTGAGCAGAAACACTGGTTTCAGAACAAACTTTCAGCTATAAATGAAACAAATTTTCTTTTAAATCGTTTGTTTGTTTGTTTGTTTGTTTTTTAAGTGTGGCTTATGTGAAGCAAAAATCCTGTCTTTTTTAAACCCATGACTATCTGTCTGGGTCTTTACATTTGAGTATTTACAGCTAAGGCACTTACCTGCTCCAGTGAACTGACAGCTTGTTATACACACACTTCAAACTATCTAATTCACTGTCACTGATGCTATTAGCCTGTTTGGCAGATAGCTGAAAACAATGGGCCAGTCGCTTAACAGCAGCTTCCCTAGACAAAACCTGGAGCCATTTATCTGCTGCATTTTAAAAGAACGAAAATGAATAGGCCGGACCTAAGCAGCTTATATACGCTATTGGCTGTCTTGATTAGACAGGAATTAATTTTCACTGGGCAGTAGGTCTCGGCAGAACATCCTAGCGGTTTACTTCTTTAAGACTGTCGAGGATCTCCAGACGGCAATTTAGTGCTTTAGCTCCTGTAGCCTTGCCGCTTCAGATATTACTGGAGCTGGTCGCTGGAGGCGGCAGCATTAAAGCATAGCTCCTCCAGAGTGTCTCACTGGCCGCCAGTGTGGTAGCATGCAGATGAGGCCAGATGGCAGGAGGCCCCTGTTGAGGCCTTGTCAGGTAAGCACTGGAATCCTCAATGAGGGAGGGTGAAGAGTCGCCAGGAAGAGAGGGAGACAGGTACTGCCTCTGCTCAACTCAGCCGACCTGACAGCAAGTGGAGGGAGGAAAAAAGAAAAGCTTGCTGGCGGGGAGATGTGAGGCCCCTGGACGCTGCAGCGCGTCTCTCTCTATTTGGTCTCGCAGCAGAACTAACAGGGGATGACTGGAGGAGCTGTGCAGCAGGGTCCTCACCGCACACTTGTGAGGAAGGAAATCAAAGGCTGGATATGGAATGCTTGCAGAAATGCCTGAGATTTACAGCCCCCAGATTAAGATTTAACAGCTTTACTGATAGAGGAAGCTTTCCTGTGCAGCTTATTTATGGTAGCAAAAATAGATGGCGAGTCAAGAGTTCCTCTGTCATATATATGTTCCCAAGTTGTATCTGAAAATATATGAAAATTTCATCATCTAATGGAGCAAAATGGACAAGAATCTATTGTATCCCTTTGGATAATTGTTTTAGGTGCTCTCGATGGAGTATACTGAGATGTATTCTGGAATCTGTCAGTAAGCATATACATGCCTTTTGTTTCAGGTGTGGTATGAAAAATGCATGATCCAGATCCAGATCCAGATCCAAAATCAGTTTATTGAAGCACATAAGAATGACATTATTATTCCAGTGTTTATCTGGGTCAGAAAATGATCCAAATATCTTTTTACCTGAATGCATTGGTCAGGTTGATGGTGACTAAAGCCTGCCCAGAACCATTTGGTGCAAGGCAGGAATACCCCCTAGACAGGGTGCCAGTCCATTACAGAGTAACACACACACACCTACAACTAAGGATAGTTCAGCATAGCCAATTGGCCTTTCATGTGTGTTACTGGAAGGTGGAAGGAAATCTGTGCAACTGAAGAACTGAACACACCAAACCCCTTACACACAGTCAGGAGAGCCAGGGAGAAACTTTAAATTGGCAAAGAACCTTTTATGTGAAGTGAATGTTCTTTAGACTTTTAAAAAGGTTCTTTACTCTCACACATCACATTTCTTTATGGAATATAAAGAATATTTTATAGCATTGATCAAACTTTTTCATATTTCTTCCTATATTTTATACATTTCTGTATAACCAAAATTATATATCTATGAGTGGCAAAAGTGTGTGAACCTTTCAGTATCTGGTGTGATGCCCTGGTGCAATGTTTCTAAAAACTGTCCATTACACATTGATATGAAGGAATTTTAGCCCATTCCTCCAAATAACAGCTTCAACTCTATATGTTGGTGAGTTGCCCCGTTGAACTGGTTGCTACATGTTCTTCCACAACATTTCTGTTGGACTAAGGACAAGAATTTCTTTCTTCTTTAACCAGTCTTTGGTAGAACACCTTATGTGCTTAAGGTCATTGTCTTGCTGCATGACCCATGTTCTCCTGAGGTTCAACTCACAGACCTGATATTTTTGCTTAGTTACTCTGGGTTCCTTTCTGACCTCATAGAAAATTACATGCTCTTGGTGTGACCTTGGTTGGTTGAGCACTCTTGGGGAGAGTGATAATGGTCCTGCATTTGGTGTATAAATGGTCCATTTATAAACAGTTTGTCTGGCTGTGGATTGGTGGAGTCCAAGACTTTGCAACCTTTTCCAGCCTGACTCTTATTCTAAACTCCTCAGAAATCTTCTTTGTTCATGCCATGATACACTTCCACAGATGTTTTAGGAAGATCAGACTTTGATAGGTCCATGTTCTTTCAATACAACAGGGTGTCCAATAACACCTGATTGAAAACACCTGTAAGTGAATAATTTTCTTCAATAAATAAATGAGCAACTGTAATATTTATATATTAATCTTTTTTATTTGATTCTCCTTACATTTAGGATGTGTGTAGTTTAGGTTGTTCCTTGGTGAACTAATATTGAAAACCCATATAGCACCATTTTCTTGTAGATCAGATGTGATGTAGAAGTATGAGCAGTGTGTGAAGAAAATCTGTTGAATGCAAAATGATGAGCCTCAACAATGAGCACTTAGAGAACATTCGCATTGTACCTTAAATGGGGGAGAGCAGTATGATTGGCAGCATGATAATATATCATTATCCCCTCCACCACCTTCCAGTTGGCAGCTTACTGTTTATTCTGGGTACTTCAAGCCATTTGAAGCAAAAATAAATAAATAAATACAATGAAAAATACAAATCAGGCAGCAGACATGTGAGCTGAGATTGTACACCTGCAAGAATAATCATGCAGAATTATCATCTGCATAACCCACTATTTGTGAATGTGTCCTGAGGTACCTGAGCAGGAATCTGAAAAATAAAAGACTTCTAAACATGGCCATATTTCAACAGGCAGGGCAGAGTGTATGTATGGAAATGAAGCTGCAAAAAGCAACAGAATCTCCAAAAATACATAAGAAACTCTTGCAGAAGAGTTTCACATTCTACACTGAGGTCGTGTTAAGGGGGAGGTTTATGGTTTGGATTAAGTTGACTTCAGTTTACATTAGTTTTTGACAGCAGGTTTACCTTTTTGGTTAATGTTAGGGTTACACTAAGGATTAGGTTAGGTTTTATGGTTAAAGTTAGGGTTAGAGTGAGGGTAAGGTTCAGGCGTTATGGTTAGGGTTAGGGTTATGGTTAGAGTTAGGTTTAGGTTTTATGGTTATGGTTAGGGTTAGGGTTAGGGTTAGAGTTAGGTTTAGATTTTATGGTTATGGTTAGCATTACAGTGAAGGTTAGGTTTAGGTTTTATGGTTAGGGTTTGGTTTAGAGTGAGGGTTAGGTTTAGGTTTTATGGTTGGGGTTAGGTTTAGAGTGAGGGTTAGGTTTAGGTTTTATGGTTGGGGTTAGGTTTAGAGTGAGGGTAAGGTTTATGCGTTATGGTTAGGGTTAAGGTTAGGGTTAGAGTTAGATTTAGGTTTTATGGTTATGGTTAGCATTAGAGTGAGGGTTAGGTATAGGTTTTATGGTTAGGGTTAGGTTTAGAGTGAGGGTTAGGTTTTATGGTTAAAATTAGGTTATGATTAAGATTAAGACTATTTAATTCATGGTTATCTGAGTCCTATTCTATTGGCAATACCTCTCTACAGGGACATGCAATGTGTGAATTTGCACATCTGTGTCAGCAATGGGTTCAACTTAAGTATCTGAGTGCATTCATTAGAAGGGTTGTCCTGTTTGGATGTATAATGTAAGTTGTAAGGATTTACCAAACAAACTTAATGAATGGGTTTGTATATATTTACAAAATATGAATAATTACTTTGGATACACTGTGCATTCCCATCAGCTGTTTGCTAGCCCCTGGCTAGCGGAATGTGAGCCAGAAGAGGAACTGTAGTCAGTTTTAATGTATGGCCTGCTCTGAACATGTGGGCCAGGGCACAAGAATGGCATTCCCTGCTGCAGATTTAGGTGGGGAATTTTCATTATTCAGGATTATTTTAACCAAAGGTGACTGCCCTTACATCTACTGGCCCTGCAATTAATCGAAAAGATTTCAAAGGGCACTGAGGTAGATCCCCTGATATAGCCATCCACTTTATCTTAGCCAGCAGAGAAACTCTGCAGCGCAGACAATGATTTAGTGTCTGGGCTTAGAGAAAAGGTCACAGCTCTCTGTATCACTGCAATGGACCACCCAGAAAATACTCGCAGCCTCAGCTCCAGGCCCATCTTCATGAACTATCTCCAAGAAGGAGTGATGATCTCAGATCAGCTTTCCCTTGCGGATACTGATCTTTCTGAAAAAAAGAAAACTGTTCCAGTAACAGTAGAGGCATTTTAATCTGCCTTACAAATACAATCCCAGACCAACCAGACCCCCATGACTCATGTCGGCCCTCCAAATGTCTTTTTGTCCAAAAAAAGCTGTATTTTTTAGACACTTCTATCACTTCAGGTCACTTGATTTTACACTTCCTCTTTTGTGGTGGCATTAAAATTTGGATTTATTCCATAGAACTTCAGGATCTATGATAGCCTGACATGTTAAATATTTCATATTGCACTTCTGCAGCAACACGACAGTCTTGGTCTTTCTTGCACCTTTTGATTTTTTCCTCTTGATGCCGATGTAGAGATAAGAGCTGAATCATGGTCTTTGCCAAGGTTCATATTCAGTGCTATTGTCTTTATTTTGCAGTTTGCATATTTCTGATATTAGTTAGAATATGGAGTAGAACATAGGGACACCTGCTCATTCATTGTTTGTTCTGAAATCAAAGGTATAAAGGGCTGTATTTAGAGTAAGTCTGTACTGTCCATGGAAGGCTGTCAATTACTTGGAGCATAGGTGTGAGGACTTGATTGCAAGTTTATAGATAGATAGATAGATAGATAGATAGATAGATAGATAGATAGATAGATAGATAGATAGACAGACAGATACATACATACATACATACTTGTTGTTGTACATGATCAAAAACATGATCAAAATGAGAAGGAGCCCCTCGTTCATGCCATGAATGTCCATTTCTACCTCATGTCTACCCTCATGTTCTTGATAAGATTCTCACACCTCACCACCAGCCTGTCACCTCCCTTTAATGTCTAACCTCATATATCTCAGTACTGGTTCCACTTTTCAGGGAAGGGTCTTGCTCAAAAACTTTCACAATCTCCTCCAACTGATCTGGCATGGTCTGAATGCACAAAACGGTTGTTTGATGTCATACAACCCAGTATGTTTACAAAACATCTGCCTCTTTAGCCTGCAGCCTTGCGAAAGCCGAGGTCAAAGCCGAGGTCATTTAAGTCGATCAGTTTTGAAAGCAGTAGCCAAAATAGCTTTCATTTGAAAGACATAGAATGTTGGAAATGATCCTGTGTAAATAGTTTCAGTCAGTTGTTTTTATCTTCAATAAGGTACTATTGTTTGAGATATCCACATGCTTACTTGTAATTCCAGGCTAAGTCTTCACTATGTCAAAATAAATGATGTTCTTGATCTCAGCGAATTAAGATTTACTGTACGCTATCATTGTTTTATTTTTCTTACTTATCTTTTCTTTTGACTCTTTGAATTTATAAGCAGTGTTTATAAGCAGACTCAAATGATCTAGATCGCCGGACAGTGTAATACACTCATTAACAAAAAATAGTGACCTGTCGGATCACCATGCAATGTGTCAGGCACATAACATTATGACAACGTCCTTGTTTTTACTCACTGTCCATTTTATCTGCTTCATTGACCATACAGGAGCACTGTCGTTCTACAGTTACAGACTGTAATCAATCTGTTTCTCTGCATACTCCATGAGCCTCTTTTCACGCTGCTATTCAATGGTCAGTACCTCACAGGACCACGTAAGGTGTTTTGTGAGTGGTGGGTCATTCTCAGTATTGCAGTGGCACTGACATTGTGGTGGTGTTTTAGTGAGTGTTATGCTGGGTATGAGTGGAGTAAACACGGAGCAGTTGGAGAGTCCACTCACTGTCCACTCCTACCTAATTGCTCCATCTTCTTGATGTAAAGTCAGAGACAGAACCGCATGTGTTTCTGCACAGTTTGTGCTGGTCATCCAGTTCTTCATCTGTGGTCATAGGATGGTGTTCACGAAAACACTGTTGGCTGAAATGTTATGGTTGTTTCACTTTTCTCAGTTGAGCTTTAAATACTCCAGCAGCTCAACTGTGTCTGAACCACTAATACCAGCACAACACACACAACCAAATGAGGAACATTAACATGTCAACAATATGTGCAAGACATCCTGCTGTTTATTCCAACAACAACCATGCACTTTGCATTTTCTTTTGACAGTGAGTGGAAATGTTAAAAATCTCTGGGCTTCAGTCTTTCCAGTAAGTTTTGTCAGACAATGTTATCTTCAGTAACCTTGTAAAAGAGTTAAAAAAGGGTTGCTGAAGGTAAGCTCAGAGCTTTATGAGTGTCAGCTTCAATTCCAGACCATATCTATTTAACATGCAAGAAGGGAAGTTTGTCTGAGGGATAATTTAGTATCGTCATCGGCATTCATCATGCAGACCCCGTAAGGCTCCCTCAAGGCAAAGGCTGCACACTAGAAGCAACACCAAGACACATCAAGTGCTCTAATCAAACGTCTCTCATCCATTCTATAGTGCTCTGGAGAATTTTTCACTCCGTTTGAAAAAGAATCGATTAGGTGTTTTGCTATGGCTTTGAAATTGAATTGGTATGTTAGGCCTCTTATGAACAAATGTAAGTGGGACTGGGAATACAACTGGGGTGAGCAATGAAAATTGGATTGTCCAATTCAAATAGAGGTGATAGTAAATCAAGTAAATCACTCTATTGCCATGACTCAATCAGTAGCAAGGATTTGTGCAGATGTATTAATCCACCGACCAAGGCTCTTGTTAGCGAAACTAAAAAAAGAATAAAATTCATGATGTTCTTATGTGAACTCAACTGCACCTGAACAACTGTTTAAACTCATTTATTACCACTAGAGTTCAAACATTAGATTTTTTTTTTCACTATGATTTGATTTACACAGGAGAAGAAGAATACTTCAGTTTTCCAAAGCAGTTCATGTTTATTCTGATACTGCAATTAAGATGAAACAATGGGCACAATCTTGAATGTGTCTAAACTATAGATCCTGTCAGAAGGTGAGTCGCAGAGAAACAGAATACCATTCAAGTTGAGAACACAACGATCTGCCTGGAGTGTGGTCAGATCTTCCCAAATGGCTCTCTTCTCTGAACTTGTAGCACTCAATTAGGTTTTGCTTTGGCTTTGATCAAACATTTGTTTTTTAATTAGGAGGAGATGTATGTTTTCTGATCAACAATGTACAATTTATTGAGTATTTCTGCTCCTGGACCGGGAATATCTGATCATCTTGTGCAGACCAGTCTGGCTTCCCAGGGTGATTTCAGGGGTTGTGGCTGTTGCTGTGTACATAAACCCACAGGTTGATACAGACCTGGCACTTGGGAAACTGCAATCAGCAAACTGGAAACTGCCTGGCTAGAGGCTGTGTTTACTATTGCCAAAGACTTCAATAATGCCAATAATTGCCATTTGGCAAATCAGATCATGCCTCCATCGTGCTCCTGTCCACCTGTAGGCTGAAACTGAAACAGGAGCTGCCCACCATCAAGGAGGTTTTGATCACATGGACGGGGAGATGTTCTGGGATTCATCTAACAGCATAGATGAGCATGTTGATTGGGTTCAACAGGAATAGCACAGAGGATGTGTCCACAAAGACAGGCTGTGTTTATGCCAATCAAAAGCCATGGCTCAACTGTGAAGTAGCAGCACCAGTGCAAAGGTTCCAGACAAGCCAAACTCCTTATATGCTCATTTCAAAGCAAATCACAGAGTGTCAGTGGAGAGAGCCACGTCCACAGCTGAGTCCAACCCACCCTCCGTCTCTAGCTGACATGCACAGATCCTTTAAGCATCCTTTAACCCGCAAAGCCACCAACTCAAATGATTTTCCAGGGCGTGTGCTTAAATTATGTGCAAATCAGTTATCAGGGGTCTTCACAGACATTTTTAACACCTCTCTCAGTTGTGCCGGCATGCTTCAAACTGTCCACCATCATCTCTGTTCCAAAAACATCCAGCATCACTTGCTTAAATGACTGGCACCCAGTTGTTCTGACCTCTGTCATAAGAAAGTTCTTTGAGAGGCTGGTCAGAGACTTCATCTGCTACTCACTGCCAGCTATCCTGGACCCACTGATATTTGCATACAGGCAGATAAGTTCAACAAAGCAATTGCCCTCACTCTGCACGCTGCCCTCTCCCACCTGGGACATGAACCTCAGTCTGAACAGCTTCTTCTCCCAGGTCACCAAGCTGCTAAACAATCAGCCCAGTGTTCCAGTTCATAGCCAATCAAAACCCTTCTTAACTGCCTCATCACACCATCACACCTTCACACCACAAACTCTTTCTGCACTTGTACTTTACTGACTACTGGAGCAGTACCAGCTGCTCAGTTACACTACACCCACCAAAGACTGTCTCCCACTGCACCAACCTAGACTTTCTCCCAATTACGTTCTCATACTACAGCTACAGTAAATTCTATACCCAGTGCACATGTAAATATAATGCAAAAATCTTTTTAGTTTCCATATACGTAGAATATCTATAGTAATAATGTATGTATAGTGTAAGTTAATGGGTATATAGTCTATTTATATTAAATATATGTATTTTTTTAATCTTAATTTTATATTGTTATTTTTTCTTTCTCCTGTGTTTTTATACATCTATTTTACTTCTGCAAGGGACTAAATAATGATTTATTTTATTATTAATAAAAAAAAACTAATAATTGATTAGATTTGAGAATGAGGAATATTTCAAGCCTTTTTGTTTTATTTTGTTAAAACAATGGCTTATAGCTCATCAAAATCACCACATTTGTTGTCAAAGAGCACTGGGATATCATTTTTACTTGGAACCCAAAAATTGTGACATGCAGCATATTTCAAAACTTTCCTTAGATAGTACTTTAGGGTCCCATAACAGTTGATGCATTTTCTGATACTGAAACAATGGGCACAAAGTTGAATGAGTTGACCTTTCCAAAATATAGATCCTGTCAGGACGTGAGGAGCCAAGAAATAGAATACCAGAAAAGTCAAGAACACAGTGTTCTGTCTGTGTGGAGGTGTAGAGTGTGGTCAGATCATCCCCGGTGGATTTGTCCTCTGAACTTGGATGAAATGACTTGTAGAATAAAGGACTCATTTAGTGGTTGGCTCAATCAATACTGGGGTTTCAGATCTGGCTGGAGATGGAACCAGCCAATGAGGGAGTGACTATTTTAGCATGTAGGTTTATTAATTAATTAATTAATTAATTTAGAATGATGTTCTTAGTTTGATAATGATAGACCGTGCTACTGCACTGGATTCATACATGCGGGTTCCTTTATAACCATGTAGTGATAACATTTCCTGTTAGTGTTTGCATCCAAAATGAGAATCATAACTAGCTGCCGAGTTCATTTGTATGAATCATGAGACGTATACAAAAGTGAGCCGTTCTGATGTTGTCCGCAGTTATTCAGAGTGACGGCATTTGTCCTGTCTTACTTTTCCATGGTAGGTTTGCAGATATCGGTGTATGCATGTTTATCATTCGCTTGTCTGTGAGGAACTGTTAGCTGGCTCCTCATAGTCCAGTCAAAGATTGCACCAGCAGGCTTTAAACTGGGCCCTGGTGCTGTGTGTTTCCAGCTCTGTCTGAGGCCTCATTACATGCTCTAGTTCACTGACTCTGAAAGCTCGCAGTCAATCGATGGGCTTCCTCTGAATAAGAAGCAGCACCCAAAGTGCTGCCCATTTGGAAGACGATGTGCTTTAAAGTCTCCCAAAGTGAAGTAAATAAGTTCTACTGGAGTGACTCTTCTGTAAACGAAGAACTTTTCCACATCTACACATCACTCCTGCTGGAAGGTATCTGCTCTGATGACTGTGATGATGATGAGTCACTGCAGATATGAAACAGATATGCTCTGTTGCTCTTTAAATGTGGAAGACAGGTCAGCAATTCCATTCGAGTTTTTGTTGTTTGGTTGTTTTTTGCGGGGTTGTAATTTCCCTCAGGCAACCCTCACAAAGGGATCAACAAAATACTATCTATCTGCAAAACTAGCTGACTAGCTAGTAAGGCAGGATTCTTTGGTTGCTTGCTTATTAACATATTAACTTCAGCTTTACAACTGCATATACATACTGTAATTGAAGATGTATGAAATACATATATACACAAACTGAATGGAACCCATTCCACATTGGTGGAAAAAAAAGGCTCTCTGTGTGACCCTGTCCCATTAAAATGTCACAGCGCTCTCTGTCTTGCTTGCATTAAAGAATATATTTGATATAAACTGTGAAATACCGCTGAACCTTACTCATTATTTTACTGCTTATTGTCTGAATTGCATTTGTTCTGCCTCTGAGGTAGAGCTGTTTCCAGAAACGCTTTGAGTAGTGATTTTGCTCACAAGCCTCTTAGGCTCTCAGGAATGCATTTCCTAGACCAGTGGTTCTCAGTCCTTGTCCTGAAGTACCACTGCACGGTTTCCCCAAATTCCAGGGCATGATCCAACTAATTAACTAACTAATGAGCCCTTGCTGACAAACGGGGTGTGTTGCTGCAGGAAAACGCTAAAACAAGCAGAGCAGGGGTACTCCAGGACCAGGATTGAAAACCACTCTTCTAGACTGTCATCTGAACTAAATGTCATGTCTCCTTGATGTTTTTTTTTTCTTTCTTTCTTTCTTTTTTCAGAAGAATGATTTTTTTTTTACCTTGTTAGTTCATGTCTTTGGTAAGTCTTTGCGTAATCCATTGGGTAATGTCAATCAAAATGAAGAATTTTTATTTTCTCCATAATCTTTGATCAAAGTATCGCGACTTACCTGTCTCTAAATGTCTTCTGATGTTTGGCTGTCAGTATGTACCCGTAACATCAAAGTATGTTTTTCCTCACCCTCCCACCACGCTCACCATCATCGAGTAGAAACACCAGTCAACACCTCTTTCCCGGTAGGTTTAAATAATTAAGGCCTAATACCTTGTCCAATCCCACTCCATTTCTTTTCTGCCAGCTGTACTACCAGGATATGCCCAATGTCCAGCCTCTCCCCCTGCCTCCAGTGCTGGTGCCAGAGGTGCTGCAGGAGTTGAGTAGTCCTCCACGGTTGACTGGAGACTAGCAAGTGTATCTGACTCCTGCTTGTCATAGTCAAATCAAATCCCTATGGATAAAATTGTTCACTTGGAGATACAGTGGGGAAAATAAGTATTTAGTCAGTCACCAATTGTGCAAGTTCTCCCACTTAAAAAGATGAGAGAGGCCTGTAATTGACATCATAGGTTGACCTCAACTATGAGAGACAAAATGTGAAAAAAAAATTGAGAAAATCATTTTGTCTGACTTTTAAAGAATTTATTTGCAAATAATGGTGGAAAATAAGTATTTGGTCACCTACAAACAAGCAAGATTTCTGGCTGTCACAGACCTGTAACTTCTTTTTTAAGAGGCTCCTCTTTCCCCCACTCATTACCTGTATTAATGGCACCTGTTTGAAGTTGTTAACAGTATAAAAGACACCTGCCCACAACCTCAAACAGTCACACTCCAAACTCCACTATGGTGAAGACGAAAGAGCTGTCGGAGGACACCAGAAACCGAATTGTAGACCTGCACCAGGCTGGGAAGACTGAATCTGCAATAGGCAAGAAGCTTGGTGTGAAGAAATCTACTGTGGGAGCAATAATTAGAAAATGGAAGACCTACAAGACCACTACTAATCTCCCTCGATCTGGGGCTCCACGCAAGATCTCAGCCCGTGGGGTCAAAATGATCACAAGAACGGTGAGGAAAAATCCCAGAACCACAAGGGGGGATCTAGTGAATGACCTGCAGAAAGCTGGGACCAACGTTACAAAGGCTACCATCAGCAACACACTACGACGCCAGGGACTCAGATCTTGCAGTGCCAGACGTGTCCCCCTGCTTAAGCCAGTCCATATCCAGGCACGTCTGAAGTTTGCTAGAGAGCATTTGGATGTTCCAGAAGAGTATTGGGAGAATGTCATATGGTCAGATGAAACCAAAGTAGAACTATTTGGTAAAAACACAACTCGTCGTGTTTGGAGGACAGTGAATGCGGAGTTGCATCCAAAGAACACCATACCAACTGTGAAGCATGGGGGTGGCAACATCATGCTTTGGGGCTGTTTCTCTGCAAAGGGACCAGGACGACTGGTCCGTGTACATGAAAGAATGAATGGGGCCATGTATTGTGAGATTTTGGGTGCAAACCTCCTTCCATCAGCAAGGGCAATGAAGATGAAACGTGGCTGGGTCTTTCAGCATGACAATGATCCCAAGCACACTGCCAGGGCAACAAAGGAGTGGCTTCGTAAGAAACATTTCAAAGTCCTGGAGTGGCCTAGCCAGTCTCCCGATCTCAACCCCATCGAAAACCTTTGGAGGGAGTTAAAAGTCTGTGTTGCCCGCCGACAGCCTCAAAACATCACTGCTCTAGAGGAGATCTGCATGGAGGAATGGGCCAACATACCTGCAACAGTGTGTGCCAACCTTGTGAAGACTTACAGAAAACGTTTGACCTCTGTCATTGCCAACAGAGGATATACAACAAAGTATTGAGATGAACTTTTGTTATTGACCAAATACTTATTTTCCACCATTATTTGCAAATAAATTCTTTAAAAGTCAGACAAAATGATTTTCTCAATTTCTTTTTCACATTCTGTCTCTCATAGTTGAGGTCTACCTATGATGTCAATTACAGACCTCTCTCATATTTTTAAGTGGGAGAACTTGCACAATTGGTGTCTGACTAAATACTTATTTTCCCCACTGTATATCATATAAGGGAAAAACGAGATCTCCAATTTTCTTTGACATGAAAAAAAATCAATTTTAATACAAATCTATGTCGTTTACAATCAATTCCTTGGGAAAAATGTCCTGAGAATAGAGTGTGAACAGTAGAGGCTGAGTTGAATTATACCCCTTATATCCCATATTGTTCTTATGATTCTTGGGTGTCTACAATAACAATTTCAGTAATAATAATTAATAACAGCTGCACAGTGGTGCTACAAGTAACTCCAGGGACCTGAAATTATGGGTTCAACACTCACTGGGCACTTTTGGTACATTTGTTGGTTTCCTCTGGGCACTCCAGTTTTCTCCCACCTATCAAAAACACTCATGGTGGGTTAATTGGCTATGCCAAAGTGCCACTGTTTGTGTGTGTGTGTGTGTGTGTGTGTGTGTGTGTGTGTGCGTGTGTGTGTGTGTGTGTGCGTGTGTGTGTGTGTGTGTGCGTGTGTGTGTGTGTGTGTGTGTGTGTGTGTGTGTGTGTGTGTGTGTGTGTGTGTGTGTGTATGTGTGTGTGTGTGTGTGTGCGTGTGTGTGTGTGTGTGTATGTGTGTGTGTGTGTGTGCGTGTGCGTGTGTGTGTGTGTGTATGTGTGTGTGTGTGTGTGCGTGTGCGTGTGCGTGTGTGTGTGTTATCCAGTGGTTATTCCTGATTCTGAACAGGCTGATCCTGAATAGATGGATACTTATTAACATCAGCCTTAATTTGTCATTTGTATCTGAGTTAAAGCTCATTGTATATCTGGAGAGTGTGCAGTAATCGTTTATTTTGGACTAGCGGCGCATAAGATAAGATATGAGTAAACCCACATTACATTAGTTTCTTCTCTCTGCAGTTCATGCCTTACCTTAATCTACCAACAAAACTCTTTCCACTGGATGTAGCTGAGAGGCAGTGTGTAGTGACCTTTGGAGAGAACCTGACTCCCTAATGATCTCCTCATCACTCACACAGCAGAGAAACATTTCTATTCTTGAGCCAAGCGAGATAACAAGGCCTTGACTGGCATCTGTGTGCAATACCTGTGGCTGAAATGTTGCGATTTTCTCTGTCAATCTGGTGGTGAGTCTATGGCCTCTGATTTTCTCAACAGCAGGCTGGGGCACCCTGATGGTTTTGACCTTTCCTGCACTTGATGGCTATGATACTCTGTAGGTACAGGCCATGCAGGCCAATCTGGAACAGTGGTGTTGCTTTTATCTGCAGCTAAAGTGTAGTAGTTATATGTGAATCTCACATGTTCAGATTCATTTTTCTAAGTTATGGGATCCCATGGATCCTTGTTTCCAAGCCTCGTCAGGTGTATCGTGTGGGTTTCTTAAAGCAACATTATGTATAACTTTTCACCTTAAAATAACAGCTTTATAATCATACACTGACTGTAATAAAGGAAGACGTGTCTCCATTCTGGCTACTCCAGGCTCATCAGGTGGTTAAAGAGGCTCATGGGAACTGATTAATGCTGTGTGAACTGAGTCATAGTTGTGTAATCCTGTAATATTACTCTACCACCTCCCTTTCAGACACAGTTTTATAATGATCAGCCTGTCTCTGAAGAGTGTCCTGTGGGAGTGGCGCAAATTATGAACTACACTTACAGACTGTAGGGGGAGATCAGGAGCAAAAATATACAAATTCATGCATAAAACTGCTTTCAGTTGAGAGCTTTCTAATGATCCATATCCCAACAATATTATTATCTGCTAAGCTATACAGAGGGTTTATTTTAGCTAGTGATTGACAACAAGCACTGGGAATTTATAATGTAGATATCAACTTTCTCCTGCCCAGCATTTTTTTCCGCTCACTGTAGGTCATTAAGGAGGAAACGTTGAGGTTTATATTTCCCATTTTAAAGCTACATGTGCCAATTATCTGTCTGTCACCAGAGAGAGAGAGAGAGAGAGAGAGAGAGAGAGAGCGAGAGCGAGAGAGATGCAAATCTCAGATGTCAGCACTGACTCACTGTGCTGACTCAAATAGGTGTATTTCCATCCATCGTCGATTCACTTCTTAGAGCTGTAAAGCCTCAGAGATAGAGGATTTACAGGAGCATCAAACAAAAACATTATTAAATTCAAAGGGGTAAACTGTTAGATATTATGCATTCTATTATTTTATGTTTTTATCGCTCTTATGTAAGCAAATGCATTTTATAGCTCATGAAAATCAGAAATCCAGTATCAAAAACTATTGATATATTATTTCCAGTTTGAAATATCATGGGGAAGACTGTTGACCTGACAGTTGTCTAGAAAACGATCATTGACACCCTCCCCAAAGAGGACGTCGCCACAGAAGGTCATTGCTGGCTGTTCTCAGAGTGCTGTATCAATGCATATTAATGGAAATTTGACTGGAAGGGGAAATGTTCTTCACAAGGAGAGGACTGAGACTGGTGTCAGTGCATCAAGTGCCACCACACACAGACGGGAAAGAGGCTCCAACTGCAGCATTCTTAATATCAAGCTCTTCCCGAAGCAGAGACAGTGTCAGACGTGTCTTATCTGAAAAACTGAACTGCTGTTTAGAGTTCAGACCTGAACCCCACAGAAATTCTATGAGATATTTTCAAGAGGAAGATACATATCCCAGTAATATCTCCTCAGCAGAGCAACAAGCTGGTTGCTTCCATGCCATGCCACACTGATGCAGTAATTCATGGAAAATGAGCCTCAACCAAGAACTTGCCTTTCTCAGGACCAGGATTGCCAACCCCTGCTCTAGACACACTATGACCTTATTAGGATGAATTGGATAAGAACATGGATGGATGAATGGACATTCGTGTGTGTGTGTGTGTGGGTGTGTGTGTGTGTGTGCGTGTGTGCGTGTGTGTGAATGTGTACATATATCTCCATCTTCACGCCTGTATGGTCAGGGCTGCAGTCGACCTAGAATCATTTTGTGCTAAATAGGAAACCCGCACTGACGTGGGGAGAACAAATCCTTCCAGACTTTGACTGGAGCAAGTACTGAACTGCAATCCACGAAGTATGTATGTATCCTGCATTCTACTAGGAACAGTATAGTAAAGTACTGGGTAGGGCCCCCATCTGCTCTTAAAACAGCCTCAGTCCAACATAGATGTTCTTGCAGATTCAGGCTGCAAATCTCTTGTAACCCAAATATGTACTAATGGATTCAGATCTAGTGCTTCTGAAAGCAACAGAAGGACACAAATATCATCGTCAGGTTCAGTTTGTGAGAACTTTTGCTTTGTGACCTGGTGTATCATCCTGCTGGAAATGGTCATGCTGGAACCTGACCTGGTTTTCTGCTGTTGGAGCTCATCCTCGACGTTGGCTTCATTCCGAGATGATTTTCTGTTCAACAGAGTTGTACAGAGTGTTTCTCTGAGATCCTGTAGCCTTTCTGTCAGCTCCTACCAGTTTGACCTATCTTGTCAACAGAGTAGACCTCTTCTTTTTTGAACCATTTTGAGGAAACACTAGAGATCCTTGTGTTGAAAATCCCAGAAGGTCACCACATAGAAACACAACACCACACACATGAAAGTAATATATGTATACAAATCTTGATCTATATTTTCCATCCAGTAAGATTACTAAACTTTTGCTGATGTTACCAAAACCTTCCCTTCCTCTATCCAGGTGTTTTGGACCATGAGAATGAAAACTATAGCCTGAGGGAAAGAAAAAACTGCATGAAACCTAAGTCTGTAGTTTTCTGTTTTGGAAGCAGCTCCTGATAACAGAATTCATAAAATAAAAGTGCTTTTTTTTTTTTCCCTCAAGGTTACTCCACATATGATCGATTTACTGAAGTGCATTGTCATTTTTATGCTTCAGCTGACTTTTATTTTTGTGGACTCAGAACAGATCCCCTGTTGATGTGCAGACGGAGCATGAGTCTTAGAATTTAACCTACTGTATCCTTCAGGCGAAGATACTCGAGATTTGTTCCTGTGTTTTTTATTCACTTCACATTGCACTGTGCAGTGCTTGTGCATTTGTTCCTTCACCATTCCACAAAATACCCAGAAATATTTTTAACTTCATGTGTACCAGAGCTAATTTGGGCTGTTTATCACATACATTTCAAAGATAAAATGTCTATTAGAAAGCTGAACTTTACAGGTTTCTTAACCATTCACTCTTGAAAATGAAGATACTGTAAAGGGTTCATTGAGTGATGCCATAAATGAACCACCATATATGTGAATAAATAATAGGTTTTGTTGTGTTAAACACCTGGGCATTTAAAGAGCTATTCATCTGATTACATATACCTTCAAAAAGACATTTCATAGGGAGTGTTTTTGAGCTGAAAATGCAATGGTTTTTTTTATTTATAATGATCAGATGAACTGATATTTCTAATAATAAATTCTTCAAAATACTTGACAGCGGTCCAAATAATAAAAAAAATGTAATTTATTATTCGTATTATTTATGTATGTTTCAGAATTATCTGTTCTCGAGACTTTTAATAGGAAATTGTGTGAGCAAAGAAAGAGAAACTGTGTGAGCCCCTCCCTTCTCATTTTCCTTTATAACCCAATATCAGAGTCAATATGATCATCAGCCCATCAGATCGAGAACGTACACAGGAGCAGTAAACATTCACTGGAAAGCTCCTCTGGCATTTAAACTGGGATTTTACTCAGTTGGAAATGAGTGAATTCTAGCTGTTATATGGTAGGGCATGTCTACTAGCTTGTTATGATATGTGCATAATTTCTGTAGGTTACTCTGAACCTGAATTAAGAAGCCTAGAAAAACAGCACGTACACTCCCCTCCAAAAATATTGGAACAGTGAGGCCAATCCCTTTATTTTTGCTGTAGACTGGAAATATGATGAACAGGATGAAAAGTTGAATAAGAAACAAAAGGTCAGCTTTTATTTCCAGGCATTTTCATCTGGATCTGATGCACAGTTCAGAAGATAGCACATTTTGTCTGAACCCACCCATTATTCTTGTGAGTGAAAGTATTGAAAAACAAAATTCAAATATATTAATGTGAATACGATTTTATATTTAAGCCTCAGTAAATTGGGCCAGTCTAGAACCTTCCATTTCTTGTCCCAGATGAACTCCTCTGTAGTTTGCGTCATTATCTTGCTGCATAATGAAGGATCTCCTAATTAGCTTGGTTGCATCTTTCTTTAAATCGACAGACAAAATGTTTCTGTAGACGTCTGAGTTCACTGTATTGCTGCCTTCATGCATGACCTCATCAATGAAGATTAATGAGTCTGTCCCAGAAGAAGCCATGCAATCCCAATCCATTACACTACCTCCACTGTGTTTCACAGATCTTATATGTTTGGGATCACGAGCAGATCCTTTCCTATATGCTAATTAACGGTTAGCAGAAACCTCTGTACTTGTTCATGAAGTCTTCTGCAAACAGTAGATACCTTCACTCCTGTTGTTACTGATGCCACTAACAGTGGCCTTAGGGGCTTTTTTTACAGCACTTACCAGATTTCTGTCATCAACTGCTTTTGTTTTCCTTGATCAACTGTTCGACATCTGTTACTCAGTACATCAGCGGCGACTTTCTTCTTCAGGACATTCCAGACAGTTGTACTAGCTATGGCCAATATTTGTACAATGGCTATGATTGATTTTCGTCTCCTCTCAGCTTCACAGCTGCTTGTTTTTCACCCATAGACATCTCTCTGCTTTTCATGTTGGTTACTCCTCTAACTATAAATTCACAGTCGGCACAAGCAAAACTCAAATCTGAAACTGAGCATTCAGTGCTATTTATTTATTGTTTGAATAATCAATGGGAAAGGATACATTGGTCAGTCACATGTTCCAGTACTTTTGTTCACAAGAAAAATGGGTTGTTTCAGACCAAAAGTGCCATCTTCTGAACTGTGTATCAGATGCTGAAATATCGATCCTTTGTCTCATATTCATCTTTTCATGTCAAACCCAAATGTTTCCAGCAAAAATAAAGGGATTGGTCTCACTGTTCCAGTACGTTTTGAGGGGAGTGTAACTGCTCACAAAGTGCAGATGTTGGGTTGTAAAATTTAAGCATTATGAGAATATTGATATTTTGTGCTCCTGGGCCCCCCTTTCAGATGATAGTGTGTATTTCACCTTGTCCTCACTACTGTGGCAGATACTACATGGAGCCATTAAAACAAATCACAATTTGACCATCCCCTAGCAGATGGCTGTAAATGTGCATTTGTTGACAAGCTGAGACATAAGCCTACATGGCAACCCATGGTAACAGATATTACCCAGAGGAGCTTTATGTGTTAATGTAAATGTCTGAATCAATGGTACTGAACATTAGCAAGAACCTATTTTACCAGCTCACTAGTACAAAGTCTGGGTAATGAGCCCAAGTGTGAACAGGGCAGATCATTTTCTGGAAAATTCATAGTGCCTCCTGCACACTCTACCCAGGTGCCATCCCTCGCCTAAATTAAGCTGAACATTTCTGGGAGTGAGAACATACCTGACACAGAAAATCTCAGACTGTACATACATTAGGTGTGTAAAAGGGCAATGATCTCCGACTTGATTCTCTGGACATTCTCTATACAGAACTTGCAGCTGAAATGAAAGAAGAATGTGATCTGAGGCAGCAGAGAAATATGACATTATTTTAAATAACGATGGGTAATGCAACATTACAAAGTTCTAACAAGAGGTTTTGTGCAGCTCCAACAAAGTTCCAGTGTCAGCATTCTGGCCAATGACAGTGCTAGTTATAGATGATACAGTCAGGGAAGCATCAACATGATTCTAAAGCTGTTTTAAGGTACAATTGGTGCATAATGTCACTTTAAAACAGTTCTAAGTCCACTGAGAAAGAGTGAAAAACAAGGTTAAATTGAAATACTTATCTTGCATCACCTTTCACTCAAGGCCACAGTATTCTAGCTTAGAGTGAATTCCTTTTGGTTGACTTCCTCTGCCATCAATTTGCTTATTGACACATTTGTGAGAAATGTACCAGGCAAGAAAATGTCTGATCTTTAGTTAGATTGGCTTGGCTAAGCTAAGTACTGTATTTCATATTTGTGACAATAATCAACACTTGATTTTGTGCTTAATTTGTTTGTCAGCATATTATAAACAAAGTTCAGTTATAATAGGCAATGAAACACCAATTCCACATGTCAGTCAAAATGATGGTTTGGAGCTGCACTTAAAGGCAGGAGTTTTACTAGGCCTCTGCTCCTTGTTAGGTCAAAATAGAGATCTCAGTCTTGGAATGACAAATGAGTTGCCAGTTTACAACACATATAAGTAATTGTGTGGGTTTACAATTACAGAGTGTGCAGTTTGTCAGACACCCTTTAGCCCATCTAACAAAGCAAAGGGACCACCACGACCAGATATGTACATGGGAGTGACCTCACATGGTAGTGTTACACTCTTCACTTGATGCCAAAGTTCTTCACACTCATACATCTCTTTCACAAAACTGTATCTTCATGGATCTTCCAAGGTATCACTCAAAGAGCCATTTGTAGCACTTTTACTATTAAGAGTGTCATGCACTGGACGACATCCATCATCCTGGAGAGCTAGTTTACCAGTTTTCTGCAGGTTTCAACTCCATCCCAAATATGACGCCACCCATTCAGCCAGTCAAGCACTTCTGAAGGCAGTACTTGGATTAGTTGTATCGGGTGGGGTGGATTAGGGTTGGAGCCAAAGTCTATGAGATGGAAGCTTTCCAGGAGCAGGGCTGGAGACCCCTGAGGTAGTGTGCATTATGCAGGTTTGAATACATTAGGCACTGCAGGTTTGCTGAAGCTTTTATAAATGTCATTCACAATGACCGACAGTGGCAAATCAGAACCTGAGCAATGACAAAGGGCCAGAGTGTGACTAACTGTGTACATTTAGTGATCAGTGTGGAATAAAGTCAGAAGACCACGAGAATGGAGAGATTGTAAAAAAATGTGTCAAAAACGTTACACCATCACCTACCAGAAAACATTCCACTTGACTGCTTAAAAGAGAAAAAAAAAAAAAAAAAAAAAAAACAACAAAGTTTGTCTGCTACAAGCTTAAACAGGTTTTAGATGCTATGAGCATTCATTGGCATTTTAAAGCTAAAGTGGTTTTGGTAGTTGGAGAAGTCTGAAACTTTGTCTGCCAAACACCCTCTTCAATTACACCCACAACACTCAAAGGCATCAGCACAGCGCAGACAAGCTACATGATGAATGCACTCATAACATCAGCTGTCAAAGACAGAAATACACTTTTATGTCATCTTGAAGCCTGTTTTCAAAAGCAAAAACCGCACAAGTTTTTCATTTTCAATTTCATACATCTTGGCCCTGATATCGTGGTGTTCGACAATGGCAAAAAAAACAACAACATCCATATCAAATGTTCTAATTTGTGTCGGCTTAAATGGTTAAACCATTCTTCTACTAGATCTGGAGCATTGCTGTGAGGATTTGATTGCATTGGCCGCTACTGAGATTAGAATGTTGGATGATCACCACCCCAACTCATCCCCACCTCCTTCCAAAAGTACTGAATGGAGCACCACCATTCTAGTGAAGACAGTTCCACTGCTCCACAGCTCAATGCTGGGAGGCTTTATACCCCTGTAGCCCATGCCGGGGATGCTTCTACTGCTTAGTTTCTATGCATATGTCTTTATACAACACCTCATAGAGCTTTATTTAAAAAAGAGAGGGTGTAATACGGTTTTCCATTATATGGGCTCTATAAAACCGAATGGCCTTTTTGTGAGGCCCCAACCCCAAAGCACATCTGCAAAGGTCAATGTGGGATTTCCAGTTTCATCGACTTACAGACTTTCATCGGAGATGTGGTGCAACCAACATAATTATGTGGAAACAGATATTGCCATGGCAACGGTTACATTATTGGAGATGTTTCAGGGGGGGTGATTTGTTTTCATAAGTACGGGCTGGGAGGTTGTTGACTTGGTCACCGCTCCTGGAGTGAATGTCATGAGCAGTGGGTGCTCTGGGCTAATAAAGGGCTTATATAGAGCGGCGCCCTATAGCGCTGTTCCAGGGAAGGCATTGACGTGACCGTCCGCTGTTTGTGGGCAAAAACAAGGAGAAAAGCGCCTGGGCTGGTGAGAGATGCTGTCAGACCGAGACTCTAATGAGCATCAGGCATAAACAGGAAGTCTTGCGGTAGGCAGACGGATGAGAGAGCGCTCTCTTATGCCACATCCATGTCCTCTTCAGCTCCTCCACTTGGCTCTTTTAATAGCAGGATGAATAATAACATTTTGGGTGGGTTGTGGGCAATGAGCAAGTCGTGTGAAGAAGGATAGAAGAGAAGGAGCAGGAGGCAAATGACAGAAGGTGGCCAGTGTGTGTTTTTGCACTGCTGACAAATATCATTCAGGCGCTTATGCAAGTGTGGGAGCTCGTGGGAGCTGCTGATGAACATTCATGGAAAGAATATTTGTTGGGATAAGAATTATTTTAACCTTTAGAACCCTAGGCCAATACTGTGGGACATTTCATAGTTTGACATCCTTGTACTGACCAAAACATTTGGAAAGTATAGTATGACAGTCACAGATGTCAGATAATTATTATTTTCAGGAGATCCTAGGTAACTAGATTTATATATATTTATATATTGGTAAAAGCTGAAAAGCTGGGCCTTGCTTTTACCAATACTGATTTCAGATATGATATATCACAACTTTATATATATGTGGTCCAAATGATCTATCATTTTGGTTATTTATGTATATACTAATATTATCCCATCTTAGGACTTTTATTCTGATATATGAACACTGTATGAGCAAAAAAACATAAATCAAACAGCCCCTCCCTTCTCTATAACCCAGTGACATCATTATCCCTGCCCCCTTTTGCTGATCAATCACATTTTGCTTGGACCAGATCAGTGAATCATGCAGGTTGAGTATGTACATGTGGACAGAACAGTGAACATTCACTGGACGTTTACTCTGTTCCTGAGTTATGAAGCCTAAAAAATGGCATTTACATACCTGCACAATGTGGATCTTGAGTTCTAAGATTTACCAATGCTGGGCCTTGCTTTTACCAATACTGATTTCAGATATGATCACAACTTTCTCTTTACTTATATTGGAGAATTTTGTACAGGTGAAGATGATGTGTCTGAACAATTATGATGCCCATAGTTGAATGTGACAAATCCATGACAGTGTTTGTTTTCTTAGAGGCAGACTTAGTAAAAGAGACCTAATATAGTGTTAGTCTTGATCATGATGCCAAAACAGCACTGAGGATAATGCCATCAAGGCATGAACTGCACAAGAACTGCAGAAGATCTTTCAGTTTCTCATGTTATCAGTACACTGGTTGTCCCTGTACCTGGAACACAGATGTCAAACATACATCTCGGATGATCTAGTTTTCAGATTCCTCACACTTTCCCACTGCATTTGTTTTGACAGCGGAATGGCTAGTAAGTGCTTGCTCAAGCCATGTTCCAGTACAAGCTATTTACTAATCACATATATTTCCAACCACTACATTGTCCACTGTGGGTGCTAATGCCTTCTATATGACACTCACTGTGGTTTGAGAAATGTTAATGTGGATTGGGAAATGGGATGTCTATCTAGCACCTACAATCATGGCTTGCTTGAACTATGATAATCCACATCACTCTGCCATGAGCATTCACTGTTCAACCTGACTCACAAAATAACACCTCACAAATGATGTGCTTATAGGTCCCCTGAGGTCATGTCACTTCATAATCAGTGCACATACTGCTATACCATGACTTTGTCATAATGTATCTACCAGTGGAAGTGTCCTTTCCCTAGATTACTTTAAAACAATTAACCTGAGTAAATTGATTAAATAATCTTCTGTAATTTTCATGATGAAAATGTTTTTGATATGTTGTACAAATTGTTTCCTTCCTCAGTTGGACACCGTTGTTTTTGCAGTGTGTGACTGAGTAGAATGTGAAGAACCCTGTATAAATGCTAACAAATGAACTAAAATCTGTTTTTTTTGGAGATTTTAAGTCAAAGATATGCATTCATATGAGCTTTTGCTACATATTGAGCTAATCCACTGCAAAAAAAATAAAAAGGCAAAACATCACACCCACGGCAATTTGGACAGCTCGACATCCCAACTGGCTTTTTAATGCAATTTTTATTATGTAATCGGCATCTAATGTTTACGCTCATCTTGGCTCTCCAATTTGCTCCATTTCATGGCTGTTATGAAAAGAGTTCAGTGTCCTCATTCCATTTAAAATCTATGCTTGAAAATGCTTGTCAGGTTGGCTGTCACTCTATTTCCTTCATACATGCTTTGTCATCAGTCTATGAGACTGACACCCTATTCTTGTACGATGCCTTTCTGAATGTCAGAAAATGATGATGTATGTGTCTGGCATGCAAAAACATTGATTGGGCACTGTTATACCAGGGCAGTAGATCACTGGTAAGCTTCACAATGAATGAGTAATCGCTCTACATCACAAATCCCAGATCAATAACTATCCGTCAGCGACAGAAGTACAAGCTTCTTATCATGCACCTTTTCTGATTTATTTAAATCAACTCTGGTCATAACCAAGGTAGGCCAGTATAGTGAGGTTGTTATCAAGTGCTCCTGACTTACTACTCTGCCTCCTTTTCTCATGTCTGTGACATTTCTGAGTCCAGCCCTTGGAAAACTCAACAGAGTTCTGCAAACACAATAAAATATGCATCACTGGAAATACAACAAACTGTGGATGTGTGCCTTTGGCTTCCCAACAATATGCCCAGTATGTTTGTTTTAATGTAAATTATTTTATATCAGCAGTTTCGAGTTCTGCTCCTAGATTCCTTTGCTGAAACATGTGATTGAGAGACCAGTGGAGACATGGTTGGAGCTGACAGAAAGGTTACAGTATCTCAGATAACCAGTGTGAGCAGTGTGTTGAGCAGGAAAGCACGGTGGTGGACAGTCCAAGAGAGCAGAAGACCGCGTCGGGTCTGGACAGATGAAGAGTGGAAAAATGTAGCCTTGAAAATCATCTGATAATTCTCAACTTCTGCTGAATTGTGTACATTATAAGACATTCTTGGGATGCATTTTAGTATTATATGTATGTATTTTTGGAGGTCTGATTAAAATGAAATCTGTCTAAATAAGGGCTGTTAGTTAGTTAATATCAATCAATCACAGCTTAAATGCCACAGCTATTTATGGCCACAATTTACCCATCTTCTAATGGCCACCTCCAGCATGATGATGCGCCATATAACAAAACTAAGATCTTCTCAGACTGGTTTAATAAGCATGACATTGTGTTCTGTGTTTTCCAGGATTCACATCTGAATCCAGTAGAAGAGATTTGCAGCATGAAGGTGTTCCTGAAAAATCTCCTGCTTCTCAACTTGGATCAGATTTTCAAAGAAATGTTTCCAGTGTGGTGTGGAATCCAGGCCATGAAGAACTGAGGCTGTTTTGAGAGCAGTGGGAGGCCGTAACTTGTAAAACTGTTGTGTTCCTTATAAAGTGATGAGTGGATGTTGTCAGTTTATTTCAAACCATAATAGGTTGTAATGTGCTTTGAGTATTTTAAAATGTAACCTTAAATACACTGTAAACTCTTTCAAATAAGTTTCCATTTCATTTGGCTGATGTGTTTAATTCATAGGTAAAATGATAATTAAACATGCAGACCAACTACATCTAATAAAATATAATAATATCCGACGAACCTTCCAATGCAATTTTACTGGCAACATTATCTATTTACTTAATGACAGCAGTGATTTTCTGTGCAACAAATCAATAGTATTTAAAGTTTGAAAGCCCCCAAATCCTTCAAAGGTGATGACCTGGAATGTCAGATAAGCCTCTGCTATTAAGATTAATGAAATGTAAGAGTATGGCATTACAGGTCAAGCCAATTTTCTATGGATAACTAAATATTCATCAAGTTGACCCTAAAACCAAGCAGTGATTAATTGGGCCACTGATGTGTTTGGAATGTAACATTTTTAAACCATGGACTCAGTGGTGGAGTATGGAGACAAAATTAGCTGTTAGAGAATAAAGTAGTCAATCAAGCAGCAGATTCCACCATTTGTTGCCATAAGCCGTCCTCAGTGCTTGTACAAACACGTCAAAGAGCTGGGTGGCTGTATTTTTCATGCTGTATGACTGATTTCTTCTTCCTTTCATGATCTTGAAAGTCTGGAGTCTGGAGTCTGACCCACTTTCCTGGCCAGTGCAATGTGTAAGGTTGTGGAGACTGGTATTCATTCCACATTAATCACCTCGGCTTCTCTCGGGGCTTTGCGGCATCATTACTGACTCACCTGCCCCCTTCTGCGACTGTCATGGCACATCTGAATATTGGGATTACCTGTATGAAAATACCCAGTCATGTGATTTGTATAGGTTAAAGAAGTAAGAGATAAATGTGGAGGTCAGATGCAAGATGTGGAGCTGGAAAGGCAGACAACATTTGTTCTACAGTGTCTGTGTGTGCTATACAGTATCACTGATAAAGTACACCTATCATGAGTCCACTGCCATTATGCATCAGCAAGTGTAAGAAGAAAATAAAATATATTAGCCTACAGTCCTGAGGCGAAAAGAAGCGAATGAGGTGTTTTTTTCCGTTCTGCTTTGCCAGCAGCCCGGAGTGATTTATTTTCTTCTTGGTGATAAGTAAGAAACTTCACTGTTAATTTTTTCCCCTCCTTTCTAAATTGATTAGTGGATGAAAAGGCTAATTCAATCCTTGAGGAGCTGCAGTTAGACAGATATTCCCCGTGAGCCTCGGGGAACTCATCCATAAACCGCTCGTGTCAGTCATGTCACTCGCTCAGTCCCTGCGCTTTAGCACAGGCTTGCCTATGCTACCAATTCCAGGCACGTTGCCCACAGCCAGCCCTCCAAGTGTTTGCTTTTGAGGTAATTAAACAGCCTTTGATGGATAACCTTGTTAGAAAGAGAGAAGTTAAGGTAATAATAATCCAATTAGACCATTTTTTTTTTACCAACTGGAGCGCCATCATTGTTGCTTTTCAAATACTGTTAGCTGGAACTCATAACGTGGTCTAGATAAGACAGATGTGGTAACATAGGTACTTTTCACATATATGATAATCAAATCCACAATGTTTCAATACATACTGAGGTGGTTAAAATGATAATAATACATAACCATCACCACTCACACATTTTACACTGCTTTATACACCCACATCCTTTCAGCACCACCTCCTTTCTCTGCATTCTTCCGAGTTCTGGAGGAGGGGACGCTGGTCATATTCATGATGCCTTAATCACACGTGGGTCATTTCATGGAAAGATTATAAATATATACTCCATAAAACGGATATCAGGTGAATTGGCTACTCTAAATTGCCATGATGTGTGCATAAGTGGGTATGTAGGTGTGCGTGTGTGTGGCTTCACATGAATCAGAGGAGATGTGCTTGTCCTCACACTCCCAGTGTTGACAGCATCGTATGTGATGTAAGTCCTAACAGGTTTGGGTAATTGGCGCTTCTAAATTGGGACAAACAAAGACTTCAGAACAGCCCTATGTGAGGTAGTGGCAGAGAAGTGCAGCCTAGGCTTTAGAGCACAGCAACAGTCCAAAGCTGAAGCAAGATTTTCTCACTGTGTGTTCAAACCACAGGTCTCCAAAAGTCTGTCTTGCATACTGATATAAAACCTGATTTCTACAAGGCTCAGAAAAAAAAACACCATATGGTTATTTTATGCTGCTGTGGTGACGCTGCTCTCTGTGAATCCCCCACTGTTAGTTATAGAAGATGTTTAAGCATAACACCCATATGCTTAATGCGGTTACTATTTTAACAGTGTGGTGCTTCGATAAAGCTGTATTATTTAGTACACACAAATGCAAAAAAAAAGATGTGGAATGAAATACAATTAAGGCTATCTGTTGTTGTTTCTTTAATTCTAAATGGTATACTATTTGCTGGAAATCTCTGAAAATATATTTTGCAAAAACATGGCCAGCAGGTGAATTGGCTACTCGAAATTGCCATGACGTGTGCATAAGTGGGTATGTTTGTGTGTGTGTGTGTGTGTGTGTACATCTGTATTCACGGGTATGGATTGGCACTCGGTTTTGGGTCAAACCCCCTCGTGCTCAACGCAGTCCTCCAGGTGGACGCTTGTTTCCGGTAGAGAATATGTTGTGCGCAACTGGCTGCCACTTCTCACCGGTGAGTGTTGGTTAACTGTTGAGTGTTCATTGATTGTGAAGTGTCCTTCTAGAAAGGTGCTACTTAAGTGTGACTACATTAATTCATTCATATCTCAGAACTATGCAAATAGGAAATCACATGTACTTCATTACATATCTTATTTACTCAAAATTGAGCAAATTCTGAGATTTTGAGTTTCAAATATAGGGAATTTTATTCATTAAAACTGTATAAGCTTCCCTCCTTGTCATTTATTTGTGTTTTGCTACCCCAAAACCAGGAATTAACCTTTGAACCCTAAGCCAAGGTGGGTGAATATGTTCATGCAGCACTGTACTATATATCAAAAGTGTAATACAAGTTACAGTTAGTTCCTCCATTCCTATTACAATCATAGCCTCTCACTTCTGCTTCGTATTTTCAGGGTGGTGTGTTGAACGAATGAACACAAGGGAAGCAGAGGTAAACACTGGGGTTGTGGATTTAATGAAAATAAAAAGAATACAAAACTAAAGGCTCAAACAAACACTAGGTAAACAAAATGTAGGGTAAACAACAACAACAACAACAACAACAACAACAACAACAACAACAACAACAACAACAACAACAACAACAACAACAACAACAAGGACTCACAAAGACAGACTGAGACAAAGGGCCTTAAATACAACACAATTTTGGCCACACCTGGAACAAACTGATTATGAAGGGGCAGGGTTTACAAACAAGACACAGATGGGAATGGGCGGAGCAAGGGAGGAGACAGAACCAAAACAAACACAACCCATGTGCATGGGAAGAAACAACATCTAAACAAGACAGGAAGGCAGGTGACAGGCATGACACTTATTGGATTCTGCAGCTCATGCATACGGTAGAGTCTTTCATGGGGAACTTTGCTGTTGCTTTTGTTATTTTTCTCCAGGTTGAGGTATCCATAGGTCTCCTGTGAGCACTGTCCAGTATAGTGCTGAAAGTTGCTTTAAAAGCCAAGTGCATTAATATTTTGTATTGTAAGTCCATTTTTAATGTTTTATACAGCAAAAACAAGCTAATTAAATTTTTCATGACCATTTTCCAAACAGGATTAAACTTTTAAGGTTGGGAAAAAAAGCAGCTATTTCTGCTATTCAGCCTGATTTTCTCCATCTACAACATTCTTCAGTGCAATTTTATTTCTCTATTTATATTTGTTATGTAAGTTGTATTTGCTTGATAAAATAATTTTTTGCTTGGTAAATAATGATACCTATCGAAGCTAAAAGGTCACAGAATTTTATTTTGTCAGAAAATACCTTTTAGAACAAAGAACACATGGCTGGGAATACACTGACATGCCAGACGTCATTGGATATCCACATGATTATGAAGTAGCTCAGAGGATGGCTTAGGAATGCCCACATCCCACTAATAAGATATTCTATTTCTGAAGTTGTAAGGGAATTTAAAATTCCTTGATCCACACTTGTCACTTGTTTCATCATAGAAGACATTACCACGCACAGTGGACAGCCCAGTGGGTGGTAATGATTGTGACTGGTAGTACCTGGCTAGAATTATCTATGCAAACAGACAATGAGGGAGGTCCCACACAAATATCCTGCAGGTAACTGTAGCATTATCTACTGTGCAGAGACCCCTGCCTATATATGACCCTCAGGTATCACCAGCAAAAACCCTTTCCTGTGTCCAAACATTTCAAAGGAAAATCTAAACAAGCTGGATGGAAACAAATCAGGTGGACTGGTGAAGTTAAGGGATCCATTATGCTTTGGGCTTGTGTTGCAGCCAGTGACACAGGGAACACTGGTAGAGAGGAAAATTAATAAATACCAGCAAATTTAGGACGGAAACATCTCAGTTTCACACCTTCTAGAGGAAGATAATGATCCTCAAAAGCCACAATGGTGAAGGTTTTGCCTTGGTTTTGCCTTGGCCCTCATAATCCCCTGACATCATTGAAAATCTGCAGGGGCAAAATTCAGCTTCAGCCATTCCAACTGAAGCCTGCACACCATGTTGGGGTAGTTAGCTTTCTTGTTTAAAAAGCCAACATGGTTCAGTTTTCAAGACTATTTTACAAGAGTAAAATAGAAAATACACATAGTTTGATCTTTTGACAGTGTAAATCACATCACCACTTCACTGTGATCTCTTTTGGTTTCTGAAAGGGTAACAAATTAAATAAATCATTGAAATTAATGCCACCAACTGTCATTAATCATAAAGAGCTGGAGAGTCTAATAAAGGCTAATAAAACAGAAGTTTGATGAAAGGAATGTACTGAAATAAGACTCTTCCAGTAGAGTTCTGAATCAGACATGTCTGATTTCTGACCTCTTTCTGGCCTTTAGAAGCCTGCACACTGTGGAACACCGTGATGCTTAACTATTCCTCCTACATCTTTCTGCTTCAGAATATTTTATTAAAACTGTCCATAGCAACAAACTTTATAAGCTCAACAAGAGTAGGCTAACAACCACATGTAAATGTTTTCATTGTTGTGACACTCCGGCAATGATGATGTGATGTGATGGTGAATAGTACTTTTTTATTTCAGAGTCATTAAAAGTCATTTTGTTATGTCATTCTCAGTCCTCTTACTATGTTAAATGGTGTTTCAAAAGTTTCAGAATGCTGTGAAATAGTTTGCTGAAGATATAAAAAATAAATAAAAAAATATAGTGCATATTTTGTACTCAAGGACAAGTGCTCTGGAAGGTCCAACTGGTACACTCCAAGGGAAGTCTGAGCTTGTGGGGAAACTATTATAAATGCAAATTCCTACTAAGAGCCCTGAAGCTACGTTGAAAGGTCTTCTGTCGGAGATAATTACTGACTGTTTTGATTACCTTTAAAAGGGGAGACTAAAATAAAAACTCATAAATAATTCAAATCAACAAAAATACCCAGAAAGCACATTCTTATCTACCTCAGAAAGTGCAGCCAAGCTCATGTGAGGTAATTCAGTTTTGCCTTCCTTCCAATAATGTGGTCTCATTGATAGGGTCAGTGTCATGTTCTAGGTTTTCCTTCCTGGAGTCTGCAAACCAAAGCACAACAATTAGACTCCATGTGTATCTCAGCCAAATCACTGTGAATGACATGAGAAACGTCTCTTATGAGCCATTTAGATTGTATGAAAGAAATGTTACAGATCACTACACGTCATTTGGCCACTTTACAAGTATATACAGTGGAGTCCAAATTTCTGAGACCACAGTAAAACTCTTGAATTTTGTCATAAATGTAATAAAATAAAAACAAAGTTAAATAAAATGAAGGCATGTAAAATGGAGCTAAGATTCTTTCATAGAGTGGAAAGCTGTATTTCCACAGTTCTGTTATCAGAGTTCAGTTCATGGACACGATATACTGTGCAAATGTTTTAGGCACCTAATCACATTATTTAAACTCCTGCCTCTGATCAATAAGAGAGTTTAGTGTAGAAGCTCCAGACCCTGTTAGAATAGATGCTGGTAAACAGAAATGCAGTAAAGAGGATGAAGAAGTTCTTATTCTGAAGAAAAGAATTGAGATCTTGTGAGCTGGTTTGAAGAACAAAACTTGGTTCCAGATTTCTCCTGGATACTCCCAGCCAGCACCTGGATGTGTTCAATTCCATCAGCAGTGCAACTGATTTAACACCACTAAGCACTGATTTAACAAAGCAGGTGTTGGATGACATAATAATATAGCACTTGCATGAGAAGAGCTTTGGAGATGTTGAATGAACAGGGATGGAAAACAATGACTTTCTGTTGGAATGTTATTAGTGATAATTCTGATACTAGTGTGGTAACTGAGGTAATTATAAACTTTCATTTCCATTTTCATTCTCATTTACAGAGGGTGCCTAAAACCTTTGCACAGTACTTTACCATAAACCTCACTGTTATGCTATGATTAGCTGGGTCCTAGGCTAAAAGCTATCCCAAGCAGATCCTAATTACAACACTTCATCTAACTGCACACCATGAGGACTTAACACAGAGAGGATGGAGAATGAACAAGATTGGATAATATAATAAAATCCAAGAATTTAATAAAAAAACATGTTACAACCCTATAAAGCTATAGCCTTTGCAGTCCGGTAAATCAGCCAATAAAAATAGAGCTTATAATTTACTTTCCATAGAAGTCCACCATAGAAGGAAATTTAGCATGTTTCAGACGTAGACTACAAAAAAAGGTTTGGAACAGTGAGGTCAATCCCTTTATTTTTGCTGTAGACCGAAAACATTAGGTTTGAGCTTTTATTTCCTGGTGTTTACGTCTGGATCTGATACACAGTTCAGAAGATAAGACCTTTTGTCGGAACCCATCCATTTTTTTTCTTGTGAGCAAAATATTGAAACAGATAAACATCAAAAAGAGAAAGAAAGTGAATCAAAATATTTAGTTAAAAATTATTTGCTTGCAATAGTTGCAACATCCATGTGACCCATTGACATCAAACTTCTGAATTCTTCTTTTTTGATGCTTTTCCAGGGTTTTCACTGCAGCCTCTTTCAGTTGGTGTTTGTTTTTTGGGAGTTACTTCCTTCTGTCTCCTCTAAAGCAGGTTAAATGCAGCTCTGTAGGTTTTGATTGACTAGGCCAGTCTAAAACCTTCCACCTCTTGCCCCTGCCCCAGAAGAACCCATGCAAGCCCAAGACATGACATTACCTCCACTGTGTCACAGATGCACTTATATGTTTGGGATCATGAGCGGATCCTTTCTTTTTCCAAACGTCAGCCTTTCCTTCACATTGGTGAAGGTTCGTCTTTGTCTCATCAGTCCATAAAACAACTAAGGCTTGTCTCTGTATTTCTTGGCAAATTCCATTCCTGTTCTTCTTGCTAAAGTGGTCTGCATCTTCTGGTGAAGCCTCTGGACTTTTGTTCATGAAGTCTTCTGCGAAGAGTAAATTGTGAGACCTTCACTTCTGCAGAGTTGATATAGGGTCTTTTGTTATGACACTTACAAGGTTCATGCCATCAACTGCTGTGGACAGATTTATTTTGTCTCCTCTCAGCTTCACAGCTTTTCATCCATAGATTTTCATGTTGATTACTCCTATAACGATAAATGAATAGTCCTCACAGGCAAAACCCAAACCTGAGCACAGATATTCAGTGCTATATATTGTTTGAATAATCAATGTAACAGGACACACCTTGGCAACAAAACACACCTTGGTCAGTTACATGTTAGAATTCTTTTGTTCACAAGGAAAAGGTTTTTGCATTCAGACAAAAATGTGTCATCTCCTGAACTGTGTATCAGATCCAGATGGAAATAAAAGCTGAATTATTGACCTTTTAGTGTCCTTTGATCCATCTTTCAATGTTAAACCCAGATGTTTTCAGTCTACAGCAAAAAAAAATAAAGGGATTGGTCTCACTGTTCCAATACTTTTAACTTGTTAACTACACATACATGTTCATAGTGGCTACCACACATATCCTGTGTCCATTTGCCACATTGGATCATGCTGCTTGGCATATCCTGGCAGTCTGATAGATCAAAATTGGCAGATGCTCTCTCTGATAGATGGCATGATGGCATCACCCAGTACATCTGTTATCCATTATATTGCATTGCACGGTTGAGTCCAAAAGGGGTTGGGCAATTGGCATCCAAATTGATTTGTGTGTGTGTGTGTGTGTGTGTGTGTGTGTGTGTGTGGGTGGGGGGGGGGGGGGGGGTGTGATGATGATGTGAAAACCTCATCAGTGTTCTCTGGTCTGCCCTTTAGTGGAAGCTTCCAGTAACAAGTGTTACAGTTACAGTCAAGACAGCCGATTGTTATGAAAACACCAGGCCAATCAATTTCTTGTCCCACACAAAGTCACATTCTGAAAGAGCAATAAATACTCAGCAGATGCAGTCTATGGCCCCTTTAAGAAAAGTTGTGGCATTTATCAAAAAGGTAACTATTTGTATCTGTTGTAGATGTTTGTATTCAAATTAATTGAGAAAAAAAACCTTAGCATTTTCAATATTGGTCTTAAACATTTGAGCCACACTGCATTGCAATATCTTATCTAATGTATGAGCAAATCCAGGAAAATATAGAAAATCCATTAAAGTCAGATTGGATTGTGTTTGCTGTATAAAACTACTGTTTTCCTCATGCCACCAGGTTTCTGTCAGACATGGTTTGAACTCATTTCACACTTTTAGAGCTTTCAAAGACGTACCTTTGCTGTTTTGAGCTGCTTTGTATGAAAAGTTGAAGTTCATTTACCTGTTCTTTCAGAAACTAGAGTCATGCAGGCTTGGCAATGACTTTCCATGGCTACAGATTAAGGATGTTACTGTCAAACACAGGCAGCAAACGCTGCTAACCGAATAGACCTCCCGACACATTTCCACAGTCTGAATATTGCACAGTTTAAGTCTAAATAAATCATGCTTCCCTCCTTCAGGTGTGCCAAGGTCTTTAAGGGGGGGGAATGCAAATTTTAGCCTAAATTCATCGGGTTCCAGCTTGTGAAAAACATCATTGGGATTCAGTGTCTGTGTGTGTGTGTGTGTGTGTGTGTGTGTGTGTGTGTGTGTGTGTGTGTGGTGTGTGTGTGTGGGTATGTATGTCTGCTGAAGGGGCTCCAGCTAATGATCTCATTTGTGTTGTGCATTCACTTTACACTAATTGCAATATTTTGTACTCCTTTCAGTGTTAAATGCCAAGGCGCTTTACAGTGCACTCTTGCTGACGACAATGTTACAGTAGTAAGGATGGAATAAGGAGACCTACAGAAAGTCTGTCATCACTATCAGCACTTCAGCACCATCTGAAAAACACAGTGGGTGGCTCGTGGTGAATTATGCATTCCAGACTATTGACTGGGGTCATGTGCTGTGGCTTCTCAGAGGACCAAGGTTCTTTCACCAGTTGTAACAGTCTTTATTGATTTGGACACTAGCTGTGTGGGATGGACCCCATCAAGGAAAGAGCTCCTTGAAAGGAAAGTCAAACTACTAAACTTCTGGGCAATTTTGACTATTACAGACCAAATTATCATACCTGGCCTGGGCATGTATTTTAACTAGAGACCTCAATTGATTTATTGATTTTATTTACAATTATTGCTGATAAATCACAATTAATAATTTAATAAATTATATTTTTAAGCTTTTAACTAACGTCACGCAGGTCCAAGGGCCTGGGGTTGAGGGTTGGATCCCTGTCTGGCTCATGATCTGTGAAGTGTGTTGTGTGTTCTCCCCATGTCTGTACAGGTGTGTTCTGCATGCTCTGGTTTCCTCACGAAAATGCACATATAGGTGAATTGGTGATACTTCAAATGTTCTCTAAAGTGTGTGTGTGATACTCCTGTAATGACTGGTGCCCCGCCCAGGATATTCCTTCTTGGGCCCCATGACTCCAGAAGAAGAATGGATGAGAAAGTGAGATAGGAGAGTAATTAGTACGAGCAGGAGCTAACAGCAATCTCTCTCTCTCTCTCTCTCTCTCTCTCTCTCTCTCTCTCTCTCTCTCGCTCTCTCTCACTCTCTCTCACTCTGTGTGTGTGTGTATGTCTGCAGTGGTTCTGGCATGATTAAATTAGCAGGTATAACAACCTCCCGGTATGTAGAATAACTGTAACTGAGCAAGCGAGTGAAAAAAAGAAAGACGGATTCAGGTTTTTTACACCTGACCATTAAAACGCTACAGAGTAATGTGCGGCAAAGCAAACAACAGACTCACTGAGTCCTAATAATAGCCAAATAATAGCCAGCTTCCATCAGCAAATAAGAGGCTTCAAATAAGGTGTCAAACGAATCGAGAGCTGTGAATCTCATTTAGTAGCATCATAATAAGAACAGTTATAATAACAACATGCAACTGCAAAACCAAACCAAGCTGATAGATGATAAATGAATGCAATAATTGGCTGATTTGCAAAATCAGAACACACACAGAAATGATTCTCAGAATTAAAGGCCATTACAAACATGCTTTGGTAAAATGACCGTTTTTTTCTTTTCACCCAGTGAACACGGAATATAACCTGAGACCTGAACTCCACAGCCTTTATACACGAAGGGTGACTGACACCTAGCATGTTCTGAAGTTTAGAACTTTAGATTATCAATCTAAATCAAATCAAATGTTTAAGTTCAGATAGACTAACTTTTCTATTAGCCATTAGAGTCATACAGGCTTGTCAATGACTGTTCGTGGCTACACCAATCACAGGCACTCCTGATATTCTGCAGTGATCAGCACTACAGCCCAAAGGACTTAGACCAGTGGCTGGGAAGCCAAGAGGTGGTGAAAAATTGATCTCACAAATACAGCATTTCATTTTTTTCACTGCTGATGCCAGATATTCCACTTGATTTGTGGAAAAGTGTGGGTTTTCATTTATAATTTTCACTATGGATTTGTCTCTGAGTGATTGCAGTCTAATCACTGTGCATCCAGAGCGTGTATACACTTGGCTTTTCATGCTGTCAAGTGAAGCCTCAGTGTGTCCAGTGCAGCTGATAGCATGCTGCCATTTCAGCCTTAATCCACAGATCAAACATCTGTGAATGTCTTCCATATGCACACATTCTCTCTCTGTTTTTCTCTCCTAGTGGAGGAGCTATAGGCCCTCCATTAGTTAGCCATCAGCTGCCAGGCTGGAGGCCTTAGCATACTCCCTCAGGGTTTTCTCTCTGCATACATACATACTCATTTACAGCCCATCATCTCCTTAAATAATGCCATCCGATCACCATCAAAGAGATGACTTCATTTGAATACAACAGGATAAATTAATAACAATGTGGATTCTGTGGTCCAGTGGAAGTAATGATTAAAGTGTAACAGAGGGAATAGTTGTGAAATTCATGTTGATGTGATGTGGGTGAAATGATGGTCTAAAAGCACTTCTGCATTTTTAATGGTGCTTTCATTACTGAAAAACCCCCATTACCCCCATTAATAAATAATAATAAAAAAATAATAATAAATACAATACAATAAATCAAGTCCAGTACAGGTTTCATATGTCAATCACTTATTAAGTTAAATGAACATTGGTGAACATTTCTATGGCTATTGCCAAACATTTTGAGGTGTTAAAATAATTGAGAACATAATCATCTTATTAATTTTGGAATAAATTATTTTAAAAAGACAATTACAACACCTAATTAGGGATGATAAATTCAAATATACATCAGATTCATTTCATCATTTCATCATTCATTTCATCATTTTCAAAGCTTTACATTAATTGAGTGTGTTTACATGAATATGAAAACCATGATGTTCGTGTTCATGTTTCTGGGATAATTAAGCATATAAATACTCTCAGTTGTACAAAAAAAAAAAACTTTGGATGGAAAGTAGCAACTGTCACAACTTTATTTTTGGAATAAATGATAAAAAGACAATTATAACACATAACTAGGGATGTCAAACTGTCATGTAGCTTGTCCTTGTTGCTTAGGTCCCAGATGCTTCTTAGCACGTGTCTTTTTGTGGTCTTGTCGCCACCCATTCCTGGCTGTTATCTTGTCTGTTAGTCAATAAACGCCTGTGTGTATTTCCGCCTGTACCACTCTGTTCTGTTCTCGCTTCCTAGCAGATAGACTCACCTACCAATGAAAGTAGTAGGGGATCTCACATTTGCCAGGAGCTGTCTGGCGATATGCCGTGAGCCGTTCTCTGGGGATTCATGGAATCAGTAGGACGGGGTCTCAGAGGATGTCTCAGCATTGTGTGCTGCTTCTGCTATGGCCAGGAGGGCAGAGCTTCCCACTGACATCATGGCCGGGAGGGCAGAGCTTCCCCCGCCGGTCTCCGAGAGATTGCTGCTGCCAGCGTCCAAGGGGCCGCACCTGTTGTCCGTCCTCCACGGCACCATTCACGTTTTTCAGGAGGTCGACTATGGGACAGTGTCAAGCTGCATCAACCTCCGGAACTGTGGCCAGACTGGCTCAAAGAACTTTTGGAACATTAGCAAGTTCTGGGCCTGTGCCCATTTTCATGTCTCAGCCCATGTCTGTTCCAGTTCTAGTGCCCATGTCTGTTCTTGCCCCTGTTCCTGTGTCTAGTTGCATCATCCCTGTTCCTGTCACACTGTACGTGTCAGTCCTAGTCCGAGTGTTTATCTCTGTTCCTGTACCCAGTCCTGTCATGTCCCCCGTTGTGTCTCTGAGATACAAGTCTCTAAAACAAAGGATTTTTTGGATTAATTTTTAATTATGTATTTAAATTTACAGGATTACTTTCAAACAAATGCAAGCTTTGCAGCTGCTCACACTCTCCATATAAAGAGAGATGTTTACCTTGAATAATAATCAATAACATTCTGCTCTATTTCATTCTACGGGCAGTTTTGCTTTTATGAAAAACTTTTTCAGCCAATAGTCCAAACGTATCACCCTGTAGCTAATAATTATGTAATGTTTATGCATTTAGTTGGTTTGGGAAAGCATAGTGTTTTCTCTAGCTGGGTTAAGTGGTTCTACATACTGCAGCCACCCACACTAGTGAATTTCTTTTCTTGACTCATTCACACAGCAACCCATTGTTTTCTTGGCCTAGAAAATAATATAACTGGCCTAAAGGGAGTTTATGGACAAGTATATCAGAAATATGTACACTTCTTGTCCCTGCACCATGAAAAAATCAGTCAATCAATGCACAACTGCAATAGTTGCAAATGTTTGGAAATACCAATCACCAAGCCAGCACCAAGATCAACAGTGTGTTGTTAAGCATCAAATGTCCAGAAGGTCTGGTGCCACGGTGTGGGGTACAGTGTTGTACAATGCCAGATACAATGCCACCTTTGGCCTTCATTACAGACACTTTGACAGCAGTGTTACATTAATGAGATCCTGCAACCAGTGGTCCTAACTTTTCTGAAAACACGCTGTGATGCTCTATTCCAACAGGTCAGTGCTCACCCAGATACTGCTGCTTTCTCAAGAACTTACCTTGAAGACACAGATGCTATGCCAGTCTCATCGCCAGTCCTATCCCCAAATGTGTGGGATGGTATTGGAGGTGCTATCAACACTCCACCCCTACCATGGAATCTACAGGAACTGAGCAAATATATTCAAGCTGCATGGGATTTATTATCGCAGGAAACCGTTAGGAACCGCTATAACTCCATGCTGAGACATCTGGCATGTTGCATTGTACCAGATGTCATACTGAGAGAGAGAGTACTTCTGTGCAAAGGAATAAATATTGCCCATATCAGTCAAAATGTATTCTTCCTTGTAACCTTTATCTTCTTTTCCTACAGCACTGCAATCCAACACTTCCTTTCATTTACAATGAGGGATTTTTTAATATGGTTAATAGAAATTCTCAAAAATAACTCAGTTTAGCAGGGTTTTTTTTCTTTCTCCCACAAACTGTTTTTCAGACAGTTAGCAGACATGTGCACTTTTTCCCAGTCTGACACCTCCAGGCTGAGAACTGCAGGTGTGTAACACTGTGCACTTATGCTTGATATTTTAAGCTCACACTCGCCCACGTATGTATTTAGTACTCATTGTCTTAGAAACATGTCGAAGAAAAATAACATGACATTAAGGGAAAATTGCATTTCAGTACTGACTTCCCCTTACGTGCACTGTGAGTGGGTGGTTCATAAACATTAATAAATATGTAGATCACGTTCATTTTTATAGCACTTTTAAAAACAGATACTGTAACAAACGAAAGAGCAACATTATCTAACACAGAAATGTCCATATAGATTGATCTGGTTTAGTCTAAGGACAGGACCTATTTGGTTATTTTTCCCAGGCATTGGTAGCTCTGTTGAATAAAATCCAGACAAACACGAATTCTTTTCATGCACTAAAAGAAGATTAAAAAAAGGTTAGGTTTAGAAAAAAAGGTTTAGGTGAAACTATTTTTGCTCCTAATGGTTTTAATGAGTCAACTCTCAGTTGTTAATTCATAGTAGTGAATCGAGTGTAAGAGGAGTCACCTGTAGTATTTTTTTTTTTTCATTGCCAGTGGTGGCGTTGCCAGAGAATGTAGCAGTGAGTCATTAAAAACAAGCAATTAAAAACAAGTAAAGACAAACAAACCAACCTAATAATACCCAGAGGTACTCAACCTGAATCACTGAAAACCTGTGATTAATGCAAAGTCTTATCAGGGCAAGTAAATATTAGATTTATGATTTGTGAATATGGAACATTATATTTAATTATACCAAAAGTTTTATTAAGAGTCTCTGCAGGCATCAGTCTTATTAGGGGGGTGAGTGGAGCATGCTGGTGAGGTTTTCTGGCTTGACCAGAAGGTGAATAGTAGAGTCAGTCTGGAGGGCAGGCAGCAGGAGCACCCAGTCCATGGCCTTGCACCAGTATTAAATCAGAAAAAACAGGAAAACACAGACAGTTCGATTATTTAATAGGTGACTTGACACGATATGTACATATTTCAGTCACTGGCTCCAGCAGGCCACAATATCAAGTTAAATGCAGAGCCAGGTGGAAGCACAGACATAAGAGCTTCTTATGACATTACCACTCCACCACACTACCATCAACAAATCTGAGTGAACAAGTTAGAGCAATGAGACAACATCACCAACCAGAAATCTCTATGGCTGTAACCGAAATTGATCCCTATTTACGCATTAGTGTCCAAATCATAAAGTGGAATTCAAACGTGATTGGAGCTGACGATGTTTGCTCATGTAGCTAGCTAGCTGAGCCAGTGATTATTAAGAGACACTGACAGATGTGTTCAGTTGGTTTCCCAGATAATGTTAGTTCATTAATGAGAAGGTTATGTTTGCACTGATTATGTATTTATATTAGCTCGCTATCTCCAAACCAGCCATCAAGGGTGTAGTTTGGTGCTGGTCCCAACCCCGGATAAATGGTGAGGGTTGCGTCAGGAGGGGCATCCGGCAAAAAACTTGTGCCAAAACTACAATGCAAATCATAAATATGATGAGCCACTGTAGCGGCCCTAAAGGGAGCAGCCAAAAGAAAAAGAAGATTAGCTTTCTGTCTCTATATTAGTTCTGTATCTATAATCTCCTGTGCCTTTTGGAAAAAAACATGTGACCCCCCCTGGGATATTGGGTTGTCCTTCCATCTTTACTGTCGTTTCACTGCAAAATAACTCCTCATCATTGCTGCTCTCTGTTGTGAAGAGAACTATTTACTGTTGATTTCTGTCCCCTGGTTGCATATACACCTTGTACACCTGTGAAGTTGCACAGAAACCCATGTGTAGGGAACATAGCTAGAACTCTCATTTTACTCGATGTGTTTGTATTTCTACTCGAGTTGTTTGACTTTTTATTTGAATGAAATAATTACAGATTTATTTATTTTTTTAACCCACTTTTCTACCTCTTCCCAACTACTTTATACGTATATTAATATCATAATCCAATCCAAGACATGATGTATATAGTGGTTGTAGAGATTTTCCAAACACACAAGCACACCAGCATATTTCGAGGCTGTACCTATCAGAAGTTATTAGTGTAGCACCGCACACTTGTCTCCTACCACAAAACACCCCAGGTGTCCCCCTCAGATATTCTAGAGTGTGCCTTTGTGTTTGGAGGCAGATTTGTCATCATATTTCTGGAGGACTGCTGAGCTGTGCATGGAAGAACAATGCTGATAGAATTAGACATTTAGACAATTAGAGAGAGGTTTGTTGCTGAGAATATGTGACTCATACGTGACTAAGACATGAAGATTAAGAAAAATAAATCTTTCCCTCAAAAAAAAATCTTTATTTGGATCTGTTTAGAACATCATGTGTAATTTAAGCAAACATAAGCACTTCAGGGATGTGCTGAATAATGTATTGAACACTGGTATTTTTTTTATTTGTAGTTTTTAGTGCTATTGGTAAATCACACTTAGTTAATGAGTATGTATCTCACATTGCATTTTGTCTGGCTTAAGTATTGTAGGCTGAACTGAGTTTAAGTAATAATTCACTCATATTCAATTATTAATTCAGAATGAGATGTTTTCACAGCTTATTTATGGACATTATATAACAATCATACAGTATCATGGAACAGTACTACAGGTTTTTAACCCTCATCAATAGAATTAACCATGGCAGCACTTCATTTGAGATGTAAAAATAGAATTTCAATATTTGTATGAATTTGATGATGTTTTGATCAAATATTTACATGCAACTACATTTGTTTTTGCTTAAAAACTCTTTACGTCTCACAAATGTTGTTGAAAATTTATCAACCAGAGTGTTTTGAGATGGAAAATCAAGAATTTTGATACTTTATTATTATTATTATTATTATTATTATTATTATTATTATTATTATTCATATTCATATTATTATTATTATTATTATGTAAAAATAAACTGAATGTCCTTTATTATTTTTTATGTATGTATCAGTATTATCCCTTCTTAGTACATTTATTCTGAAATTTGAAAACTATGTGAGCAAAAAAGAGAGCAAACTCTGTAACCCAATATCAACGTCGGGGACATCATCAGCCCCGCCCACTCTGGCTGATCAGTCAGAGTCTGCATGCAGGTCAAGCGTGTACACATGGACAGAGAAGTAAACAGGCACTGGAAGCTCCTTTGGCATTTAAACTGGGATTTAATTCAGTTGGAAATGAGTGAATTGTTGCTGATTTCCAAACTGGTTACTTGCTAGAAATTCATCACTCAATGATGAAACCACCTGGGTTAGATAGGATAAGTCTTGTGATATGTTATAACATGTGTATATTGTGTAGGTTACTCTGATCCTACGTTATGAAGCCTAGAATATATCTGCCTGCAAAGTGTGAATCAAATCCAACTGATGATTAGTCTTTCCACAACATCCAGCCATCTCTAAGGCCTCTTTTCTACTACAGGGCTGAATGGTTCTGAGCACAGGGAGTAACCGTTCTCATGGCATTTCCAAATGGATACAGTTCTGCAGAGCAGCTAACCATCCTTGGAGCCACAGAACGGAGAAGCAGAAGAAGCAGCGATCCACTGATGCACATATGCGTGCTTCTATGCGACAAAATAAAGGTCTTTGTATTTTTCTAATGGCAGAGGCCTGTAAGGTTAATTTAACACTGCTATGGCTCTCCATCTCCTCATCTTGTTAGATTCCTGTAGTTATACTTCATCTATAAAATGGCCCCCTTAATGTCAGCCTTGAATTTTGGTGAAATTAAGCCTTTTGATGTGAGACCAGACACGTCCAGTGGTATGAGAAGCTTCTCTGTCCTGATTTAGCTGCACAACAATTGGAAAAAGGCAGCACACCTCATTTGAGCTCCCTGGGTTTTATGGAATCAAGCTCACAATACTTTCTTATGTTGTTAACATTACTTGCAAAATATTGATGCTTCATCAAATGTTACACTTTGCAGGATGTGCTTCTGGTAACTTCACCACCTCCTCTGTTAATCTCAAAATAGTATTTCTGCCATTTATGACACAACTGTACCTGAGGCACAACTCAATGGAATGCATGTTCACCGACTGTTCATTTATAAAGGGTTGATGAAGTGGAAATAGGAAAACTCTGCTGTCGATCGACCCTTAAATGCACAGCATGTCCTTTGCTGTGGGCTTCAGATTGTTTTGAAACAGTCCAAAAGACATTAAATCTAAATGAAAAATAGACTATATTTACACAGAAGGACAAGTGGCCCAATTCCGATTTTGTCAACAAATCTGATCTGTTTTTAAGGCTGTTCACGCTACCATTAGTCAGAACAGTTTGTAATCCCAAACTCTCATGCACAGGCTTCTGGAGGTTTACTTTAACATTCGCCAGCATAAGAGGAACTCTCAAAGAGCTGCAGTGACTGACAGCCTGGCTTATCCCTGAGATAGTCCACATTATTTGGCCACTTCTTCGGTTTGCATTCTTGGTTTCTCTTTTAGCTAAGTTTGTCATTTTTCTTTGATGCTGCAGTCATGTCCTCTTGCTGCTGTGTTTGTTGATTAGAAACAGGTCTGTTACCTCACTATCCTACCACTGAAAACTGTTGTTGTCTATTTTCCATTCTTCTCCGCGCAAATTTAGGAGGAATTCTGATTCAAACTGACATAAAAGTTGGATGGATTCTTATCTTGCCGTTCAGATTGAGCTGCATTCCCATGAATCTGATATGGATTGAGTATCAATACCTCATATAAAAGTGTCCCAAGTAAGAATGGAAAATATCAGAATCAAGAAGAATAGAGTTTATGTAAAACAGAAAAAAAAAATCCTTTCATGTTTGTAAGATGTTCTTTTGGCGGGCAATACCAGATATCAGTAACCATGACATTAAATTATTAATGCAAACTTCAATATAATCTGTGAAGAAGAGGTTAAGAAAACATGTAACATGTAATTTTGAATTTTATCAACATCCATAGCTGGATCGCCCTACATGCACATTACCAATGTTGCCCCCCCAGCTTTGCCCCAGGAAAGTCTGGTTTAACACAATCAACACCACCCAGTACAACAGAACTGCAATAGAATTTAACCTGTTTATCGACTTTTCTTGCTTTATGCAGCAATCAACTTTATGAGGTCAGAGAGGTCCATTATTTTCTCATGTGTCACACAGTCAGTATTTGGTAGAAAATGCACATGTAAGCAATGAGGTCAGAGCAGGTTTAAAGTGTCCAGGAAACCGGCCCCAAGGGCTTCATAATAACCGACTAAGGCATTCCCTGTCTTGGTTCTGTGTTCTGAATAAAAAGTAAACACAGCTCTGTATATTCCTTATATTCCAGCTCTGACATCAGATCCATGAGTCAAGTAAGGAATCAGTACTTTTTACTGGGTCAAACTTTCTGGGGAATTAAAAAAAGTGATTTATCTGCAACTTTACTGCATTTTATTCAATACAGCTGCATTGTATGTTTACAAAAGCTGCAGGATTTACAGTACTGGTCTTATTTAGTTGCTGAATGGGATCAAAATTATTGACGTGAAGAAATCCAATTTCAAAATAAAACCCGGCATAAATAAAACAGGCCTAGAAATGAACCCTTCGAAATCTTGAGCTATAACTATCTGAAAGATAGGAAAGACCTGGAAGATTGGTATACAGTACATAACATCACATCAGGATTCTTTCAATTTTAGTAAAAACCTCCAATACATGACAGAACTGTATATGTTTTCAATAAACACTTTTCTGCAATATATATCTGTATCCATAACATATGGTTTCAGGCCACTGCATAGTACTCATGTTTAATGCATAGGCAAGGAATCCTGTATTTCTCTCCGGAATAGAGAGCTGCAGCTGAAAAATACCTGTAACATGGTTGTGTTGTCTTTAACTGTGTGTTCAGATCCTAATTGCTTGGTGTGTGAACAGTGTACAGCATTAAACTCATGCACCAGTGACCACAAGCGGTAATAAGAAGCAATGGGTACGCAGCAGAGGGTCAAAATGAGCTGGCATGGCTAGCCCTTGGTGGCTTTGCTGCCACAGATTTATGGGACAACCTCCATTCATTTCCCCCTGGAATCCATTATTTCTGCTTCGTTTCTTCTGTCAAGGTTGTGGGTGTCGAGTTGAAACAACTTTTCCAACCCAAGCCAGTGGTTAAATTTAGCAACTGTTTGTGCTTCACCTTCTGCAGAGTAAATGCACTTGAGTCTGCGAGCAGCCTCAGCAAACTTAAGTTGCTGAAATAAAAACGCTGCATCTATTATGTTCTTTGCTGTTGAATTAATAGGCCTAGCTTAGAGTGTTTAGTACATTTGATGAATTTGCAAAATTGCAATTCTCAGTTTGTTTCCTCTGGAGGCACATGATTATCATAATCTCCTCCTTTGCAGCAACAATTTATCTTTAGATAATATCTGGTTCACTTTAAGTACTGTAGATAATAAATAACTGTGATAAATAACAGCTCAACAATACAGTAAAGCTAAACAAGCAGGAAAGTAAATAAGTAGCTAATTAACCAAGATTTCACAAAAGCTACATTTTATCCTTAATTCAGAAGGAAATTCAAAGGTATTAAAGTGATGTTTAAAGAATTGAAAACATATATACAACATGAAGTCTAAACATTCAATGATACAATGTTTATTGGTACATACACTCTTTAAAAAGAATAATGCACCCATATAGACATGTCAGATTGGTCTGGTCTGCTAAGACGCTGGGTCTTGGCATAAGAGGGCAAAAAGTGCTGCCGTATAAAAGACTGTCAGAGGTTACTTTTGGCTCTCGACTTCAGCACTTGCCTGTTTATAAAGGGTGGCTTGGCCCCACGATATTGCCCTTTTATAAACCTTGTGCTCAGTCTGTCACCCTCAGTCTCTCCAACTGCCTCAGTTCTCAGTTCTTTGTTCTCCCTCCCTCCTTTTTATGTGTTTTTATGTGCACCACAATGCCATGGTCAGCACGGTTGCAGGGCATCACCCCACCACATGACATGTTACCTCTCATGGCAGGGTTTCTAACTGGCATTTTTAGCAGGATAATGCTCCCCACACACAGCAAGGATTTATCAGGAATGTCTCCACCAATGTCAACACTTCGTTGGTTTGCCCGGTCAGCAGATTTTTTGCCAATTGAGGATTTTTGGGAACCATCAGTCCTCAGCCTATTCCTTTAAGATCAGCACAGCGACCTGGCATCATGTTAGGTCATGATGTTTAAATCAGGAAAAGGCCACTTCAGAACACCATACACTAAATGGACAGACCTGGGATACCTGATCATGTATTGCTGAATCTACCGTCCAGGGGAGCTTTGCTGTGAGTCACCATGTCTCCATTTGCATAGAAATGTTCATCTTTTCTAAGTAAATTCTTACAGCTGATTAATATATACCGTAGGATGCAACCCTCAATGAGTCTTTACGCAGTATTTCAGTCACTGCTGAATAAAGATAATGTATCCAAACCACATTATTTCACCTGAGAGCATAACTATCCACTGTAAATTACATCTTCTGTTGATGACAATCATACCCTGGGGGTATCGCTCTGAACATAAGGTCATCTGCAATAAAGAAACTGACACTGGAGTTCTTGTGCTTTGCCATAATTGCACAGTAGGCACGTCTGATTAATGGTTATGAATCACGCAAATGATGTAATCTAATAGTTGTTTGATGAATGTTGTGAAGGTTGTCGATGCTGCAGAAGGCCACTGGTGACATCCATCTAAATCTGCCAGGGTGTAGATTGTGAATGGTACCACAGGACAAAAGTTGAACTGAAGAGTTTTGAGGCTTAAGCTCTTAGAAAACATGTCCTCAAAGCTAAATAAAAATGCAGCTTAATACTGTTTCATACAAATGCACAAATACACTCATCATCAAAAATAATTGTTGCTCCCAGATGGAAGAGTCAGATTGTTACAGATTATATTGGGAAGGGAGACAATGGTTACCAGCAACAATAAATTATTCAAAATTTAGACTGATGTGGGCAATATTTATTGAGCTCCACATACAGAAGTAGCATCTCTCAGTATGGTGTTGAGTATAATGCAACATGCCAGATGTCTCAGATTGCTGTTGTAGAGGTTTCTAATGGTGTCCCGTGATAATCCATCCCATATAGCTGGAATATTCTCTGTTGGTTCCTGCACATTTTGTGGAGTGTTGATAGCACATCCAATAGCATTCCACACATTTTCAATTGGAAATAGGTCTGGAATAGTGCACACACCAAGCAAAAAGCGGGACTGTGTGCATTTAATCCTGTGTTGTGCAGCTGTTTGCCAGTGGTATTGGCACTGACAAGATGAAGTTCCACAACAGTGGCTGTTCTCTGTCAGTTCTCACTCGTTGTTGGTGTTGGTGTCCCAGATACTTCATGATGCTGCTGTGTGCGTTCTTCTATCCACTGCCATCAGCAACGTGCTATGTGTCACACAATTGTCAACAACAACCGCCAACAAGACCATCCTTCTTTCTCAAGCCCTCCAAGCACAATCTACCCACCCAGAGAGAGCATCACCAATTTTGTGCTCTCAGACTCCAGCTGCCGATGGCAAGCAGCGTGACCTAGGATCCAAACTTGCAAAATATTTGGTGTAAAAACTCTGGTGAACAAGTTATTTTATTACTAGACTAAAAAAGGGAGGGGGATAGGTGTGATGGTACTTTCAAGAAACACAAATCTCAAACCTTATATCCAAGAATCATTTAGGAACCTTTATATTTTTAGGAGTGCTGAATGGTAATGTGACTATGGGTTCAGATCAGGGCTGTTGGAACAGCACGGCTGTGACAGAATCCATCTGAAGTTCTTCATATCATTTCTGTTTCTTTGAAGCAAAAAAGGTTCCTTGTTCTTGCTGGAGAGAAAGGGATTTTCTTTCATGTGCAAATGCAAAAGGAAGATATTTTAGAGCCAAGGAGGCCTGAGGTTATTGTGTTAGTGTGGCAACTTCAAGAGAAATTCATATGGAAGTTTTCCACTGATGAATATCATGCTTGTTTTTTTGTTCCTGCGCCTTTTTTGTACATTTTAAGCACCATGAAATGAAGGCCATCCCAAGAACCAGGGAGCTGAACATTAGCATGCAAGCTGTGTCAAATAAATACATACCATTTGTATAAAAATGCTGGTGGAAGATAACATAAAATCTCATTTTTCTGTGCACTCAAATGAATATGAATGAAAAGACAGTGGCGTTATATTATTTTTCTTTGCTGTATTCTAAATGGTTCCATTCTCCAGAACGCTGTGCTGCGCTGTGAGATTGCAATCTCACAATTCAGTTAAAACTAGAGTTACATTCCAGTGGAGCTGACCTTAGAGCAAGAGGCATTATGGTGATGCAGCAACTCACTGTTCATCTAAAGCTTCTACAGAAGAAACTGTTGCTGTGTTAATTAAAACTGTAATCTGCTTTTGGTTACTTGGCTTGTTTGCTTGGTTAGAGGATTTCTTTGTATATTATAAATTGTAAAGTGATAAAAACATAATAATTTAGGGCAGCATCCAAACTTGGACACTCCCACACTGAATAATGTCAAATACAAGGCTATTAGTAGTGAAAGGAGTAATATTGTCTATAGCCATAAGATACAGAGTGTTTTCTCTCGCACGTCTCCACTGTATAGTTCTCTCTGGCCAATCAGTGCTCTGCTGGGTATACAGTTCACATTTTATTATGAGTGATCAGGTACTAAAATGTACCTGGTTCCGGATACCAGCTGTCAAATTATGCATGATGGCAATGCAAAAAAGAGAGACACAAAAGACACTTTGAGATGCGTTTATGTGTTTGGAGCAGACAGATTGAGACACATCTGTAAAAATCTGATTGCAATTTAATTTCAACCCACTTATGGTTTGGATCTAATTCTCAAAATTTGTGCTGTTCAAACTAACTAAAATCAACCTGGATAAAATGAATATACACCAAGAATCACATCTGGGGTTGTTAACTGAACATAGCCTTTGTGACTCTAAATTATCTCTATTTTATCAGTGACCTACTGACTGTCCATCCCAGGTTTCTCATCTGTGTTTTGACCTCACTTTGTATTCCGTTGCCTTTATACGCTTGTGTGCAAAATCACTTCTCAAAATTGTTGTGGAGGCAGTTCTACCTCTGAGGCAGAACAAATGCAATTGGTTCAGAAAATAACCAATTAAAATAACCAGTACTCAGAGCTTTCTGCTCCTCAAAGCTGTATGTGTGGATGCAAAAAGGTGTGCAATTAACTCTGAGATTTTGTTGTTTTCTAGTTTTCTTAGGTCATATTCCACAGCTTCTATCCCAGCTTTTTTTTTTTTACTCCGTGCCAACATGAAGAGTACCATGACGTTTTCATGTGACAGTGTCAAGCTAACAGGCAAGTCTTCAATTCCATTTGTAAATATACCTTAAATGCTCATGTTCAGTATTTAAGTTTACATTCTTAAGAGTTTTCCTGCAAAATATTAATTAATTAGCCTGCTAATAAACAAGCAAACAAGCAAAGGAAATGCTGCCTTAGGTGAGTTAGCCAGTTTTCCAGGAAGAAACCAGCAGCATATAAAATGAATTTCATAAAAACAACCAAAAGCAAATTACACACCTTTTGTTCCCACATAAACCTCTGAGGAGCAGATACACATTTCTAAAGCTCTGAATGTTGGTTATTTTAATTGATTATTGTCTGAACCAATTGTTTCTATCTGCCTCAGAGGCAGAGCTGCCTTCAGAACCATTTTGAGTAGTAAGAGTGTCCCGGTTCTATATTTTCTATTCCTATGTTGGCTTTCCCAGTTCTCAGTGGTCAATTTCACATCTTCAAGCATATATGTAATGAGATCTTAACCTTACAGCTGTAAATAGGCTTGTTAAACTGTCTCTGAGAATGTTTTGTCTCAACCAGACTCACATATTTACTCATTATGGCACAAATAAAACATACTATAAATGTTTTCTGTAGCTCCTTTAACTTTAGAACCTTAGGCCAATTTTGTGTGATGTTTTTGTACTTTTATGAAACTGTGAACCTACCAAGAATGGCTTTTTAAACCATGTACATATATGTATCCCCCTTCTGGATTTTCCTAAATGAAATGTAGCTTTTTTGAATATTTAAAGAAACTAAACTGTCTTTTATTTTAACCAGGGCTACATAAATATTAACAGAATATAGATATTTGTATGACTTTGATCATGCTTTGATCAATATTTTTGTGATTTGTTGCTTCATAAGGACTAAATGACTCCTTAGTGGGAAATTGACCATCCAGAGACTTTATGAGCTGAAAATGCAAAAATTCAGGTAAGTAATTTGAAATGATTACCGATATTTATAATAATACATTCTTCAAAATACAAGCATCCAAACAAAATAAAAATATCATCACTCAATGGTGATGGTATATGATAGTTAGAGGCTTGATAAGCAGTACATCTTGTAGTTTGTTATAATATATGTGTCATATCTGTAGGTTACTCTGATCCTGAGCTATGAAACCTAGTAAATGGCATGTCTACAAAGTGCAGATCTCAGGTTCTAAGAGTTAAAGGACCTGCTGCTAACATCATGCTTGCTCAGTGAATGTTTAGGTAGCCTGCTTCTAAAAAGTGTATTTTAATTTTATACTTTTGTTTCAAAAAATTCTATGTAAAATAATGCTAATGGACAACCCTAACACTGCTAATGAATAACAGCTTACAGTGAGCCATCAGTGTCTTGGCCATGTTATAATATATTCCATTTAAATGCTTATTATGTAATTCAGTAACAGTACCTTCACCATTAAACTACTTACTGCCACTTTCTTAAGAATGCCAGCAAGGCATCAACACAACAACACAGTAACTTTACTGCTGCTGGTTCTTACTTTCATATTGATTTCATATTTGTTATGCATTTCTTCTTTGCAATATATTGTCTGGATTATCATTCCAGGTTGTTCTGTCTACTGTTCTTTTACTTCACCTTGTCAGTCATGGACTCCAACTACTGCAACAGCTCTGACCTCATTAGTACCCAAACTGTGTTCGAACACCTCCCATCTGTTCTCATCCTCAGCCTCATCCCACCACTCTCTTTCATATACAGTTTACCTTTTCTGCTGACAGGATATTACAAACGGATAGTCGCATCACAAACTAGCCAAGACTGCCCTTTGCAAAAACCTTGAGTCTATAATTTATGGCCTAATTTGAAGGTGATACTATCGTCAGAGCAGAGGAGCCCCTCTTTAGTGAGCCGGCTCTGTGATTGCTGCAGCTCTGCTCTTCATTCCCCCCGCAGATAACATCTATGAGGCTCAAGAGTTTTAATGAGGCAGAAGATTCCTGTTAGTGATGGCTTTTTAATTGTCGCATGGGCCACTTTGCTCATCTACTATGACTACACTCTTAAAATGAAAGGTTCCTAAATGGTTATTGGCTTGGATTTACTTTCCTGGAAAAAAAATCCTTAATTGGTTTACAACCTGAATGGCATATAGAGGGTCCGTAAACTTTCGAAACAGGTCTCTGCACTCACATCTCGTTTGAACACATTCTACACACTCAGTCCAGCAATGACACTAAGGGGTTTAAACACTCCAGCAGCGCTTCTGTATTTGACCCACTTATACCAGCTCAACACGCACTAACACTTATGTGGGAATTGAGTGGAAATATGGCAGTTTGGTAAAGATGCTACAAATCCTGATATTTCATGACCCAAAAGAAATGTACTAATGTTGTTATTATTTAATGATATGAGTTCAGAAATCTGCAATATAAATTGATGAATATATATATATATATATATATATATATATATATATATATATATATATATATTATTGGAAAAACAACTTTATTGGAATAAAAGTGGTCCGTATCAACTTGCATTGTTCAACTATGCAAAGGTAAGTAGAATCCATTCAAGGGCCAAAACAATCTTTAGGGGACTAAAGTAGGGTGACCATATTTTGGTTTTCAATAAAGTGGACATTGGAGACACATAAGCATCTATTGTGGTTAGGATAAGAAGGACTTAGACAAGCTAAAGCTGTAAACATCTGCACAAAATTGTGATAAGAAACAAATGCCGACATGAATTCAGCTAGACATCCTGGATGTTTTACACGGTTTAGAAATAAAAAAAAGACATCTGAGAAACACAGGACATATGGTCATCCTGGACTTAAAGTGTTTCTTCAGTGGATTCACTGAAGAAGATACAGCCAGGCCTTTGGAAACAGATTCTGTTAGGAAGAGATTCAGCTTATGATTTGGTTCTGGGAACTCTTCACATCCACATTCTCCCTTTGACTTCCAACATGAGATTTTATTTGTTTGAACATTTGGCTACAGCTGAAAGGGCCGAACATTAGTCTTGCTTTTATTAGACACAGTTATTTTGTCATTTTTCACACAGAACCACGGAGAACACACACGGCGGTACAGAGTAAGAGATAAAACACTGAAAAGTACAAATGGGGAAAGAAAGACTAAAATACTTTTCAGAAAAGGGGCCTCAGATTTAATTCTATAATTCCTCGCTAGTTGAACGGTAAGTGCTGGGTTAGAGGGTCTGTATTCAAAGCTACACCCACACCTACCCACACACCCAAGCACCCATTGATATGACTATGCAATGTGCATTTTAGTGTTTACTGCTGATGTGCTTCTTTGTATCCTGCCTGCTGTTGTATACAGTAACATCTGTATTAGTTTTAATAATATTTCACTCATAGACAAAGTAGCAATGCACCAAAAAGGAGTTGTTGGAACCAAATGAAACTTATGATTTTAAATGTAAGGATCTTATTAGTTAGAAATTTATTGATCCCTTGGGAGGACTCCCTCTGGGAAATTTCACACTAATATTGTATGTATGTGATTACAATATTACAGTGAAAGGATAACTTAATTGGTAATCTGTTGGCCCTTGATACAGGATGAGATACAGTTGGGTAAGAAGGCATAGAGGTTCCATTTGGCATCCTGTGGCACATTTTCCCACAGATGTTGCAGCTGGGCATTTAGATACTGTACACCCAGGTTGCCAAGTCTGGCATCTCAATTTGTCCAATAAATGCTCAATTGGCGATCTAGTGAGTGGACATTCCTTGGAAACCCTTGCTGTGTCTGTGAGTATTATCCTGATGAAAAATGCCAGTTAGAAGCCCTGCCATGAGAGGCAACACAAGAGGCCGCAGGATGTCCTGTGCATATCACTGAGCTGTTAGTGTCGCTCCTATTACTGCTAGGAGAGACAGACTGTCTTATGTGATGGCTCCCCAGATCATCAGACCAGCAGTTGGAGCAGTCTGCCAGAGGCAGGATTGAAGTGCTCACCACGAGGTCTCCTTACTCAAACCCGACCATCATTTGATCTCATACAGAACCTGGATCCTTTTCTAAAGGTGATATGGTTTGAGTCCATAGCAGTCCAGGTTTCTTATTCATGACACATCTGCAGACATAAATGAAGAGACATGTCCATCAGTCAATGTTCTCTCACCAAAATTTACACTACCCAACAGTAGCATCTGAGACTCATTTTATAGGGCAGAGAGGGAAGCACTTTTCCACACTCTGGTGCCAAGATGCAGTGTTTAATCAGACCACACCAGTAATCATGTTTTTATTATGTAATTATTATTGGTATGAGTATAACTTATTATGAATGTTGATCATTTGTGACATTTGTAGAGGAATTGTCATACAAGTAACATGTCAATGCACTTTCTCAATTCTCATGTTCTCTTTTTTGTTTAAAAGTTGATACAGTGAAACATCTATTCCAATTTGAATGAAAACAATTCTAATATTTTGAGATTCTGGATTTCTGGATTTCATGAACTATAGGCCATACTGACTAACAGTTAAACAAAAAAGGCTTGAAATATCACTTTATGTGTAATGGATATAAAATATGACAGGTTACGTTTTTGAATGAAACTGTGTTCACAAATGAGCTTTTTAATGGTGTTCTCATTTATTTTAGATGCACTAGTATATGGTGTGATGCAGGTACTGTTTTGTTCTCAGGTACACAGCAAAGAGCCCAGTGTTGAATTTCAACTTCCATGGAGTTGATTTGAAAACATATTTGAGGGTTTATAAAATATTATAGAGATATCCACTCTCTTCACAATACACTTTCAAAATAGTTCAACATCAGAGTTCCTTTTGAACTCATAAACAGGGTTAAATAAGTCTAAGGGCTTAGAACAATAACACTGCTCTGAGTTGTTTTGCTATTTCATTAGTATTCATTTAAATTTAAAATTGTTAAGTTATGTACTTTATAAATAGTCAACTTTTTTCCCCTCTGCATTTAACCCATCCGCACACATACTAGTGAGCTCACACACTGGGGAGTTAAGGGCCTTGTTCAAGGGCACTTCAGTCATTCCCTGCTAGTTGAGGGTTTCAATCTGGCAACCTTCCAGTCACAAGGCTGGTTCTGTAACCACTAGGCCGTGGCCATCCAATCAGGGAAGAGTGCAAATGCAGTGCCCCACTATCAGAAATTATGCAGTCGAGATTCCTACATTTGAGGAATTCGCAGGGGTCAGTGGAGTTTAATTAAGTCTTTGCAGAGTTGAACAGTGCTGGATTAACTTTGACCTGATTAACTCCAACACTGAACACCATTTAAATCCCAGTGTGTTAAAATAACACTTTGAGACTGAAAATCAACTCAGAAATGTTTAAATCAGGAATTTAAACTCTGTTTTTTTTACTGTGTACATCTGTTACCTTAAAAAATATGGTACAAAAATGAATAAATAAATAAATCATGGCAAGAGAAAAGGATTTTCACAGAAATGAAATATATAATATGTTATTTAATAGCTATTGATTACTATTTTTAACTGAAATAGTACAAAATGGTAACTGCTGGCTGAAAGTGCCTGCTTCTCACAAAATAATGACACAGTCATATACAAACACTGACACACTACCCACACACCAATAATACAACTTTTCTGCTCTTTTTGCTGTCTTATTCCTATCTTGTTCAGATATTCCGCCTCTCTCATGCTGGTTGAGTTAATAGAAAGAAATAGCCTTCCTGAGACTGCAGCTTTCTGCACTGTCACTTCTCTGTTTAAATCAATGTAGAGCTGAATGTCTGAGTTGAACTGCAGAGAGAGTACTGGCTCACCTTGTTAGCTGTAAATGTCAAAATAAAGCAGCACACAGATGGAACTGCATACGGCCAATTGCACTGACCTACATTGCATCGCTAAAGGTAACAAAGGAGCACAACACAAAAGTGCATAGAGACCAATTACCCACAGATGAAAGCCTCTGAGGAGCCACTCGTACCCCCCTCATGTTTGGACAAATGACTCCAGAGGAAAAACATTACAAAACAAATAGCATGTTCATTTTTCTGAACCGAAAATGCTTTAATAGCTTTTTAAATAATTTAAACTTCACTAACGAAGGAGTGGAATAGGCAGAAATGAAGGAGACAGCTTTTGATGGATGTAGGTTTCTTTGTGAGCCACAGCTGTCTATGCACGTATACTGTCCAGTTTATTGGGCCTGCAGTACAAACACTGCAATCCAGGATACTGTGGAGGACACCCCAGAGACTGTGTACGACTTTGAACATTTTTTTTTTTACATTATTGCCCTCGTAAACATACTATCCAGAACTGGAGGCGAAGTCTTTGAATGTGGAAGTGCAAATATTTTCAGTCCCAGCTCCCTGCTTCCCATGACACGTTCTTTGAAAGGATACAAACAATTTACTATAAAAGTTCATTCATTTTGTGTGAGGAAAATACTCATCTACAGTCTGTTTGGGAGCTTTAGGTTATGCCTCGGGCCTTTGAAATAAAGACCAACAAGTTTGCAGATGTTTTTCTTCAGAGTAAAAATATAATTGGGAAAATGACAAACAATGACATGTGAACAAGCTGAATCACGACATCTCATCGGATATATCAGTTTGACTTATTTTACTGCATGAAGGTTTGTATTAAAAGTGCCCTAGATTGGAAAACTGTATTTACCTTGACTTGATTATTAAGAGTTCGGTACATAGAAGTGACATACCATCAACCTCAGACATCAAAGAGCCAAACAGCCTCTTCAGAAGCAAAACTTGTGTATAGTAACAGATGGAAAATGGGCTGACTTGAAGACAGTAAAAATCACCCGGGCCAATTTTAGGCCGAATACACCATACCAAGCCTGAGAATCATCAGCCTGGCTTTGGTTTGAATCTAGGTCTGATTCTGGCCCAAATGCTGGGCTCACATCCTGGCCAAGTGCCACATGGCAGTTGCCAAGTACAATATGGGAACTGGCCCGAGCTTCTTTTGCTAACACCCTGGATAATATGAGAATCGGCCCGAGTTGCTTTTGCCAACACCCCAGTTGCTGAGAACAATATGTGAATTGACCTAAGCTGTTTTTGCCAACTCTGTGATACACGGCCCAATTCCCAATAGCCAATGACGGGTCTCAGCTGATGTACCATGGATCAGCCATGCTCAGGCCAATTCTTTATGCTATCTGGGAAAGGCCAATGATTGTTATGCAAATGCATTTTAACTCACACCCCCAATATTCACTTACGTCCTGCATACCAACGAAAGCCGTTCAAGTAGTGCACTGGCTACTTCAGTGGAAATGGAAGTCAAGCTAGAAAGGCTGAAAACTATCACTAATTCAACGAGGGAAGCACCCAAGAAATGCAGACTGGTGGAAGCTCAACTGCAAAGGCCAAGGGAGTGTAGTATCAGGGTTTCAATGCCAGGCTGAAAGCTATCCCTACCAGACCCTACTTTAATCCTTTCAGCAAGTCAACAGCGGACCATTCCAACAGAACACCAAGAGGACAACAATACTAACCAGTAGGAACTGGAGAATAATTACAAAACTACACTATGCTCTGCTGGATGGTTACTGTCAGCTGTTACTGTGAAGTGAACCAGCCAACGAGAGCAGAATTCTTTAATTCTTTTCTACAAGACTGTGATACTTAAAACAAGGGTGTTTGTCTCACCTAATGTCACATATTCACTATTTATATATCAAAGGAAAACTGATCAAAGTAACTGCAGAAGTTGCTATCAGTACATCATTGCTTATAGGCCTTTCCATTGGTTTGTTTTAGATATTCTCTTTTCACCTCCCAAACACATGATAGGTGTATTGGCCACTCTAAATCGCCCCCTTAGTGTAAGTGTGTGAGTGAATGGGTGTGTATTACCCCACGATGAACTGGACGCTTGTCAAGGGGGTATCCCTGCCTTGTGACCAGTAATTCCGGGTAGGCTTCCGAACAATCGCAACCGCGACAAGGAAGAAGCAGATAAGAATATGAATGAATGAATGAAAGGTCACAGGTTGTCAGCAGGAGAAATAAAAGAACACACACTGGGAGTAAAACAAAATGACTCACATGCACATATGTCACCCTGCTGTTTGATGACTGCTGTTGACCATTTGAAATATAAATGGTTGTCAAAGTGGTCGGGTCAGTTTCTGTAGCACCCCTCCGGTTCAGTTCTGCTGTATGTGCAGATAATGTAGCTTAGTAATGGAGTGTCAGTCAACAAATGTTTCCCGACTAGGAAGAGGAAGAGGCCTATCAGTTGCTGCAATGTATTACGAGTTGGGAAAAGTGAAAAGAGTGGGGTAGCAGCCAGTCAGGTGGTCAAATATGCTGCAATAAGCATTCTTCACCTACATATAACCCAAACCCTAAACTATATGTACACAATATGGACAAAAGTATTGGGACACCTTCTCTTTAATTGTTTGTTCTAAAGGGCATGAATATCTGCTTTTGTTTGATAACTGTCTCTACTGTCCATAAAAGTTTTGTTTAAAGGTTTAACTAAATCTTGGCACATTGCTGTAAGAATTTGATTGCATTTAGTGACAAAATTGTTTGGGAGGTCATAACGTTAGGTCAAAATCTCCAACTCCCCAACTCATGCCTCTCAAAAGTACTGGATGGATCAATCCAGAGAACACAGTAGCACTGCTCCACGGATCAATACTGGTGGGCTTTGTAACCCTCTAGTCCATGCCTGGCATTAGGCATGGTTCCAAAAGCTTCATGTTTATCTTCTCTAGAGAGTCCCATTCTGTTGGCAACACTTCTCTGCAGGGACTAGACAAGCTGTGTGTGTGTGTGTGTGTGTGTGTGTGTGTGTGTGTGTGTGTGTGTATACATTTGCACATCTGTCTTGGCAATGAAGGCATCTTAAAGTAGCGGAATGCATTCATTATAGAAGGGTTGTCCACAAACACATACATAGAGTGTATGTCATGAGGCTATAGGCACAAAAGCAGAGGCCAAGAGATTCAGTACTCAAATGCACATTAAGTGACACATGAACAGTGGTTTGGTTAAAAATGCTTTCAGAAATCATGAATATTTAGTAGGCTATAATGACATTGGTTGAGCAATATATGGCCATGAACTAGAACTGCATTACAACTAGTATTAGTGGTTAGATTTGAAACTTTGTTAATGGGTTTTAAATTATGTCTGAAGTTTTTTATTTCTGGATTTTTCTCCTTAGGTCAGTAGTGAACATTTGTGTGGTTTTATGAACCCAAAAAAGTCTCACATGATTAGTCAAAGTTTCACATGATCAGTATCTCTTTTTTAAGGAATGGGAATATGGAGCTCCAAATATGGTTCTCCAAACTAACTTTTTTACATTTTTCAAATAAAATCTTTTACATTCATTTTATTATTGATGGTTATTATTCCTCTGAAGTTTTCCGTTCTGACAGTTTGTGAGACAGTGATGATATACAGTATTAGAAATTAAAATACTGTATATTAAAGAATGTTTGTGTTGCAGGTAGTGTGTGAGTCACACAGCTCCAGGGGGCTCTAGGGTTGTAGGTTTGAGTCCTGGGTCGATGTCTGTCAGACGTTTGGTGTGTTCTCCTTCCCGCTCCCAGAAAAGCATGGTGTAGGTGAACTGGTCCTGCTAAACTGAACTGGCTGTTTTTATAAATATACTAATTACATCCTGGAATCACACATTCAGATATGCTGAATATGTGATTAATAAACACAGTGGTTAAATCACATAGTACAGGAATAATCTAAGCCCTTTTAATCAAGTAGCACAGACCAATATACTTAAACGCTATTAGAAGAGTGGAGAAAATAATATAATATAATTGTTATTATATTTTAGAAGTGTTTTCCAAGATAGCAGAACTACAGAACAGCACAATTTGAGAATACCTTTTTTTTCTTTTTTCTTTTTTTTTTTTTTTTTTACAAGGGATGTCCATACCAGACCTCTGCTGCCACTTAGTGGAGAAATTACTAATGACAACTAAGGCCCAGTTTAGTGTTTGTCTGTGGGCTATATACTACTAACCTTCAGGGAGAAAGATTCTGCAAATTCATGCAAATAACCTGAAGAAACACCAATATAGTATAAACACAAAGAAACCATAATTTCTAAACACTAAATCATTTGTTTTATTTGATTCATTATTGCACTGGAGGTAATATTTGTACAGCATAGCACCAGGTGCCTGGGGTAATGGGTTTAATCCTCGCTCGGGTCACTCTATGTGCGAACTTCTTGTCACAGAGGCCTCTGCATGGGTTTTCTTTGGGTATTCCAGTTTCTTCCCATCTCCCAAAAAACAACATATAAAATACATTGATGAAATGTTTTGGTACATGTGGGCCCAATGTGCATTTTCAATATTTGGGCCACTTTTGTCTCACAGGCAGGTTGCTAACTCCAACAGTGTTAGTGTCGCCACCAGTGCTGTTTTTTTCAAGATGTGGCCCACATCCCTGTGCTATCTCTTACTGCCTTAGACTGGCATTTGTGCTGCTGCCTAAGTTATCATGCCCAGTGCCAAACATTGATTACAGGGGTATAGGTTGGGGGGCAGTGAAACTGCACGCTCTGGAGTGATGCAGCTCCATCCAGTATTCCAGCTGGAGTAGTGTTTGTGATCTAGAACAAATCATCCAACATCAGATCAAATCAAATCCTCACAGAAATGTTTTAACATCTAGTGTAAAAAGGTACATTGGATTGGTGGTTAACATGTTCATCTCCCAGCAATTGGGTCTTGGGTTCAAGGCCATACCTGGGTGGAGTTTTCATGTTCTCCCTATATCTACATGGGAGTCTACTTTCCTCACACAAAAACATGTAAATCAGGAGAATTAAGTTTTTAAATTGCCCCTGGTGCTGGTGTGTGTATGTTTTTATGTCCAGCTATAGACTCTATGCTCTGCAGTATTCAATGCAGTCCTTCAGGTGGATGGTAATTTCTGGTACAGAGTACACTGTGTGCAAGTTGCTGCTGCCTCTTGCTGGTGTGTGTTGGATGAGTGCTAAGTGTGTTTGTGGAGAGTGCTGATTGTAAAGCACCCTTGAGTCAAAAGGTAGTTCTATATAACTATACATGTGTACCTTCATTCATCCATTCATTCAATAGTACAGTACAGCAACAGCAGAACATTGAAATGTAGAATATAGTGAAGTACCATATAGACATTAAAACGAAAACATTAAATGCTTTGGGAGATTATTTACATTTGAAATTAGGCAAATAATACCTATAATAATGATATAATTAACGAAAATAATCTCCACCCAGTGGGATTGAAAGTGTGAAGAAAGAGAAAAACATGATCATTCAAGACATGACTTTATCATTGCAAGGGTCAAGGGTGGGCTTTCCAAAACTGGTTCAATCAGCCCTGCTGATAATGTAAATAATGAATGTTCCAACAGAAAAAGGTTTACATAAACATTGTGTCTGTCTGTCTGCAATAGAGAGATTGTGGACTCAATGACTGGTGCTTTTCAGCAATTCAAAACCTACTGCTAACATAAGAGCTAAAATATGCTCTTACTGCTGAAATAAAGTATGTCCACTTTTTGCTTTTAGATTCCTGTGTACAATCACACCATTGAGTCGACTATGTCTTAGTTAGTGTCACATTCCATTCCACAATCTGGACATGGTTTAATCCAAGATCTTTTGTAACTTTCTAAAAAAAATCCAACACTGAACAATCTTGAGTGAGCACACTCTTAAAAATGAAGGTCCTTCAAATAATTATTTGAGTGATGCCATAGAAGAAACACTTGTCATAAAGAACCCTGTTTGAAATGTGTGAGAAGAGCCTCTACATCAAGCAAAGGTTCTTCAAGCATTTAAAAGAGTCTTCATTTTCACACAGCTCTATTACAAACAGGGTTCATGGTGACTAGCACAGGCCTTCATCATCTCACAACCAAAAAGTGTCAATTTCAGCATCTTCAGGTTTAAGGTTGTTTCTCACTTGGCATGGCTCTTGCTTTAGTGGGAAGTTAGTGGGTGATGTTCAACGCACTGTTCTGAGTGGACTGTTAAGAGTTGGCTCTATTGCAGTTTGGAGTTCAGGAGAATTAATTCAGTTCTATTTTCAGCCCACATGGAAATCTAGAGATGTTCGATCGGGATCAAGTCTGTGTTCTGGCTGAGCCTCTCAGGACATTCACAGAGTTGTCCCAAAGCCACTCCTTTGTTATCTTGGCTGTGTGCTTTGCATCATTGTCCTATTGGAAGAAAAACCTTCATCCCAGTCTTATCGCAGCAGGTTGTCATAAAGGACGTCTATGTACCACACTGCTGTCATCTTTCCACAACCCTGATTACTCTTCCAGTTCCTGCTGCATAGAAACATCCCCACAGTATGATGCTGCCACCATCATGCTTCATTGTAGGAATGGTATTGGCTAAGTGATGAGCAGTTCCTGGTTTCCTCCAGACATGATGCTTGGCATTCAGACCAAAATGTTCCTGTTTCTCATGGTCTGAGAGTCCTTTAGCTGTCATTTGTCAAACTCCAGAGGGGCTCTCAAATTACTGAGGATTGGCTTCTATCTGGCCACACTACTAAATAGGCCTGACTGGAGAAGTGCTGTAGAAATGGTTGTCCTCCTGTAAGTAACTCCTCTCCCCACAGTGCAACATTGAAGCTCTGTCAGAGTGACCACTGGAGTCCCTCCAACCACAGGTGGCCAGCTCTAGGAAGAGTCCTGGTGGTTCCAAACTTCTTCCATTTATTAATGATGGAGGCCACAGTGCTCACTGGGACCTTCAATTTTTCTTCATTAACTAATTTTTCTTCAAGACCAATTTTTCTTCAAACTAATTTTTCTTCATACCTTCAGAGATTTTCCAGGAACCCTTCCCCAGATCTGTGTCTCAATACAATCCTCATTCAATTTTGAGGGTCATTGGCAAAGGCTGTGGAACTTATGTACTACTGTAGCTATATTTGTGTTTTTATTTCTAATAAAAACTTCAAACAATCCTACTTCATTGTAGGGTATTGTGTTATGGGACTGCAACCCAGGTGAGAATTGGAATGTAAACCCACCAGGGTTGAGACCTTATATGTATCTGACTCCCGGTCAAAGCTGGGTGAACTCAAAAGCAGAAAGCTGTGCTGGTCAGATTAGGATTTGAACCCTGGCCACTGAGAGGCTAAACCAGAGCTTAATCCACTACTCTATTGGCGGGAGTGGTCAACCAGTGCTCTGAAAAGAAAAGGAAGAATAGGATAAACAAAAATTAATTAATTAAATAAATAAATGACACAGGATTTGAACCCCTACTAGGGCACTTGAGATATGAATGTGCTAGTGAGTGAACCAACGTATCACCCAGGAAAAGAAGTAAGCAAGGCAACATGAGAAAAATCAAAAGATCTAGAATCTGGGCCGCTGGCACCCAGGATTGCTCTTGGGGCCCATAACCCTCCCAGTCAACAAGATACTGGATCTGACCCTGGACCCTGCAGGAGTCAAGGATCTTGTTGACTGTGTAGGTAGGGGAGCCATCAATCATCCGGGGTGGCAGAGGATTTGCCCGTCCTTGGGCAGAGCAAAGGTAAGGCTTGAGGCATGAAACGTGGAAGTTGGGGTACACCCTCAGAGTCTGCGGGGGGTTCAGACGCTTGGCGCCCTGGATATATGCTAAGTTCTTGTGGTCCGTCCAGACCAAGAATGGGTGTTTGGCCCCTTCCAGGCAGTGACGCCACTCTTCCAGAGCAAACTTGACGGCTAGGAGTTCACGGTCCCCTATGCCATAATTTCGCTCAGCGGGGGTCAGGTGGTGGGAGAAATAGGCACAGGGGTGCAACTTCTTAGTCCTGTCTGAACGCTGGGAGAGAACAGCACCTATTCCCACTTCTGAGGCATCCACCTCTACCACAAATGGTAGGTCGGGATCAGGGAGATGGAGGACGAGTGCTGACGTCAGCCTTCACTTCAACTCCTCAAAAGATTCCTGGGCTGCATTGATCCAGCAGAATGGACTGGGGTGTTTGCGGGTGAGTTCAGTCAAAGGAGCAGCCACTGAACCAAAGTCCCTGACAAACCGGCAATAAAAATTTTAAAAACCCAGGAAACGCTGAACAAGTTGAAGAGATATGGGTCGATGCCACTCAGCTACTGCCTTGAACTTTGATGGATCCATGGTCAACTGTCCCTTGGAGACCACAAACCCCAAAAAGTGAAGTGAGGGGACGTGAAATTCTGATTTCTCCAATTTTACATAGAGGTGGTTGTCCAAGAGGAGTTGTAGGACCCAATGTATGTGTTGGCATTTTGCTGAAGATCAGGATGTCGTTCAGATACACAAAAGCATAGGTGCAGAGGGCCTCGTGTAGCACCTCATGTATGAGGCGCCGGAAGACAGCTGGGGCATTCATCAGCCCAAAGGGCATGACTAGGTATTCATAGTGGCCTGTGGGGGTGATGAAAGCCGTCTTCCATTCATCTCCTGGTCTGATTCGAACCAGATTGTAGGCACTGCCGAGGTCCAACTTAGTGAAGATAGATGCCTGCTGCAGTGCCTCAAAGGCTGTAGTCATATGGGGCAGGGGATAACGGTCCTTGACAGTGGTTTTATTCAACCTCCGATAATCAATGCAGGGGCGAAGACCACCATCTTTTTTGCCTACAACAAAGAACCCCGCCCCAGCAGGAGACATTGAGGGTCGGATAAACCCCTGCGCCAAGGCCTCCTGGATATATTTCTCCATTGCAGCCCTTTCTGAGCCAGAGAGGGAGAAGAGACGGCCCCTAGGAGGAGTGCTGTCAGGTAGGAGGTTGATTGCACAGTCAAAAGATCAGTGAGGTGGGAGAATTTTTGTCTTTTGTTTACTAAAGACCTCACTGAGGTCTTGGTATTGGGGGAGTAACTTAGCCATATCGGCTGGCTCCAAGTTGGGGGAACTGGACTGCCCAAAGTGCTCAGGATTCAGGCATGAGTCTTGGCAGTGGGGTCCCCAATTAAGAATAGACTTGGAGAGCCAGTAACTTTGGGGATGTGCCTCAACAACCAAGGAAATCCCAGTATTATGAGCAGTTTAGGCGCTGGTGTTAAGAAGAACGATTTACGTTCTATGTGTTGACCTACCCTCATAATTATGGGTTTGGTCTGTTGTTAAACTGCCCCAGACCTGATAGGGAACCCATCAATGGCTGCAACTGGCAAGGGCAGTGTCAGGGGCTCAGTGGGCAACCCCAACCTCCTGGCCAAACAGACATCCATAAAGTTGCCCACCGCCCCGGAATCTACAAAAGCCTGGAGGCGTTCCTCACCAGAGGACTTCCCCCACACCAAGGTTACCAGCAGAAACAGAGCACATGACTTGGGGCTTAAGAGTGGACCTACCCTGGAGCCCCCTTCCTTTTAACGGCCTGACTGGACATTGGGCCAGACTGTGACCCGAGTCCCCACAATACATGCAGCGTCCCTCCTGGCGATGCTGCTTGGCCTCCTGGGCACTCAGCCGAGCATGACCCACCTGTTGACCCACCTGCATCTGTTGCCCAGGCCTAGGCACGCTCAGAGAGCAAGGATAACATATATGCAACCTTGGCTATCTCTGAGGGAAAACGGGTGGGGGCCAGCTGGAAAACCAGAGAGCACTGGAGGAGAAATCCCCTGCAGCCCCCTGGTTCCCCACAGAACCTGACTGGAGAGGGCAATACCACATCCCCAGCTGTAGTTGGGACGGTTGGAGCAGGCATGAGAGAAGTAGGAGGAGGCTCATCCCTAGATGTCTTTGCCAGCTCCTGGATGGCCAATGTGAGCTCTCAAAGTTGCTGACTGATCTGACTCAAAGCCTCCTCATGCTGCCCCAGCCGGGCCCCTTGAGCAGTTGTGGCATGCTGTAGGGCTGCTTGATCTGCTGAGTCCATGTTTGTTGGTGTCTTACTGTTACGGGGCTGCAACCCAGGTGGCAAATGGAATGTAAACCCAACAGGGTTGAGACCTTATATGTATCTAACTCCCAGTCAAAGCTGGGTGAACTCAAAAGCAGAAAGCTGAGCTGGTCAGATTGGGATTTGAACCCTGGCCACTGAGAGGCTAAGCCAGTGTGGTCAATGGGTATCTGGACTTATCAGCCCATCAGTAATGAAAGGTGTTTTGTGTTATGTGGTTTAATGGGCAGAGCACTGGTGGAGGATTAAACAGTGCTCTGAAAAGAAAAGGAAGAAATGGATAAACAAAAATTAAATAAATAAATGACAGGATTTGAACCCCTACTAGGGCACTTGAGATGCAAACGCGCTAGTGAGTGAACCAAAGTGTCATGCGGGAAAAGAAGTACCCAGCTTATGAGCCTGGCTGGAGGCTAGAGGGGCCAACTGAAAACCATTCCTCAGTGAGAAGGGAACATGAGAAAATAAAATTCTCCTTTTAAAGGAGGACAAAGGTTAACAGAAAACCACTCCTGCTTTTAAGGAGGGAAAATAGACAGGTGCTTCTCTTTAAAGGAGGTAAGTTGAGACATTCTAGTTCTTTTAAATGAAAGTAAAATAGCACTCCCCTTTTAAAGGAGGGAAAGTGGAGCATCACTCCTTTTTGTAAAGGAGGAAAATTCAGAGAACTTTCAGGCAGAGTTTCGGCATAGAGACACCAAGACACCCTCCTGAGTGGAAAATGAGGAAGCCTTAAATAGCCTCCACACACCTGATCTCAATCAGGCTGATTGTGGCCCTGATTCGTAGATGGCCACCCTCTGGTGGCTGGGCGGCCACAGTGTGGGCGGCTCCTTACAGTATTGTGTGTAGAAAGAAAAAAAAAAAAAAAAAAAAAAAATATATATATATATATATATATTTTTTTTTATTTCTCATTCAGTTCCTCCAAATTTCGCGATAGGGTGCTGATAGCATGTCCATTACCATCCCACACATTTTAGATAGATTGGGCATGGGGCATCAATCTGTGTTCTCCACTAAATAACTGCAGGAAGTAGGGAGGGGAGCTGCTAACAAAACAGTAGAACCACAGGACACCCCCCCTTGTATATATATATATATATGTGTGTGTGTGTGTGTGTATGTGTGTGTGTGTGTGTGTGTGTGTGTGTGTGTGTGTGTGTGTGTGTGTGCGCGTGTTCTTAAATGGTTTTATAATTAAATAGTACATTTGAATGGTATCTCGCATGTAAAGAGACATATGCCCATATAAGAGATGTGAGGACCCACATCTTGAAGAAGCCCCTGAAGCAAGTGAATATTTGTTTGATAACAAGAAGATAGTGGACTACTCTTGATTTGCTGATGGTATCAAAACTTTTCATTCAATGTTTTCAACATCAGCAGTACAATTTACTTCCAGTCTTGTTTGCCGTCAGTGCATGCTGTGCCCTCACATAACCACTGCTCCCAACACCTCCTAACAACTTGGTCAGAATGGCCTAGATGGTGGGAACTTCATAGAAATAACCATCTTGCCTCTTAAAGTCTAATAATTTGCCCCGTCTCAAAATGGTGAAGGCAAATTATCCAAATAAAATTAAAAACAACCTGCGCCTTCTTTCTTGTTCTTGTCTATTACCCAAGGCTTGTTTAACTGGCGCTGCAGAGACCAAACACCACCCTGATTGATGCAGTGCATGCTGGTTAGTTTTTTATCTGACTTGCTTTGTCACCTCCAGCGTGCCACGATTTTATATGGTGTTATAATTTGGCGAGAGCGAGACAGATGCAGGCTTCAGATGCAGTCAGAGTAGTTGCATCCCACCACCTGTGAGATGGTTTGATGATAACAAACCATTACTTACATGTTAAATTAGTTATTATAAAAAGTTATATAAAAAGTTCCTTATTATAATAAGGAAAATTGTACACTGTATTTTTCTGTCTGTTTAAACATCAGGCCACTTTTGGAAGCCCTTTGTGTTGAAACAGGAACTGTATTAAAAAATTAATTCGCCTGTTAATATGTTAAACTAGTTAAACCAGCTGTTTCACATTTTGTGGCCATCTACAGTCACCAGTGTAGCTTTGGAAACAATGATCAAGAGTATTATTTTAACAGGTTATTGAATTTAAGTGATTTCAGCTTCATTATTTCATTACAGACATAAAATAGTATTAATCACATAATTTTGCAACCACGTCTTCTCCTAAAAACGGTTGCGGTTCACGTGGGCCGCAGGGGCCGACTCCAACCGGATCAATTCGTCCTATCCTCCTGCCCCGCAACCGGCTCCTGTCGTCGACCAAGGGGAGGCGAGATTCATCCCGAACAGGTCTCCTACAGCAGAGGTGGGTGATATCAGGAATTTTGGTATCAATCCGATACCACGTAAATGCAGGGCCAGTATCGCCGATATCGATACCGATACTTTTTAATATTTAAAATTCATAGATCCAAAGGATCCAAAAGACCTAGGATAAAATTTTGACAAACATTGTATGTGACAAAATACTTTATTATCACAATCAACATTTTTTAGAAACAATGGAACAGTTACAAAACAAAGTTTGTCTTAATATTAGGAAAATAAATCTTATTTAAGGTAGAAAAGGAGAAACAACACATTACAAAAATAAAATAAAAATTACCCCCCCATTAGACATCTTTTCTAGTTCTTTCGTTCTTTGTTTCTTTTTTTTAATAGAATTTTTAATAGAAATTTTCTTCCTTTCAATGCAAATCTGTGTCATTAAATAAACAGAGTAAAAATATCACTCAACACAACTTCAAACACAATCTCCTGAGGAAGAGAGCTGACACACCACAATACTACAAAACTAACACACCACAACAAACACTGTAAACAGTTTCACACTTATTCTGTTTTCCGAGTCGAACAAAACAAAACAATCATACAGAGTATCTGAGTGAAGGCTCTGAGTGGAGGCTCTGGGTCTGTGGGAACGGGGATGACTCTCCTCCCTGTTTTTGCAGCTCCGCGTTTTCTGCTTGTACAGGTTTGTTGTGTTTCCACTCTGTTTAACAGCCCTGTTGTAAACTATACAGCTGCTGTCGTTTCATTTTCTGCGATAAAATAAAGCCAAACAGCGCTTCTTTTCCTCTCAGACAGTTCAGCACTCCGGCACAATCTCTCTCTCTCTGTACTATGACATGTCGACTCGAGGAGAGCGCTGATTGGCAGGCCAGGCCGAGTGGGCGGGCCCTGGCTGATTGGCTGGCGCGCTGAGCCACATGACGTGAAACAATAAAAGGCGAGCGTCATACATTCCATACTGTGACACACAGTGTTGTTGTAGTTACACACAGCGTGGAGACTCTGCTGAACGCACTTGTGCAGCAGTCAGTGCAAGAGTGAAAGAAAGCTAGGTATCGATCTTTTTACATGAGTATTGATCAATATCAGTTCCAGCGTTTGTATCGATATTATCAACATTTGGATCGATCCGCCTACCTCTGTCCTACAGCTGTCAGTGACTCCGCCCCCGCTTACAATCAGTCAGAGTCTGTCCGCAGCAGGGGTCTGTTCTCGCAGACAGGACGGTGAACGTGCTCTGGAAGCTCCTTTGTCCTTTAAAATGATTTAATGGAGCTGTAAATGAGCGGGGTTGTTTTCTGAACCGGGTTTCTCTCCGGCCAGACGGAGAAACGAATTAAATGGATGTATGATAAATAATAAAAACGTGGGAAACCCAGGGTAGGGTTCACTCAGGGTGGTCTGTTTGTACGGCCCGTCGTTAGAGGTGAAGGGAACAGCGTTGATGAAAGAGGGGCCGGAGGGGCTGTTTTCTGGTTTTATTTCTCTGGAAAATTACTGCAGGGCTGACTCGGCGCGTGACGTCACGCCAGTCGTCAGGCTGCGTCACTGACGATCGGCAGGTTTTCGGAGAGCGCTGCGCTCCAGACCCCGCTTCCCCACGCTGCTCGGGTTGTTCGACCTTCGCAAACACCCCTTCATTCTCCCAGTCACCCTCTTTTCTCTCTCTGAGCCACACACGTCTGCGGAGCTGAGGCCGCGCCGGTGAAGGTAAGCGCGGGATTGTTCTGGAAGTTTAGGCGAGCCGCTCAAAATGGCCGCCGTGTGCCCGCCGGCCGCGCTCCGCGAGCAGCACTGCAGAAAATGGCGGCGGAGGCTTTAACGAAGCCGGCTTTGTGTTCGGCCGGACTCTTGCCGCTCCCGAAGGCTCGTGTGACCGGGGTCGGCGCGACATCCCGTTAAAAGACGCCTGCGTTCCCGTTCTGACCGCCAGAAATGACGGAATAACGAGCTGTTCACTGGTTTCGTGCGTAAATCGTGAAAAGGAAGTGCTGGTGCGTGTTATTGTCGGGATAGTGAGGATTATTTAGTGTCAGTAAGCGATGTCGATACATTTAACCGCCCTCCGTTTTATCAGCGGCGGTTTCACATCGTTGTCGGTCATTAAAACGAAGGAACCGAGCTCGAAACCTCGGCGGTGATGTAGATGTGGGTGATCTAGATCCGGGTTTCTGACTCCGCTCCGGGCTTTGGCTCAAGCCGCAATAATTATTATAGCTCCAACGGAGCCGTCCCTGCGGCCGCCCGGAAATCCTGGAGTGGAGTCCCAGACTCCGGACGTGGATTTTCCAGATCTGGGTGTGTGGCTCTTCTGTCCCCTGGTTCCTCTGATTGGGGGTTAGAAATGAACAGTGTGACCCCACAACTCGTATAAATAACACTGAAGGGTCGTCTTGTTGTAATGCTGTGTGTTTTAATGTGTAACCTTGATGAATGTGATGCTCATTCTCTCCTTCTCTCCTTCCACACAGCCCGGTTCTCCCCACCCCACCCTTTGACTCTTATTCTTTTGAAGATTCTTCGTTGTCAAGCCGCCAAAGTGGAGAGTGTGATTGCAGAAGGGGGTGCTTCTCGTTTCAGGTGTGTCACCTGTGCGAAAGGCAGGTCGTGGCTGTCCAGTGGAAAACCATCTAAAACCATGCATCTCCAAAAAGGAGACTGCACAGGAGAAAGCAGGAATGCTCTCGGATGAATTTAAGACATTTCGAAGCATTTCCGTTGGTCGGCTTCGTCCTGAAGTTCTGACCCCGTATAAAGATCAGTCGTCAGAAAATGGTTTTCGTTGGGCAGCGACGATGTGCAAGATATGACAATGAGTCCCACAGTGGGCGAATTCAGTCATACAGCAGCAGAGTATCCCTCTCAATACAAATAACAGATCAATAATCAGTACAGAATACATACTTACTAATCCCAGAGTATTACAGCAGCATAGTCAGCATCAAAAGAGCAAACTGCAAAAGCAATATTAAGACATGGAGATGAATGAATATACAATAAACTAAAAGCCAGCAGTACGGCGCTACAGAGCAGATAAGGTGCCATTGTGAATATGAACGTGCAGGTGTCAGTTCAGTACATAATGAAAGAGCAGGTGGTGCACAGTAATCCTGTGCTGTTATGCACACATATAGATAAAGTGGCTTTGCAACGTGATAGAAAGAGGAATAATGTCCAACTCAGTCCAGCCCAAGTTCAGTAGGTCTGTCCTGTTATTTACATGTGTAAAGTGTCTGTGCAAAATGATTTTAATAAAGAGTAAGAATGTCGGTGCCATGAAATGTACATGCATAGAAAACGTTAATATAGTATTTATGCAATATAACCGTTATAAATAAAAAGTTGAAGCTCTGAAGAATATTATGTACAGATATTTACACGTTAAGGTCTTATTGCACATGGGGAAATGGAAATATATTGCACATTGTTATGCTACATTGAAAAAAACTCTTATTTTCAGTAAGTGTGTAGAGTTTAAGTGTGTGTGTCCATGATCTGCTGGGAGCAGTGCAGGTTGTAGAGTCTAACAGCAGCAGGAAGGAAGGACCTGCCATACCGCTCCTTCACACACTTAGGGTGAAGCAGCCTGTCGCTGAAGGAGCTGCCCAGTGCTGCCAGAGTCTCACGCATGAGGTGAGAGTCATTCTCCAGCATGGATGCCAGCTTGGCTAACATCCTCCTGTCTCCCACCACCTGCAGTGGGTGTAAAGGGCTTCCCAGGAAAGAGACAGCCCTCTTTATGAGTTTGTTCAGTCTTTTCCTGTCTGCCATCGAGATACTGCTGCCCCTGCAGGCCACTCAATTAAAGATGGCAGATACCAGCACTGTGTCAAAAAAGGTCCCCAGGAGTTCTCGCTGTACTCCAAATGACCTCAGGTTATGTGGCTGCAAAGCAGATTTATTTAAAGATTAATACTGTGCATCAAAGGGCCTCTTTGACCAGTTGTTCTTATGAAACAAAATTCATAACCATATAAGTAAATGTGCTATTCACCATTTACCAGTTTTTATATGGTATTTGTTTAACTTAAAGATGGAATCCATAGTTGAGATGAAACATAAAAATTTAATATCACTGCTATCAGTGGTGTTAGAATTATACACATTTAAATAATCATGTTTTATATTGAACACAATGTGCAATAAGGTTAAAGTTAAAGATAAAATTCTGATGTGTCTTAATGGTAAAATGACTGCTTTCTTGTAAATTATTTTAACTGCAAATGCACCATCAATGGCCTGTGCTACTGCTCTTTCTACAAACTGACCGGATACCAGTGTTTAGTTCTGATCACATTTTAATGAAGTCTTAATTCTCCATTATTCAGTTTTAGGAAAGCCTGAGAATATCAATTGTTTAACTGTTCAGAAGGATCTATCAGTTACCGTTAATGAATAATTCTAAATATAAACAAGATTATAGACACTTAAACACAAAACAAAGCCATTCATTGTGAGTTTGGAGTGGGCCCAACACACCAGTTTAATCAATGAGTGTGGACTGACTTCTTTTGCAAATTAGAGTCATAGGTTTTACAGGTGGTTTCAAATCGATCTTTGTTTGATCTGATATCATAGCAGAAATCAATTGCTGTCGAGTTGAAACTCCTGCTGGATGAAATAAAAAAACAGAAATTTCACCAAAATACTTCTAGAAATGTATCTAGAAGAAATATATTCTATACATGTCCTAGAAATGTAATTAAAACTCAGAAATCCTGAATAGTCTACTTTGAGTGCACAAAGGGTGGCGTGAAATATTTTTAGATTGCTTTATGAGAAGCACAAGTAACAAAAGGCACATTTCAGTTGGTCAGTTACAGCACAAGCTTTGATGACCCACCCAAATTCAGCCACTCGTATGATAAAAGCTTTGTCCAGCAGCGATAAAATTGGCCAGTTTACTCCTATAAGGGTTGTTTCCACCCATGATGGTAAAGATTCTCAGCTGCAGCTAATAAAGGCTGCCTCACAACAACTCACTTGCCACTTTACTGCACAGCTGTGCCTCATTCTGGAGAAGACCGGCAAGAGAGAGCCGCTTAAATTTGAGTTGATTTGAGCCAGTAAAGTTTGTCGACTTGTTTTGTGATGGACTGTTAAGCATATATGCCAGATATTCTGGTAGCATATTTTAGTGCTGTGGTTCGTAGAGCTTAAAAATGTTCATTGTAAGTGAAATATGACTAAAGTTGAATTTGATTCAGGAAATCAGTGGTGCTCCAATGTTGTTAAAATGAATTAGCTTGCACAAACAGATTATTGTATCATCATTGTGTTTATTAATAACTGTATGATGGTCTGCACCATTCATTCATGAAGTAGCAGTTTCACTGTGTGTTAATGTGATTTTCTGAACTCTATAGTTAAAGAACATTTTACAGAATTGCTCCAAAAGCCAAAGATGTACAAAAGCCTCAAATATAAAGCTTTTCTTCTGGTACTTGTGTAAATAACACACTACATAAGAGACTATGTTGTGAATTCATTCAAGATTTTAGATTTGTCAATTTCCCAGTGGAGCCAGATTTGATTCTAATTCACAAGGTACCGATTCAGTTCAGATTCAGTTCAGCTGAATTAGCTATTCAACACCGTTCTTGCTGTTCATTACAAATCTGTGATCAAATCAACTCAAAATTAAGGAGTCCTGCGTCACCCATTTTCTCCAGAAGGAGGCACTGTTGTGCTGTGAAGAGGTGTGTTGTGAAGCCCAGCTGCTCTGTTACTGAATCTCTACTGTATCCCTCATTTCCCCTTTATAGAGATATAAAGGGGAAATGTTCTTTTTCTGTTCTCAAAAGAGCTGCCAGACCATGTTTTCATATAAAGAGCTGGATTTGGGTTGGCCATCAAAGCTTGCACTGTGACTGAAGCATGTCTGTTACTTGAGCTTCTCAAAACAAATCAAAATGTTTTTTTACTTCACAATTTATTTTATTGAAAAGCTATCTGTGTTTCTAAAAATGAGAGAAGATAATCATTTATATATTGAAGCTAGCAAGTCCCGTGCTGGGGAAATTCACATTGTGTCAGCAGCAAAGGGATAGCAAGGCACTGAGTACAAGAAATAAAGTATAGTGTAATATCTACAAAATTAACATTTAAATAATAAATCAAAAGGGAAAATATAAACATAATTTGCAGATAATTGCACATACAATTGTCCCATATTGCACGTTATGCTACTATGCTTGAATAACTAGTACTGTATGGAGTTAAGTGTGAGTGGTGATGATATGAATCCAGAAATATGTTAAATACCTTGTTTTAAGGATGCCTTTGTAGAACAGTTCCAGTGAAGATAGGTGGGGTTTTCTGTAGGTCATACAGTGGTAACACAATTTTCCATTTATTAGTAAACATTCCAGTGTTTACCGTAAATACAGTGAACATCAACAGTGGTCTCTGGGTGCAGAATTACTATAAGAAGTGAGAGGCCTCAGTCTGGAGTACACTACAGCCGTGGTTCCGAATCCGGGTCCTGGAGAACTACTGTCCTGCTTGTTTTAAGTTTTCCTGCTGTGACGCATTTAGTTCAGCCCAGTTGAGGCTCCTCCGTTCAGTAGTTGTAACATCTAACATTAGGGAAAGCAGGGCAGTGGTACTTTAAGACAAGGCTTGAGAACCACTGCCTTACAGCATTTATACACGTAGGAGAACAAGAATTGTTCTTATTCTTAAATGTAATGCTTTGTGTCAGTCAACACCACACAAAATTGAATCTGAAGAATTTGAAATGTGTATTTCCCTGAAATTCATTTATTGCCCGATTTTTGTTTGTCTGCTAGTTAAAGCAATTGGGATTGTTGCTGTAAATATTAAGGCAAAATATCTTGGTCAAAGTCAGAAAAGTCCCAGCCCCTCCTTCCCCTGAAACTGCACCAGGAAATGGTCTGTACTCTACGTTAGTCTAACTTTGAAATGACAGGAGAGCGAAGCTACATTAGCAGGGTCTTTTTGTTGAAGGGCTGGACTTTTTTCTGTATACAGACACAACACTATCGAAACTGAAGCAACTCAAAACAAGCTTTTATCTTTTCACTTGTTGATTTTTATTGCGCCCCCCCCAATGACAAGGCAGCATTAGCCTGGAGCCTTGGTTGGCAGAACCAGGTGTGATGATTTGTTTTACGAAATAAAACATTGAGACATAAACAGATTTCGATGTCTCCAGGGTTGGATAATTAGTATCTTAACACACTCACTAACTTCATATGTTGTGGTGTCCATGAGAGTCCAGACAAGGATTTTACACACTTCAAAAGCATTAGTCTGTGAAATAATCAGATTACTTATAGACGGTTTCTCTTGATTGCAGTGCTTCTTCGGGCGGAGGAGGAGGTAGGGGTGCACCTCAGCACAATCCCAAGACTGCCGGAAACAGGTAAATGTTCAACAGATTCAGGATTGTACTTTTTTAGATCATACAAATCCTGTGTGCATTAACAGAAATGTATAAAAATATAATGTATAATGTTTCCTGTTGTAATAGTCTGTACTGCAGTTCATATTTTTGTATCCCCTTAGCGAGTTCCTGGGGAAAACCCCAGGGCCTGGCGTTCAGAGATGGGTTCCTTCACGAAGCACTAGACGAGATGTCGACACCTCCAATGAAAAAGAACATCATGATGCAATATTTAGGAAAATAAGAGGGTAAGTAATATTGGGAATCCTGGTTTCTTGCTTTAGGGGTCATTAGTGATGTAGCACGACTGTTTCTTTGTTCAGGTTTGTGGCGAACTAACTGCTGACCTGTTTATATATTTCTTTTAGGATACTTAATAAACTGACCCCTGAAAAGTTTGACAAGCTATGCCTTGAGCTCCTCAACGTGGGTGTAGATTCTAAGCTTGTCCTCAAGGGAGTCATCTTGCTGGTAAGTGCTATTTGTAGGAGTGTTTAGTTCACAATCATTGCAAGTCAGAGACTTGTAAGATAACATGCAGTTCCAAGTAGGGTATCTACCAATTTTTTATGTTCCTTATTTTATTGCACCTTTGTAGATCGTAGACAAAGCCTTAGAAGAGCCAAAATACAGCTCACTCTATGCCCAGCTATGTCTGCGTTTGGCAGAGGATGCACCGAACTTTGACAGCCCACCTGAGATTCAAACCAATCAAAAGCAGAGCACAGTAAGTTTCCAGTGCTGGACGTGTCAAATCTAATCTCCCAAGTATGTGATTTGGTCTCACTGTCGTGTATCTGTCATACAGACTTTCAGAAGACTTCTGATCAGCAAACTCCAAGATGAATTTGAAAACCGCACCAAAAATGTTGAAAGTGAGTAACCTTTCCTCCTCCGTGTTTTTGGATACTATAAATGTATTATTTGGCTCATTGGCTGTTTTTCCATTTTTTCCTCTTTTAGTCTACGACAAAAAGGAAGGCCCTCTCACTTCTGAAGAGGAGGAGCAACGTGCCATTGCCAAGATCAAGATGCTTGGAAACATTAAATTCATTGGGGAACTTGGCAAACTCGACCTCATCCATGAATCTATCCTTCATAAGTGCATCAAAACAGTATGTGCCGTTTTACAGTTTTCCTGTTTTCCCTCTGCTGTTTTTTTTTATTCAGGGAGTGATGTTTCACACCAATTATTTTCTTTATAGCTTTTGGAAAAGAAGAAGAGGATCCAACTCAAGGATATGGGGGAGGATTTGGAGTGCCTCTGTCAGATAATGAGAACTGTGGGGCCTAGACTTGATCATGAAAAAGCCAAGGTAAAGCACCTGCTCAGCTGCTTTGATGTTAATTATATCAGTAGAAATGTTTACTGAATAGTAGAATGTGAGTAGCACAGCTTAAAAGCTTATTTATTTTCTTTACCATACAGTCTTTAATGGATCAGTACTTTGGCCGTATGCGATCCTTAATGAACAACAAGGACTTGCCAGCAAGGATTCGTTTCCTACTGCAAGACACGGTGGAGCTGCGAGAGAACAATTGGGTTCCTCGCAAGGCCTTTATTGACAACGGACCAAAGACGATAAACCAGATTCGTCAGGATGCAGTGAAGGTGAGTTGATTATTTATAACGATTGATTATGATTGAGTTGATTATTTTATGGTGGTGGTTATTTATTTTGCTCTGCCTAATAAAAAATTCTTTCCAGGATTTGGGTGTCTTCATTCCACCCATGTACCAAGGAATAAGAATGGACTTCTTTCTGGAAGGGCCCTTCATGCCAGCCAGAATGAAACTGGACAGAGAGACTCTTGGAGGATTGGCTGACATGTTTGGACAGATGCCAGGTGAGCTCAGCATTTTGATGAAATGGCACGTGGGATTGTTCTTGAGCACTTTCCTTGCATATAACTCATGCATTGTATAACTCATGTTTTTGTAGGCTGTGGAATAGGAACTGGTCCAGGAGTAATCCAGGACAGATTCTCCCCCACTATGGGACGTCACCGCACAAACCCACTCTTTAACGGACACATGGCTAACCCACCACAGTCACCGTTTGACTTGGCTATTAAGCCTTTCATGAAGTGTAATCAGGTAGGTTAACTAGACCAGTTTTGTAAGATGTTTTCATAGTTTGATGTTAATTTTAATGGCCAAATAATATTGAGAAGTATTTATAGATAGTCACACAAGCTAGAGATTATTTTCTGGAGATGGTGATCTATTCAATTTTACATCTCAAATGAAGACAAATTTAAGATAAATATTTTAATACATTTGACCATATTTTGATAAATTTCAGTGCCTTAAATTGTTTGTGGATTTTGTTTTTCCTTGGAATAACTAACACTTTATCTCTAGAAATTATGTTGGGAGTTGAGGAATATTGAGGAGTTTTGTTAAGATTTTTCAAACTTCTTGACTGTTGTCCACATCAAATAAACAACCAGCCTAAATGTCCTTTAATATTTTTGTTGTTCGTGTATGTATCAGTGTTCTTCCTTCTCAGGACTTGTATTCTGACATTTGAACACTGAACAAAGTGTTTTTCCTCTATTACCCAATATCTGGATCAGTGATTTCATTAGCCACACCCCCTCTCACTGATCAGTTGGCGTCTGCATGCAGATTGAGCATGTTCACTTGGACAGAGCAGTAAACATGCACTGGAAGCTCCTTTGGCATTTAAACTGGCATTTAATTCAGTTAGAAACAAGTGAATTTTAGCTGTTTTCTGAGCCGGATTACTCGCTGATAAATCATCTCTCAATGATGAGTGGTTAGACAAGGTAGGGCATTGTAGTTTTGTTGCAGTATGCGTGTCAGGTGCCTGAAGGTTACTTTGATCCCGAAAGGTAAAGCTTTGAATACTGGCATGTAACAATGCAACCTGCAACAATCCATGGAGTTGCCTCATAATGACATGCCTAATACTAGGATTGAGATTTGGTTTGAGTCATGAGTTTCGTTCATCAGCACAAAATGTAGTAGAAGCTTCCGTGTCCACATTTACAGGATCCTCCTCAGTATAAGTGGAGTTCATCAGCGACCTTCATAAATTTTATAATACAAGTGGGCCTTTTCCCCCCCCTTAGGGACAGAATCAGCATTTTCACAACCAAAATCAGAACCATTCCACCCAGCAGCAAGTTCAGTCCAAGGATATGCCACCACGCTTCAAGAAGGGGCAGCTCAATGCAGATGAGGTAACCTACCATTGGGGGGGGTATAGGTGTATTGCCGTTACCTGCACCCAGTGATTATAAAAAGACGCGTTATTCTGAGGAAATATACTAGATGTCAGTTTTCTACCTTTCTCTACTCTACTCTTACCTACCCACTTCTCCTCATTTCTTTCCTCTTTTCTGCAACTGACAGCTGGTCCGCTGACTGCAGCTATGAGAGATGAGGGTGCAAATTTGCCCTTTTGCTTTTCTCTTCTTTTCTGATATGAGAATTAACCAAGTTAATAATGTGTTCCACAGATTAGCCTGAGACCGGCCCAGTCTTTCCTGTTGAATAAGAATCAAGTGCCAAAACTGCAGCCTCAGATCCCCACCATGATGCCACCCAGCGCTCAGCCTCCCCGCACCCAGACACCACCTCTTGGACAGGTAGTGTACACTGTACATCTCACTCTTGCTGTAAGATGATTTATTTGATTTAAATGGAAGCTCAGTTTCTTACTTTTCCTCCTAATTATTTTGCTTCCTTTTGTATGTTCATATCTCACATTTGTCCCCGCACCAAAGCCTCCACAACTTGGTCTGAAAACAAACCCTCCCTTAATCCAGGAGAAACCTCAAAAGACCATCAAGAAACCTGCACCTTCCAAGGAGGAATTGCTCAAAATGACTGTAAGTACAGGCTTTTTTTGTTTATCTGACTACTTGTGTAAAATGTATGTGTTCTTGGTCCCAGTTTGGAATTAGTTTGGTGCACCTTAAGACTCAACTTTTACTTCTGAAGTTCTGTTGTGGTTAAAGGCATTAGTATCCTGGCTTCGTTCCTTGTTGGCACTGTTTTTAAGCCTGCCCCCTTATCCCTGCTCACATCATGTGAATTAAACCTACCACTATCCTCAGACAGAATCCAACTATAACGAGCCAATCACTATGTAAAGAACACACAACCATCTCCAAGACATTTTTGCTACATTTACCAGTATTTTCACTGGTGTTGCCTTTTAATGATGACACCCCTGAAAGTTAGTAGGGATGTGACTATTTTTTATCAGATTCAAATTCGACGGATGTTTTAGGGCCAATTTTCCTCGAATGCGGATTTGAAATCGCCGCTGGTGTATAAAACAGAAGAGTTCATCCTGTCAGGACCAGACAGAGGGAAGCACACGCAGATATAAACACAGCATTTTAATGGGACAAATGCCTTAAACAGAGTCAAGCAGTCCAGATCAATAACAGGCAGGAGAGACAAAACCAGACTGGAAAAACCAGAGACGGAGTCGAAAAACAGGTGAAGATCAATAACCGGTAGAATAAATACAGGGCGAGATGAAAGACAGGATCAGAAAACGGAAAGAGCTCAAACACGGACAGACTGATAACGATAAGCATGGGTAGCGCTGAGGCTGCGAGGGAAAGCTAGACACTGAACAGGTTGATAGACTGGATTTAAGTCTCCCCGGACCAGGTGAATACAATCAGAACTCCAGTGAAGGATTCTGGGAATTGGAGTCCGGAGAGACTGAGGGGTGCAGGACACATACAGGTTGATTTCCGGCCTGCAGGTCATCTGTAAGAGACCGCCAATGTTCATCTGAATTTAATGGTGAATGTTGTTTACTTTATACTTCTGCTTTACATAAATAAATGAAAATGGCTGAATGTGGTAAGAAAACAAGTGTAAAACACAAAAGAGTAGTAAACACACAGTTCTACACTACTAGATATGTCTTCTTTGTGTAAGAATGCACAATTAGTTAATTACATGATAATTTTGATTTTCATTTAAACAGCATGATGAATTGTTTACAGTACAGCGTGAGTCTGTGACTACCTGTGGCTGATGGCCTGTTTAAGCATCATGTATTTGTGTTGAAAAAATACAAAAATATAAGCATAAATGGGCGTATCGGGGTTTATTGGGTGTTCTTGGGCCCGTGTTTACCAAAACCACATTTGCAGTCGACGAATTTGTAGCTAAAAAAAATTCAAATCCGACGGATGCAGATTTTCCTCAGCTCCGTCACATCCCTACAAATTAGGGTTAAAATCCAAAAGTACAACATGCACTTATTCTTTGTTTAGGAAACCGTAGTGACTGAATATCTGAACAGCAAGAATTTGGAGGATGCCGTTAACGGGGTGAGAGAGATGAAGGCTCCCAAACATTTCCTGTCAGAGATGTTGAGTAAGATCATCCTGTGTTCTCTGGAGAGATCTGATGATGATAAGGAACAGGCCAGTACCTTCATTCATGCCCTGCGCACAGAGGGACTTGTCACAGGAGAGAACTTCATGCAGGTACTGTCTCCAAGAGATGTACTGTTTGTATCTTTATCCACTGTGTCCTGTAAGAAAAGAATGCTTGCTACAGACATCTCAGAATCCTCAGATTTCTTCTTCACGATTTAGTTTTCTAACTGTCAAAGAGGATTAACATTAAATGGTCATAAATGTTTTCTCAGCCTTAATCTAATATAGTGTTGCCGAGGTACCAGTGTTATGAAATATTGGTGATTTTGAAATTAAATATGGTTGAGCCGTTTTAAATGGATTCATAATTTAAGCTGTACCCCTGTGCCTGTATCTCTGCTTACATGTTCCTTGCTGGGTCATTTTATTTCCCCAGGCTCTGCTGAATGTGCTGGACCAGTGTCCTAAGATCGAGGTGGACATCCCACTGGTGAAATCTTACTTGGCCCAATTTGCAGCCCGGGCGGTCATTACTGAGTTGGTCAGCATTTCTGAGTTGGCTCACCCACTGGAGAACGGCACCCACTTCCCCCTCTTCCTGTTGTGCCTGCAGCAAGCATCTAAGCTGAAGGATCGTGAGTGGCTTGCTGACCTTTTCCAACAAAGCAAAGTCAACATGCAGAAGATGCTCCCTGGTATGTATCAGCAGAAAGTTTTGTCTAGTAAGTGTGGAATTCGGAGAACTTTTACACTTGGCTTTTTTTGGTGATGTATAATGTCTTTATTAATTTTTGTAGAAATTGACCAGAATAAAGATCGCATGTTGGAGATTCTGGAGGGGAAAGGCTTGAGTTTCCTCTTTCCCCTACTGAAGCTGGAGAAGGAGCTTTTGCAACAGATCAAAGCTGACCCTGCCCCCCAGAGTATTTACAAGTGGATCAAAGACAACATCTCTCCCAAACTCCACACAGATAAGGGTTTCATCAACATTCTCATGACCAGGTACAGTTTTCCATTTTCTTAATCATTCAAGTTAATCACTTGAGCTTGAGCATTATTTTTAATCAGCGTATTTAGCAATCAAGCTAACTTTACATTCTATAGTAATATACCAGCACTTTAGAAACTAAGCTGGCTTTTCTGTGACAGCTTCCTGCAGTACATTTCAGCTGAGCTGTGTCTGTCTGAGGGTGATGAGAATCTTAGTGCTCCCACTAAAGAACAGCTGGATCAGGAGAAGCAGCTGCTGCTTGCTTTCAAGCCAGTCATGCAGAAGTTCCTCCATGACCACACTGACCTGCAAGTCAGTGCCCTGTATGCTCTACAGGTGCACTGCAACACATACGCCTTCCCCAAAGGTGCCTTTCATATAGTTGCTATTAGCGTCAATAGTATCTTAGTTCAGACATGGAATGAAAACAGTATTCCACGTTTTCCATTATGTCCTTTTTCCCGTTTAGGCATGTTGCTGCGTTATTTTGTCAACTTTTATGACATGGAGATCATTGAAGAAGAGGCCTTCCTTGCATGGAAAGAAGATATTACCCAAGAATTCCCTGGAAAAGGAAAAGCCTTATTTCAGGTAACAGCTGATTTAAGTGTGGACCTTGTCATGTCGGTGGTTATCCCTTGAGCTCCTGGCTTATCTTTTTAAATGTGAAGGAGCATAAAAAATGATCACCTTGCAAACTGGCATTTTTTTATTTTATTTTTTTACACGTGCCTGCTGCATTATTTTTCCACCTTAATCTTTATGAGCAGATAATTATGGGATGTATTTGAGCTTTTTTGACAGTTGCTGTTAACGAGATTAATGCACGACCAATGCCTGAAAATCTGTAAATGTGCTGCGTTGTAAGAAAAATGTTTTATATACTAAAGAAAAATGGTTTCTTTGACTTTTTTAAAGTTAGTTTAAAGTTGAACAGCGTGGACGTTTTGTAGTAATGTGAAGTACTATTTAAGCACCCAGAAGGTTCTATGTTGTTACTTTTGGACGTGCTGCAATATGAATGGCTGAATTTGTTAATGGGTGGAACAGCTAGGCTTGCACTCTGACTGACAGACTGAAGCTTGTCTCCTACTACTGTTTCTCTCTCAACAATCTAAAAATAGATTTCATTTCACACTGTCTTTTCCAAAAGTAGACTGTTCAAGATTTGTGTGTTTGTTTCTAGGACTAAAACTAGATTGATTGATTGAATCGATAAAAATTTATGCAAAAGGACTACTTTACTGCACGATAAACATACTTCAAATCTATCAATCAAAATCCATTTAAAACAAAGTATATTGTTCTTTTTGTGATTAGGTTTGGAGACAATATAAAGACAGATTTTAATTGCTGGTTTTCACACTGAAAGTAGATAAAGGTGTTTGTGGGGCAGTGATGATCTTATAACCATTGCTTTTAGAAAATGTCCTTTAGAAACAGTGTGTACTAACATTTACTCCAAAGTACAGGTTTTTGCTAATTGTGACACATGATTTTACAGCTGTAGCTGCATGTCTGAGTAATGAAGCATGTCTTATGTATATTTCTCCTAGGTGAACCAGTGGCTGACCTGGTTGGAGACAGCTGAAGAAGAGGAGTCGGAGGAGGAGGGTGACTGAGGAACCAGCCAAAGCCTAGTAGCGAAGTCCCAGAGTAGTCTGCTAGATAGCATAGTGCTCCTTCTCTCGTTACCCCACTGCAGTAACACAAGCTCAATCACCTCATCACACTCTGCTGCTAGACCCACATGCAAACCCAGATCATGAATTATTGTAATCTTCTTTTTATGTCTGTTGGCAACATAAGCTTCTTCAGTTCCATCATGTTTGCTTTAATAGTGATCAGTCTTGGCTGTGGAATTCATGTGGTAATTTGGAAAAGGGTTCACTCACAGACCTCGACTGAACGATTCTTGATCGAGGGGTTGTGTGACTGTAGGCAGGGCTATAAGAGTAATTACGTTTTTAGTGGGAAGGTTGCAATGTCTGTTACTTCATCAATATTCATGATCTACAAAATCCACAGAACTGTACTGAAGGTTATTGTTGCTGTAGTGTTTAGCGGCTTTCTGTTTCTACCTCCTGAACGGGCTTTTTAGTGCAAGGTTAGAGAGAGCTCAAGATTCATTATTGAGAATTAAGATCAAGAGCGTTTGATAGAACATCTTGCTTAACACACTACCTAGTTCCAGGACTGAGTTGGGCTTTTCAAGTGCTTTTGCAGGGAACTTCTGGTTGTTGGAAGAATAAAAAAAAAAAAAGTCAACATGATGGGTGTTGGGTAAATCCGTAAACCCGCTGCTTGCCAATCCTAATGCCCTTAACACTTGACTTCAGTATGTCTCAATGCATGATGGTGCCATAAATATATGGCCCTAGCAAATTTTAACCATTTTAAGACCATCTAAAGTAATACAACTGAAAAATTCCCTTTCTGCTTTTTGATATTTGGAGAAAATGAAAGGTTTTTTTGCCCTTGTCAATAAGCAATGCACAGACCACCTCTTATTGGCAAGTGTTTTAAATTTGTTTCAGAAATGAGATGCATTGGCTTTGAGCTATTATTTTTATCATCTTTTTCTTTCTGAGGTGTTTGCAGCTGTCAACATATAAGGTTATAAATGGCTTACGATCATGTCATGAGATTGTTTGCTTTGTAACCTACACCACTGTTGCTTAACTACAATAAACACTTTATCATCAAAACTTTATTTTAAAGTTCTGCATATGTGAATTCTTTTGTCTATTGCAGAAATACATCTATCTTTGTCTGAAATGAAGAGCTTTAAAGTCAGCCACTTTACATCAGTCGCAGGTTAAATTCTTAAAATAATGAATATCTGCCAGGCAAGAGAGCACCTTTTTGTAGTATCTCAGATTAAATCATAAAATTCACTGATGTGCGACTGAAGCAGTATATCCATACTGGTTCTGTAGTACATAAATTGCTGCTCTGCTTTAAGGGCAAGGATGAAGGGAATTTATATTGGATACTCTGTGATTCTATTCTTCATCTGTGGGGATCCAGAAGTATTCGACTACTCTGCGACTTCTCATAGAACTGGAGTCCAACGCATCTCCTCCCATTGGTGACAGTTCACTGAAGTGAGATGGTCCAGAGTCTCGTCCTGCTCTGGGGGCAGTAACTCTGAGCACGGTTCTAAAAGGCAACAGACATACAGTCAGTAGCTTAACTGGTTGATCAAGCACTTTGAAAAGTTGAATCAATTGCAGCAAATTACAGATTAAAATGAATGTTCTTGATCAATGTTTTGGGTGATTTCGATTGTAATTTTACTGGTAACAGGAATTCAAAATCCACAAAGCCATGTTTATTCAGGTGAATATTTTTCTTGATCCAGCTGTAGGTACTCACCACGTTCACTGAAAAGTAGGAAACCAAACACTGGCAGGATTTCACCACGTATGTTTTTAAATGGTATAAATTGTGTATATTAGGTCTAGGGCAGGGGTGTCCGATCTTATCCTCGAAGAGCCGGCATGTCATCAGGTTTTCATTCTAAACAACCACACCTGACGCACTTGATTAATCCATTTGACTAGAATGAAAACCTGCAGCCACATCAGCCTTTTGTGGATAAGTTTGGACACCCCTGGTCTAGGGTGAACAGCTTGTTGGACAGTTAATGTACTCTTAAGCTGCACCTTTAAACATTTACATTTACATTTGCGGCATTTAGCAGACGCCCTTATCCAGAGCGACTTACAAAAGTGCTTCGCTGGTAACTTAGAATATCCTTAGCTAGTAGACGAGGCTGGAATCTAGAGATTCCGCACGCTTAGACTATGTTGAAACAAATGTCTTTATGGAGTTAAATACTCCTGAAACAGATGAGTCTTCAGTCTGTGTTTGAAGACAGTGAGGGACTCCCAGGGGAAGTTCATTCCACCATTTTGCTGCCAGAACAGAAAAGAGTCTGGATGCATGTTTACTTTGCATTCTGAGGGATGGTGGGTCAAGCCGAGCTGTACTTGAAGCTCAAAGGGCTCTTGGTACAGCTCGAGTTTTGACCATTGCATTTAGAGTAAAGAATACTACTGGAATGTAACATTCAAGCTGGCTGAAGTAGTATAAAATAATAAAGCGTGCACCACTGCTCACTTGGTTCTAACACCATTTCTAAACAGGTGCTAACAGAAATGACCATTATTATAGCAGTGGTGCTCATTTGGGGCTCACGTTGGTATAACATGAGGTAGGATTTCGAAGGGCATGTGCCCTTTGTACATGTTTTGGGACCAAGTTGAGCTTCCCCAACAGGCCACTTTAGTCTCATGTGGTTCCCATCTGGTATACAGACTCCTGGTGCCATTAGGGAGCCTGTTAGGCCATAATAGGTCATGTGGAATCAACTTGGAGCTGTATGGGGTGGGTTTCCCAAAAGCTTCTAAGCATAAAGATAATTCCTAGATGGTCGCGCGAGCATCACACTTGAGCACTCTCCCTCTTCAAAGACTTCCTTTTAACCTTTTTCAGTGTCTTGGAGTCATTATATTACTGTTCAATTAAAGCAACAATGTTGTTAATAGCAATTTAACAGCTTTAAATGCTGCACTGATTGGACAATGTGTAATAAGTCATTTGTGTAAGACATTGTAATAATATTGTATCTCATTACACTAGATTCTTGAAGAACTGCATGTGCACAGCATATATGAATAACTGTAGGGGGAACCCAGATGCAAGAAATACCTATTCAAGTGTAATGTTGCTTAAATATTTTTGTTTAAACTGTATAAACAGATTAGTCATTTAATTGTAAAAAAAAAAAAAAAAAGATTTTAAATTCCATTTAATTAAACATCATTTTTACCTTCCCGAGGTTCTCTCCGAATCCTCTCCACTTGCTTCAGCTGCTGAGATGAACACAGGATCTCCCTCCTAAGAGGTGAAAGACGAATACACTCAGCCATGTGTTGTGTTGAAAAACACACTTTTATACAATAATTTAAAAAATCTACCGTAAAGTTCTTTGGAGTCCCGTCATGATTTTTCAGGATCTTAACCCTCTGGTCACTTTCAGTCATACACAAGAAGTAGCTCTTAATGTTTGCTTGACTCTAGATGAAGAACATTTTTTTAATAGCAGATGAACATGATGAAATGTTTCAATAAAAAAAAAAAAAATAAAAACTAAGACATTGTGTTCAAAATCCACATGAACAATGGCTTTGTCAACATTCATGACCAGATTCTGCTGAAATAATAAATGCTGCTCAGGAGGGCATCGGTCATGTCTGGCCTCCTACATTCATCATCAAAAGAATATTTGCTCTGAAGGAAGTGTGGGATTGCAGTGCTTTTGGGAAGGAAGATAAAGGTCACCAGGAACAATAAATGATTACACATTTCTACTGATACAGGCAATATTTATTGAGCTACAGAAGTAGTGTCTCTCGGTATGGCGCTGGTTAGAACGCAACATGCCAGAGGTCTCAGAATGGAGCTGTAGAGATTCCTAATGATGTCCAGCAATGATCCATCCCACGCAGCTTGAATATTCTCACAGAGGTGGAGTGTTGATAGCATGGGATTTCAATCAGGGATCTGTCTGGTGATGCGACTGGACATGGCATAGTATCTTGGTCTTCGAGGCGAGCTTATGAGTCGGCAGCAGTGTCCACATGAGCTTTGCCCTGTTGGAGTAGTGCACTCGAGTGTGTGTTCAGAAAAGGTAAGGCCACTGATTTCAGGACATCATTAACGTAGTGGCAAACCAGCCATTAGGGGTGTACTTTGTGCACTTCCGATGCTGGTCCCAAGCCCGAATGAAAGGTGAGGGTTGCGTCAGGAAGGGCATCAGTCGTAAAACTTGTGCCAAAACTATAATGCAGATCGGTTGAGGCCCGGGTTGGCAAAGACCGCCTCCGGTGCTGTTGACCAGCAGGGTGCTGGTGGAGATTGGACTGCTGTGGGTCGGGGACCATAGAGGAGGAGACGAGGAAGGTGGCTTAGAAGGATGGGTGGTGTAACAGTGGAGGAGGCAGGGGATAGGGTAAGACGGAGGCAGATGATCCACTGTGGTGACCCCTAAAGGGAGCAGCTAAAAGAAGAAGATTAATGTTGCACAGTCAACGTGCCTGTAATGAAGACCTTGACACCAGGCCTTCTGGATGTGTGACAACACACTGTTGATCTTGACACTGACCACTGTGCCTCTAAACATGGGTTTGTTGGTCGTCTCCCCCAAGACAAACGGGAATAGTCATTGAAGATGCCTCACTGCCATTCTGAGTGACTCAATGACATTCTGACGTGACACCATCTATTAATTCCTTCAGGGTGCAACTTTTTTTTATTTTGTGTTTTATCGGGTGAAAGTGCTAATGACTAATGATAACACAGTTAGACACTCATATCTAACATTGGCAATGTCAGAACAAATTGTGCAGACAGCAAGGCATCAAGTCAGCTTTGGCTACCTCTGGTTTCAGGCAGCCATTAAAATATTAAACCACCAGGGCCTCCAAAAACAGCTCTGACCCATCGAGGTGTGACCTCCACAAGACCTCTGAAGGTGTCCTGTGGTATCTGGCGCCTAGACGTTAACAGCAGATGTGTGTTGCGGCCTCCATTAATCACATCAGTGAGCCTTTAGTGTCCATGATGCTGTCTCCAGTTAACCAGCTGAACTTGCTTGGAGCACTTTTGATAGGATCACTTTAGGATCTGATGTTTTGGAGAGATTTTTCTAGCCTTAGAATTTGGCCCTGGTCAAAGTGCATCAGATGCTTACATTTACCCATTTTACTGATCCTAAAACATCTGTAGGTCCCACCATTTAACAGGTGCCATTGGAACTTCATAATCAATGCACTGACTTAAACTGTCAGTGGTTGTAATGTTATGGCTGATATATAAAATCCATACAGTTTTCAAGTCTTTCAGTCTGCAGTGGATGTCCACTGACACTTACTGCTTTGTTCTGCCTCTGGGATTTGAGGTCCTCCTGTGCTCTGAAGATGTCAGCCAGTGCATGATGTTTCTCCCTCCAGCTCAGAGACTCACTGATGCGCTCCTCCTTCTCTCTCTCTGCCAGCCTGCGCTCCTGCTCGGCCTGGTGCTGAGCCTTACTGGCTCTCTCGCTCTGTTCCTCGGCTGCTGTAGCCCTGCGTCTGGAGCTCACCTCCCTGCACACACAGAGCTGCAGCTGTTAGCTGTAGACCACATCAACAGTACACCAGACATTCATGGAAAGAGAACACATCTCATCACTTCTCTTTAATCTTCTCATTCTCCTCTGTCAGCTCCTTCAGTTTGTGCCTCAGTGTGTTTTTCTCATCCTCCAAAGCCTTGTTCTCCTCCAGCAGAAACTTCTTCTCTCCAGACACTCGCTCCAGCTTCAGCTTAGTCTCAAAGTAGTTCTTCTCGGTCTGGGCCAGAAGCAGCTGCACGTTTGTGTGCTGCAGAAAAACGGAAATGGAATGAAGGTTACTAATACAGGTGGCATGTTGTTGTTTTTTTATTTGGACTACTGTCAAGTATTTTGAAGAACTTATTATTATAAATATCCTTGTCACTAATCATTATTAATCATCAAAATAATATTAATGTAAAAAACCAACTTTGGTAGCAACTATAGCCTCAAGTCTTTTTGAATATGATGTTTCAAGCTTGGCACCTGTTTTTGGGGAAGTCTCTCCCATTCTTCTTTGCAGAACCTCTCAAGCTCCATCAATTGGGGAGTGTCAGTGCACAGACATTTTTAGATATCTCCAGAGATGTTCAACTGGGTTCAGGTCTGTGCTCTGGCTGGGCCACTCAAGGACATTCACAGAGTTGTCCTGAAGGAGTCTTTGTTATCTTGGTTGTGTGCTTAGGGTCATTGGAGATGAGTAGTTGCAAAATGGACACTACTCTCTCCCAGCCAAAATATTCTTGTTATCAGCTATTCGACCCCCCTATCAGCTCTGACCTTGGCAGTTGCTGGAAAGTTCCCCCAGAGGACAACGCTCTCGGGCGCTCCCACCCTTCTCCCTACCACCTGTTGATTGTAGACTCTGTCTGGCTGCTCAAGGTTTTCAGGGGTTTGCTGAGCTTCCTCCATGAACTGAGACATCGTCTCCATGGCAACTTCTGGAGTTCAGCTTCGGCTTATGGGCAGGGCACTTTCTTCAGGCGGCCCCAGGCCTCCGCAGCTTATCTCCTTTTGTAGCAAGTAGTGTCTGCAAATCAGCGCTGGATTGGCTGGCAGCCGGAGCAGAACATTTTTAATTATGCTCCTCCTGGAACATAGTCTGGGTGTGTTTTTTCTTCCTTCCTTTCCTCATGTATACTGCTATTGTTTTTCCAGCAAATTTCCCTCCAAGGGATCAATAAAGTATGTATCAGTATATATCAATCAATCAATCAATCAATCAATTGGCCTGTTCAAAAATAAACCTTCATCCCAGTCTGAAGTCCAGAGCTGTTGGGAACAGGTTATCATTAAGGATGTCTCTGTACATGTCTTTCCCTCTACATTGCACAGTCTCTCAGTTCCTGCTGCAGAAATAAAACTTCCCCACAGCATGATGCTGCCACCACCATGCTTTACTGTAGGAATGGTATTGGTTAGGTGATGAGCAGTGCCTGGGTCCCTTCAGACATGATACTGGGCATTCAGTCCAAAATGTTTCTCAAGGTCTGAGAGTCCCTTAGGTGCTTTTTGGCAAACTCCAGATAGGCTGTCATGTGCCTTTTACTGAGGAGTGGCCTCCATCTGATATGTGGAGTTCTGTACAAATGGCTGTCCTTCTGGAAGGTTCTCCTCTCTCCACACAGCAACACTGGAGCTTTGTCAGAGTGACCATTGGGTTCTTGGTCACCTCCCTAACTAAGGCTGTCCTACCACGATCACTTAGTTTGGCCGGGTGGCCAGCTCTATGACAAGTCCTGGTGGTTCCAAACTTCTTTCATTTATGGATGATGGAGGCCACTGTGCTCATTTGGACTTTCAATGCAGAAATATTTCTGTACCCTTCCCCAGATCTGTGTCTCAATATTATCCCGTGTCAGAGGTCTACAGACAATTCCTTACTACAGGTGTCCAATCAATCTGTAGAAACATCTGAAGGATGATCAGTGAAAACAAGCCTTTGCCTTGACACTCAAAATTGAGCTCAGGTACATTTTATGTGTTATATTTTTGTTTTAATTTTTAATACATTTGCAAAGATTTCAAACAAGCTTTGCTCACTTTGTCTCCAATTAAAACTTTTCTATTTTTTTTTGTTGAATTAAAGTATGTAAAACTACAATAACATCCCACAAAATTAGCCTAGTGTTCTAAATGTTAACTAGTTTTGTGTTCCTGGTAAAACGTTGCTGGCCTGTTATGTATGAAAAAAATCCATTATACTACATATATTATCATCTAATGTTGTGACTGATCTATAATCAACTTATGAACAGTTCTGATCTTCTCATTATTTACAGTCTGCAGGCCTCATTTGGCCTGAGCACATACAGTCACGTGAAAAAGTTTTTTGCTTTTTTTTTTTTATATAAATATACTTTTTATCTTTATTTTAACTATATTGAGGGATGGAGGTGATATAACTAAACACATAAAACTGAAGAAATGTATCAGGTTGTTGTTTACACATTTCTCTTGTACCTCATGTGATTGGTTAAGTGTTACTAGTGTATTTGTATCATCTGCAGACGTCCATCATGACAAAACCTATTTCCAACAACAGTTGTTCTCAAATCCCGGTTCTGGAGTACCACAGCACTGTGTGTTTCAGTGGTTCCTGCTTTAAAGCACCCATGCAAGCACTTGTCAGTTAGTTCGTTAGTTGGATCAGATGTGTTGGAACTGGAATTATAAAACCCTCAAACAAGCAAGGCAGTGGTACTCCAGCACACTCTAAAGTTTTAAAGCCATTAAAAGAAGGTTTTTGCATGGTAGTATAATTAGAGTTGATCATTTCTGGTTCTGTTCTCACGGTACATCTGGTATAAAATAAAATCCCCCAAAAATTGTAAAAGAAGTTCAACAAAACAATGAAATCAAGCACAGAAATGAATTGGTAACTTAATATTATTGGCTAAAATGTAACAGAATAAAAACAGATATTAAATAAGAAGTATTGTGGTTTACATAAATTAAATGTGAAATAAATCTAATACCTCTTTACTGAGATGCTGCAGGTCCTCACTGAGTCTCAATTTCTCTGCCAGAGCCAAATCTTTCTCTTGTCTGCTCTCCACTGCCCGAGCCTCTGCCACTGTCCGGCTCTTTCCTGCCTCCTCTCGCAACAAATCTGCCTCCTCTGCTGCCCTGGAGCAAAGAGACGCCCTCTGCTGGCTCAGGTGCAGCTTCTGTTTCAGCTAATAACATCAGGATACCACTGAATTAGTCTGTCCAGAGCAGGGGTCAGCAGTTCTGGTCCTAGAGGGCTGAAGTCCAGCAAAGTTAGGTGATTTTTTTGGACTAAATCTGATCCTTAACCACTGGTCTGATTCAGACCTTTGGGAGGCAGGGGAATCACCAAACTGTGCTGGACCCTAGACGAACCTACAGGATTCATCTTAAAAGTGAATGTTTTATGAGAGTCTAGTTTAATTTAATTGAGTTGAGTACCTCTTTAATTTGGGCCTGCAGTTCTTGGTTGAGGTTCCTGAGGTTCCTCATGGTAAGCTCACTCTCTGTTCTCATCATGATTCTCTCCATGTGAATCTCATTGGACAGATACTTGTTCTCCTTCTTTAAGTCCTCACATTCCTAATGACATGGGACATTAGTGGCACAATGCATAGCAGATGTGCTGGTTTGCAGTTCAGAGAACAAGGCAGCAGAAGAGTTTATGCAGGGTTATGCAAGAGACCATGAAGAAGAGCAACCACAGAGCAGAACATTGTACACAGCTGCTTGCAAGTACGGACATCCCTGGTCAAAGCATTGGTTATTTGAATAGCTTTGTAAGTAAAACATGACCCGATTTACTAAAGACGTAAAGTTAAAGATGACTTTAATATTTTAAAGAAGAATTTTCCAAAGGAAAATCTACAACCCATCGTGGTCAGTAATTAGTAACACCCCTCTCTGGCAAGTAAAACACATTCTAAATGCTTTTTGTAGCCCCTTAAGAGGCATTCAGTTCTTATTCAGCAGATTTTCACCAGTTCTACTTTGCAAAGGCCTGTAGTTCAGTGTGATTCTTGATGATTTCCAAAATACATCAGACTTGTTCCAATGTTCCTTTAAAATGTTTGATGCTGAATGTTTATGAAGATGCAAGTTTTTTTCCCTTTAACTCATCATTTTTCTGAAGGTGTCACTGCACAGTAGAATAGTGCACCACCACTCGAGACGTGTCACAGACACGTTTTTGTTCCAACTATTCACCCATTTAAACACTTTAATAAAATGTCATATAATACAACCAACCAATTCAAAATCAGTTTATCTTCCTGTCATTTAACTTCTTACCGTAATAGAAACTGTTTGTAAAATATGTCCAAATGTTTGTGGACAGCTTTCTAATGAATGCATTCAGCTACATGAAATAGTACATATAGCCAAAACTGATGTGCAAATGCACACACAGCTTGTGTAGTCCCTGTAGAGAAGTATTGCCAATAGAATGGGACTCACTATGACTGTCAGTCATGGGCTAGTGAGGGATAAAGCCCCACCCCCCTGCAGCAGTGATCTGTGGAGCACAGGATCTGTGTACTCTGGAATGATGGTGCTCCATCCAATACTTTTGGGATGAACTGGGGAGTAGGGGATCATCCAGCATCTTGAGCTCACTAACGCTCATCTCTGAATACAGTCAAATCCTCTCAAAAATACCCCAAATCCTAATAGAGAGATAGATATAGAGATAGATAACTGTCTCTACCTCTCTAGATAGTAGAGACAGTTACTCCAACAAAAGCAGGAAAATTAATTTTAATGCTCTTAATTTCAGTACATTTGTCCATATGTTTTGTATCCAATACAAAAAACATGTATATCATAAACAGTATATTTGACCCAGATTATTGTTTATGTTGATATAATGTAACTGGATTTGCACCTTTAAATATAATCATTTATAAGACAGTGACAAATTAAATAATTAGACATTTTTGCAAGAAGCCTAAATTGATCTATGACATTTGCCCAGTAATGTTAAATCAACACATTCAAAACAACACACAAGCATTTGGTAACATTATAGCTTAGTTTTGTTTTCCAGAACAGATTAATCCTAAACTTAAACTAAATGAGATTATTAATATTAAATGCTACAGGGTTTTAACTTTAGCCAAATCTAAGTTTCGGCTTTATCCATATTAAACAACTCTGTATCGGTATCCATTCCGGATGGACATCGCTCTCACCTTCCTTTTGCGCACCAGTTCACCTTGCAGGTGGTTGATCTGGAGGAAGGTGCCACTGCTGTTGAGGGCGCTTACTGGCCTGACTGCCCTCACAGGCCTGCGAGGCAGATGCGTCCGCTTGAACACTTCCTTCGTCTCCTCCACGCTGTCCTTACCGAACCGGCTGCCCATATTGTTGCTGCTGACCGAGTAGGACTTGTACATGCCGTTGTCCAGAGATGATGGCTTGGACAGAGACAGGACCTGGAGGTCCCCATGAGATGTGGCCCTCAGAGTCATCGTACTGCCTGGTGCTGTCTGTAAAGAGCTGGTTTTCAGACTGGGCTTCAAAACAGCCCGAATGTGCTGCTGATGCTGAGCCCCAGAGTTCAGGTATTCATCTGCATGCAGGTCAGCCTTCAACCTCGCACTCTCTGAGGTCAATCAACTTCATTATTTATGAGGCCATCTGATATCCCCTCAGCAGGAGTAGAAACTCTATGCGTTCCAAGAGACTGAAACAAAGCTCATTCCTACTGGAACTAATTACACCTACTACGGCTTCATTCTACACTCGCAGGATACTGGCACTAATGTTGGAATTAGAGCAGATAATGATCATGTTTATTTGATTATTATTCAGTAGAAGTATTTTACTGTAAATGGTAGTTAAAGGTATGATGACTATTAAGAAAAAACTACTCTGAGAAGCACAAAGGAAGAGCTGATCAGAAGCATGTTGGGGTTTCCTTCCTAGCTCGATGTCTACAGGTCTGTCATGGATGTGTCTGATTATAACCATTACAGTCTTCGTGGATGTAGTAGATATTTTCCAAGCACAGTGTGCACGTGACTGGTTTACTTTCCTTGGTAAGGGAGGCTCCGAAACTCAAACCCTTCCATTTCCGATCTATTATTCAAGCAGCCCAGTTCCACTGTCCCAGTTAGTTTATGGCTCGTCTGTACTACAACCATGTTCAGAAGCTAATAATGCTTTAGTTTCATTCTCACCATGTTTTATCTTTGTTTAGCTGCATTCAGTATTCAAATCATTTAAATGCTAATTGGCTGGATCTATTTTTGTCTCACTAAAAGTATATCAGAATGTCAAAACTGTGAGAAACAAAAGTGCTAAGTAGTTTTATATCTGAAGGAACAACCAACACAGATGGACCCTCAAAGATATGACATGACGCTTAAGATCCAACTGTGTAACTGTGTAAGGTATACTACATTCACTTTCCCATAACTTAACTAAACTGGATTCAATAAGGGATTTCATTAGGCTACCCCGGCAACATTCATTTCAGGGGGGCGGGGATTTATTGTGCAGCCCAGTACCAACTGCTCCACGGACCGGTACCGGGGGTTGGGGACGCTGTCATACAGCATAACATTAGTTATGATAGCTAACATTGCCAAACAGTGAAAAATCACTGCTGTAACATTAGCAATCCAGCTATGACCCTCAATGAGAAACACTAGCACAGCGTTAGGATGCTGCCTACAGGCTTCACATCACTACCACAGTATAAGCATGTTGGCTACAGGCCTCATTAGCACAGCCCTGTCCCAGCCCTGTCCCCTCCTCTGTGCATGTCACGGGAATCAAACCTAAGGCTACACTTATTGCAGACATTATATTGTGTAATTGTGTCATACAAAATAAGCAACCGGCTACCAAATTGGTGTTTTTGCCCTTGAATTCCACTGCTGTTGCTTTTTAAAATGGTTTATTATTAATATTTTTATTATTATTACTTAAATATTAATACAGGGTTTTTAAATAAACAATTAACATTTGTGTCAGACACAGATAGAATTTAACCTTAACCCATCCATGAACACACACATACACTACTGACAATGCACTCACAGTGAGACAGTGAGCACACATACTAATTTGATGCATTGGTGCTACATTGATGTTTAGGCTGCAGTCTCTCTATAACAGTGTTTGTGTGGATTCAGGTATATAGAGAGCAGTTGCTTTGGAGAGAATGTGGGACATAAAGAACAAAATAATCAAAGATAAAATCAGAAAACACTGGCATAAGATCAAAGCAAATTCCCAGACATTTTACACAATTTAGAATTCATGGTCAGCTACATTTTTCGTTTCTTGCTCCTGTAAAGATGACTCCTGTTCTCTGTATATACGCTGTGCGGTGTAATCAGAAAAACTATGAATTGGTCCATGCTTGACCTGAACTGACAATCCTGATAAACTACAATTCGCACATTGATCAACTCTCATCTGCTCCATTTTAAAAGTTCTAAATCTGAAGATTATTGTGATCTTCAAATATTAAAATAAAATTATATTTTATTTTTCATCACTCAAAATAAGCATCACTCGCACAAAACGTGGCAGGTGTAAGTCAACCTGATCTGGAGCAGGAGCTGGCGGACATAGCTGAAAAACACACGTGGGTGTCCAAATTCAAACGCTTGACAGAGGACCTTGAAGATGTTGCTCGTCAGAAGGCCACTTTTGTTCAGAATCACAAAAGGAGTGATATTGAGAACACTAGTGCTTTTTTCTCCGCTGCACGCTCCGAAAGCCCAAAAGTGATATAAGGATGATGGCTCATGACATCTTTTTGCTTTTGTTTGCTACATGGATAATTCAAGTTCAGCTTTTTAATTCATTTGAAAGAGATCTTCAGCTCAGCGTGTTGCTTTTTATTTTTTTATAATTTTGTCAAGAATATAAAATATTCAAAATGTGTTCATAGATAAAATTGAATTTTCTCTGTAGCACTTCATGGATTTCAAAAGCAACACACTATAGTTGTTTATACAAAGTGCAAAGGTAAACAGTATATACGGGGTTATCGTCATTTTAGATGTCAAAAAGTATTTGTGGCTCCCAAAGGTTTTTTTTCTGTGGAAATTGGGTCCAAATGGCTCTTTGGGTGTTAAGGTTGCTGAGGTCTGATCCAATTCTGTTAAACACTACACATTATTTTATTTATCTGCTCTTTCTTCAACAAATAAAACAGAAACAGTGTGAATCTCAACATTTTCCAAAACTGCATCCATATAAATATGCATAACAATAAACATAAATTGTGAATAAACTTTAATAGTGAAATTGTGATTCGTCATTGCTTATCAATTAACCAGATAATACAGATACAAAATGAGGAGCTCACTCTTATACTGGCCGTGTCACAAAGCTCATTTTGCAAGCTGCTGTTATTAATGCCCCTTTTACTAGCCCGCATAAATATCTCACGCTAACATAACTCCTGCATTTTCATTACTAGTTTGGCTTAGTGTGGATATTTAAGTCATATTTAAGACATTTTATTTACTTTGTATTTCAGTGTTTTTGAGTATTTTCGATTATTTGACTATTGAGTATTTTTTATATTTTAGTGTATTTATGAGATTTTAGCATATTTTTGGTATTTTGGTTTATTTGTGATAATTGTGTGTATTCTGAGTATTTTTGGTCATTAAGTGTATTTTGTGCATTTTTGATAATTGTGTGTTTTGTGTATAATTACTTTGGAGTAGTTTGGGTATTTTGTATTTCAGTGTATTGTGGGTACTTTAATGTATTTTTAGTATTTTGTGTATTTTTTATTTTTTCATATTTTAGCGGGGTTTTTATATTTTAGTGTATTTTGATATTTTATTGTATTTTTCATACTAGTGTATTTTGGCATTTCAGTGTATTGTTGAGAATTTTAGTGTATTTTTTGATTATTTGCTGTGTTTTGTATAGAATTATAATTTGGTGTAGTTTGTTTTTGTATTTCAGTGTATTGTGGGTATTTTAATGTATTGTTGGGATTTTGTGCATTTTTCCTCTTTTTGTGTATCTGGGTATTTTTCTAGTAGCAGCAGCAGTAGAATTAGTAAATTTGAAGATTCAGGGAACATATAAACCTTGTTAAAAAAAAGACAAAATGTGTTTGGCCTTTGCCATGCTTTTGCTGTCCAACTGTTTGCACAGGTCACACTAATGATAATGAGTTGGATATTTTATGCTTTGATTTGATGTTCGATTTTTTACAGAGATAAAAACACAATGTGTCATTTGGCCAAAGGGTACCTAAAGGTTTGACTGCGTGTAGTCCGTGCAGTTGCGCATGTGTGTGTTTTTTAAGTGTTCATTAAATCAAAGGCTGAAACTCATGCTGAAAGAAGTATTTGCAGGTCGAGGGGTCCGACTCCACATGTCCACTAATTCTGATATAATCAAAATCTGATTCGTTCACTTATAAATGTTCCAAACCGTAAATTAAACACTCTCACTCAAAAATACTGTGGGACTGCAGTGTTACTGGGAAGCATGACACCAGTACAGCTGTCGTAACGGTCTACGTGCAGGTGTTAGGCCATGTCTTAAAATGAAGAATGGTCTCAAACTGATCATTTAAATCTCCATTTTATTTATGTCCTGGTTTCACTGCTGTGTTGTGTAAACTGGTAATATTTAACCTGGATGTCCAAAGATGACTGTACCCATAAATCTGACTTGTGTGTAAAAGTGTGTGAAACTATATTATATAATTGTTATATTTATTTTATTTTGATAGCACCCTTCACACACAGTCTACACGCACTGCTGTCTATATACAGGTTCTTACATAACCAGTCAACAAGTCTGCTCAGGACCTAGGACCTTTGACCTTTGGCCTCCTGGAGAACTTAAGGAACGTTTGGAACCGAACACAGGACCAGTGTGCACAACACCAGGTCCACGGAGCTGTCCTCCACGCTCCTCAGATCTTCTCCAGGCGCCTCCATTGACTTCCACGTCCACGCCCTTCTGCCGGTAGCTCCTGAAGTGGGGTTGGGGTCAGTACAGCCGGTGGGGTAGAGCTGAATGTGTCTCCGCTGCCGCAGAGCGCCCCCGCGCGGGGAGAAGCTGTGGGCGGAGAAGCCAATCACACTGATCTACAGACTGGAGGAGGAGGAGCCTGAGGCACGGACCAATCAGCAGTCTCAACGATCAAAGAAAAACAAAAACAACGTGGCCGGCCGTTCTGCTTACATTATCATTGTCAATCTATCAGTCAATCAAAGTTTATTTATATAGTTATTTTTACAACAAAGGAGTCTCACAAAGCAGTCTGATCTGAGCAGCAGCAGCAGTGACAGAGACTCAGACTCAGACTGGGAAGAAAAACCTCCAGAGGAACCAAAGCTACAGAGAGGAACCCATCCTCCTCTGATCGACACCGGGGAGCACAGAGACAGGTTCAGACATGGGCATTAAAGTGTAGAACAATAGAGGAGTGTAGCCGGCAGTACGTGTAATGTCATTGTAAATGGGTGATGAGTTATGTGGGAGTGTATGTGTGAGTAGGATACAAGCTCAGTGTTGCTATGGAAACCCCACACAGGTTAAATATTGTAAGCTGGCAGTGGAGTCTCAGAGGTGGGACCAGTGGGCATCTGATGAATCTGTCAGGATAAGGCATCATGAGCGGGCGTGGACCAATATCAGCCAGGCAGCAGGGGCAGCTCAGGACATGGGGAGAGAATTCAGTGATCACAGATAATCTGGTGTAGCACAAAAAGAGAGTCCAGGAGACAGCAGAGACAGAGAGTGTGTCTGAGTCTGAATAGCAGAGACAGAGTGTGTGTCTGAGTCTGAACAGCAGAGACAGAGAGAGACAGAGAGTGTGTCTGAGTCTGAATAGCAGAGACAGAGAGAGACAGAGAGTGTGTCTGAGTCTGAACAGCAGAGACAGAGAGAGACAGAGAGTGTGTCTGAACAGCAGAGACAGAAAGACAGAGTGTGAGTTCCAAACAGCAGAGACAGAGAGAGACAGAGACATAGATTGTGAGGCCGAGCACTGAACAGTAGCAGGAAAGTTATTCCAGGGTTTGGGGGCAATGCCAATGGAGGGATGAGAGAGCAGGACTAATGTGATCAGATATCTGAGTTGTGACAAGAACTCTGGCAGCAGCGTTTTGGACTAATTGGAGCTTTTGTAATGATTTTCCTGAACTACCAGCCAGAAGGGCATTGAAATGGTCCAGTCTTGATGTTATGAATGCCTGCACCAGTATCTCAGCATCTTTGTGGGAACTTGCTTTATGCAATTTTCTAATATTGCCTAAGGGAAAGAATCCAATTTTTACTACATTACTAATGTGAGTATCAAATGAAAGGTCTGTGTCAAACACACTCCCTAGGTTTTTTACAGTGGAGTTTGGTATAATTAAAATAACATCTAGATTAATATGAATATTGGATGCATTGGATCTATAATTGGCAAGCTTGTGTGGGTCAAGATTCGGCTTTTTCAAAATTGGATTAATAATTGCGGATTTAAGGGATTTGGACGTGTCCTAGGCAAAGGGATGAGTTCACTATATTGAGTAATGGTTCAGTAACTGTTGGTACGACCTATTTGAAGAACCGCTCTAGGCTTGATTTAGAGCAGCTGCTGTTTTCAAATATATAAAGAGCCTGACTGTGAATTATTAGTCAAATGTTTTCTATTTTATCATTAAAGAATGTCATAAAAGCATTACCACAAATATCAGGAGGAATAATTAAGCTTATGTTGTGGCTGCTGGTTCATTTAGACATGGCATTAAACAGGAATCTAGGGATGTCTTTATTTTTATCTATTAGAGATGCAATATGTGATGATTTGGCTTCCACTAAGGCCTGTTTGTAATCTATGAGACTGTTTCCAAGCAGAAAATGTCTAATTTTGTTTGGTCGTTATACCATGGATCTCTCTAACTTGTTTGATTCTGATTGGTGCAACACTGTCCACATTGGAGCAGAGGACCGAATTCAGAGTATCTGTTATATGGTCGAGGTCTCTATGGTTAGAGGGCACAGAGACAGTGGTTAAATCTGGGAGAGTATTAATAAATTCGTTTACTGTCGAGGTTGTTATGGTGCATCTGCTAATACAACGAGCTGGGTGGTGTATATTATGGTTCAGTACTAATTCAAACATAATTAAGTAGTGATCAGAAATGGAGTCATTTTGTGAAAGACGGGTCATGTTGTCTGTCTCAGCACCCAGGGTTAAAACTAAATCTCAGGTATGTGTGAATCGGTGGGTAGATCCAGTGAAAATTAGTTTAAACCAAACAAAAGCTTCCTAAATAGATTGAAAAGCCATTTTAAGTGGGTCCTGGGTCTTTTCAAAGTGAATGTTGAAGTTTCCAACAATCAAAGCTTTATCAGTAGAAAGAACTACTTGGGTTAGAAAGTCTAGAAACTCAGAAAGAAAGTCTATATATGGACTAGGAGAATGGTTGGCCACCATTAGTCACCCCCTGCCTCTGCCCCTGCTGGTTCCTGGGTTGGATCTTCTGGAATCTGAGGTAGGTATTCTCTGGTTTGATGGGTGTGTGTCCCTCTGCACGCTGTACCCCTCTGCACGCTGTACCCCTCTGCACGCTGTACCCCTCTGCATGGCTGTACCCTCTGCACGCTGTACCCCTCTGCATGGCTGTACCCCTCTGCTTGCCGATCAGTTGTGCCAATTGTTTATCTGCTCTTTCTCCAACAAATAAAATCAGAAACAGTATGAATTTCAGTTTTTGCACCAACATTTTTCAAAACTGCATCCATAAAAATACGCATGCAAATGCATACAATAAACGAAATTGCTTATCAATTTATTTTAATTGTAAATTTGTGTTATTAGTGCCCCTTTTTACTAGCCTGCATAAATGATATCCCATGCATCTTAATGTTTTGGCTTAGGGTGCTGTTGCTATATAAGGGTATTTTGTGTATTTTTGATAATTAAGGGTATTTGGGGCATTTTATTTTTTTCTATGTATTTGTTGTGTATTTTGGTGTTTGCAGTAGACAATCTGAGTAGGCTGCTGAGTGCTGCTTCTGCATAATTGGTTGCTGTTACTGCTGCTGAAAGCTAATTGGTTGTCATTATTGCTGTAGAGCGCTGATTGGTCATTGATTACACTCATCTGTGACATCACAGAACTTTGTCAATATAAATAAAAGTGCCGTGCCTCACTACCTTTGTGGGATTTAACCACTGAAGAGAGCACTTTGTCTTTACACTGATCTACTGATATACTGTTATAAAATCACGCCCATCTCATCTAGAACCGATTCTACAGTTGATTGTTTCTTATAAAGGACCAGGCAAGTACTGTTTATTAATTAATTAATTTATTATGACCGACACCATCATAACAATGCTGAGCTAGAACTAAACTCCTTGTTTGTCATTAGCGAGCTGATTGTCTCTTTTTGTTGAAATGTGTAAAGGAGAGCTAAGAACAATTATTTTAATCAGACTCTGTCATGGAGCTTAGTATTATATATATATAAAAACATTGTTTGGCATTTCTGCTGCCAAGTCCTGATTTTGTTGGCCTTTCTCTGCCAACATTCCACTGGAATTGGAGACAATTAAAAACAAAAGAAATGGCCTCTACTTAAGATTCCATTCTGTGATGTCATCGATGACATCACAGAATGGATTCTTAAACAGAGGCCATTTCTTTTTTTTGCCTCATGAAAACAGTTGCTTACTGGAGTTTAGACTGACACATTATTTGGCAGATGAGCTAATGTCTATAGCTTTTTTATCTAGAACTGAAAGACAGCTTCTGCGGCTTTGACAAAGCCATTTATTAGTGTTACTGCAGTACCTTAGCAACCAACAACTATACCATAATAACACCTTAGCAACTGACTCATATACAATAGCAACCGCCTAGCAACAATTTTGCATCCACTTTTAACCCTTTTATGCATAATTTATGACACCCAGCAATTCCCCAATGATTATATTCCTCTTTCAGGCTGATGAAAGTAGTGGGTTTTTCTGTAACTGTTATTAGTTATTACTATTATTCTGTATAAGTTATTCATGAGATTGCATTAAAGGCCCAATTAATAGAACAAGTCAAGTTTTCACAAATGTAAAAAAAACTAAAAGTAAAATGTTAAATATTATAATCAACATTAACATGCTTTGACATGTAATGATCTGACTATGAGTTAAACATCAACCTCTGCCCTGTGTTTTCAAATAAATTAATTTACTTATTATGAATAGGGCTCCCCACCACTCCGGACATGTGAGCTGGACAAAATGATTAGTCTGCAGAAACCTCCACCTTTCTTTTTAACCCAACACTTACACTCACTCCATTGATTCTGGTTGTGTTGCAGACAGATGTTGAATGAAGAGAAGAATACAGCTTCATCTGCTGTGCTGACAGATATCTCAGATTCATCTGCTGTGCTGACAGATATCTCAGATTCATCTGCTGTGATGACAGATATCTCAGATTCATGTGCTGTGGTGACAGATATCTCAGCTTCATCTGCTGTGATGACAGATATCTCAGCTTCATCTGCTGTGAGGACAGATATCTCAGATTCATGTGCTGTGAGGACAGATATCTCAGCTTCATCTTCTGTGATGACAGATATCTCAGATTCATCTGCTGTGACAACGGATATCTCAGCTTCATCTGCTATGACAACGGATATCTCAGCTTCATCTGCTGTGCTGACAGATATCTCAGCTTCATCTGCTATGACAACGGATATCTCAGCTTCATCTGCTATGACAACGGATATCTCAGCTTCATCTGCTGTGCTGACAGATATCTCAGATTCATCTGCCATGACAACGATGTCTCTCCCCTCACCGATCTATCAGATCAGCAGTGGCCTTTACAGTAAGACGTGTTTTAGTTATATAGATAGAAATATTAGAGAATGACACACTTTTTTATAGCTTTCAGAAATAAATCCTGTGCCTGTTTATATATACAGTATAGATAGATACACTATGTGCACAAAAGTAATGAGACATCTGTTTAATTATTTCTTCCAAAATCAAGGCTATTGCGCGGATCTTCAAAACATAGATGGACCCCAGTGGGATCAGACAATTACTCATGGCGTCACTCAGGATGACAGAGGGTCATTTTTAATGGTAGGAACCACTAACGGTTTGTTGTTACATATCCATAACTCCTGGTGTTTTGGTGAGGTTCTACATTTTCTGAACACACGCTCTTATGCTCTTTTCCAACAGAATGAAGCTCATCCACATGATCCTTACCTTAAAGACAAAGATTTTATGTGGTCAGGAGCATCAGCAGACCTATCCACAAGGGAAAATGTGCAGAATGCTACTACATGTTCTATCAACACACCACCACCCCATTCGCACAATCTGCAGGAACTGAGTGAGTATATTCAAGCTGCATGGGATGGATTATCATAGGACACCATAAGGAACCTGGGTGAAGAGTCTCTACTGTCCAGGGAAGGCTTTCTTCTAGAGATCCAGATAACCAGTACATTCCCAATTCATCTCAAAAGTACTGAATGGAGCTCCATCATTCCAGAGAACATAGTTGCACTGCTCCACAGCTCAGTGCTGGGGGACTTTATACCCCTCTTGCCCATGCCTAACATTAGACATGGTGCTAATAAGGTCATGTTTATCTGCTCCAGAAAGTCCTATTCTACTGGACTATTCCCTAGTCTTATTCCCTTCCCTACAGGGACTTAACAAGCTATGTGTGCTTTTGCACATCTGTGTCAGCAATGGGTGGAGATTAAAGTAGCTGAATGCATTCATTAGAAGGGCTGGATATACAGTATTTGTGGAGTGGCTGATGTGTGTATGTTGCCAGACGCTGTCTTTGTTACTTTGTAGAAATGCAGAATTGTACAAGAGGTTGTTAATGAGATGTTTAACTTCTGCAGCTGCGATGGAGTCAAATGGATCTCTGCTGCATGGTGCTGGTGCTAAGGAGGTACAGGGCCAGCAGGCGCTTACCATAACCAATTCCAACCCCAGCCAGCCGACTATATTGCAGTATGTTCAGACTCCAGATGGACAACAGATACTACTTCCCAGCAATCAGGTGGTGCTACCAGGTTAGTACACACACACACACACACACACACACACACACTCTGCTACCTAGCAACCAGCTGGTGCTGTTCTCTGATTCTCTGATTTCACATTACAGAAAGACTGCATTTCATCAATGAAATGTCACATATGATGAGAAGAAGCTGTGTGAAGAAGCCTAAATAACCTTCCTTTTCTCTATCCTGTCCTGTAATGTTCTGTAGGTGCAAGGGGTGAAATGCTGGCCTACCAGCTCTGCTCATCATCTTCTCCGCTGCCTCAGAATGTTGTAATGACATTGAGCTCTGTCAACAGCTCTCAGGGCAAGACCAGTGACCCCCAGTTAAAGAGACAGAACCGATTAGATAAAAACAGGTGTGTGTGGTGATTTCTATGGGTTGGTAAGATGGTTATGCAAGATGTGTGAAAGAAGTCATGCGTCCAATACCGCTTTTCACTGTTTGTGTGCAGGGAGGCAGTTCACAAGTACCGCAGAAAGAAGAACGACTACATGAAATCCTTGCAAGAACGCATTACCATGCTGGAGCATCAAAACACAGCCCTGATGAAGGAGCTTAAAATGTTAAAAGAGCGTTACTGTTTCACACCGAAAAACAAATGATATGGAGGTTTTTAATGTACAGATGCCAAGATGAATTGTTGCTTTTCCTTTCTGTGTTTTTGATAAATAAAATGAGCATATGTGTATATTTGTGGATGTATCTTGTGTGTATGTACGCACGCCTACACAGGGAATTTTTCACATGACCAAAATTCATCTACAAATGAATTTCTGTGTTTCTGTTGTTCCAGAAGTGCTTGCTGAGAAAATAGTGCATCTAAAAACACCTGACATCTGTGTGTGTGCGTGCGTGCATGCATGCGTGCGTGTGTGTGTGTGTTGAACAGTCTATAGGGTGTAAGAGAAGACTCAAGTCTGCGACAATTAGGCCTGAGAATTTTTCTGTCCTCAGTTCTCAAGGTGAATGATGTTGGAGCCACTGGGACAAGAAAGGACAGATTTTTCTTGTCCCAGGTAGCAGGACCTTCCATCCCGACCTTGTCATTTCTTGACAATGGCTGAAGACGTTTTGTTGATCGATCATAAGCTGTCTTCTGCTTTGCTTCCAGTTGCATAAGTGTTCTGTTGCAACATTGCACACTGTTGTCCTTTTCTTGAGCTAAATGCAAGCGTGGTGTGAATTTTTCGATTCATCAGCAATTCTGCAGAAGACAGACCACAATCAAGTGGTGAAGGTCTATAGCTGAGCAGTGCAAGGAATGGGTCAGAGTTGCTATCAGCAGCCTCTTTTAGGAGTTGCTTGAGAATCTGTACACCTTTTTTGCTTTCCCATTGGATTGAACATACTTGTATGGTTGCAGTTCGCATACCAGGCAGGTGTTGGTGTGGTCGTCATCTACATGCTACACTGAGCCCACTCACACCTAGATAAGGGGAAGTGCTTTCAACACCATCCAATTCTGATTGAGGGAGATGAGGTGGAGGCTGTGGACTCCTATAAGTACCTCATGCTGTGGCTGGAAAGCAAGCTGGACTGGTCATGTAACATTGACCACATTTACAGAAATGGACAGAGCAGGCTGTACTTTCTGAGGACGATACGTTCCTTCAACATCTGCAGGAAACTCTTGTGGATGTTTTATCAGTCCATGGTTGCCAGTGCCCTTCTCTACACTGTGGTGAGCTGGGGGGGCAGCATGTTCATGAAGGACACATCCAGGCTGGACAAAATGATCAGGCGGGCTGGCTCTGAGGTTGGCACAAGGCTGGACTCTTTGGTGACAGTGGCAGAAAAGAGGACTCTCTACAATGGGGGACCTTATATAATCGGGTGTGTGCCTTTCCACATCATGTCCAATCAATTGAATTTACCACAGGTGTCTAATCAAGCTGTAGAAATATCTGAAGGATGGAAACAAGATGCACCTGAGCTCAATTTTTAGTGTCATGGCAAAGGCTGTGAATACTTATGTGCGTTATATTTTTGTATTTTATTTTTATCAATTTGAAAAAAATCCCCATCTGATGTATAATCATGCTCCTGAACCCAACTGTATTCAAATATGATGGTGTCAACCAGTTATTTTTAATGACCAATCATTTTTAGGAATGCCGGGGATGTACATTTAAATAAAACACCCACAATTAAATTAAAGTTAATGAAAATTTGACCAAAACACAATAGGATGGTTAAGAATGACCTATTTGACCCAGTTTCTATGGAATGGCAGCTCTGCTCTCTTCTACATAAAGAAGGACCACTGGTCTGGCCAGGCAAGATTTGTTACAGGATTGCATCAGATTCATGATTTTTTTATCTCCAATATCCAAATTGAAATTCAATTCATTGAAATACTGACAAATGTGAAACTTTACTTTTAGTATGTTTTAGTATATATTTCACTGTCAGGCAAAACAAAAACAAAAACAAAAAAAAAAAACAAACCCAGTAACACTGTATTGACCTGATGGGACTCTAGCAGCTCTTTAAATCTTTAAATCAAGGATTTATCATAAAAATGCTCCAAAATGACTTGGAATAAAAAAATATTACATGAATTTCCACTGAGAGGAGATTTATTCTTCAAAAGTTTTAAAGCCATTTAAATGAAGGTTCTTGCATGGTAGTATAATTAGAGTTGATCATTTCTGGTTCTGTTCTCACGGTACATCTGGTATAAAATAAAATCCCCCAAAAATTGTAAAAGAAGTTCAACAAAACAATGAAATCAAGCACAGAAATGAATTGGTAACTTAATATTATTGGCTAAAATGTAACAGAATAAAAACAGATATTCAATAAGAAGTATTGTGGTTTACATAAATTAAATGTGAAATAAATCTAATACCTCTTTACTGAGATGCTGCAGGTCCTCACTGAGTCTCACTTTCTCTGCCAGAGCCAAATCTTTCTCTTGTCTGCTCTCCACTGCCCGAGCCTCTGCCACTGTCCGGCTCTTTCCTGCCTCCTCTCGCAACAAATCTGCCTCCTCTGCTGCCCTGGAGCAAAGAGACGCCCTCTGCTGGCTCAGTTGCAGCTTCTGCTTCAGCTAATAACATCAGGATAGCACTGAATTAGTCTGTCCATAGCAGGGGTCAGCAGTTGTGGTTCTAGAAGTCCAGCAAAATTAGGTGATTTTTTTTTACTAAATCTGATCCGTAACCACTGGTCTGATTCAGACCTTTGGGAGGCAGGGGAATCACCAAACTGTGCTGGACCCTAGACGAACCTACAGGATTCATCTTAAAAGTGAATGTTTTATGAGAGTCTAGTTTAATTTAATTTAATTTGGGCCTGCAGTTCTTGGTTGAGGTTCCTGAGGTTCCTCATGGTAAGCTCACTCTCTGTTCTCATCATGATTCTCTCCATGTGAATCTCATTGGACAGATACTTGTTCTCCTTCTTTAAGTCCTCACATTCCTAATGACATGGGACATTAGTGGCACAATGCATAGCAGATGTGCTGGTTTGCAGTTCAGGGAACAAGGCAGCAGAAGAGTTTATGCAGGGTTATGCAAGAGACCATGAAGAAGAGCAACCACAGAGCAGAACATTGTACACAGCTTCTCTTAACACCCCTCTCTGGCAAGTAAAACACATTCTAAATGCTTTTTGTAGCCCCTTAAGAGGCATTCAGTTCTTATTCAGCAGATTTTTACCAATTCCACTTTGCAAAGGCCTGTAGTTCAGTGTGATTCTTGATGATTTGGTAACATTATATCTTAGTTTTTTTTGTCCAGAACAGATTAATCCTAAACTTAAACTAAATGAGATTATTAATATTAAAGACTACAGGGTTTTAACTTTAGCCAAATCTAAGTTTCGGCTTTATCCATATTAAACAACTCTGTATCGGTATCCATTCCGGATGGACATCGCTCTCACCTTCCTTTTGCGCACCAGTTCACCTTGCAGGTGGTTGATCTGGAGGAAGGTGCCACTGCTGTTGAGGGCGCTTACTGGCCTGACTGCCCTCACAGGCCTGCGAGGCAGATGCGTCCGCTTGAACACTTCCTTCGTCTCCTCCACGCTGTCCTTCCTGAACTGGCTGCCTATATTGTAAAATTAAAATAGTGTAATTTTATATCTGAAGGAACAACCAAGTCTATTTCTGGCACAGATAAGGCTGTGTTGCCTACTGGAAAATAATCAAAAGTATCTTCCAACTGGGTGCAGCCTGCCCAAGTTCTGTCCATTAATGAAGCAAATGGGCCAGATTAAAATAATTAATGTGAAGAATGTAGTCCAGAGTGGGCCAGAATAATTTTGCCATCTGGAAGCGCATGGACAATTGAACACTCTGCTCAAGTCCACTTCTCTGACTCAGAACATAATCATACTCATGGTTTCTTCAGTGATAGCAGAGTATCCAAAACAGCCCCACATCATACTACCAAGTTTGAATGTCAGCATGATTCTCCAAATGCTCGATTTTAGGGTTGAGCCAAATATGAAGGCCTTTGTAAATTCCATAAAAGTACAAGGTAAAAAGGTACAAGTGCAAAGATTTTAAAAGCAATTTAAAATGCCCCTGTCCAGTTGAGGTATTGCTGTTATTTCTTTAGGGTAGCAGTGTTTTCTGCTCTCCTGTGAATGCTACTCTAGCCCAGTTTGCTGCACAGTGAACAGCGACCTTGAACAGTGACTTCCCGGATGAGTGTATTTGTCAGTTGATAATGACAGATAAGAGCTTTTCCTATTTGAAACAATGATGTCGGAATGTCAGCATGAATGGCAATTAAGAAGGGTCTCCTGTTGGTGTCACTGACACCAGGTTAATAAAACACTAAAACCTGCACAAAGCCTAATGTGTCCTTGGGGAACTTAAGGAATACAAAACATCCAAAATCACCTGAGAAACTCACCAAAACAATTTCTCATATTTATGATGACAAAAATTCACAAATGGATCACAATGTGAGCTCTTTTCAGAATCAGTTCAACAATAATAATAAAAATAAATGAGTTAAATTAAATGAGTAGTGTGATCTAGTCGTCTAATTATACATATTTAATGCATTAATCATATTTACCCAAAATAGCCTAAAGTCAAATAAAGACACGGTGGGTCCAGAGCAGGGGTGTCACTGAGGGCCACATACATAAAAATATAGGAGGGTCTGGAACACTTACTAGAAATTAGATATATAGCCTTAACTTTAGTGTATTAAAGTTAGAAAAATCAATTAAAAGTGGTCAAATATTTTATATTGTTGAATATAATTAAAGACAACTTTCCATAACTGGATATTTATTGATTTATTAAAAAAAAAACGTTGGTACCTTTTTCTCAGAACAGCAGCCTCACATTTCTTCTTAGAAGATTTACAGAGAAAAAAACAATAAAGGGGAAAATGGGACGGGCAAATATTAAGCTTTTTATTTAAGTTATTAACATTCGTTTGAAACAGTTATTTACATTTACATTTGTGGCATTTAGCAGACACCCTTATCCACACCTGATTTCAACTAACAGGATATGTACACAGTTAGATAAGACAGACAAAAGTTCCTACAGAGTCTAATTATGTAAAATCCAGAGAAAACAGCCTAACCTTACAAGCAGAGAAAGATTCTAAGTACAAGAAACTACAAGCACACTTGCAGTGTTATTAACATGGAGCAAAAATCAAAAGCAGAAGCTTTATCAGACAGTTGCAGTTTAACGTTGGCTGCCAAGTCTTCAATGCATTGCACAACTGTATTTGTGGACATGCTGACGTTGTTGAAGTCCTGCACTTTTTCAGGGCACATTGTTTCGGCGACTTTAACGAGGCATTGTTTTATGAGGTCTCCATCTGAAAAAGGCTTGCCATGTCTTGCGATGAGTTGGGCGACCTCATAGCTGGCTATTGTAGCCTTTTCCTGGACTTTTTGAGCACGAACAAATACTGTTGATGACCCTGTAGGATAGCTACCATTTGCTTTACTTCCTGCTCTCGCTCAGCACCAGTGTAGGATGCTTAGGCCTCATGTTTGGTTTCATAATGACGTCGTACATTATACTCTTTCATAAATGCCACAGTTTCAGTGCAGATCAGACAGACACACTTCCCCTTGAATTCTGTAAAGAAATATTCACACTCCCACCGTTTCTGAAATTTTCTGCACACACTTTCTACCTTTCGCTTCTTTGGTTCTGCCATGTTTAGTAACTTGGGGGATTTTTTTCTGATGGTCGTTTTTGGTGGAGCAACTGCCTTGATCAACAGTAGCTCCCTCTGGTGTTAAAACTAAGAAGTGCAATTCACTCAAACAAAAGTTGAAGTGCGGGCCATATTCTATTCTATTTATAAAATGTCTTGCAAGCCAGTTAAAAATGGCCCGCGGGCCGCAGTTTGGACACCCCTGGTCTAGAGACTATCTGGAATCACTGGGCACAAGGCAGGAATACCCTGGACAGATACCACACAAAACCAGTCACTCACATAGTCATAGGACCCTGAATCTGTCACACACACACACACACACACACACACACACACACACACAGACCTACCATGCCACCAGTAGACAGTTCAATATTATCTGTGGGATTCCCTAAACAACAAACAATTATTAAATGGAGGTAATTGTGTTGTGCAGCTTAACACTAAAAATATGGTCACACAACAGGACATTTACACCACAGTGGCCACTTTGCATCCTTATCAAATATATCTCACAAGGAGCATTTTCCTAACTTTGTAAATATACTGTTTTTATCCTTGTTAAGTGATTAAGTGACATATTAACAATTTTGAAGGTCTGACGTTTGTAAAACAAATAAGATGTTTAAGCTTGCCATCTGAATCTCATCACAGCCAAATATCTAAGGAACTTCCTGATTCTTGTTTGACAAAAAAACACCTATAGTTCTATAAACCTGATCATGTGATCACGCCACAGGACAGCATTTTCATTACAAAATCTAACTAACTGTGATTATTATTGTAACCATATATTGGTAAATATATGTGTAAATGTGTAAAATAAAATATTACCAAATATAAACCTTGAGTATCTGACGGAAGCTGAAAAGAAAAGTGTTTCCTGGGCTGAAAGGACACAGGAAGAAACAAAACTGTGCTAGACGCAGATAAAGGGGAAAATAAAGGAAATGGGGACAGAAGGTGAAGCTGCTGTTAAACTAGAAGCCAGAAAATAAACAACAATATAAAACATTACAAAAGTATTACACAGAAACAGCAGAAACACATACAGATGTTACAAGCTGATCCACAACTGTACAGCTTCATTATTATAAGTAGATAAAAAAATTACTCAGAGTTGGGCAATAAGATAATATTTTTCAGTATCATGATAAATTGTTATAGTGATAAAAATACGCCAGTGCGTCACAAAAGCTTATTTTGAAAAAGCTTATCTGTGTTCAGAATTTCTTCCAAATTTCCTCCAGATTTCTCTGACTCTAAAGTGGCCCTTAGTGTGTGGATGTGTGTGTGTGCATGTGTGTGCCCTACGATGGATTAGCGCCCTGTCTAGGGTTGTTTCCCGCCCTTGCGCTCAGAGTTGCCGGCTGGGCACCGGCTCACCCGTGACCCTATTCAGGAATAAGCGGTTTGGAAAATGAATGAATGAATGAATGATTAGATCATAAATGGCTACACCAACATTAGTGGTTTGGTCTTGGGGTGTGGTGATTGTATTGTTCAAAGACAGATGGTAGCTGAAAATGTTTCTGATCAGATCATAAGCAGCCTAAGCAACTTTAGAAGAAGGGAAGTTTGTGATGTAGTGAGTTTAGAATTAGAAAATTTCATTTTGAGCATGAATTATAAAAAAATATTAACAGTAAAACAAAAAAAAGCTTCAAATATGTCACTTAAAATGTAATGAATATAAAATAGATAATATTTTACTTTAATATATATTAAAGTCAAAATATAATAAATAGAATTTTTTTAATTAAATTATAAAGAAAAAATGGTACTCTTATTCCTTGAGATGCACTCTTGGGTATTGTCAGTATTTAAAAAACTCACCTGTAATTAGTTCTACAGTGTACCTGGAAAGTATTCACAGCACTTCACTTTTTGCACATTTTATGTTACAGCCTCTTTCCAAAATGGAACAAATTCATTTTTCCCTCTGCACACCATGATGACAAAGTGAGAAAAGTTAGTTTCAAATCCTTTCACATTTTTTAAAATAAAACACAAACATATATCATGTATTTAGGTATGCGTAGCCTTTGCTCAATACTTTTTTGAATCACTTGGTACAGTAATTCAAAAAGGTGAATTGAAGCAGCAATTACAGCCTCAAGTCTTTTTGAGTAAGATGCTACAAGCTTGGCACAACGATTTTTAGGAAGTTTCTTTCATTCTTCTTTGCAGAACTTCTCAAGCTCCACCATCTGGGTGGGGAGCATTGGTGCTCAGACATTTTTAGATATCACCAATCACGTTTAAGTTTGGACTCTGGCTGGGCCACTCAAGGACATTCACAGTTAAGTTATTCACAGTTATCCACTCCTTTGTTATCTTGGCTGTGTGCTTAGGGTCATTGTCCTGTTGGAAAATGAACCCTTTTCCCAGTCTGGGGTCCAAAGTTCTCTGGAGCAGATTATCATCTGGAAGTCTCTGTACTTTGCTGCAGTCATCTTTCCCTCGACTCTGACTACTCTCCCAGTTCCTGCTGCAGAAAAATATCTCCACAGCTTGATGCTGCTGCCACCACCATGTTTCACACTAGCAATGATATTGGAGATGAGCAGTGCCTGGTTTCCTCCAAACATTATGCTTGGCGTTGAGGCCACAGAGTTCAATTGTTTTGTTTCTCATGGTGTGCAAGTGCTTTAGGTGCCTTCTGGCAAACACCAGACAGGCTGTCCCTTTTCTGTACCCTTCCCCAGAACTGTGCCTTGATACAATCCTGTCTCAGAGGTCTACAGACAATTCCTCCATGGCTTGGTTTGTGCTCTTACATGCTCTCTCTACTATGGGACCATAAATAAACAGCTGTGTGTCTTTCCAAATCATGTCCAGTGAACTGAACCTATCACAGATATCAAGTCCAGCTGTAGAACCATCTGAAGGATGATCAGTGGACAGAGGATGCATCTGATCTCAATTTTGAGTGTCGTGGCAAAGGCTGTCAATAATGATATACCTTTATGTGTTTTGTTATCAATACATTTGCAAAGATTTCAGACACACTGTCATCGTGAGGTATTTTATTTAGAGTTTTGAGGGAATAAATTAATGAAATCCATTTTGGAATAGGACTGTGACAACAAAATAGCACTGTGAATACATTCCAGATGCACTGTATTTGAGTGGATTTAGTGCAGCACATTTTGAATAGAAGTCACTGTACCAAGTGTGGGATAGGATTTGGCAAGCCTTTTATAAGAATCAGCTGCAAGTGAAGCATTTTGTTAGTGTGAGTATTTTGTGATAAATATAATATACCCTGAAAATATCTTTCAGGGAATATCTTTGTTAATTTGACTCATAAATAATAATGCATCAGAAATGCCCATTGGTGTAATAGTGATCTCTTGAGCTGTTCAGTGATGATCTGTTAACGGTAATTCAAAAGTTGCAGATGTGAGGCACATGATGACCTTCCCCCTTCCAGCCTTGTGATAATGAATGTAACAATACCACCAAACTAGGAGGTATGGTATTATAGAGCACCTGAGAAATCAAAGTAATATTTTGGGGGCATCAAGACAACATGCTATCAATTTGCAAAAATGTGCTCTCATTTTCCTAAACTGCCTGCTCATTTATGAAGAGCATGTGCTCAATTAATTAGATTGTGCACTCGTTTTCCTAAATCATGGATTTGTTTTAAAAAATTAGGGACTCATTTTACAAAATTGTGTGCTCACTTTATTAAATCATGCCCTCACTTATCTAAAACATGCTCTTGTTGATTTGCAAGCATGATTTGTATAAAACATGCACTCCTGTTTATAAAATCATGCTCTCGTTTTATTAAATCTATACCTCAGTCAACAAAAGGCACAGCAGCAAAGACAGCATTCTTTTTAAGGTACTTAGAATAGTATCATGCTGGGTGGCTAGAATTGCCAGTATGTATTTGTGCGCCAGAACCAAACCATGGTAAACCCTTTCTAGATCCATGTTAAAATGCCTCAAATGACTCAGTCTGGCGCACTAATTTGTGCTCACGATTTTTAATGACATTGTATTTACAAATTTCAATAACATTAGCTCATTTTATCATGGCCACACTTTACAAAATCGTATTCATGATGTTCTATAACATGAGCACTAAGATTCTTAAAAAAATTTACTTGAGCTTTCCAGGGATCCATAGGTATGTGATGGGAGAGACCAAGATGGTAAAAACCGAAATCAACTATAGAGGGCATATAGGCACATAATCAGATACATCACTGTATAGAGTCTGGAATAAGCATTCAGTCCAGAAGGGCTGACTGAATAGTTATATTGGACATTCTGACCCAAACATCTGGAATTTGCTGCCTGCAGCTGGAAATTCTTGGAAGATCTGCCAGTAAGCTCACCTTTTTCAAGAACCTGCTGTACTGTGTATTGAATTTTATTGTTTTGGTTTTTTTTTTCCTCTTTTGCCCTTTGCCCGTGGGTCCATGGCCTCACACAAAAGGTCTTCTAACAGATCATCCTCAGCCTCCTGTTTCCCATTTCCCTCTGCCATCAGCTACGTTGGTACAAACTTTGCACAACAAGACATCAGTGTGGACGCAATGAAGCCTAGAGTGGGTTTGACTCTGTGCTGTCTTCTTTCTTTGGTGCTTTCCACAGTCAGTCTAGATCTCAGCCAGATCGAAGGTAAGATATGCTGATATATGGTGAAAGATCTCAAAATTGCAGTAATTTTAGTTGGTTTATGTTTTAACTTGTGCTGGTTTACACAGTTTACCCAGAAAATGGTGAAATCTCTGGAGTATTTATGGCCATGCTGAAGAAGAAAGGGAACAGTTTCAATGCTACTACAGCCATAGAGGTGTGCAGGTCTCTAGGTGTTAGAATAGCCACCAAATCTGAAGTGGAAACAGCACATCGTAATGGCTTAGAGACATGCAGGTACTGTTGTTAATATAAGTACTATCAGTAACAGTTAGATGTAATGGTAGTATTGTTCTAATACATAATAAGTATTGTTTGTTTGTTTGTTAGTTGTTGTGTTTTCTAATGAGTAATTTCAATGAAAATCTTGGAATGCCCTTAATTTACTAATAGATGTTTCTAAAACTGAATGTAGAAATGCTGCATATTATTGAAAATCACAGTTTTTGAATCCTGTTACATTATCAGTCTGATTATCACTCTTTGTCTTTATTTTCATATTCTCAGTTTTCTACTAATTATACGTTTACTGAAACCTAGGATTAACACATAAGAAAGTCATGTACAAAATCACTACTTTATGAAAATCTATATGGTGCCGATTTCTCAGCTAAATTCTGAGGCAGCATTTCACTGCATGCCAAATAGAAAGACCTTAGAAGTCAGCTTGTTTTCCAGACCGATTTCTGAGATCAACACCATATAAAAATAATTTCATTAGAAAAACAACAAAATCTTAAACAGAAGTGCATATCTTTAATCCACATATAAAACCTTGAGGAGCAAATACATGTTTCTACAGCTCTGCCTACTGGTTATTTTAACTGATTGTTCTCTGAACCCACTGTGTGTGTTCTGCCTGAGAGGCAGAGCTCCCTCCAGAACAGGGATGAGTCGTGATTTTGCACATACACACACATTTTATGTATTTCTCTGCAAATAAATGGGACTTATTTTATTGAAAACATATATTAAAAACTTTTGAATGGATAATGAATGTTGATATATGATGTGTTCATACATTCATGCAGGTTTGGTTGGGTTAAGGAAGGCATGGTTGTTGTTCCTCGAATTAAGGCACATGAAAAGTGTGGAAGAAACAAAGTTGGAGTTATAACTTGGAGCACTCCACTGAGTAAGATGTTTGAAGTGTTTTGCTTCAATTCAACAGGTATATTATTTTATTATTATTATTATTATTATTATTATTATTATTATTATTATTATTATTATTATTATTATTAGTAGTAGTAGTAGTAGTAGTAGTAGTAGTAGTAGTTGTTGTAGTAGTAGTTGTTGTAGTAGTAGTTGTTGTAGTAGTAGTAGTAGTAATAGTAGTAGTTAATTATTGGTTGTGGTTGTAGTTGTGGTGGTAGAGAATTTTGCTATTTTCTCAGAAAGAATAGAGTTGTTTGTTTTTACTATGATTTGTTAAGAACTTCGGAGTACATAGTTAGATACAGAGTTAGATACAGTGATTATACAGTTCAGAAATATAATAAAATATAGTAATTTCCCAATAAACAACATATTTTTCGGACTATAAGCCACACCGGAATATAAGCCGCACCCGCAATGTTTTAATGCAAAAAACCTGGAAAATGGCATATATAAGAAGAAAAAACTGCACCTAATTATAAGCCACATGGTTTAAAGTGTGGAAAAAGTAGCAGCTTATAGTCCAGAAAATACGGTAATAACTTGAACAGTGCTGTATTTCTGTAGCTATAATGTCCTTCAGTACAGTGCAACACAAAACACTGCTTCTCTAATGTAAAATATGTATTGTATACATATTTCTTGCAGGTCATACCACTGCACCAACAGCCACCACTCCAACAAGGACAAATCCAGTTGATAGGAGCCCTCAAGTTAATGCAGGCTCCCAAAGGCCCTTTCAGTCTACTGCATCTAACAAAACATTCCTCTCCCCATCCTTCTCTGTCCCATCCACATCCTCTGGTTTCAGCACCTCTGTGACCTCCACATTTTTTCCCTCTACAGTTGACAGTGCTGACACAAAAAGTCCTCCATCACTGTCCGCCTCTACTGCTCAGAATCCTCTCGTCACTTCCTCTTCTACTTCCACTGTGCCTCTCTTTTCTATAACTTTGTCCACATATCAGCTTACCTATTCTTCCTCTTTGAACAGCCTATCTAATCAAACAGGAACGCCTGCCCTGAACATACCCACATCATCCTTTGGAGGTTAAGTTCAATCACAGTTCAGTATTTTAAATTCAGTTTATTTTTCAAAGACGTTTGTACTTAATGGGGGCATACCTGATGGTTTAATAGATTTTCGAGGTCCACTAATGACATTTAACCCATTTAAAAGATCACTTTTTCATTTTTTAAGACTGATGTACAATCGTGACAAACAAATAATGCACCAAGAAGGAGTTGAAAATGTATCTGTGTGAATATAATGATGCTACATGTGATTACAATATTAGAGTAAAAGGTTAAAAAGTACAATTAAAAGGGGCTTTAGTACCCTGTTGGACCTCCTGTAGCCTGGATACAAGATGAGATACAGCTGGGCATGGAGGTACACACGTTCTGTGTGGCTGCCTGTCGCACATGCCGACAGATGCTGTAGGTGGGCCTGCAGATCCTTCCTGAAACTGGTGTCCCAGCTGGTCCCATAAATACTTGCTTGGCTAATATAGTGTTGCATTCCTGGGAAACCGTTACTATTTATGGGAGCATTATCCTGCTGAAAAATGCCAGCTTATAGCCTTGCCATGAGCGGCATCACATATGGCTAAGCTGTTAGTGTCCCTTGTCTCACTACTAAGGGTGACTGTCTGTCATATGCCATAGCTCCCTGGATCATCACATTAGCAGCTATGGAAGTGTGTCACTTCACAGCAAAGGCAGGATTGATGCATTTACCAAGAGACCTCCATACTCACACCTCACCAATATAGGATCCCAAACAGAACCTGGATTCATCGCTAAAGATGATGTGGTTCCAGTCCGAAGCCTTCCAGGTTTTTTCATTCACAACACCACTGCAAACGAATGTGATGGTGGCTTGGTCAGAACAATCTGTTAAAACATCCATCCTGCTTCTTTCAGTTCAATGATTTACTCTCTCTCTCTCTCTCAAAGCCTGGGCAAAATGTCTGTGAGTTCATCATAGAGGTGATCAATGATCTTTCACCACTAGGTACCCAAGAGCCTTTTTATAGGCCACACCTGTAATCATTTACATCTGCCTGATACGTGACTGCATGCCGAGTTTTGCCACAGTTTTCTCTGAGTGCATTATTTTTTTGTCAATTGGTGTATATAAATTGCCTATGCTCTGATTGGCCGCACTGCATTGGGTCTCATTTAGACAGTAGTTTTTGAAACATTCCATTAAATGTGACATGAATGAGTATGTGGGCTGAATTGGGAAATATACAGTGAATAAGTCTATTGGTTTTTGCAACAATAGGCATTTAGTTAAAACAATGTTTTCATTTTTGCTGAATGAGCACTAACTATGGTAAAATATTGCTATGATCATTTCTGCAATAAAATGAGTTCTTTTGACAGCTTTTCTGTATATGATCTGGGAAGTTGTTTTTAGCTGTTGTTTTGGGGTTTTTTTGTATTGCTTGTTGTGTATTGAAAAGCACTGACTATTTATTTGTTCCTACAGACGTCCCAATAGCATGTGTCATCATTGCTGTCATGCTCATCTTGATGGTGGCAGCAGGAGCAGTTTGGTATTTTAAAATGTACGTTTTAACCATCTTTTGATGAATAGAATGGAAACATTATATTTTAATAGTGTATTTTAATGTGTATTTTAATAGTGACACACCAGGAATTTCAAACTCAAAACTGTTCAATAAAAGTCTTGGGCCACGGTATCAATACTCCAAAAAGCTTCATAAACCCAGTACACTAATAACAGACTTCCAAGGCTAAATACATAGTGTACTTAAGCACAACTTGGAAGCGAGATTAAAAAGGCTAAAAGCAAACACTAGCCCACAGGGTGTGGTGTCCAGGGGACAGTGGTAGCCTACACTAGCTATGTTATGTTTTTGGCTGACAGCTGTCGCAGTGACGTCAAGCTGCCAATCAGTGCAGAACTCATCACCCCCCCCCCCCCCCCCCATGAGCCCATTGTTTTAGGGTTGCTTTTCTGCAGCAGGATCTGGAGAATGCTCTACCACATAAAACACTATGAAATATTTATTATTTTAGAGGGGGCTTGAGGAAAATTAAAGACCACCTGTACAAAGACTGACACCAAAACTTCACATATCTAAAAGAACTCATGGAGGAGTGGGAAAATCTTTCTTCCAGTTCCATTATTAGACTGTTATAGGAAACATCTACTTGACATTATTTCAAGCAAAGGAGGAAATACCAGCAGAGGGCAGAGGATGTTCTTGTATGTTAAAAAAAGCTGACCAGCTGACAAATGAGTGAAAGAAAGCTATACAGAGAGGAAATAAGACAAATTAAACCATATGCAAGTAGAAAATACAGAGCTTAAATCAATTTGGGTTCATTAACCAAACATCTGTCATGTGAATTAACCTGAACCACTTTCACTCAGTTATATCCCGGTGTTTCAAAATTCAGCGTAATGCTGCTGATCTATGCCACACTTTGTACTGTCACTGCTCTGTCTGAGCCAACATAGAAGAAGTGCTAATTGTTGTAGTTTCAGAACAGAAGATATTATTCTGTTTTTGTGCAGATTACAAAATTCAAATCAAGTGTCAGGCAACATGGTATGTAGTCAGTCAGGACTAGTCAGTCAGTCATCTTTTCATCTGGGCATTTATCTGATGCTCTTATCCAGAGCGACAAGGTTACTCATATTACAAAGTTGGGCCACAGTAGTGTTAGGAGCCTCTCCCAAGGACTCATATTGGACAACATAGTTGCCCATACTGGGAATTGAACCCCAGTCTCCCCCATGGTGTGGTGGCTCGTTGGTGGTGTTATGTGTGGTATTATCTGGTATGCACTGTGAAAATGCTGAACCAACATGGAGAATTTTAGGGTACCTCAAAATTGGCAAATGAGAAAGCTAAAGCAAGGAAAGTGAGTGGGTGTACCTGCTAGACTTAAAGCTAGCACTCTCTGACCTGTAGACCAACAGTCTTTAGTTCACTGTCTGCTCCCTCAAATACAAACTGGATGGAAGCAGGTGGATGGAAGAATTTTATGTGTTCTTCATTTGTCAGCACTGGTTTCCTCCATTTAGTCTGCTTTCTTCCTGGCTCACAAAAACACACGGCAGGTGAATTGGACAAATGCTAAATAGTCCCTAGTTATGAGTGTGTAAGTGAATGTGGGTGGTACCCTGTGATGGACTGGTGCCCTGTCCAGGGGGGTGTTCCTGCCTTCATTCTGAGTAGGCACTACGATCCTCAACAGGACAGATGGAATGATGGATATATGGTCCTTGTAAGCTAATTTCATGCTGAGTCTTCTGTCTTTCAGTAAACGAAGCCATCGTCTTCCACCATGGGTCAGAATCCGACACAAAGACATGGTTGAAACTGAGATGTGGAAGCACACAGAACAGCAACGTCCCTACAAAAAGAAGGAGAAAAGCAGCTCTTCAGATGATATAACTCTCCAGTTGGAAGAAGACACAGAATCACCCTAAGGCCTTCCCGGGAGTGCTCCAGCCATGAGTTAACATTAAAGCATTCAGGGATCGTAAAGACTGTTATTATGCAGTTCATTATTTTGAGAAGGATGCTTTGTACGAGGTGAGTTCCAGTATCCGGATGTATATTTCAAGATTAGGCAATAATAGCTCTGAATGTTACTGTGCATCAATTTTAATAGTAAAGCGTGATATATTAGAATCAACAATACAAATGAACAAATAAAAACTGAGTGTGTGTGTGTGTGTGTGTGGGGGGGGGTAACCATTTGCACAGCTATCATTGAAAAAGATGAATATTTACAGTTTCCATCTAATACAATGTGTATCCAATCCGTTCTTCTTCGATCTGTGGGTCGGTCTGTACAAATCCATATAGAGAAGATCAGCACACAAATCTGTTTCCTACTAACTGACTTCTGTCATCATATAGTATTGAAATGTCTTGTGTTTGCAAAGTTCATCCCAAAACACCTTTCCACTCTGAAAGAAGTGTCCCTTTGAAGTGAACTACACAGGAAGTTTAATTTCAATGGACACAAACCTGTTATATGTCCATAAATTGAAATTTATTCCCATATTACACATAATATGATGCATGACTGCAGTTCATTAATTTGCCAGTTACTTTAGAAAGCAAAGGAGTGGCCAAAGGTTGTGCTGAACACCATGTGCTGTCATTTACATTTACATATGCCGCATTTAGCAGATGCCCTTATCTAGAGCGACTTACAAAAGTGCTTTCCTGTTCACTCAGATATCCTGCAACGTAATAATGTTCCAGTGCTTTCTAAATGAAAATACCTGTCATCAGGTCCCCTATTAATGGCTGCTCCTAATATCAGGCATTTCAGGGTCCTGTTCAATTCCTCTCACTCCCTTTGCCAATTTCCAAGATATTCCCAATTTACTCAAATTGTTAGCATTACTCCCATTCGGTCGATATTGGGGAACTTTTTGGACCAGCCGATGAAAGATGGCCTTACCTAAGTTCTCTTGGCTGATTTTATGTGATTACTGTGTAAGGAATATAGGACACTAGCTGATATTACTAAATGGATTTAATGCACTTTCCAAGTTACCATTTTAAACACAGTCACTTCTAATTGAAAAGCAAGCACTGGTATATCAGGCCAGATTTCTGTACTGGTGTTGGTCATGTTTGTTTCATCTTTCTTTACAAAAGAATAAAGAAACTGTAATGTTGCCACAATGTCACATTACCATCCTCATCGGTCGCCACAGTATATTTACAAAACTGATGCATTTTAATAAAGTATGAAAAGCCAACTTTTTACATTCACGTATATATCTGTCTCTAAACTGACATTGCCTTAAATTTTAAGTGTTTATGAACTTATTTTTGTGCTTTTCTTTTTGAAGCGATTACTGTAATCCGCGTTCAGAAGTTCAGCTGCCTTATTCATGGTGGCTGTGGCTGATCCCTATCCCCCTATTTAGTGTACTAAGTAGTGTATAAACACAAATGAATTCAGCACCAGTCACATAAACAAAGACGAGTGTATGAGTCCTGTTTAAACTCCGTACGCACTCGAGCTGAGTTCTGAATTAAAGTTCTGTGCTGTTCACAGAATAATTGTTTTGCTCATGAACATACAGCTCCCATTAATGAAGTAACGTTACAGCAAAATCATAACATCACTCAAACCACTTATAACCATCACTGGATTAGCTATAGAGCAAACATCGTCAGCTCTGTTCGCTCCAGAATGTTGTTTAGTAACAAGACTCAGTCGCATTCTGCTCCGTATTCACATTCAGATATTGAGTTATGATGTTTATTATAAAGTACCAATGAAGTGTGGGAGATTATAGACCCACAGGATCTCATTTTATTCCCACTTTACGAATCAGACACTCGGAGCAACACGGCTGATATTAGTGCCCTAAACGGAAATGGGGATACATTTCGGCCACAGCTATACAAGAATAAGGTGGCAAAAATTAAAGGAGAAAGGGGGTGGGGGTGGGGGAAGAAGAGGGGGAGATATTTTATTTTATTCACATTAAATATACACACAATATACACATCAACAGTTCTTTAACTACACAAACTGAGACCATTCTGAAAGAAAACAGTGCAGCTTTCAGATATAGTTATTAGACTTGTTTTTATGGACACACATAATAAAATATTAACTGGCTGCAGTGAGGAGGACTGGAACGACTGGTCGGCGCGTCATCACTCTGCGTCAGTGTTTGTTTGTATCACGGTGGCTAAGCTAACGTCTCCCAGTGCCTGCTTAGAGAAAGTGGTCCCATCTCCAGTGTGTTCCTGGATTAAACTCATGTCAGCAGGTTTGTAGCCATTTGTTGACGTCCACGCTTTCCCTGTAGTGTGTTCAGGAAGCTGTGACTCCATTAACTTTACTGTAGCTGCACCAGTTTTTACTGCAGGTCTGGTAGCTCAGCTTCTGCCAAGTAAACTTGCTATTTCTGTGGTGATGAATTGGAAACTTCATATTTTTCAGATATGTCCAGTGTCAGGCCATTGGTTACTAGTCAGAGTGGTTTCTGCTGTAAGCTAGATCAGCTGGGATTTACTGTATAACCAGCTTAACTAACATCCCAGTTACTACAGCACTGACTCAGTTTTCTGACATATTACTGCCTCTGTTGTTCTTTTTACTTTATTATTACTGTCTGCAGGTCAAGGGACTCAGTAGGAGGGAGGGGGGGGGGGGGTTCATTGTGGTCACATGGCACAAGATTACATAACCAGAGTGACACCCCAGCTGACATTTTAGCTCCAAGACAAAGACTTCTCTAATTAACATGTCATAATATCACATGTGCATGCCTGTGTTACAAAAGATGGGTTATATCAAATGTCCAGCTTAAGTTGTTTTGACGTAGAGGGTCCATCATTTCCACCCCTTCTTCATTTTCTGACCCCCCAGGGCCTTGAGCACTGAATGAGGTCTAGTGTTCTCTTGGTGTGGGCCTCCACGTGGAGCTGAGATGGGCCAGCAGATCTCTGGCCAGATGGTGATGAGCAGGCTTCCTGAGAAGCTGGTCAAGCATGCTGGACTAGTGCGGGAAAGTGGTTATCTCACCTATGAGGAGTTCTTGGGCCGAGTAGCAGAGCTCAATGAGGTGTAAGGGGCAATTCCTTAGAATAAGAGAAAGAACTTCATTCATCTCAGATGGAGACGTGATGCTGTTTTATACTTAAAAGTCATTGGTGTCATGTGTTTATACTTGCTGTCACCATGTGATCACTTGCTGAAATTGATGCTGGTTGAAGTCACGAGGCTGTTTTGCCAAGAACATTCATCATATGAGCCTGATTGTGCAGTTTTACTTATTTAGGATTTCAGACAGGCATAGTTTTTGTGTTTGAAAAAGCAAATTCATTCATACACAGAGATGACAGTTTTGAGATATGAGATGTAATGTGATAAAATACTGTCATCGTTTATTTAGCTCTAGTACATGATTTAAAACCATTGTTTAAAATCGGAAGTAAAATCTCTATATTTTGCATTTGCCAGAACGGCAAAGCTAGCTGCTGGCCAACAGAAGCATCTCCTTTTTGAAGTTCAGCCTGGATCTGATGCATCTGCCCTGTGGAAAGTGGCTGTGAGGATAGTATGCACTAAGGTGAGGTCACTTCTCACAGTTTTATATGCAGGGGAGTTTTTTTATTTTGTGTTTGCACTCAAATACAAGTTGTGATTGTGTTTTCAAATTTGGAAAAATATTCAATTATTTCTTATCATACTGACTTGTACATTTCCTACTGTAGATGAATTGCACTGTTCCTACTTATGCACATCATGCCTCACCCTTTAAGGAATAGTTTTGTCTTTGTGTAATTGCAGATTAACAAAGAGGATGGAATGGTGGAGGCATCACGCATTATGAACCTGTACCAGTTTATCCAGCTGTACAAAGACATTACCAGCCAAGCAGCTGAAGTGTTTGCAGCAGAGGGTGCTGCTGAGTGCTCATCTGGGCAGCTTTCTTCTGCACAATCCTGCCAGGCCAGCATGTGGATGGGCAGGTAATGCAAAAACAAATAACACACAGCAAAAAATAGACACAGCAAAAAATGCTCCAAACAGGTTATCAAGTGAATAAAACTGAAGAGAAGGTTAGCATCAGGCATTTGGTAGTAATGTTAGAAATTTGGGCAGTCAAGAGAGTGAATCTTGAACGTTGAAGTTTATTTACACATACAGAGTCGTGTATGAGTACAGCAGCATCAACCCACAGTCTGAATAAAGACCCTAGGAATGAGTGGGAGGAATTATGAAGAATATGATGTGGTCAAGGTGTGGGAAAAGGGGCATCAAGAAGAGTTTACAAAAAGTCAAAGATTAAATGAGTGATACAAAAGAGTGTGGTGTGACGCCATCTCAATTTCTGTATTGCCTATAAAATAGGACTCACTGGAGCAGATCAACACAAACCTATTGGCAACATACCCAATGTTAGTGGTTATAAAGCCACTAATATACCGGCATATACACCCCCCCCCCCATGTTTATTTGAAATTAATAGAAATGCAATGTTCTTTTTTTAGCCCCCTCTGATACAATTAAGATTTCATGATGAAGATATGATGTAGAGCTCTCCAGGACCTGCTAGAGCAAATCAGCCCACATGACACTTCCACCCCCATGCTTCACATTTGGTATGAGGTTATTGTGCTCAAATGCTGTGTTTGGTTTGCATCAAACATGTCTTATGTTACTGTGCCCAAATAATTCAACTCTGGAAACACAATGTTCCAGAAGTCCTGCTCTTTGTTTGGGTGTTCTCTTGTGTTGTTTGTTTTTGACACGCCTCCATGAAAATCAAACTTGTTTGGTTTCTTTCTGATGGTAAATGTGGCACTTTGACATCATCTGTGGCATATGCTACCTGTAGGTGCTGTGATGACATTTTAGGATTGTTGGAGACTTTTTTTCTGCTCTTGGGCCAAACTTTCTAGGACAGCCTGACCTGCCCATGTTGCTGTTGTTTTAAAAGTTCTTCAAGTGTAATTATTTTTCCAGACAGTGAAACAGCAAATTTATAATTGCCTAAAATTGCCTTTTTAAATACCTTCCCAGACTCTTGTGCATCTACAACCTTCTTTCTGAAGGCCTCATAGATGTCTTTGGATCTCACCAAAGTAGATGCAAGTAGACATGGATATACAACCCCTAGCAAAAATTGTGGAATCACCAGTTTCTGAGGATGTTCCTTCAAGTGTTTAATTTTGTAGAAAAAAAGCAGATCACAGATATGACAAAAAACTAAAGGCATTTTGAAAAGGCAACTTTCTGTCTTTAAGAAACACTAAAAGAAATTAAGGAAAATAATTGCGGTAGCCAGTAACAGTTAGATTTTTAGAACAAGCACAAGGAATAAATTATGGAATCACTCAATTCTGAGGAAAAAATGATCACCCTGCAAATTTTCATTACAAACACTAACACCTGCATCAGATTAAAGCTCATTAGTTTGCAGGTAAAAAGGAGTGACCACACCTTGGAGAGCTGTTGCAACATGTGGACTGACATGAATCATGGCTCCAACACCAGAGATGTCAATTGAAACAAAGGAGAAGATTATCAAACTCCTTAAAGAGGGTAAATTATCACACAGTGTTGCACAAGATGTTGGTTGTTCACAGTCAGCTGTGTCTGAAACCTGGACCACGTCCAAACAACGTGGGAAGGTGGTTAAAGGCAAGCATACTGGTAGACCAAGGAAGACATCAAAGCGTCAAGACAGCAATATGCCTTGAAAACAGAAAATGAGGAACAAATGGGAGGAAACTGGAATCAACGTTTGTGACCGAACTGTAAGAAACCGCCTAAAGGAAATGGGATTTACATACAGAAAAGCTAAAAGAAAGCCATCACTAACACCTAAACAGAAAAAACAAGTCTAAGGAAAGGCAATCGTGGACTGGGGATGTCTGGGTGAAAGGTCATATTCAGTGATGAATCTCATATCTTTTGTTTGGTGCTGTTCCAATGAGATTTATGCAGAAGACTGTCTGAAGAAAACATTCAAATTTCCACAGTCATTGATGATATGGGGCTGCATGTCAAGTAAAGGCACTGGGTAGATGGCCGTCATTACATTTTCTATAAATGCACAGGTTTACACTGACATTTTGGACACTTTTCTTATCGAAATTTGGGGATGATGAAATCATTTTTCAAGATGATGCGTGTTGCCATAGAGCAAAATCTGTAAAAAAAATTCCTTGAAGAAAGACACATAAGGTCAATGTCATGGCCTGCAAACAGCCCTGATCTCAATCCAATTGAAAATCTGTGGTGGAAGTTAAAGAAAATGGTCCGTGACGAGGCTCCAACCTGCAAAGCTGATCTGGCAACAACAATCAGAGAAAGCTGGAGCCAGATTGATGAAGAGTACTGTTTGTCACTCATTAAGTCAATGCCTCAGAGACTACAAGCAGTTATAAAAGCCAGAAGTGGTACAACAAAGTATTCGTGATGTGTTGGAGTGTTATTTTGTTTGTCATGATTCCATAATTTTTTTCCTCAGAATTGAGTGATTCCATAATTTATTCCTTGTGCTCGTTCTAAAAATCTAACTGTTACTGGCTTCAACAATTTTTCTTCATTTCTTTTAGTGTTTCTTAAAGCCAGAAAGTTGCTTTTTGACATGCCTTTAGTTTTTTGTCATATCTGTGATCTGCTTTCTTTCTACAAAATTAAACACCTGAAGGAACATCCTCAGAGACTGTTCATTCCATAATTTTTGCCAGGGGTTGTATTCTAAGCTGCATTGAAGAACAAGGATATTTTATTCCAGATTTCTTTTGGACCCTCCATCCAATGCATTGATTAGTTACATTCCATAATTTGCCATTATTCCATCATTATTTAGTTTAATTGTGTGTTAAATGGCAAAACTCAACAACTGTTGGGTGATGAATACATATAATACTGCACCTTTACAAGAAGAGCTTTGGAAATATTCTATTAATGTTTATTGTGTTATGATCATACGGTGCTAGTGTTTGAAATGTGTGCACAGTGCTGTACTGTATATAGCTGTGTGCAATTTTATGTCTGTAAATACACACATTAACCTTAGAATGCTTGTTTGTCAACATTATATTAAAATTGAATGTCTTACCATATTAGTTCATGCCTCACCTAACAACTTACCTAACAACTAGATAAATAAAGTGTAAATAAATAAAGTAAATGAATGTAAATTAATGTAACTCATTGCATTTAAATACTTCCAATCATTTCGTGATTTAAAACTAAATCCAACAAGGGTGTAACAATGCAATCGGACCACTCTTTAATCCATGATACTGGGCTAGTATATATGTTTGTGTGTGTGTGTATATATGTGTGTGTATATATGTTTGTTTGTGTGTATATATATATGTGTGTGTATATATGTTTGTGTGTGTGTATATATATATATATATATATATATATATATATATATATATATATATATGTTATGTTCAAAATAATAGCGGTATGTTTAAAACACAAAATCTTTATAGTAGTTTTTATTTCCATGCATTGGGAACATTGCACACTGTTTTCCAAATCAAACCATGAAGAAAAATGTATATAATTTGTAACTACTTTACAGAAAATAACAAAAAATTAACATTGGGCTGTTCAAAAACATAGCAGTGTCTGCATTTGTCTTTACAAACTCAAAATATGTGCTCCTTTTTTATGATTTAGCATTCCTGTGAATCACTAACCTAATATTTAGTTGAATAACCACAGTTTTTTAGAAATGCTTCACATCTGTGATGCATAGATTCAACCAACTTCTGGCACCTGTCCACTGGTATTTCAGCCCAGGATGAATATCCCACAATTCATTTGCATTTCTTGGTTTTACCTCAAAAACGGCATCTTTGATGTCACCTCACAAGTTTTCTATTGGATTAAAGTCCGGGGATTGGGCTGGCCACTCCATAACCTCAAATTTGTTGGACTGGAACCAAGATTTTGCTCATTTACTGGTGTGTTTAGGGTCGTTGTCTTGTTGAAACAAGACATGCCCATTTCAAGGGCATTTCCTCTTCAGCGTAAGGCAACGTGACCTGTTCAAGTATTCTGATATGTGCAAACTAGTCCATGATCCCTGGTATGCGGTAAATAGGCCCAGCAGCACCATAGTAAGAGAAACATGCCCATATCATGATGCTTGCACCACCATGCTTCCCTGTCTTCAGAGTGTACTGTGGAATTCAGAGTTTGGGGGTCATCTGGCAAACTGTCTACGACCCTTGGACCCAAAAAGAACAATTTTACTGTCATCAGTCCACAATATGTTTCTCCATTTCTCTTTGGGTCAGTTGATGCATTCTTTGGCAAATTGTATCCACTTCAGTGCATGTCTTTTTTTTACAGTGGGACTTTGCAGGGAATTCTAATAGATTAGCTTCACTCGGGTTTCTTCTAACTGTCACAGTACTCACAGGTAACTCGAGACTGTCTTTGATGATCCTGGGGCTGATCATTGGCTGAGCCTATTCTTTGATCCATTCGAATGATAGTCTTGCGTTTTCTTCCACGTCTCTCTGGTTTTGCTCTCCATTTTAAAGCATTGGAGATCAGCCTATTATTGTCTGCACTTCTTTATAAGTTTTACCCTCTCCAATCATCTTTTTAATCAACGTTTTCTGCTCTTCTGAACAATGTCTGGAACGACGCATATTTCTCAGGCTTTCAAGGAGAAATGCATGTACAGCATGTGCTGGCTTCACCCTTAAATAAGTGCCACCTGATTCTCGCCTGTTTCCTCACAGAATGATTGTCCTCATTAATTGAACTTCACGCTGCTATTAGTTTGAACACACCCCTTTCAATTAATTATTCAAATACACAGACTCGATAGCATGTATATCATGAATGCTGACTCTGTTGGCTTTCTAAGAATCTACTGCACCAACTGGTACATGTGGTAATATAATTTATACCAAACACAGTGATTAATCTGGTTAGTCATATTGGACTGCTATTATTTTGATCACGACTGTATACAGGCTTTTCCTTTTGTCAGTAGTGATTTTACTAAATGGAGTGTGATTGATGTTTTGTGTTACAGAGTGAAACAGCTAACTGATGAAGAAGAGTGTTGTATCTGTATGGATGGGAAAGCTGATCTCATTCTACCGTGTGCACACAGCTTCTGTCAGAAATGCATTGACAAGTGGTACGCATTTGCTGTCAGCCCCAAATGCCACTGATGTTCCTGGACTTCCTGCTTTCGAAGTGTTGCTGATGCTTCTTTTTTTTTCCATTTTCTGCAGGAGTGGTCAAAGTCGAAACTGTCCCATCTGCCGGATTCAGGTAACTGCTGCCAATGAATCATGGGTAATGTCTGATGCCCCCACAGAAGAAGACATGGCGAGCTACATTCTCAATCTCGCTGATGAAGCTGGTCATCCTCACAGACCTTAAACTGAAGCACTATGTCACTTAACACCTGCTTTATCCCATTGTTAGACTGATCATCTGACTGTAATACAAGCTTTTAAATGTACAAGATAAATTATATGATCTTTTCTTTTTCTTCACTGCTGGAGGCAATAACCCCTCGTTGTTGTCATATAGAGTTTTTGAATTTTAGTTCTAAAACTGTGAAAAGGCAATACACAGCATTTAGCTGGAGAACACTTCTGATTTACTGTCAGCTGTGGTTGACCACTTGCTAGTTTGCTTGTTTTTGTTTGTTTGTTTTTGAATTACACCTAATATTTTGTTTTGCACATAATTCAGAAATCAAGCCTTCAGTTTACATCTCGGAAGGTTTTAAAGTAGCAGAGCGAAGTCCTTCACAGTTAGTGTTTAAACCATCACACGGAAAATTTCTGCTCCATTTCTTACTGCTGAAAGTTTTCACATACATAGTTGGTAATTGGCCATTAAGTGTGTAAGTATGCATGGTTCCTGAGGTGTCATTGCATTACTGCTGAAGTGCAATATTGCTCAAACTGTAATCTGGGCTTTCTATCATAGTTAATTTAATGATTATTTGAACATACATTTTGTAAAGAAACTAAATGTTATACTTCATCTGAGAAATCAAAATTGTCTACTGAGGATATTTTGGGAACACATTCCTGAGACCAGATTCACAAAAGCTTAATAATAATCTAAAAATGAAGTTCAGAAGAAGTGGTCATAAGACGACAGCTTTTTAATCAACTTCAGTGTTTGGTTAATTTGTTCAGTTTAAGAAGACAACAGGATCCATTAAGAGCAGAGCTTCGGTTTAAAAACACAATCTGAATCTGACTTGGAAGTTTATGTTTGGACTTTTTACGAAGAACAAATGTAAGAACATTCCTATGAAGATATTGATGAATGTTTTTAATTTTTCTTTGAAAATAATAAATTGATATTCTCTTAAGAAAGTCTTATTTTTTCTTTGAGGTTTTCTCAAAGGTTTGAGGTATTTTCATTTTAAACCCTGTAACTTTACGAAAACTTGATTAAGTTTAAGTAAGAAAAAATCAGTAAGTAAAAACTAAAAGTGACTGTTGAAGAAATGGCCAAAAGGAGGGGAAATCCTTCACTAACACATTATTTTAAAGACATTAACAATATTTTACGAACAATCCCCACTTTTAAAATGGAGAATCATTAAATTTAGACTTATTTTGAGACTAGTGTCTGATCTCTTAGAGTTGAGACCAAGTGTGAAGGAGTGCTAAGAGGATATTTACGAACATTTTTATTTTACAGAATATTTTTTGGACAGAATAATTTATTTCTGAAGATGCTTTTGTGAATCTGGCCTCTGTGGATTTTACTTGTATTATATAATTACTACTTCAACTTTCAGTGGCATTACTTTTTATTTTAATTTCTCTTAAATTTACAGATATTTTACAAGCAGCTCATTAAACATGTTTTTTTTTTGTGTGTGTGTGTGTGGCCTGTGGAATTACATTAATTATATAATAAGAATAAATAAATGTATATTTTTCTTGATGTCTTATTCTGTTATTAATTAATCTATTATCAATCCTAAACTTTGTAAACACATAAGCACACGTGCAACTATATGAACTTTTTGATGTTGTCAACCTACTCCTTTCACCAAGTTTCAGTGTTCAGCTGGATAAATAAAGGCACCACTTTTGTAGATCTGGTGTTGATTTGTTTTTAGGAGGATCGTTGCAATATTTTTGTACATACATTTTTGTTAGTACCATCTCAGAAATTCCTTTAGACATGATGTTTAAACCCAAGTATGAAACTTTATTTATAAAACTGTAAAAGGTTTACAAACCCATGTGGGAACAAACAGAAGACAAAACATTCTTTTAAGGTGTTTCTGTAATTACAGAGCTTTGTCACACCATTTCAAAGACAGTTGGACAAGTTTAAGAAGGGAGGAGTTCAGGCCGTCCTATGTTACTACTTCCTTTGTATTAACCATTTAATGTTGCAAGCAGGACAATATAGAACATGCATATTATAAAAAGTACAACCCCACACACATTTTCTGTAAACCATGCATATTTAAAAAAAATATATTAATAACCCATTTTGAATGGATTATATTGAGAGGTCTTCAAACTGGCCCCACTTTGTACTTAGTACCTCTAATAACTGGAGTTACATTAAGTGCAGTGGCCCAGATACAGTGCAAATACACTTCAGTTTTGACTCACAAGTACATCTCAATAACTGTTACGTGGTTATACACGTGTGGGCAGTTCATGTGCCCTTCTCAATTTCTTATGACAGCTATCGAATGCACTTAGGTTAAGTCAAAACTGAAGTTGACACTTCAACAGTGAATGCACCACCAGCAGATACATTAGTACAATGTTAATGTGTAAATGCCCAAGAGACACTTAATATAAAATGGGACCATGAAACCTTTAAAGGCAGTCATGCAGGGCTCAGTTCAGTGAGACGTTATGTCACTGTATGAAAGTGTCCTCGAAAACCCCACATTATTTCAGAAACTCTATTCTGCTGAGCTCCTTGTGTGTTCTGGTTGTCTAATATGGACCAATGATGTATCAGCACGTTCACACAGGCTGCACAGGAATACATTCAGACTTAACAGCATCTATCAGAAAACTGAGCTCATTGCACAGCGTCTCGTGCCTGTAGGACATGCGGATCTGGGCCACGTTGGTCCGCCGGATATCGTTTCCATCTGGTCCGTCCTGTAGGTAGTTCTCACCTAGGAAGTGTTTCTTCTCCTGTTAGAAGCAGAGAAAAAAAGTTGTGAGCTGATACTGACAAATGCAGGCCAACGTGACAGTTATTACAATACAGACAGCAATGCTCCACTGCTCCTCATAAAATACCTAAACTAATATTAACACTGGTACAGGGCTTGTTTAGGTGTGCATGGCCTGCAGCAAACACTTGGCATGCTTACAGTTACAGATAGGTGTATCCAAAGTTCTCCAGCGGTACATTACATTCTGGTTGGTGCACGTACCGTATTTGTACAGAGAAAGTGCCAAAAATAATATTGTCACTTTTAAGGCAAGGCACTAAACGTAAGAGTCTCGTTATTTTGCGAGGAATATAGGCTATCTGGTCCCTGGTCTATATTTCTTCCAGTTCAGTGTATAGTTTAACTTTCCATTCACAGCATAGGAGATGGGGTATGGGGGTCAATCATCATCAGGGCTTCTTAAAAAATATTCAGAGCTATAGCCCTGGAATCCCATGCCAGGACACCTGCCCCTATGTGGGTGGTGGGTCATTCTCAGTACTGCAGTGCAGACATGGTGGTGTGTTAGTGTTTGCTGCGCTGCTGGATTAGACACAGCAGTGCTCCTCTTAAGCATCATTAACAGAAATGATTCAAGTGCTGCAGTGAGGAGCTTCTCAGAAGGAACCAAAACAGCAGTGTGAAACTGTTTTACAGTGCAATATCTATTATTCTGCTTTGACTGTTCATAACATTGTGCTATTAGTTCACAGCATTTATTTACATTGTGCTACACTTCTGATTCTTGTGCTTGCTTTGTTCTGACAATACCAGTATTCTCTTCCATTACATCCATTTGGGGAGATATTCTTCCACTCTGCCTTTACTGAAATAAACCTGGTTGGAAATCTACCAAATGATCTGACTGCAGTGTTGTAAAGGGTCTGGGAGCTGAATGGTCAGGTAGGTCAATCAAACTGAATTATAAGGTATTAAAAATGTGACCCAAAGAAAATGTATTATACATCTAGTCTTATTTGATAAGAATCTATACAATCTGGAAAAACAAAGAAACCAGTTTACATTATGAGCTTCTGTGCTTTTTACTCTTTGCTGTTTGAGTAAAATGAATATTGCTATTTTCAACTTTTTTTTTTTTCTTTTTTGCAGAAATGACAACGGCTCAAAACAACAACAAAAAGAGTCAGTGTTTATACTTCAGATAAAACAAAGGAACACAGTTAATATTCATATCTAAGCAACACAGTACTAATGTTTTTACTTAAAGTGAATTAAAAAAAACCCCACTGTGTTGGCATGCTTTCAAACTGCTGTGGGGCGACTTTACGCCATTTCTGGTGCAAGACATCCCCAAAATGGTGACTTAACAAAAGAGGGCAATAATCTTAACTTTGAATGGAAGTTAATGTCAAATAAAAGTAATTAACAATAATATTGGAGCGTTTGGATTGGTCTAGTCCTCTGGAATCATTTACACAGTGTCCAGAACAGCTACAGGGTTCAAACCATGGAGAAAACTAAAAATACAAGGTCATCATCATTGGACAGCAACAATGTATTGGTCTGCTGGCTTCATAAGGTCGGCACCCCACTGATCTTTTTAACACTGCTGGTTCACCCTCAGACCACCCAAATATTTGTCCTCTGTACAAGATCTAACAAGTTTTAAATTAGAATTATATTGTAAATTGAATTAGGTTTGCTGAGGTGGCAAAGGGAGTTCCCCACCCCTGTTATAAAGGATAACAAAGGTAAAAAATGACCAAAAGAAGTAAATCAGATGACATTTTTGTCTAATATTGTGTTTAACCACTGGTGGCCAACTAGCGATGGCTGAGCAAGATGCCTTTGGACTGCCAGCTTTGCTGTCAGTGGGCCAAAAGTGTTCTGCTCTGCTCTTGCAATCAGGGCTACCATATGTATAGAGAAGCTGATTTAAGACAAAATGGAGTGGTCTCATGTTTTCCTGAGCTGTAGTTTTGGTGCCAGTCTATCGTTCAGTTATTTGGTAAAATGTGCCCTCTTTGTTTTGGTGTAAATGTAAGTATCACATGCAGCAGGTTAGATATGCTGAGGCTGTACCTGATGTGAGAGACCACTTTGTAGCACACTGTTCCTGGCGATCTCACAGACATCACATGTGCTGAGCTTCCACAGTTGTGCTGCAATAGCGTACTCCTCCATCAGTGCTTCCTGCGGAACAAAGCACAGTAAGTGACCTCTAAACACATTTGGAACCATCTGCTGACACCTTCAGTATCCGCCGATTCCAATAACAGATCTACTGATCTTTAAAATGATCTGTATATGACTGATCATACTCAAACTACCCCTGTGATCCACAGCAGCATTGTCAAACATCTCTAACGAGAACTTCAAACACAGCCACACACCTTGGTATAGTGGAACTGCATGGGGTCATCAGTGGACAGGGAGACACACAAGCCCTTGTGTAGGAACTCTCTTAGGGGGTTCTTGGAGTACTCCAGGAATAAGCTGTTGTTGCTGAGAGGGGACATGGCAATGGGCACCTGGGCCAGGTAGAAGAGGTACTGCAGTACTGGACTCTGAGGGGAAGAAAGACGAACACCAGCAGTTTGTAAACATGGCTGTTTGTGTTATTTACATGTATGGCATTTAGCAGACACTCTTATACAGAGCAACCTGCAAGGTTATTCATTTTACAGGGTCAGAGTAGCGTTGGCAGTCTTGCCCAATTGGGCTAGCACAGTATAGTTCTAAAAGGCATTTTAAGCAATATCCATGTATCGTTTAGATTTTGTATTTTAGAGTGAAAAACGGCAATCAGCTAACCGAGGTCACAGACCATGACGAGCCTGTTAGGATTACTGATTGAGAATCATTGTAAGGAAAGGTCAGGTGATGCCTATCTCAAAGCTGTTATAAATACCCAGTCATCTCTAACCTTGTCCCAAAAACAGCAGCCATGGTTTCTTGTAAGCAGTTACCTAACCCTGAAAATGGAAATTGTTGAGGCCCACAATGCAGGAGATAACAGCAAAGCATTTTCAGATCGCCATTTGAAATGTAATTTAGAAATACCTTAAACTCTTGGCTAGAAATATCATTTGGCTACGAAAATTACAAACATTATACTTGCCAAACGGGTGCTACTAGGTACTAACCACACAAGGTTTGGCCCTTTTAATGTTTTGTTATTTTTAAAATGTAAAAGCGAAATAGTAAAACAAAATACATTTTTGCTTAAAATACAAAGGGAATGTTTCATCTTTAACTTTGGCCTTTTGGAGATCATTTCATTTTCAGTTTGGTTGATTGTTCACAGTGACTTCACATTTTGACCAGGGGTTCCCAAACTTTTGTATACCACTGAGGTGTAGCTGAGAAAAGGACTGACTTTTTTCAGGTTGAGTCCGTGTGAGATGTTGTCTGCAGTGAGGAAGGCTGACACCAGATGAGTGATGGATCCTGCTTCACCACAGTGGGGACGGAACTGGAAGGTACTGAGGCCACGTTCCCTTTTAAACAACATTACAGACATTCATCATTCATACCGTTTTCTAAATAATGTTGGAATTTTATGTACTCTTATTTCAAGATATTCATTCAAAAATGAGCCAAAATGTCTTCTGAAGGAAAGGTAATACAGTAATAAAATAAAATAAATCAAATTGGTTTGATTTAGTTTGCCTTATGTAACACTGCACATTGCAATGATGATGCTATGAGTCATAATTTTATAAAAAAACAGAATCTGACCGACAGAAGTTTGGCTCAGCATTGACAGTGTGGTGATAAACGTACTTGCGCAGGTTGTTCAGCACCATAATGTTGGCGTACATATGGTACAGATAGTAGCTGTAGGGTGGGTTCTCCTCAGCGGTCCACTCCTCAGGCTTTGGGCTCTTATAGGAAAACATGTGATCGCTGTGTTTGGACTCATCATCCACGCTGTCAAACCCTGTCACCTGCAGATGAAATATTTTCATTGCTGAAGTTAGATAAAGCACAGTGGACAGTCCAGAATGATATGATAAGAGAATTGAAGGCTTGGATTCTTGTTCTTTTAATTTTTAACCTATATTTTAGCAGTTGGTTTATGAACATTTTAACTCGTTAGAGACCATGATGACATATGTGTCACCCTTAAATCCAGACATAACATCCCCCTCTACCTCACATGTTATAGGATTCCCTGTATTAACACACACACATATTTACTGACCCCATTTCTAGAAGTAATTGATGAAAATCAAATTCTTTTGACATGACTTAAGTGCCCTTAAGCTATGCACATGCAGTAACCACAGCTGCTCCCCGAGCTCCATGGATAGGGCTGCCCACCACTCTGGGCATGTGTGCTCACTGCCCTCTGGTGTGTGAATTCACCAGTCTGTATGACAGCTGACACCAGTTTGTAGGACCCTGTATGCAAATACAGTGGCTCTATGTGCACTTTTATGTTTATATATTTAAAATTCATTACATTTAAAGCGCAAAATTTCAGGCCTTTTTATTTGAATGTTGATATTGTAGAATTAAATTAGTAATTTAACTCAAAATTAAATATTCTAATAATTTCAGATTCTGGATTTGTGATTTTCATTAGGCAATTCTGATATATTCAAAAATAAAAATAAAAAATCCTTTGAAATATTCCACAGATAATTAAAATGTCAGTTTTCCTTTTTGAATTAAATTATGAACAGAAATGATTTTTTATGAAACATCAGGAATTTAACCTAACCCTAAAATATGTACAGTGTACCACAAAAAAAACACCAAAAAAAAAAAAAACACAAAAATGAGTTGCTCAATTCATTTAACTGATTCAGTCGATTCTGATTCAAAATTGGGCCCAGGTTCTTATAGGTTAAGTTAAGACACATTTTTGTTTACAGTTTGTTGTTGCAACAGGATGTTGTGATTCTTTGTGTCTCCACCTGATGTAAAAGTGGGTCATTTCTGACCCTTGCAATGCATGCAACACTTTTGTTAACTTTCATTAATCATCCTGTGAAACTGCTGGGGATTATCCAGATTAGGCAGTTTGACTGTAACTGAACACCTAACAGTTACACCTGCATTAAACATTGGCACGAAAATCTGCTCTAATGACCTGCTTTGACTAAATGTCCAGTCTAGCAAAAACAGATCCCAGTGTACTCACATATTTCAGGAAGATGTGCATTTCCTTGTGTTTCTGGGGGTTAACAGTAGCCTCAAACAAAGGGAGGAAGATGTTTTCCAGCATCTTAGCAAAGTTGGGAATGAGCTTCTTCGATCTGAAAATGTCACTGAGTGACAGAAAGTGAAAGGATGTTATACGAAGATTGTTTTCAAGCTAGTTTGCTCAGGCCTGGACCTGGATAACCACAAACCATCCACAAAACACCTTTGCCCTGAAGCCCTTCATTCCACCATCGCGTGTTGGATTAGGGTTGTAGGTAAGTTCTGAAGGTTGGTGGATCTCCAGGACCAGGATTTGGTTTCTGTGTTTAGAGAATGAGCTTGAAACACTTACTAGATCCTTGGCACCTGTATGATCCATCTCATGTTGGGAGAGTAGACCTTTTGCTGAATAAACCATTTTGACAGGTTCACCCACTCTTCAGCTGAGCGACCATAGATGGAAAGGCGGGGCTCCGCATACTGGTACTTACTCTCCTCCAGATCATGAGCTACCTCCTATAGAGAAACTCAGTGAGTATAGGGAGATTTGTATAACAAATGCTTTAAACAGTGTTTATGTGCCTGGAATCGGTTCATTCTTTCACCTTTATAAGACGTGCAAAGTATTCTCCATTGATGTAGTTGTCCGTTTTGAGGTAGATCTCCCGAAGCTCACTTGCGCCCACTGGGTTGTATTTAGAATTGAACTTGTCAAACCGATGAAATGTTTGCCTACCCTGAGCCATTAAAAAAAACAAACATATATATAAATATAAATATTCAACATAACGTAGTGTGTTCTACTTAGGCCCATACAGCCATGTGAAAAAGTTAGGACACTACATTGGACACCTTTTACATACATAGCTAAACACATAAAAGTGAAGGAATATCTTTAAAAATTATTTGCAAAATGTAAGGAATAGAAAGGGCATATAACAATATTATGCTAATTTAAAACATAGTTTCCTTCCTTGGCTGAAAAAATGTCAATAAAGTGTTTCTATAACTGTATATCAGTCTGTGACATTGACTGAGAAAGGTCTTTGAGACCAGAACCCCCATGCACTGCGTTCCAGCTAGCCTCACCTCTCCTGAAATGAGGACTGAGGCTAACAGTGTTGACTCCTAGCCCCCCATCCCCCCTGCAAAAAAAATTCCCTGCAGTCCTCAGAGGCATCCCCAGTCCTCTCTAGATTTTTCCCTCACAAGAAGACCACCAAAGGGCTTGCAGTGGATTGCCAAACGTGTCCCTTCAAGCCACAAATTCCCCACAACATCCATTTTTTTGCTCGTTTTTTTTGTAGACAAAGGCGTTAATGGAGTGTCTGAGTTTTTCACATGATGCTAAAGTACCGTATTTTCCGGACTATAAGACACACCGGAATATAAGCCACACCCGCAAAGTAAAAAAAAAAAAATTAACCTGGAAAATAACATATATAAGAAGAAAAAGCTGCACCTCATTGTAAGCCGCATGATTTAAAGCGTGGAAAAAAAGTAGCGGCTTATAGTCCAGAAAATACTGTACAAATATTTGAAACTCTTGCTGGTGTATGGAGATACGTACAGCATGCACGTCCAGTGAGTCCACTGTAAGGTCATAAGGATCCATATGCAGGTTCTGAAACACCTGTTTAAGAGTGATCTTCTTCCCACTCTTCTCCATTACCACCCGTTCTCCCTCTGTATTACAGGTGTTTTGGATGAACTTGAGCAAGTGCTTCTGATTCATGCAGGCAGCAGCATGGATGTGAGTGTCTACCTGCATATGAAGAGAATCATACCTGATTCAGGTCCCAGTTTCAAACCAAAATGAATGTTGTATCCAAAGAAGCACAGATGAGCTCGTTTGTTTGGTTTTAGCTTGTGTGATTATGTGTCATACCTTCCTGACATTGTAGAAGTCTCTGTGTGGGACACATTTTAGCTCCTTCAGCTCAGCCATCTCATTCATCATTTCATGCAGGTAGAACTTGGACATCAGGAAGTTCAGTCTTCTATGACAATAGGTCTTCCTGCAGATATTCAAATGGAAATGTCTAACTACAGTATAGTCACACAGAGCAGTTTTGACATCAGGTCAGTGTAAAGGTCATATTTAATTGCACTCAACTGATTAGAGCTGCAGGAGAGTTTAATTACTGGCCAAGTGATCAAAATATACATTCAAAAATAGTTGCATCTAGAAGGAATCAACTGAAATTGAAACTGCAATTAAAAAAGTAGTTCTGATTCTGATTGCAATGCTCAACCGCTACGGTGTAATTCCAGACTGCCATGGAGTCACTCAGAATGGCAGTGGGTCATCTTCAGTGATGAGTCACCTTCAACACCTTTGGTCTTCATTACAGGCACTTTAATGGGCAATGTTATGCAAATGAGATCATTAAACCACCGACCATCCTTTCCTGAACACACACACTGGTGCGCTACTTCAGCTGGACAACTCTCATCTGCATATCACTGACATCTCAAGACCTTGCCTTGAGGACCTGCATACTATGCCATGGCCAGTCACATGACCAGACGTATCCCCAATTGAAAACGTGTGGGATGCTTTTGGACATGCTATCAACGCCCCAAACCAACACCGCAAAATCTGCAGTGAGTGAGAATATTCAAGCTGCATGGGATGGATTATCACACAATATTAGGAAACCCTGCAACTCCAGGCTGAGATGTCTGGTACGGTATACCCAAGGCCATCCTGAGACACTACTTTTGTTTGTGTAGCTCAATAAACATTGCCCATATCAGTCTATATTTTTTATCATTTTTCGATCCTGGTGACCTTTATCTTCCATCCTAATAGCATTGCACACTTCATTCTGGGTGCAACTATTTGTACAATGTGTGTAATTAATATAAATAATAATGAAAACATGTTTTAATAAATTCAGCATGAAATACGGTTTTGAAATATTGGCCAAATCTAAGCATCCGTCTCATAATTTGTTAAGGCAAACAAACAACACATTGCTGACACAGATGGGCAAATGCACACACATTGCTTGTATAGTCCCTGTAGCGAAGTACTGCCAATAAAATAGAGCAGTGGAACTGTGTTCTTTGCTCCATCTGATACTTTTGAAAATAGTTGGGGAGTTGATAATGAGGTGGGGTGGTGATCATTCAACATCCTGACTTCACTAATGTCCTACTGTAATTTAGCAGGACAGTAGAGAGACTTACTCTAACGAATGCAGGAGAAACTCTTTTTAATGCATTTGATTTTAGAAGAAACAATGAATGAGAAGGTGTCCCATTGCTTTCTATTTTCTTCTGTAAAATACAGAAGTAACCTTGATATAAATGTATACAACCTACATGGCTGGGTGGACTGCAGCTTATATCCAGGTCAAATCAGAAGTGTACGTTAGCAGATGTGAAAATAAGTATGCTGGACTACTCACGTTGGTCCATCAGCAATCATGGCGAGAACATGAGTCATGTCGATAGCAAAGGTCTCCATATCAGGGTAAGGCAAATCATGTGGCTTCTCCTGAGTCAAGGCTTCTGCATCATCATACACGTATACAATACCATCCTTCATTTTCAGGATGTAGTTAAGGTTCTGTGGGATGTCTTCCATGCTGTATGGATCTTGGCCCTCAGATGGGCAGGGAATGGCATCTGTAGTTCACAAGCACACAATACAAATAGTACATTTCTTCTCTTGCTTATGTATGATAAAGTTCTTTCAAAAGCAAATCATGGGCTAATGTTTATTTTACGTTGTGCCACTCCTACCTGGCAGCACTTCCTCCTCATTACTCCATTCCTCATTATTGGCACTTCTTAGGAACTTGGCAGTGGTCCTTGGGAAACGATGGTATGCCAAACGGGAGTATTTCTCTCTGATGAGTAATGCTTTCAACAGGCTTTTTGCTGCCTGCTCATAGTCCTCAACTGTGATCTGGAACCACACAGGAATTATAAATAATGATTGTGGAGGGCTTTTTGTTTGAGAGCTTTTATTAACTTGACTCAAACAAAGCTCTTGTTCAAACAAACTATCTATACTAAGAGACACTGAAACTTATGTATAAAGTCCCTAAACATTGAGCAGTGGAACTGGGTTATGTGGAATGATGAAGCTCCATCCAGTACTTTTTGGTTTGTTGATGGTTTGGAGAATTGGTGATCATCCAACTTCCTGACTGCTAAAACTTGCGGATTGAAATGGTTTTTGAACACATTTGCATTCTCAGATATTATTGCTCTGTAAACACTTGCGTGGCTTAACAATGATTAAGACTATGCAAGTTACCAATGTAGTTACTTCCATAGTTCCAACTACAGAGTGGTGAACACCTGCATTGCAACTGCCTTGTTCCAACTGTCGCTTAAATCGTTTGGGAAATGGATACCTGACTGGGTGACTATCCAAGGCTTAGCTGCTCAAAATTAGTTTTGTTTGCATGGTTCAGCAGGGAACCATTTCAGATTCCTTCAAAATGTGGTTCTGAAGCTTCTTAACTAAGAAACTGTACTTTATAAAATAAAATTGTACTTAAAAACATAAGTAACTGAATTTACCCCTGCACAGTAGTCTCCACTAATGGTGACTCTCTGGAACTCTGGGACATTGGTTGGGGCTTGGGGTCCAGCTGTGTCTGGGGTGAGTAAAGGGGAGATCACAGTCATAGCCCAATCAGCAGCACCAGGGATCTGGAGGGATACTGACTGTGAACGCATCAGTTTGAAACTCTTCTTCCTACAGTTGGACGAAACAAACAAAGACAACTTCATTTCTACCAGAGCTCACAGAGCTGACCTTCACTTCTAAATCAACTCTGGTCCGCTCACCTTTTCACAGTCTCTAGAGAATGGTCCTCAGCCATTTCTTTGCGCAGTTCGTGCTCCTTGGCCTGGTGTAAGCCAATGGGGCAATCTTCAGGCACCGTAAACATGGACATGATATCCTTTGTGTTTTCCTCCTTTATTGCAGAAGCATAAACTTTCTCGGCCAGCAGCTTCACCTTCTCGTCCACCTCACTGAAGGAAACCTTTGTGAACTGCCGTGGCATCTCTGAAAGACAAATCCATATGGAGACTGAGGACTGAAACTTTATTAGACCTTAGCAGGAGTTAAAACATCTTATGCAACTGGATTGACCTTTCACTGACATGCCAAAGGTGTGTATAGGGAATGCATCATAGATCCAATTCTGGACAACTTGGGCCTGAACCATGGAGCATTATCCTGCTGGAATATCCCATCATTGTGGGAGTATATGAAGTCACCAAGCAGTCAACTGTAACAGGCACTGGTCAGTCATGTGTTTAGGTGGACCAGTGGACTCACAGACTCATGGATCAAGGAACATTAAATGGCTGCAGAACTTCAGAAATGACATTTGTAATCTATCTGGCACCCACCATCACGTCACACTTAAACTCTCATAATTCATATCACCTAGCCATGAGTAGCGTGCCCAGTGTTCAGCCTCAGTCTAGGATGCCAGACCTCACTGTTGAGCATTTGAGCACTGCTGAGCTCTGATAAAGGGAGGTGCATTTCTGATGACACCTGTGAAGAGCTTGTGAGATAGTGGGCATCTAGGGATTTTAGAAGATGTGTGAAGGGAATGGACTGGTCCCTTATGTGTCACTCCAGTTGTTGTCGTCTTATCCTATATAATTTCATCTGTTTACTCACATTATCATCAAATATCAGTTTGAAATATATCAAATCTAAACATCTATGCAGTGTCTGCCTAGATGCCTGATACAATTGTGCATCTCTATTCAACATCATTAAAAACAATTCCATATTCATAACCATTTCGTTACAGACTCTCTGAAGTTCTTCAGAATGCATACACTGTGCTTGTGCTCACATCTCTACTATGAGCATGCTTTTTATGGAACTTAAAGTGGTTCATTTAGTGGAATTTCATTTAGTGGAACCATGGGTAGAACCTTGCTTTTAAGAGTAAAAGTGCAGAGTAACACTAAGCCAAACACAGATCATTTTTTTTCCCCAAACTGAAGCATTTCTTGTTCTGTTGTTATACTGTTGCATACTGTTCAATATACAGACAGGTCCAAAAGTATTTGGACACCGCCCCTTTTATTTGAGGTTTTGCCTCAATACACCACCTCAGGGGATAAAGGTGAAAGCCTGCGCCTCGCTCACATTCTGATTTCTTCATTTGCTCTCCACTGAGGTGGTCTACAACGGTAAATAAACAAACCTGGCATCGCTGTCCAAATACATATAGACAGACCTGACTGTATGTTTAAGCAAGTGATGCAAGATTTGTGACCGCGATGCACAAATCACGGCTGCAAATATGTCCTCAAGTGCCTGTCCACACAGGTCAAGTTTCAGTTTGTCTGTCCCCAGTGGATTAGTCAGGTTTCTGTAAACATCACCACAGAGCCATCTGTTGGCATTCCTGTGACAGAGACCCCTCACTAACCCACCCCTAATGAGATGTGGTGCTTTCTCAAGTGTCAGGCTGCACGTTGCTCTTGGCCCTGGCAGCATTCTGTGCACTGTGAGTGAATTATTGAGTGAAAGAGGAAGTAAACTCTATTCACTTGAGCAGCTGGAAAAAAAAAACTGACTGATAGAGTCAACGCCCACAGTGTGTTTCAAAAGCTTAAAGCTGTTAATTCAAATGTTCTTGTTAACATATATAAGAAATACATGAGAAAATGCCTTTCTTAAAGACTTAAATGCTATTTTTAATAATAATTCTTTATTAAATGGCCATTTTTACATGACTGTACTGATCAGCATGACAATTTGCGTGTGAAATATCATCATATAAATGTTGTTTTCATGAAACTTTAATATTTTTATATTATATGGTCTTTATCCGTGACTTTATATATGACTATATGAAGTTGTGCTGGTAGACTCCTTTCCGAGTGAAGAGTTTGAAAGCAATTGGAATAGTTCAACAGGAGTCACATTATTGGAGGGTCTTATTTACATATTTGCGTCTTGTGGATATAGCACAGTGGTTTTGGAAATGGATAGACAGAGACATGCGCCAGTGACACAAATGACCTGGGAGACCTACATGAACCATGGAGATGTGGTTGGCAGTTGGCTGCATGACACAGGATTACATGTATGCAAACCATAACTGTCCTTAACCACAGACCAACCTCACCAGAGACTGCAGTGGTGTCATGTGAGACTGTCATGAAGTCACTTACAAATGCAACAGGTCATCTTCAGTGATTCCCTCTTTTGTCGTGGTGGAGACGCCCAACAGATATGTGTGGGCTATTCCAACAGCTGCAGCAACAGTCGTGGGATGAATTTTCGCAGAACACCTTTTTACAAAACTTTACAAAATGTCTTTCTATTTATTACTAACAACCCTGTCACACAACTTGTTGGTTTATAAAGGATCATCAAATGACATCATCGAATGACATCATCAAATGGAATCATCAAATGACATCATCAGATGGTGTCATCAGATGATGTCATCTGATGATGTCATTTGATGATTCCATTTGATGATGTCATTCGATGATGTCATTTGATGCTCAGTTGAAGCAGCCAGGAATTAAAGGGGCATGTTCTGATGTTATTGTGATGTTATTCTGACGTTCATTGTTGCATTTGTTAGACAGGGTTCATGAAATATTTTTTTTTTTAACTTTGTACACAATTCATGCAAAAATTATTATACTTCAAATTGATTGGATGAAATGTACTATCCTGTCACATACTACCATTATGTTTTATTGTGAATACAGCTTCACATTTGAATAAAAGATAATTTTATTAATATTAATATTGATTTTATGTCATTTTTGATTTTATGAGTTGGAAAGATGGAAATATGAACATATTAGAAAAGTATTTAACTATTTTTATTTAACAAAAGGAATATGCCCGATACATATGATGTATCTCAAATAAGACTCACAGACTTCATTGTTCTCTAGTCTCTTGAAGGGCTGTCATTAATGTTTATATTAATGTTTGTTTGTTTATTTATAATTAAATCTTTGCTTCCGTTGCCAAATAATCAGTTAATTAATTAATTAATTGAAATATATCAAAATTATATATATATATATATATATATATATATATATATATATAGTTGTATTTTTACATGCTGCCACTGTCTATACAATGATACCATGACTATTATTTATGTGAAATCTGCTTACGCTGAATGGACTTATGAATGTAAATATTATGATGGGTCATAGTGTTCTGACACACAGACAGGTCATGCATTCCAAATGAGGCCAGAACCAGTGCTGGCTTGTTCCTAAGGCAAGTAAGAGCACTGTTCCAGTATATACAGTCTGTATATATTCAGCATGTACAGTGCTTGAGTTCTTGTTCCATTTCAGTTCCCATGTACTCAAGATGCCACTGGTAAGTACTGCTTTTTCATCTGTTTGATTTTCCATGACAATTCGAAAGCAGCTTTCCTTTTCTTGGCTTTCACTGCAGCTACAATCTATTTAGATCACTGAGGTTTGTGCTTTAAATAAACTGCTAGGAAAGGGGGTCAATAAAAGACATATTAACATGATAATCGTACTGGCTCCATAAACAGGCAGTAGGCTCATGTAAATGCAGGCCAGACTGCAATGCTCGGTGCTAAAATACCTCTTTATTGACTTTCACCTCCTGTTGACATGTAACAGGACCTACTGCAGAACTGTCAACAATCTTGGCACCATCCAATAGGAGGTTTGACTCTTGAGTGGGACTATTCCAGACTGTTCCCACCCTATCTACTAAGCCTGCATTACTGGCATGTTCGTCATGGGCTTACTAAAGTTTACATGACCCCAGTGCTGCTGTCAATATTATGACCCAAACTGGGTCAGAAGTACAGTAAACAGACATATATAAACACATATGATTACAAATTCAGTATCTGCCCATGTTATAAACTTTATTTTTAAAGAACTAACACACTTTATTTGACTACACAGCCCACAGTAGGTACGTATACCTGTTTAGGTAATCATCATAACCAATAATCATCAACCAAACAGAAGTACTATTTGACCAAATCAGTGCAGTGAATCTGCCTCAACATGTGGTGAAAAATTCATCTTTATTCTAAAGTTCTACATCTTCCAAATGAATCTGGATATAACATTTTGGTTCATGTAATGGAGGGGGGAACAATAGCTCTTTGCCAAGTATAATCAAACATTCAACTTTTCCAGAAGGTCAAGAAGGGCATTGATGGACACAAGTCTTCTCTAAATCCATCACAGTTTCACTTAACAATGAAAATCAGTGCTTTTATGCAGACTCATACAAAAAAAACATATTTGTGCATACTTGGAGATTGCAGATGCATAACATTGGTCAAGTATTTACATATATGTAAAATTAGAATCAGTTGCAGCACATCAGCTGCAAATGATTAGACCATTGTTACAGAGGACTTTGGAGGAAGCTGCTCTTGATTGTTGAATTCCTCCCTCAATATTGTATTATATATAAATACATTGTTAAATATATAAATACATTTTGTGTTCGCATGTCATTTCTTCATTATTAAACTGCTGATTCATTAGTGTATTTTTAACCTTGTAAGGTAAGAGGTTGGTATTATTCTAATAAAGCTAATAGATTCATAATTTATTTGGTAGATTCATGAGATTAAATCACTAAATAATAACCATATTAGTATATTTACAGGGTCTGATCTCATGACCTATGTATGAATTTATGATCAAACATTAGATTTCTATATGGGTAATTGTTGGCAGTGAGGATTTAGAGTGGATGTAGTTAATCTTTTTGAAGCATGAAGGAAAAAAAAAATATTGAAAGTTATTAACTGTTATGAACAGCTGAATGGCAAAAAAAACCACATCTACATTTTATTGCCACTGTAATTCTAAGGGATAAAGAGGTAGGAGGAGCAACTACCTCAAGGAAAAAGTCAAATAGGAGCTGTTTAAATATAGGCCTACTATTATTCAGCTTGTCTGGTGCTGTGTGAAGTTACATGGCCACTTTCACTGTTGACAACCTGGAATTATGACCTGGAGGGCTATTGTTAACAACTTGACATTTAACATGTTACCTTTCCATTGAAGAAGAGTCACTCTCTCAGCGCTTTCTGCCCTCCACTGACCCACACAATAACCAAGGCTTTGACCGCCACTGACCCTTATGATTCTATTTAACAAGCTCTGTTGTCCTGCACTGCAGGTGCACAGGTTCTCTTACCTTCTGTGGCTGCCATCACCTTGTCTGTTTGCCTAGCTCTCTATGCAGGGTCTCTCAGAAGCGTACTATGCACTGTGGTCTGATACGAATTGTGTCTTGCGTGTGTATGAGTCAGCTCTAGCTTGAGTATCCTTCTAGCCCTCTATTTAAAGAGGCTGACGGAGTCATGTTGAGTGAGAACATTGAGCCTTTCCCATGTGTCACAACTGGCACTCATCTGGTAGGTGAACTGTCAACTTGGAGAAACCTGAAATGCTGGCAACATCTAGAGCTGGGGTGGAAACAGGAGTCTAATTCCCTGAGCTTCTGTACTTGGAATAGTGAGCAACTGAGCTAGACTGGGAAGAAAGCTCACTGACTTTGCAGAAACACAGCGTCCTTGCTCCTCACCGTACTGCATACTTGATGTTTTAATGAAGACCCGCAACCTGATCTGCGCTCCATGTTCAAACAGTCATGTCAAGGTCAAACTTCGGAGGCTTTAAACTTGTCGGTTATGTTCAAAAAGCTTGGTGTAACTCTATACAGACTGTTTCTCACTTGTAGTTCTTGGAATCATGTACAGACGTTTTTAGTAGTATAGCTTTGCTCTTTAGCACACCCTTATAAAGGGGTTCTTCAAGGGTTCTTTTGTAAAGACCATGGTATCATATAAAACCACTTGAAGAGCCATTTGAAAGCAAAAGTGTTCTCTACTATACCAGGAAAGGCCTTCTACTAAATTCTGGAACATTGCTGTTAGGATTTGATTGCATTCAGTGACAAGTGTTAATTAGATCAGGACGTTCAATGATCTCCACCCCACCTCATCTCCAATTCCCAACTCATCCCAAACATATTGGATGGCACATCATAATTTCAGAGAACATTGTTCCTCTGCTCCACAGCTTAGTCCAGGGTGGTTTACACCTCTCTAGCCCACACCTGATATTATATATGGTTCCAATCAGTTAATGTTTATCTGCCTCAGAGAGTCCTATAATACAATACTTCTCTCAGACAAACCGCGTGTGCATTTGCACATCTATTTCAGCATCTCAGTGTCTCAGCATCTCAGAATGCATTCAAACATTTAGACATATAGAGTATGACTGTGATTTGATGAAACTGTGTCAAGAGTTAATGAGTAAATGATAAGTGGTGTATGAGTCTACAAAGCTATGCATTAAGCAACCACAGATTGTATCTATGTTAGTGATGGTTGAATGCTTATAGGATATTTGGGGGAGGACTATTATAAACTGGCCTTAGTGCTCAAATCCCATTCACCTTACATCCCTGCAAGGTCAGGAGTAGTAATAGTAAAGAGTAAACAAATTGAATGGAAGGAAAAGAGATTTTCCAACAAACTATGAATTAATATCAGCTGCAGTGCTTTTACTATAATTTTGCAGCCTCAATAACTCAATATTAATACAATTATAAAAGTAAAAAAACTGACTTTAGTTTTTTTTATTTATCTGACTTGATTTTTTTTGTCTGAAAACTGTAAAAAAGTAGAAAAATAAATAAATAAATAGGTAAAAATATTATTTGCCAAGGTTCAGAGAGAAACTTTTTATGATAGCAATGATGAATGATATTATATATATATATATATTATAAGGCTATATATATATATATATATATATATATATATATATATATATATATATATTATAAGGCTATATATATATATATATATATATATATATATATATATATATATATATATATATATATATATATATATATATATATATATATATTATAAGGCTATATATATATATATATATATATATATATATATAGTCATGCATACTACTAGACAGTGTATATAATAATAAGTCAAGTTCTGCAGAAGTACATTAAACTCTGATATTTATCTTACTATGCAAAAGAGCTATACAAATAAAGTCTCCACTGCACTGTCCTATCACTTGGAGGCCATACTGAAGTAATCAGAACCAAATTAGGCTTCACAAATAGGGATCTGCCCTGCACACAGCTGTACACAAGTTAGTCGTGTATATTTGTGATTCATCTTATCCTAATTTACTTTTATTTACTAATACTAATATTACTAATATTACCTAATATTACCTTTTATTTACTTCTGATATCGTTTGTTCACACCTGTTCACTTGCACCACTTGTTTTCATCCAGTCCAGCATCAACCCTACCATGATCAGAGATCACCAGCTGTCATGGAAATCCTAACACAATACTGTGTTCTGAACAGTGAAACAAAATGCCCACCTCTGTGCTGTTTAGCCCTTTTCTGACCTTGGATTTATTGCAGAGAGACGCGATGAGTTGTGAGCTTAAAATAAATGACCTTGTCACACACTCCCAGCTTTCTCTCCAAAGCCTTGTTGTTCTGTAATGAAGTGTTGGTCTCAGCTGCTAATAACTCCAGTCAGGGTGACAATGACTTTGCATGCTCAACCAAATTCCCTGGAATTCTAATGGCACACTGAAGCACGCTACATACTTTTAGAATCACTCCCGACAAACATTATGGCCTTCAATGAGAGATAAATTTACCTGTATGTGCAGGAGGTCAGGCGGGTAGACTGTTAGAGTGCAGCGCAGAGACAGAATGAGTCCAGAGAACAGGTCGTTTTATATGTCTTTATGGCTGCTAGCCTTTCCAATGTTTCCAGGGAGACAATTGGGAGAATTCAGACTCCGCCTAAAAACGTAGGTCTGGCTGTGTACCTGTCTGTCCCAGTCTCCCTCCCTCTTTCTCTGTCTAAACTTCACCCTCCCCATTCTTTGTCTTTCTTTTTATACATATTCACATCATGTTTCTTTCCTCAGAGCAAATTGGAAGTGGATACATTATCACCAAACAGCAGCTCCTAACTCAGAAGTGGACCTTTGCCTTCATATAGCAGCTGTTCATGTACATGTATTCATAAAATGATGAGTAGGTTATCTTTATATATGGTGTTTTATTATTATTATTATTATTATTATTATTATTATTATTATTATTATTATTATTATTGTTGTTGTTGTTGTTGTTGTTGTTGTTGTTGTGGCTGTGTGGTTTATTATTCTGAAGCACAAGCCAACTCCCTCACTCCCTCACACATCAGTGTTATTACAGACTCGGCTGGTTGTACGTTACTTAACGGTACAATGGCTTCTGTCAAACCGGGTTTTGACTATTTTAAGCTGAGGTCAGTCTCTACTCAAGGTCTGGTGTCTGAGTCAGAAGAGGAGCCCTCTGAGGCCTTTAACATTCATGGAGTTGTATAAAGGCATGGTTAGGTCTAGGAATGTGTTTAGGAATAGAAATAAGAAATAAAATTTGTTTAAAGTTTAAAGTGCTCATTTTGAAGATTGATTTCAACAGGTGGAGCAGGTACACGCCCACATTTAGATCAATCAAACATTTTATTTCAACAAAGTATTGATAAATATGTTATTATTATTATTATTATTATTATTATTATTGTTATTGTTATTGTTATTGTTATTATTATTATTATTATTATTATTATTTATAATTTATATTTTTTATCTAAAAGAAAAGGGACAATTATGGAAGGAAAGGTTCAACTAGAAAAACATAAAAAGTAATGAATAATGTCAAACAGTAATTTCTATACATTTCAGCTTAATGATCATTTATTGTTTGGACACTTTTAATGTGTCAATGTTGTATTTGAGTTTCATTGTCACTGATTGTGAAAATACTGACTGATTTTAACTTATTTGAAGCAATCCTGACTGCCACACTATTGACTGATTTTGTAAGAATAATTTGCGATTTTAGTTGTTTTTGATTTACTCATTTGACTCATTTCATGTTGATACATTTTTTTGACATAATTTCTAACTTCTAAACTAAATATTTTAGTCCTTACATAATGACCTATTATGTAAGTTTTTCTTATTTTGATCTTTTTTTTTTTTACTGAGATTTTTTTTTTTTAAACATAAACATGTGCTCCCCTACTTCCACACTCCAAAATGAGAAGCCCTTCATTACCATCCTATATATCACTAAACAGATTATCTGCTGTGTCTCCATTTTAATGTAATGTACGATGTGGCCAACATTCCCACATCAGAAGAGTAAACTGAGCGTGCAGCTGGATTGTTCACTAAACCGTTATATGTCCCTGTTTGTCCATTGCCTTTGGAATGCACACTGTTTACTTAGCAGCTGATTAAAGTCAACAGATTCATCTGACTTGAAGATATTTTCTGTCACGTCTGGAGAAACATTGACTGAAATGTACCAGATTTACACTCACACCCATTTTCTTTTTGAACACTTGATGAAGAAAACCACTAAAGATATTTTAATTTAATTGAAATAAAAAGCAACATGTGGTTAATCTCTGAGAATGTCACTCACGTCTGCAGTGACGGAATGCTTTCCTCTGCAACCTCTGTCTCTCTCTCTGTCCTTTACTGATCAGACATTTTTCATAGGCCTATTTACATTTATGCACACACACACACACACACACACACACACACACACACACACACACACACACACACACTCTATTTATATCCACTTTATATCTATTTCAACAAAACACGGGCACTTTCTTGTCCGTTATCTTCAGGTTCAGCTGTCATTATGTTGATTTTGCAAGCTGATGTGATGTAACTGTGTAGGGTGAGAAGTATGGGGGGTTTTTTTTAAACAGTTGCTTAACTGGTTGTTTTTGAGCACAATTACTGGGGTATAATACTGACAAAGCTCACCTAACAGCTGACAGTTTAGGACCGATAAGAGAGGCAGGAAACAGATTACGACATTCAGTTAAACAGACCTGTCTGTTAGAGATGACCAGTGAAGTTACACTTCTACACCTTTCATCTGTATAATAATCATACATGTAAATACGGTGGCTCTCATGATGACAGAAGCAATGAATTCAAAACGAGCTGTTTATGTGGAATGGTTTTATGGTCAGTACAGACTGCAGAGAGGATAGTTTACATTACATGGGCCTTTATGTGAAATCAATACAGACACGTACGTCTCAATTTACATAAACACTAGAATATGTAAAACTGTATGGTTATGGTTGTGATGTGCAACTGACTGGATTGGCTCATTATCTTCTTACTTATTTATTTATAATAAATGTGTGTTTGAATGTGCCCTGGGGGTCATTGATATATGTAACATATATCATTTACAATACACAGAAAGTAATATATTAACGTTCGCTGTATAATAAATGGATCGTAAGGAATCCACAGTTATTCTCGCTAAGATACTTTGGGTAAAGAGGAAGACGCTTTCTTGTAAGGCTATAAATGTTTTTTTCTTAGCTGTTATAATGTATTTAAATGTTACTACTTCCTTCCACGTTGGAACAAAGCTAAGCAGAACATATTTTAGCTTTTAAAACCTCTGCAACATATGATTATTATCCAAAATACTCAGAATAACTTTTTTTATAATATCTAAATGATATGCTTGGTGCAGTGCTGTGTGGTGCAACAGATGTGGTGCAACAGACACCAGTGCGCCACCACATCATGTTGTGATGAGTCTGGGGTTCATTTCCTAGTCTGGGCAGCATTGCTGTGCTACACTAATAAGAGTCCTTGTGCAAGTAAGTTGCTCTGTAAGTTGCTCTGGATAAGAGTATCTGCTAAATGACATAAATGTAACGTACACATGTACACATGGAATCAGTGGTAATACAAATAAAATCATGTGTACAGAGCGTTATTTAATTTAATTCTATTTTTCAATTATTGTTCAGATGTCAAATAAACATCAGTTTTAAAGAATTAAACAGTTTTGATGGTTTACTGTGGTTTTATATTTTTTATTATTATTATTATTATTATTATTATTATTATTATTATTATTATTATTATTATTATTATTATTATCATGTTTAATTATTTATTTAAAAAATAGTGGGTTTTAATTAGTTTGTAATTATTAAGCAGTACAGTTTTCTGTTGGTAGTGTGTGTGTGTGTGTGTGTGTGTGTGTGTGTGTGTGTGTGTGTGTGTGTGTGTGTGTGTGAAAATAAAAAGGAACCCAATTAAAGAGGTAAAACCAGGTAACCTATCCTGTTTGGGCTTTTATTTACATAATCCAACAATGCTGGTTCAGAGTAACTCAGCATGTTGTCAGCTGTGTTGTGGAAATGACCCAAACTGGCTTGTTTATAGCTCAGCATTTCTGCTTCTGCCCTTGATTAGGCTTTTTTTGGCTACTGGACGTTTGCTGATAAGAGCGGTGCATTACTTGAAACAGCTTTGCTTCAAGACCCTAAAACACACTACTGTAAGTTCCTCTTACTACACAAATACATACATCTACACTACACTAAACTTCCTTCACTTTGACAAAGGGCTTCACAGCTCACAGCTCAGTCACCCCATATGTCTTTACACACATTGTAGAAACATATGATGAGTGCATTAAATTCTCTGTATAGAATATGTCCCTCTGGACTATATTGATTGTTTTTTAAAAACTCTACTCTTTACTCGATCCTAATATGCGCTGTATCAATCAAGAGTACTGTGCAGTAATTACATTACAACAGTACAACAGTAATGCAATACTCTTAAAGTAATATAAGAGTTTTAACCTCTTTTTAAAACTCTTTTACTGATAATTGGGTTTGGGTTACTTTATTTTTTATTTGACAACAATTATGTTCCCCTCACAAGCTACCACAGTCCTTTTCCCTCCAGTTATTTTCAATCTTTCAAGCACATTCGCTCAGTCTTCTCAGTTTTGTTCAACCACAGATGTCTGAGGCATGTTTACAGTTAAGCCACTAGGCTCCAGGAAGCCACAGGCCACAAGCGAAAGCCCACACCTCTGTCCTAACTGTACTAAGATGATCATGCTTTTATTTGAACATGATATTTATCATCTAAGTGTGAAGTTTTACAACGACACCCAGCATTTAGTATCTGAGCTAAGCTGGTACAGTTACTTTATCCGGATTTGCTCACCTTTCATTGGTTTGTGTTTGCCTGAGAGCAGGACTGAGAAATCCACTGTTTCAAATGTTGAAAGAGAATGTATACGTGCTTAACTTTTTTTTATTGGAGCCAATTTTAATGAAATTAAAATACATTTTTGGGGCTTCTTTGCATGTGCCTTTGTACATTTCATTTCAATTAGTTTGAAAATAGGAGTGGGCAATATGACTTTATTAAACTGTGATAAATGTTATTATGTACTGTACACTTTCGTGAGTATATTGAGAATGAAATCAGTGCTTTAAAAATTCTGACCAATTTCACATTTCATTACAAAAAGTGTAATTATTCTTGTTTAACTTCATAAAGTGTAATTTTGAAATTAAAATTTTTTTTTAGAATTTGCTGCTACTATTGACTGTCAAAATATCATGATAAATATTATCAAAATGTCTTTAATTATTGTGATGTCATATTTTTACCATTTTGCCTACCGTATTTGAAATTCACTAAGCAACATTTAAAACAAAGAAATTTCACCCATAATCTTCTAAATTGTGTATTATTGCCTCCAATCTTAGAAATGCTATGGCAACATCAGGTCTATTAGTTCTAACAAAAAGGCAGTGAAACCTCTATTTTATATTTATACCAGGATTTTTCTGCCATTTTTTCATTATTGACAAATAAAAGTCTTGATATTGCCAAAGTGTCTCTGATTTTTTTTGTGTCTGCTACTACTTCAGAATGAGGAACCATTTAAACACAATAATGAGAAATGGTTTTGGTGAAGTATCCCTGAAATAAAAATAAATACCAGTACATTTATCAAATACTTTGACAAACTGCTGTTAGGGAATCTAAAAAAAATGAATATTGTGAAGAAGTTCATTAATTTGCATTCATATTTTATTCACAAAGTTAAACTGTCAAACTGTGGATCAGTATTCCAGAATATCAAATTAATAAAAAAAAATGAATCTGAGTAAATTACTTATCAGACAGTATCAACTTTTAAACTAAAAAAATGCTTAAGATATGTCACTTCAAAATTACACTTGAATCTTCATGGCTGGTATGGTTGCAGCTAAAAAGCTTATTAGCATCTTCATCTTATTAAAATGGAGAAGTTGGGTAGCTGTGACCCAAGAATAGAGCGACATTTAACCTTGATTTAGGGAGCATTTTTGGCCCATTTAAAGTGACTCTGAGTGTCCTTTATGTCTCCTTTTTCTTCTCTCTCTCTTCTGTCCCCTGCGTATGTTGGGATTTGTGTTTTTGTTCGAGGGGACAGGGTTGGTGGGCTTGTGCTTTGTGTTTTTGTTACTGTGAGTCAAAATGCAAAATAACAAAATACATTTGAATTCAATTCTGAAAAACTAAATGCATTAGTATTACATTTAATACAACAATAACACAATAAACAAGCAACTCAGTAAAAAATTATGGTTGTAGCATGATTTCCTTTGTAATTTTATATAATTAATCTATATTATTATATTTTATATCATTTTGTGTAATTAATCTAGTGAAGAACAGAACTGTAAATACCACATGGATGTTACCTGCTCAATGCTGTGGCTTGAAAGCCGCTTAGCTTAGTCCATATGTATAAGAGTTGAGACCTAAAACTACTATGTTTGTTGTGCAAACAAACAGTGTTGTGGCCATTTGCTAAAAAGTGCATTAAAACATAGGAAACTTTTAGTCACATCCGCGCCGTGAACAGGCCTTCACAGATACTCCTACTGCTTTGACACATTTCAGTTTCTGTGTGTGGGTTGGTGTTTGCCTTCATGTAATGTGCGTCACTGGCTGTATACGTACCCTTCCCCAGACCAGGAGTGGACTGTTGCTTGCTCAGAGTAGCCATCCTCTTCTTCCTGAGTTGGTTTTGGTCCATGACTGAGAAAACAGTTGGATTTTGAGTTCATTTATTTTAGTGACTGGAGTTGCTGTTTATACTATAATAGAACAAAGACATGAACCCTTTCAGGTCTTCAGCCAGAATCACACCTTTCTCAGCTTTATAAGTGTTCTCATCGTTCTCAGCTTTATAAGCGTTCTCATCGTTCTCAGCTTTATAAGCGTTCTCATCGTTCTCAGCTTTATAAGCGTTCTCATCGTTCTCAGCTTTATAAGCGTTCTCAGCTTTATAAGCATTCTCAGCTTTATAAGTGTTCTCATCGTTCTCAGCTTTATAAGTGTTCTCAGCTTTATAAGCGTTCTCAGTTTTAGAAGCGTCCTCAGCTTTATAAGCATCCTCAGCGTTCTCAGCTTTCTTTATAAGCGTTCTCAGTTTTATAAGTGTTCTCAGCTTTATAAGCTTTCTCAGCTTTATAAGCGTTCTCAGCGTTCTCAGTTTTATGAGTGTTCTCAGCTTTATAAGCGTTCTCAGCTTTATAAGCGTTCTCAGCTTTATAAGTGTTCTCATCGTTCTCAGCTTTATAAGTGTTCTCAGCGTTCTCAGCTTTATAAGCGTTCTCAGCGTTCTCAGCTTTATAAGCGTCCTCAGCTTTATAAGCATCCTCAGTGTTCTCAGCTTTATAAGCGTTCTCAGCTTTATAAGTGTTCTCAGCGTTCTCAGCTTTATAAGTGTTCTCAGCGTTCTCAGTTTTATAAGTGTTCTCAGTTTTATAAGTGTTCTCAGCTTTATAAGCGTTCTCAGCTTTATAAGCGTTCTCAGCTTTATAAGTGTTCTCAGCTTTATAAGCGTTCTCAGCTTTATAAGCGTTCTCAGCGTTCTCAGTTTTATAAGTGTTCTCAGCTTTATAAGCGTTCTCAGTTTTATAAGTGTTCTCAGTTTTATAAGTGTTCTCAGTTTTATAAGCGTTCTCAGCTTTATAAGCGTTCTCAGCGTTCTCAGATTTATGTCAGAAATGTCTTGACACATCAGCACAAAAAACAAACGAAACTGCAGAACATGCTCTTTCTAACAATAGTAATTTCACTTTCACAATTAGTGCAGTGAAGCATGTGCGAGTAGTTCATTGTGGAAAATCATACTTATAAAAATATATATCATTTGTTTTTAAGTTTCTGTTCATAAAATCCTACATAATAAAGCAGTTTTTAATCCTGAGATGTTGGTCATATTGGCCCTGAACAAATAATTTCAAGTCCTGGGCTGCAGTTTTAGAGACTGGCATGGATCCAAAAGGCAAAATCTTCCAACAAATATGATAATCATATTCATAATCATAATTTTTTTATCACTCTCAATTTATAGACACCAATCTTCAACTTTTTTGTTCAGAAATCTAAAACTCTTTTTCAGTTTCACGTCTCTGCATTCAAAAATAAGTAAAACTTAAAGTAAAAAAGTCTTTTTTTTTTTTTTTAAAAAAGGCATTTGGCAATTTTTGATAACAACTTGGTCACTTTCATCAAGATATTAAACTTCTGATGGTATGTACACATCAAGTAATTACATATTTAAGAAGCCAAAAACCTTCCATAATGATATCATCATACGCCATGTGACAATCTCTTGTAAGTGCATGGTTACATGGTGGTTCCTATTTTGTTCGTTTTTTTTCTGTGAACCATGGGGTCCCTTTTTATTTACTAACTCCATCAAACGGCCCCTTCACTCTCTCAGTGGCCCACACCCATAGCAGTCTACCAGGAATTTTCATGGTTCTCCCGAAGGCCAGTGATGTCATTAGCCCCACCCCCTCTTACTGATCAGTCAGAGTCTGCAGGGTGAATGCAGCGTGAGTATGTACACTGGAACAGAGCAGTAAACATGCACTGGAAGCTCCTTCGACATTTAAATTGGGATTTAATTCATATCTTTTCAATTCATTACATATCGATGGGTAAATCTTGTAGTTTATGATACGTGTATCATGTCTCTGGGTTACGCTGATCCTGAGATATGACTCCTAGAAAACAGCATGAAACTGGTTGCAAAGTGTGTATCTCTAGTTCTGTGAGTTAAAACAACTGCAGAAGGTGTCTGGACGGTGGCACCAGTTACGCTCCATCCACAAAACATCCTTTCTGTTTACAAGCATAGAAATGGTCTATTAGAACCAATTCTAACATTTTGAAAATCAGTGCATCGCAACACACTGATTCTTCACAATCAAGTCACTGTAATTCTCTCAGGTCTCAGGTCAATGAAAACACACTTTCAGTTTCAGCTGTTTGACTGTTTCTGAAGACAGGAACAGGAAAAAGTGGGGGCATTCTTAGTGTTGCTGTTTCACTAGCTTCTGGTTAGAGTGTAGTACATTCCCGAACTTAAATGTCCTCTGAAAGCGTATAGTGCAACATCTTCTCTTCAATCTCTGGCCTTGCCCAGTACGTCTGCCCTGAACTATCCCGTTTGGTTACTGTTTATGAGCAGACTCTGATAACCTTGACATTCCATTTCTCAGAGAAATCATCTCAATCACCTCTCGGCTAAAGAAACCCTTCATACTTTTGGAAATTGCCGAGCAGTTTGGTGAGGACTGTTAGTGTTGGCATGAAGAGGGGTTTGGCAGCAGGTTGAGACATGTAGGAGGTGTCCAGTGGAGAACATCTTGCATGCCTTACACTGATCCTTCTCCAAACTGTGTTCAGTAATAATCAAAGCATTGTGACAGTTAAAAGTCTTAAATTATCAACCAAAAAGATGACCATTCTGTTTTTGTTTCTTAGCGGTCTTGGACAAACTATGGTGTTAGTAAACCAGAATCATCATATCCTTTGATCTTTTGCAGAGCAGTAAAGTGAGGAATTAAAATGTATTATTCCATGTATCATGTTCTGCTCACCTCTTAGTGTGTGGAGATCTTCCCTCTGCTTTGAGAGTATTTCCTCCTCGTGTGTCTCCTTTGAGGCTGAAGATAAAGAGCTGGTCTCAAGTGCACCAGCTTTTACAAGTGAATTTCTCAGCATTAACCCTCCCTCTGCCGTTGCCTAAACACAGAAGTTAACCAGCAAGATGTTCCCTCACATATAGGAGGAGCCTATCTTTCACAGCCTGTAGACTATCAAGTGCAAACTCAGTTTTCTTTCTGCCGGAACTGTTTTGAACCACTTCCCTCTTTAGTGCTTGTTTTGTCCTCTGTGCAGCTCATATCAGGAGGAGTGTGCTGAGCAGAGTAATGTAACACTGATAATGTGACGAACCCCTTTCATATCATAACCAGCAGCCGAGGGTCCTGATGAGCAAAAGATCAAACTGGAAAATGATCTGGATAAAGATGTGATTCGTGTAATAAAACTGAAATGAAAGAAAACTGTTGGCTCAGGTCACTAGTTTGTTGCAGTTCCATAAAGATTGCTGTCCAGTGAAAAACATGTCTCTCCGAACAGGTGATTTTACAGGCCAATGCAATGCTCTTAACTTTTAATGGACATTAATGTAAAATAAGAGTAATTAACAGTACAGTTAGAGCTTTATTTACTTATTTGTCTGTTCATCCAGAAATACAGGGTGAAAACCATGAACAAAACTAAAAACAAATGGAGATGTACATATGTAAGCCATGATATACAATCATATACAATCATATACATTGATATACAACGTAAGCCAGTGTTAAAGTGTTAGTTACTCCAACAAAAGCAGGGTAAACTCTTTTTAATGCTCTTGATTTCAGAAAAGTGCTGAATTAGCAGGTGCCACAATACCTTTGTTTTATAATGTATAAAATGTGTTTATTTTATAGGGACATAAGTATTAAGTGTTGATTCACTATGGTTGGAGTAACGGTCTCTATTGTCCAGGGTAGGCTTAGTGATAGAATTTGCTTCGAGGATTTGAATGCATTTAGTGACAATATCATAAGTGAGGGCAGTATGTTGGATCATCACCACCATCCCCAACTCCCCAACTCCCCAACTCATCCAAGATGTACTGAGAGGAGCATTCAATTTATACTGTGTACCATGTGTGTGTGTGTGTGTGTGTGTGTGTGTGTGTGTGTGTGTGTGTGTGTGTTTGTGTAATGATACACCACTCACACTACTCAAAACAAGCAAACAAACAAACCAATAATAAATAAATAAATAAATAAATAAATAAATAAATAAATAAATAAATAAATAATACCCTTGCTTCACACACATGATATCAGAAGAAGCCAGAGATCTCCCTCTGCTGGCTGTATGTGGCATTTACAGTATATCCTAACCTGCTGTTATTGAGGAAGTAAGCCTCATAGCATTTCATTCTTAATGATAGGACGACCTATTAACCATTCATTCTTTATAAATTAGTTTGCACCTCCTGCACAATCGTTTCATTTTAGATTCATAATCATATCTTAGAAAGATGTTGAATATTTTCAAGTCATATTTCAGCTGGAATCCTTCCTGCCTTTTCTTATTTCCTAAATGATTTAAATTAGGGTGAATGTGGATTATTGGCAATAGATGGCAGCAGAACGTTAGAAAAGCTGCCTCTTATTGCACTTTGAGTTAACTCATGGTAATGTTTTGGCAATCTAAAACCAGCTCATCTTGAACAATGATATACGAGGTCAATCTGATACTGATAGTACTGACACAACATTTAATACAGCCTTTAATACAGCATGTCAGCTTAAACATGATGCACATGATATAGACAAAAGTACCCGGGACATCTACAGATCACACCAACATGAGCCTTTATGACATCCGATTATGACTGCATAGGCATTAATATGGGATTGGTACTCCCTTTGCAGCTCTTTCAGTGGGGTTCAGCACTCTGTGACCCTGCCTTGTAACTTTACATGGCCTGCAATGTCATGTTTTATACACCTTTGACAATGAGACTGAATGCAACACCTGAATCCAATTATTAGGGGGTAGGGTGTCCCAATACTTTAGGTCACATAGTGTAAGTTGGTCAGTTGTTGCTGGTCATACATTACTGTACTGACCAGCAGTTCCAATAAAAATAATATTATCTATTATCTGTTCCCTGCTTCTCTTCTTACCAATACCACTGCTGTAACAATACACAGATCCTACTGTACTTTGTCTGGACTATGCAGGAAGGGCAGATTTTACTGTACTGTCTAATGTATTCACCTGTTGCCTTCTTGCCTTCTTACCTAATCCCACAGCTCTCTCGTTGCTCTAAGTACTGTATTAAATGAGCGCTGTGTAAATCAATTCAATCCCTTTTCCATATTTCTATTCATCATAAATACATAATATGTCATACTAAATTAGTGTGGCATGGACAATAAATGATATCCAGGTGCATTGTAGCTGATATATACAATATGTTATCTAATGCATATGATGCGAAAAATATGAAAATTTGAATGTGAACATTTTCAGACATCCCATGAAATCCTTCTCCCATCGCTTTCATCATATTTAAGTTGAAATTAATGTGGAGCTTTGAATATTTAAGTCTTCTTTATACACACTAAGCCTTATACCCGCTCCATAGTGTGTACGTAAGAGTGTGAATGGAGGTGGAGGGGAGCAGAATAGAAAAGGAAGCAGAAGCAGAAAACTATCCATAAGATTGAAACAAAGCATTGGTTCAAAAGCATTAAAACTCTATATAAACGATATTGTTTATATCCTGATATCGATATAAATATTGATATATCGCCCAGTCCTATTGTAAATGTTGAACATTGCATTGCACACTGGACTGGAAATGAGACAAACACTCTGTTTCGTTCTCTTGCAGGTGTTTAATAGAAGATCATATAATTTGCCTTCACATAACAATGATTCTCAAGGAAACAGGTTTATCACATGAGTAGTATAAAAGCACTGGTTAAATACCTCATTCATTCAAAATGGCCATAGCTGAAATATACAATGTCCATATTATAATTTCATGTATAAAAAATAGTTCCATCTCCAAGATTACAAGCACTTTAAGGAATGCATAAATATTTGGATATGTCACATACCGAGCTGTTTCCATAACATATTGTACATTTTTATGAACATTACAAATGGAATACACACATATGGATGAAAAAAAATATATATTGCACAGTTCCCTCGGTATAGAAACATCCAGCTTCAAGTATGCGAGCATCCTCCTTTACCAGATAGTGTCTATATCACATCCACGTTTAGCAAAGATGTCTCTTTTCCCCTTGATTCTGGTGGGTCTTTGTTGGTCAGTGTCTTTTAGCTGGTTTAAAATCTCCTTTTCTCCCTTTTGGTCCTTCTTTCTCCTTGCTTGAAAGCACAGAGGTGCTGGTAGAGATCCTCCCTAAGCCCCCTGTTCCTCCAGATGGTGAAGACGAGGCACATCCTGCGCTGGGAGAGAGACAGAGAACCTTGTCAGGTCCCAGAGCTCCCTCAGAATGAGAAATTTCCCACACCCATGCACCCAGAACTTGTCGACTATCTGCTACACCGCTGCTTTACACCCACGCCCTCCCACCCCTCCCACACCCACCCACCCCTTTTTTTATCTCACTCGAACTCCTGCTCCCCTTTCTTAGAAGACAGAACTGCCTGACCCACTTTACAAAAACACCCCTTCTCTCCAGGTGACCAGAGTCTTTATCCTCAGTCCTGTCTCTCTGATAAAGGGTGGAGGAAGGAGTTCCAGCTGCTTGCAGGTGTAGCACTTGTCCCCCACCTTTGTGTCTGTAGAGGATGCCCTAAAGTTTAGCAAAGGAGCTGTCAGTAGTGTTTCAGCAAACTGAGCCAGCATGAGAAAAAGGCTCAGGACAAACCGCAGGTCGGTGCTTAAGTCCGTTTTTGAGGTGACACACGTCTCTTGGGTTGGAGCCAGGCTGGCTTTGCATGCCCCTGATCATGGGTCAGCTTAGTGGAGTGCTGAGGCAGTGAACGTCTCCTTCTGCGGCCATAGCCAGTTGAGGTGAGCTTCTCTGGGGGGACGTTGTCAGTCCTCTCACCCATCTGGCTGATGCGGTGGGCCAAGTCATGCAATGAACAGGTGAGCAAATTACAGCCCCGCTTCACCCTCCCACTGTGGCCACTGCAGACAGACAGGAAGTAAAGAAGAAAGAAAGAAAGAAAGAAAGAAAGAAAGAAAGAAAGAAAGAAAGAAAGAAAGAAAGAAAAGTCAACAGGGAAATAAGAAAAGAGGAAAAGAAAGTGAAGAAAGAAGGACAAAAGGATTGATTGATGAAAAGTAAAGAGGAAAGCAAAAACAAAGATAGGAAGAAGGAAGAAGAAATAAGGAAATAATAAGGAAAGCAAGAAAAGGGGAATAATTGAAAGAAAGGAAGAAAAAACAAATGAAGATGAAAACACAAAGGAAGGATGAATGGAAAGAAATGTGTAAGGAATAGTAAGAGAGATAAAAAAAGAAAGAAAGCAGAAGGATGGAAAAGGTGAAAAGTGGAAGCAAGAAAATGGGGGAGGTTGAAAGAAAGAAAGAAAGAAAGAAAGAAAGAAAGAAAGAAAGAAAGAAGAAAGAAAGAAAGAAAGAAAGAACAAGAAAGGAAATATGGGGGTAGAGATCCAGAATTATGGAAAGAGAATAAAATAAAGATTATTATTATTATTATTAATTATTATTATTATTATTATTATTATTATTATTATTATTATTATTATTATTATTGACACAGTCCCCTCTCAACCCCACCCCACCAGCTTTAGGTGGAAGAGGAAACATACCTGTGCTTGTGTGTGTGGGAGTGTGTATCCCGGTCCTGCTGCTGCTCATGGAGAAGTTCTGTTGAATCCTCTAAACTGTCAGGCGCACACAGCTCCCTCCTCAACCTGCTCCTCAGCCTCACACTCAGCCTGGACACACAGACACCAGCAGAACCCAGTCAGTGTCACAGGTTTAAGATCAACATGAGGGTAATAAAAAAGAACTGATGCTTTGGCATACTTGTGTTCTCCATCAGACTGAAGTGTTGCACTCAGAGCACAAGGCAAGAATGAGGCCAGCAAACAGCAAAGCAACATGTTCTGCAGCACCATCTTCATTCTGACTAGGGGAACCTGTGGAGAAAGTTCAGCTCATGAGATGAAACATATTCAGTCATTCCAGCTCAACTGCCATGCCTGCCCAGCCTGCACACTGTCAGCTCACAGCTGGTATTGGGCAATAAGTGAGGGAGCAAGTGTTCCCTTAGTGCTGGGCTGCTTTGCTGGGGGTAGATGAACGCTGACTTGTGCAAAGTGATGATAACCATAATGCTGCCAGGCATTTGTCTTCCCATCCCAAACTCCTTCCAGACTTGAAAGAATCCCACTGATGATAATTAACTTTGAGCAGCATTGTAAGCCTACATACCTGACAAGCTGTGGTCTTGATTGGAAGTTAAGGGCTGCTCTCCTGACTTCACCAAAATGATGGAAGGTCCAGAGAACCAGGTATTCCCAAAAAATGTCCACTTCCCTTTCTGTGGCAGATAAGGATGTGGCTGTAATACTACCAATGCTCTGAGTGTAAAAGGCAAACCTGGGAGCCTTTTTATACTTTACAGGGGGTGGGAGGAGGCGGGAGCTACCCTGAGTGACAGCCAGCCACATCCCCATTCTAAACTAACCAGCAACTCATACATGCCCTGTGTTATTGGGACAAAGTGTGTTCCGGGCATTCTCTGAGAGAGCCTTGCTTATTTTTTCAACATTGTTGAAATAACTCTTCAGTGACACTCTCATGCTTTAATAGTGCTTTCATGGTATATTTTCTTCCTCACAAACAAGGCACGTCTACAGGGTTTCATGTTTTGGTGAGCTTCATTTAGAGTGCCATATTTCAGGCAATATTCCCAAATGACAAATATACCAGATTTTTCATAAATCCTCCATAACGGTCTTCCTGAAGAGTCTTTGGAATGCATGTCTTAATTGGTTGTTTGGAGTTCATTTCAGATGATGGAGGTCGGAATAACCCACTCGACCCCTGCATTCCAACCACCTACGCATTTTGCGAACATGCAAGGAATGTGGAAGTACTCATTACTACATCCAGAGCAACTAATCTGACACCAGCTGACTATGCAAAATGATTTTAGGACATATCCAGGCAGGATAATGTGTATATTATATTATAGTTCACCACACCTGTGATTTACATGATAATCCCATTTAAGGGATTACCAAATTTCATACTTGTACCAATACAATATGATGGCTATGTCCCTCTATGAGGAATGATTTCTATGACAGTAATTCTTTAATATACACCATATAAAGGGATGGTCATAGTTCAGTTATTCACAACACGAGTTCTCAGTTCTTACATCATGGATCATAAAACATGACCATTTTTGGCAGCTGCACATCCTCAAAAAAAAGGTTCTTTTTTATTGTTTCTTCAGGTCAGCCAGTTGTCCTATGTTTGATGTCAGGTCTAGTAGTCTTTTAAATACAAAACAACCCTCTCCTGTAGATGGTTCTTAGAAGTGGTTCCATACAGCACCAAGATTGGTTCTGCTATGTTTACCATTGAGTCAAAGAACACCACTGCAACACCTTCAGCAGCCTCAAAAAACTAGATTCTTCAGAGGTTCAACATTAATTAACATTTAATTACAACATTAAAATGGTTCTGGAAATACAAGGAAATCCATTATATGGTTCTTTAAAAGACCTGTTAAAATGTGTCAATTTAATACCAACAATGGTTCCATAATTAGTTACTGCTGCATTAGTGCACCAGCTACAACCTTTGTAGAGGATCACTAGAATGGTGTTAGAATGCTCCATCACTACTGGGGTATTAGCACACCTTCATCCAGACTCCCTTGTGTGGCATTAGTACGCTGGCTGCTGGCCTTCTCCAACATCTCTACCAGGGTGTTGGTGCACCATCTTTGGCCCTCGCCCACTGTACTGTGAGCCATCTCCAGTATCTCTACCAGGGCGTTAGTGCAGCAGCTTTGGCCCTCGCCCAGAATCCCTAACTATTCATTAGCACTCTTTTAATCCCTTGCCCACTCACATCACTCTAATACAAAAACATGCAACCAGTTTTATGTTATATTTGGCAGTAATTTCACTGGTGTTGCTCTTTAAATAGAATCTGTGGACAGTGTACTGTGAGCGCTGAGGAAGGACTAGAGGATGACCAACACAAATTATGCAGAAACAAATCAGCTTTACATGTACAAGGTGGATCAACTAGACAGGTCTCTAATAGAGAGGAGAGTGAAGGGACACTTAACATAACATGCCAAACATCTCTGAAAGGAGTTGTAGAGGTTCTTAATGGTGTCCTCTCATAATCCATCCCATACAGTTCAAATATTCTTATACATTTTTAATAAAACCTTTTCTTAAATATGCATTTAATAACTAAATCCAAAAATAAATTACCTAATTAAAATAAATGAATTAAAATGTGTGGTCTAACTTTAATTATTTATAGTTTATTACACACCACCCAGTCATTTTTATTCCTGCCTGAAATGTAGGGGAGGGGAAAATGTGGTATGAATACAAGGCATCGCTTGGCGATGAGCCTCATGTTTAGCACAACACTATTCAGAATTGGAACAAAATGCTCAGAAACATTCAGAGAGCAGAAGCTGGGGCCCTTGGACCCTCATGTCTACAACTGGTGCTAAGAATTTGTTGTAACCAATCATTTACTATAATGAGAAAATTGCAACTCCATTTGTTGCTTGTTCCTGTGCCACCATGTTATTTGCTGCTTATTATAAAATTATAAGCTGTTAAACTTAAACACTTAAACATAAGTTTTGATTTGATTACAAACAACTCAACTGTCAAGTAAGTTAAGTAAGCTATCACAGTTCACAGTAAGCACTGAAAAATACATTTTGTAATAATAATAATAATAATAATAATAAGTTTGGGTTTGTATGGGGAAATGTGCACACTTTGCTTGAGGCCTACACATTTTTTAGATTTCACTTTTATGTAACTCATGTGAACTCATCTGAATCAACTGAACTTTGCTGAACTTTGTTGAGCATGTGATCTGCATGTAGCATGAACTCCAGCCATGGCCTTGTGAGCACAAGGGTCATCGTTTCGAGTCCCTGAGTATGCCTAAGATTTAAGTGTTTATACACTCCAGCAGCACTACTGTGTCTGATCCACTTGTACCAGAGCAACACACAGTAACATATCACTGCAGTGCTGAGAATGAAGCACCCACATAATCCCTGCTCTGTGGAGGTTGTGTGGCGTCCTGAGCATTGACGATCAGGGCGAAAGGAGGTTAACAAAGTATGCAGAGAAACAGATGGACTACCGTCTGTAATTATAGAACTATAATGTGCTCATGTAGAGAAGGAGGAGCTGATCAAATGGACCATGGAATATAGAAACAAGAAAGGTAGTCATAATGTTTTTCTAATTAAAAGAGATAGACTAGTGTATGATGGATTTTTTTTTTGTACTGATGTGCATAGCATCACTTAAGGTTACAATTCTGAACCCCATTTCAGTACTTCATTACTATGTAGAACCTTTTTGGCTTACAGTGTGATATTTTAAGCTTGCTTATGCTCACTACACTGGTGTTTAGTTTTCAGATGCAGTGTTCCAGTACACTGGCTTTAGTGACCTCCTCTGCTACGTTAAAATGGAATTGCAAATAAGCTTTGAGCCTCTTGTAACTATGGTAACATCACGTTAAGGATCTTAGAAGTCTCTGAAAAGGCTGCAAACAACTGATAAAATGCTTTTTCTGTGCTGAGAGAGTTTTTCCTCTACACCATAAAGTGTTTAGATTTACATGATCCTCTTCGACGTCAAATAAATTCACACAAACTGGGTTTTTTTTTTTTTAGGTTAATAAATGTGATCATTTAGGTCACATTGTACCAAGAACGTCTTTGGAATAAACAGCTAATGACTTAATTGCACTGCACTGTGTAGCCAATTAGACTTCATACCAGCTGAGATGTCTCTAGCCACTGCTGGTTCAGCGGGCCTACAGTAAACAGTGTCTTTATTTGCCATGTTTCTCTGGGTGTGAAGTGACAAATGATTGTTTGGATCCAGGAGGACATAGTGTTCCTAGTCTGCCTTCACTCTACCATATTCCTCCGTTGCTAAGCTAGAATGAGCGGGATTTATTGAGGCCTCATGATGAAGCTAGTGACACCATTCTTGATGCTGGCCAGACAACACTATGCAGTGATTGTACAGGGATCTAATATCTCTGTTCATTTGGTAATATGAAAATGACTAATATGGTCCTTTGAAAATGCTTTTCCGAGCAGTAGTAGGGTTTCCACAATACATGACATTACCAAGTTGACATTTAGCATTTTCGTCCACATAAACAGCATCTTTACCCACTGCTGCTGTTGCTATGCAATTGGACAGGAACTTTAACAGATAACTGCACTTGCCAGCAATGAAAGTAATGTGGGAGATGGAGGGCCATCTCAGCCACCAAGAGACATTACAGAAAAGTACATGCTGCACTACTACAGAAAAGTCACAGTAGGCTGCACCATTACCAGGGGTTAAACTCACAATGTCCCATAGAAAGGGCCAGCACTTAGACACCAGGGCCACTTAAGAAACCAACCTCAGTTGCTTAACTTAATTCGCGTTGTCGGCAGCTGATATACAGTGCATCCAGAAAGTATTGACTTTTTCCACATTTTATGTTACAGCCTTATCCTAAAATTGATTAAATTAATTCTGTGCCACACAATTCTACACACAATACCTCATGATGACAAAATGAGAAAAGTTAGTTTGAAATCTTTGCAAATTTATTTAAAAACAAAAATATAACATATACCTAAGTATTCACAGCCTTTGCTCAATACTTTGTTGAAGCACCATTGGCAACAATGACACCCCCAAGTCTTTTTGAATACGATTCTACAAGCTTGGCACACCTGGGACATTTCTCCCATTCTTCTTTGCAGAACCTCTTGAGCTCCATCAAATTGGATGGGGAGCATTGTATCACAGTCATTTTTAGGTACGTTAAGATTTTCAGTTGGGTTCTGTGCTCTAGCTGGGCCACTCAAGGACATTCACAGTGTTGTTCCAAGGCCACTCCTTTGTCATCTTAGCCGAGTACTTAGGGCCATTGCCCTGTTGGGAAATAAACTGGAGCAGATCATCAGGATGCCTCTGTACATTGCTGCAGTCATCTTTCCTTCAACCCTGATTAGTCTCTGAGTTCCTACAGCAGAAAAACATCCCCACAGCATGATGCTGCCACCACCATGCTTCACTGTAGGAATGGTATTGGCTAGGTGATGAGAAGTACCTGGTTTCCTCTAGACATGATGCTTGGCATTCAGTGAAAAAATTTCAATCTTTTTGTTTGTCATTGCTGTGAGAATTTGATTGTATTTAGTAACAAAAGTGAGGTCAGGATGTTGGATGATCACCATCTACCATCCCCAACTCTCCAATTCCTACCAAAATTATTGGATGGAGCTCCATAATTCCAGAAAACACTGTTCCACTGCTCCACAGCTAAATTCTGTGGGCTTTCTTCCCCTCAAGTTCATGACTGACATTAGGCATTGTGCCAATCAGTTTGTCTTTATCTGCTCTAGAGAGTCCCACTCTGTTGGCACTGTTTCTCTGTAGGAACTAGACTAGCTGTGCACATTGGCTTTAACCGTGGGTGCAAATTAAAGTAGCTGAAAACATTTATTAGAAGGTATTAGTGTAGGTTTCTCTGAAAAGAACCATAGTTTGAATTTTCAAGTGAGTCACAGAAATAATTAACCTGACATGTCCACCTACTCTGACAATATACCAACTCTTGCCACCCAGCTGAAAATGTAGTGTCCTCACTTGTGAAACCAAGCCACCTTTCACTATAAAAAAAAACTACTAAGAAAATAGGATCTTTGAGGAATGTATGAAGGTTCTTTCATTTAAAACTGTGGAGCATCCTCTTAATGTGCTTCAAAGAACCTTCAAGATATCCTTGTCCTTTTTTTGAAGGTTCCTTGAAGCGCCTTAAGAGTTTCTTCCACAGTTTCATACTCAATGCAAAAGTTCCTCAAGGAGCTTGTACTTTTTACAGTGTACAGAGCAGCTCTTTTAACAGGTGCATTTTGACGGATGAAAACCTAAGACATGGCTCATAAGTTCCAATCACAAATGAGTCACTGACTGTCAGCAATTGTTGTTTTTGGTAACAATGTTTTGCATAAGAATAAGGAGCTCCAGGCTCCACGGAATCCCTTAGAGGTGACTGTTACAAGGTCTGTATGAAAGCTGTTAACTTTCATTTCAAATTTATGAACCTTAACTGTACAAAAGTTGTATATACATACCAAGTATTGCATAATAAGGCTGCCTTAATTGGACTTGCTCAGCATATGCAGCATGAGTGAAGCAGACCAGGCAGGTGTGTTATCTTCAAACACATACGATTATGCTTGCCCAAAAGGTCTTAGAGCACATGAGGTTTATTTGTTTTTATTCATTTGCTGATGAATATTCATTCCCTTGCTGATTATATAAGCATCCAGTTGAGGATGTAAAATTGGCCTGATTAAAACCAAGTGTCTCACTTTGCTTTCACAGTTCCAGCCCAGAGTGTGAACATTGCTTTCATGCACGAAGAAAAATCACAAACAGATCCAGCATCTTTTTTAGAATCAGAGGAGTGGAATATCTCGTCCAAGGTAAGGTTAGTATGTTTCACATTGCATTAAATGTTTAGTTTTGTTTAGAACTATGCATATATCAGCACTTGATCTTCTTTCAAACAATGCAAAACAATCAAATTGTGACCTTCCTATCATTTACTTTAGAAAAAGAGTACAGAAGGAAATGGACCCTATGTCCTAATAGCTGGTATTTCCCCTTTTGGCTAAAATAACCTCACCTTTGTCATGTTGCATTTTCCTATGAGATCTCTCCAGGCCCTGGTGCAGCAAAGCAGCCCCAAACCATGACATTTCCACCCCCATGCTTCACAGTTGGTATGAGGTCCTTGTGCTCAAATACTGTGTTTGATTTGCACCAAAAAGACATTTCTTCAGTTTTATTTAAGTATAATCTCTCACACACACACACACACACACACACACACACACACAATGTTTCACTATGTGCCACCACCATGCTTCTCTGTTGGGATTGTATTGGGCAGGTGATGAGCAGTGCCTGGTTTTCTTCACACATACCGCTTAGAATTAACACCAAAAGGTTCAATCTTCATCTCGTAAGACCAGAGAATCTTATTTCTCATAGTCTGGGAGTCCTTCATGTGTTTTTTGGTAAACTCTGTGTGGGCTTTCATATGTCTTGCACTGAGGAGAGGCTTCCGTCGGGCCACTCTGCCATAAAGCCCCGACTGATGGAGAGCTGCAGTGATAGTTGACTTTGTGGAACTTTCTCCCATCTCCCTACTGCATCTCTGGAGCTCAGTCACAGTGATCTTTGGGTTCTTCTTTACCTCTTTCACCAAGGCTCTTCTCCCATGATTGCTCAGTTTGGCTGGACAGCCAGGTCTAGGAAGGTTCTGATTGTCCAAAACTTAAGGATTATGCAGGTCACTGTGCTCTTAGGAACCTTGAGTGCTGCAGAAATTCTTTTGTAACCTTGGCCAGATCTGTGCCTTGCCACAATCCTGTCTCTGAGCTCCTTGGACAGTTCCTTCGACCTCATGATTCTCATTTGCTCTGACATGCACTGTGAGCTGTGAGGTCATATATAGACAGGTGTGTGCCTTTCCCAATCAAGTCCAATCAGTTTAAACACAGCTGGACTCCAATGAAGGAGTAGAACCATCTCAAGCAGGATCAGAAGAAATGGACAGCATGTGGGTTTCAGTCTCTTGACTGAAATACTTCAGTCATCTGGCATGTTGCATTGTGCCCTCCTGATCCATAGTGAAGTGCTCTATAATTTTCTGGTATACGTTTCTGATGCTGACTCTGGATTTGAACAAGACGTTATTTATACTGTCTGAATAATAATTTAAATGAAATTCAAGGTTTTCTGATCTTCAAGAGCTATAAGCCACAATCATCAAATAGAAACAAAAATAGGAAATATGAATGTGAACTATATGACATTACATTTTAAATGTGTAAATACATATTGCTCAAAGCAACCCCAGACGTACTTTTATATGTGGCAAAAACAGCCTCAATGCATTTTCATTTACATGACCATTTTCCAACCTTTTTATCTCTTAGAGTTAATCAGGATTTTGGTAATAGGTACTGAATTTATATAAGTATATATTAGTATATCTGAAAAAAAATATTTTGTATATACTTTAATTTAATTTAAAATCCTTGACTGACATTTTTGTAATAGACATGAGGGTGAGGAATCTTTAAATCTTAAAAAAAATAAAACATCAAAACTTTGTGTTTCAAACTTGTGGGTCAATTCAAATACATTAACAAATAGAATTTGAGGACTACCAATCACTGATTAATGTCTGCTCATTATGGATTTGAGGAGGCTTTTGAGTTTTTGAATTACCATAATTTTTAAAGAGTTAAATTCCAAAAAAATACCAGCTTAAAGCTACCTCTCTGTGCACATGTTCTGCTTGCTTCATAAGGCCTACGTCGTTAATCAAAATTTCTCATAATGGTTGGTGTGGCATAACAGATAACACTGCCAGTGAACTCCCATACTATGTGGGCAACTGGGGTTCATTTCCCAGTCTGCTATGCTGTGCTGTGCTGCACCAATAAGAGTCATTGGGCAAGACTCGACTACACTACTCTGGCCCACCTCTGCAATATGAATAAAACTTCTCAGAAGAGCTGACAGTGCATCATGACGGTTGTTATGAATCTGAAAAGACTATGCAGGCAGTGTGAAGGAATCCATTAATTCATACTGGAGTTTTGCTGCCAGGTCCTCCCAGCTACTTGGTAGTGTTTATAGGAGGAACTGAGAAACATTACCACGAACGTCATGTTGATGGTAATAATTACAAGTACCTTCTGTAGCTCATTACTCTCATACCTTGCTTTGGAGTCACATCATCGCTTCATTTTGAAAGTGTTTACATTCACTGGAACCACTTAATGGTAATTTGTTGCAACATTCAATTGAAACTGCTATTGTCTGGCATTTTTGATTATTCATAGTTATGGGAGTGCCACAGTTTGGTTCAGTCAGTGATAGTTTTCCTTAATCTGATTTTCAAGCAAATTTAGCAGAGGCGGACTGATCGAGTTAGGTGTCTAACAGGATGTGGCAGCATGGAAATGTTTTTCCTTGGAATTTTGTCTTCAGAAAAGATTCTGGGAAATTCCCTCTGGACACTGTCATTCTTTGTGTGGTCATATTCGTCATGGTCTTAACCTTGTTGTACCCTACTGACTTACACCATTAAAATGCAGGCCACTGCACCAGCTATGCCTCAGATCCATTATAGAAGGTTGCTATGAAGGTCACTGAGATGTCATTACTGAGATTTTATTGTATAATGCTTAGTCATACATTGGGAGTATTTAATGCTTTGATGTATAAATATTATGTTATGTTATATGGAGAGGCCTAATTCCCAGATGCTGTTTTATATTTATAATCCTGTTAATTGGTCATGAAACATTTGAATTATTTCAAAAGGGGCACATTCATTGTGATCATTTTATTCATTTGAAAGGGTTACGGGCCAATCTGTGGTCGTTTGGCTTGTTTCCAGCCTCCAGTGCCAATAGCACTCCTACCTCCTGCAGTTATGAGCCTTTTAAAAGTTCTTTGTATTGTTGAAGACTCCATAGTCTGGCTCATTGAGTTAGCTACAACAGTAACAGTTAGCTGGGAGTCTGACTGGAAGCAATAACAGCATTCCAACCTTTTGGATCAGTGCTCTTTTAGATGATCATTTATCCAAAGATCACTCTCTGTCACCCATGTATCATATCTCATTGTTTTGCTTCAGCTTTTTCCAGTTGCTTTAAACATTACCAAAGATAACAAAAGTAAAATAATTTCTATTGCTTTCGCTGCACAGCTCACTGTTGTAGCTGGGGGGAGTCTAAATAAGTGTGTGCGTGTGTGTGTGTGTGTGTGTGTGTGTGTGTGTAGCAATGATAATGATAATAAACACTAATACATAAACATTTTTACCATGTGTCTTAAAATAGGCCAAATTGAGTACGTTTACATTTATTAATTTTTATCATTCCTATTTTTAACCAGCACGCTGATTGGCTCTTTTTGTTAAAGAATGGGACTTTATGTCTAAACAGTTGTGTAAAGTTATGAGTGTTCATATTCATATATTTCAACCAATGACTATTCATTTAGTCCCCATCCCTCATGCACCCCTAAGTCCTGAAAGAAAAAAATGAAACAAGGTCTCTGTAAAGTCAGACAACACGCCAATTTAGAACAGTAGTGGCAGCGAGAAGACAGGGCTTAATCAGATGTGTTTAAAGGTATAAAAATCTGCACACAGAATTTGTGAACTAGAAATAAACACAGATGTCAAATCAGCGTATAACCCATTTTACAAAGTCCTGGCCAGACATATTTTCACATCCCAAAAAGGGGACATGTCCAGGAAAAATAGGACATATGGTCACTGTAGTTACTCTCTAATCGAGTACTGGGCTGGGTGTGTGTAAACTTTAATTGAGTTCACTCCCAGTGTTTACTGAAATGATTGCCTTGACTCATCTGAATTGTTCTCACTTAATTTAGTTGCGTAATGTGGAGCAGTGAGTACCAAAAATAGTGCTTAAACTAATGAACTTGGGGAAATGTAATGAGTCAAGGCCATTTAACTCTGATTCAAGAGTTTGTAGGAGGTGGTAGCCTTGATGCTTAGACATTAGATGAGATGAGTGCATAAGCTCATTATCCAAAGGCCTCATTATTCATCAGGTTAATAATATACTTTGTTCATATGTTTCAAAGCATTTTGGTTGGTTCACAACAAAGGAGGAAACCTAAATTTTAAGTGTTTTGGGGTTTTTTAGTTCATCACAAGTTTTAAGTGACCTCGGTGGCTTGGTCTGAGGGTGTTAATTGAACCCTAGCATCCGTTTTATCAAACCTGCACCTGTCAGCCATAACAACCAGCCTAATACTGATTAGGACTCCCTTGTTCAGCCAGACCAGATCTGACCATTTGAGTCCATTTGAGGCTGAAGGTGTCCTGGTTGTCCTTTCATTGGCAGCATTGTGGCATGGTGCTTAGCATGTTTGCCTCTTGTACCTTGAGTTCAAGTTTCCATGTCTTCCCTGTGTCTGATTCCACCAAAACATGGATTGTAGGTGAATTAATGACTCTAAATTGGCCCTTGTGTGTGTAACTGAAATATTTTATTTCTTCTTTTAGCATCTCATCTTCAAGAACTCACTCTTCACTTGATCAGATGATTCTACAGCCTTATTGGACACCTGTGGTAAATTATGTTGATTAGACATGATTTGCAAAGGCACACACTTGTTTATATTAGATCCCATAGTAGACAGTGCATGTCAGAGCACAAACCAAGTCTAATGAATTGTCTGTAGAACTCAGAGACAGTATTTTATGCAGACACAGAGCTGGGGATTGGTACAGAAAAATTTGAGCTTAATTTGAGGTCCCAATGAACACAGTGGCCTCCATCATCTGTAAATGACAAGATCGGAACCACCAAGACCCTTTATAGAGCTGGCTCCCTGGCCGAGTCAGGGATGTGAGTAAGAACTCAATGTGGAGAGAGGAGAACCTTCCAGAAGGACAATAATTTCTGGAGCACTCCAGAAATCAGGCCTATATGGTACAGTGACCAGATGGAAGTCACTCCTCAGTTAAAGGCACATGAAAACCCATCTAGAGTTTGCCAAACTAGTCCTAAAGGAGAAACAAAAAGATTGAACTTTGGACTGAGTGTCAAGCATCATGTCTGGATGAAACCAGGCACTGCTTGTCACTTAGCTAATATCTGCAGCAGGAACTGGGAGACTATTCAGGGTTGAGGGAAAGATGACTGCCGCAATGTACAGAGACATCCTTCATGAAACCTGCTGCAGGTAACCTGTGTTCTGGACCGCAGTTTGGGACAAAGGTTTTTCTTCCATCAGGACAACAACCCAAAGTACACAGCCAAGGAGTGGCTTCAGGACAACTGTGTGAATGTCCTTGAGTGGCCAAGCCAGAAGAATGGGAGAAACTTCCCAAAAACAGGTGTACCAAGCTTGTAGCACCAATCTCAAAACGACTTGAGACTGTAATTGCTGCCAAAGGTGCTTCAACAAAATATTGAGCAAAGGCTGTGAATATTTAGGTATGTTATATTTTTGTGGGGTTTTTTTATACATAACAAAGATTTCAAACAAACGTCTCTCACTTTGTCATTGTGGGGTACTGTGTGTAGAATTTTAAGGTGAAAAACATGAATTGAATTTTGGATTAAGGCTGTAACATAAAATCTATGTGAAAAAAGAAGTGCTGTGAATACTTTCCAGATGCACTGTACAGGTTGTTTTGTACAATCCAACAACTGTTTCAGCACAGGATAAGTAAAGTGCATCCTGTGGTCTCATATGATCTTTGAGGCCAACTGATATATGAGGCCTTTATTAAAGTAAGCTTTGCATTTTCTGTTTTTCCCTACTAAGATAAAGTATCAAATGCTTGCCTAGGCCCTGACACATCACAAGTATTAAAATAATGAGAAAATGGTTGCCAGAGAGAGTTTGAGTCAGAATTCCTGAGAAGAACATTATTGTGCAGTTTTGATTAGGAATTTTGTAACCCTTAATGTTGGTTTATGTATTTTGCCAAAATAAGAGCATAAACGAATTGTGTTTTGAATGAAAGCCTTTCGTGTTCTTGTGTTCAGATGTGGCATCCAAACTGCTGATTAACCCAGTAAGGTGTAAGCATACTGGTTTCATCAATCAACCTCATTAACAGGTTCTTAAATACTTTACACAAAACTAAAAGCATGTAATTTATATTTTTCATACAGCTGTCTCCCACTTATTTGCAAAAATGTATTTTGTTGAGATCCCCAAACGTAGAAGGACATTTGAGCCAAAAGTGTCCCAGATTTGGCCCAAATGTGTTCACTGTCTGGGATGTAAAGTGTTAACCCCCTTTACAATTGAACAAACAATTTCTCTAAATTGACCGCATGCACTTTTGTTGTGAAGAGAAATAAATGCATTAGCCCAACAAGATATTATCTTGTTATTGATATTATATTTTCATGCACATTATTTTCCTACATACAAGATCTAACTAGTTTTTAACTAAACAAAGCCAAATAAGAAAGAATTTAAAATAAATATTTAAATTGGAAATAAATTGATAAATTAGACTCTGAGTGAGTCATAAAAAGTAACATTTTGATCAATACTCAGAAACATGCTGAGTCAGCAGGCAAACAGTCGTCCATTATCCTTTTGCTGTCAGGAATTGCTGACCCTCTTATTATTCCCTCTTATATTTGTTGCTCTTTGGCTCCAGATTTGTCTCATAAACAACTTGTTGTGTCCCTTTTGCTGTTTAAGACAGACTATCTAGACTTCTGCTACTGAAAAAAATGTATATTTAAACTGCATCCCAAACTGCTACAGGGGCAGTAGCTAACAAGCTTTACTACCTTAATATCATTTTCATTTGCCCAGTCAGGCATGGACTGGCCTTTGGGAGAATTGGGAAAAATACTGGTATGCACTGCTATGGATGTGGGCTGGTGAGATTGTGCAGCAACCTCACCCGTGGTCAACGAAAAAAAAATGTTGGCAGTCCAGGCCTGTGCCCAGTTATAAATTTACTGCATCACAGCAGGACAATGCTCTTCATTATGTCTTTAAAAATCCAAAATGAACTTCCTCCGAGGAGGCCCTGAGAAAAATCTTTGAATTGATCTGTGAGAACTGGATATCTCTTAAACTGAGAAACTGATCAGATGGTCTGGCTCTGTGGTCGGCATGAAGCTGGACTCTCTCGTGACAGTGGCAGAGAAAAGAATTATGAACAAACTACTGGATATCATAGACCATCCATCCATCTAAGCATCCATCCATCCACCCACCTATTTATCCATCTGACAGCAAAAGGATATTGCTGGCACTTATACAAAATTTCCTTTGCTCGTGTCCCCTCCAACTAGTCATTTACTTTCTCAATTGTTTCAGTTTATTTCTCTAAAATAAAAGGGTTTGTGCTTCTAATCTAAAATCTAAGTAGATCTTGACACATGACAATTACCTGGGTGGAAAACAGTCAATAAGGTGAACATTATAAATGCTTGCTTTCTGGGTAGCTGACTACAAACTGTTTCATAGGTACTTTGCTAGGTGTAAACTGCAAATATGCAGGGGTAGAAGTAGCCTTGTGAAATATGCTTACCAAATATGAAAAGTCCATTATTAACTGAGAACAAACAAATAAATAAATATTAAAAAGTAAACGGTAAACGTAAACCTCCATATAACTTGACAGATTGAATGTTCTTAGAACCAAAATCATAATATTCTAAAATGAGTACAGTATTTCATACATCATTTTGATATTTTCAATATTTCAGTGAATATTGTGGAAAATACATACATATATACATACAGGCTGAATTAAATGATTTAACTATGGCACTGCTGCCCAGCAATGAAACTTTGGACTTTGATTGGCAATTTTTGTGCCAACTCCATCTAATTCAAATCTTGCATCACCCTATAGTGTCCCAAAAGCATCCACATCAGTAATGCTTCCCCACCTGGTATTTGCACATTATGGGATTGGTTCTTTCCTACATACCAGCATTTGAAAACAACAGTGGTGACATAAACAGTTTTCATAGAAAGACTAAATAACAGTAACAGCAGTTCATATTCAATACATCACCTGGAAGTATTTCATTGTTTACATCACAGGAAAAGGTCAACTATACGGAATATTGACGTGTACGGAATACTGTGTTCCTACTTTACTAACCAAAATATCTATGTGGGTCTGTATGATGTATATTTAACCCCATAGTCTGGTGTGCACGGCACATGTTGAGAGCATTAGAGAATGAGCTGAAATGTCCAAACACGTTTTTCAGTGACCCTTTGCATGAACATCTTGATATCTGCATTTGATTGTACAGCTTCCCCAACCTTTTTTCCTTGTAGCTGAAGATTATTACAAGTCTTTCAAGCCTCCTAGGATTGTTTTTCAGGTATTCAATCACGACAGTGGCATTGTGTTCTGACTTTTCTAGATCCTAAAGGAATTTCAGCACTCTATTTGAAATGTTGGGAGGTTTATAACAGGAAAACGTTGAGTTATTTTAAGTTCATATTGGCATGTGAAGGGGGCCTTCAGAGTTGCATGTTCTGAGCACAGAGGTCAAGCGCTGAGCCGTGCCGAGCCTGAACATTGTAATCACCTTAGGGGGTAATGGCACGGATGGTTTTAATTGTACAAGCTCTGTCCTATCAGAATGTAAAGAATTCTGACATTTGTAGTGTGAGGGGAAATGCGTTTTTCATTCCAAAAATTCCCACATGTGATTTAAATTATGCCTCAGAAAAAAACCTTCTATTTTCATCTATTATTTTGAGAGTTACCCCTCCATGGGACCTACTGTAACACATACTGAGTGTGGACCACCGAATCAGGCTAATCATTCTGATACACTCTGAAAAAAAAAATCATTAAAATGTACACAGAAGGAATTAACCAACAGGAATGAAATTTGGGGGGGTAGGAGTGCACTGAAAATGATGCCGGGATGAAGCTGATGAGAGAGTGGAAAGAAGGAAGTGTGGGATTACAGTGCTATTGTAGAGATAAAGGTAAAGGTCACCACAAGCAATAAATGACCAAATTTAGACTGATAGGGGTAATATTTATTGATCTACACATACAGAAGGAGAGTTTCTCAGTATGGAATAGAGTTGTAGATGTTTCTAATGGTGTCCTGTGTTAATCCATCCCATGAATTAACACATTCTCACTAATATTCTCACTCAGTTCCTGAATTCCTCAGAATTTGTGGTATGGGTGGAGTGTTGATAGTGCATCCAGGTCTGGAAATGTAACTGGCCATGGCACAGTATCTGTGTCTTTGGGGTGAGTATGTGGACAAGCATTGTCCTGTTGGAAGAGCACACCAGAATGTGTGTTCAGAAAAGGTAGGACCACTGGTTGGACCACCTTACCAATGTCTGTAAGGTGAGCAGGCCTCAGTTTTGGCTTTGTCATGCAGCACCTGTAGGCTGAGTTTGCCCAGTTTGTTTTGGAGAGAGTGGGCTGTCCTCTCTGCGTCTTCATAATGTGCATTTTGCTAGATGAAGAGATGGCAAAGTCAGTGAGTTATTGACAGCTGGCAGCCTTGCATAGATAACCACCCACTTCTCTGACTTCATCTCCACAGAGTTTGGGTTATCGTTTCATGGATGATGGGATAGAAAAAGATGCTGCCCTGAGTTATGGTTCACAAGTCAACCGGTACTATTTCACTAGCAAAGTCTTGATAGTGGGCAAGGAGTATGTACATTTTTGGGGTGTATATATATGGTGTCAAGGCTGTTATGTAACAGTTTCATTGAATGTTTTTCAGTGCTGTTTCAGTTATTCTGGATTTTCTTTTGATAGAGGAACTCTTATTACATGCCAAGAAAAAGTAGTAGTTTCCATTTTAGGACACCATTAAAGATTCTGTCCTGGAAAATTCTGTGAACTGTTCTTCAGTTGTATTCCCTTCACTGCAAGACTCCAGACAAGATAGTAAATAATCAGATGGAACATAAGGACATTGTTTATATGTGTATCTCCAATGTCTATGAACTGGTGAGTCACCTCTGCAATTGTTGATTTTTGGAGCTTTAAATCAGGTCACTTGGATTAAAAGTGTGTGTGTTGTTGCCATTAGACGTTCTGTATTTGCACAAAGCATAACTGATGTGTATGTTGGCCAGTGTAGGAGAGTAAAAGGTGTTTTTCTCCTTTGCTCAGCAAAGATGGCACACTTTAGTGTGGATTAATCACTTATAGCAGAACAGGCCTCTTCAGAGTCTGCTTTGAGTTAACTGTCCTTATACTATTTTTCACACTTCATCTTTGACCACATTCCTCATGCACATCTTGACCTAATCCAAATCAGTCCATTATTTATGGTCTGTGACTGAATTCACTCTTCCAGATGAGTTTTGACTCAGCACCTAGAGTTTTCTGTTGTCGTTTATGCAGCACATCTGAAGTAAAGTGGCATTCAGATGAAGTTTCCGTTTCGTGATAAAATAGGGATCATTTATATAGCTGCCAAGTGACCAGATAAATAAACATTGTTTTGCAGTTATTCAAAACATGTTTTCAAACTGTGTGCAGCCCACAGAGTTTTGCAGTGTGCAGGCCAAAACATTAGTCAAATAAGTCTCAACACTGCATGCATAAAATTCTAAAAATTTGAAAGTGAACTTGAGGTTACAGTTGTCAGTGACGGAATGCTGTATTACAAATTGAGTCTAAATCTATATATAGTTGTGTTCAGAAGTTTACATACACTCATGATGGACAAGAATGTTATTGCAATATTGGTGATGGGGGGTGGGGGTAGGGGGGGTGCATAACAGTTGGTAGTTGTCTTGTTGAAAACCTTTCTTCTTCCGAACAATGTGTCCATTTTGCAGCAGGGTCTTCTTTGATGGCAGCTTCTTAAATCCATGGTCATGTAAATCTAGTAGTCTGACACTGCAGTGACACTGGTGTTCCAGCAGCTTCCAGTTCATGCCTCAGTGGTTGATCTTGACCATGCAAACCAATTTCTTCTGTCTCCGACCACTGGTTCTAAGGGACTTCCCAGGATAGAACTGGCCCTCTTAACGAGTCTCTTCCTGTCTGCTGTCGAAATACTGCTGCCCCAACAGACCACATCATAAAAGATGGGCGATGTTCTTTGCCACCACTGTGTCAAAGAAGGTCCTCAGGTGTGGCCTTCTTAATAAGGGCTGCTCCATGCACTCCAACTGACCTCAAATTCCTCAGTAGGTAGAGTCTGCTCTGTCCTCTTTTGTAAAGTGTAGTGGTGATACCTGACCAGTCCAGCTTGGTGTTTGTGTACTCATGAATACACTCTTTCAATGTCCATTCCCTGGATTGTCACTGATGGAGGGGTGTGTCTGCACCTACAGAAGTCCACCACCAGTTATTTGGTCTTCCCTGCGTTTATCTGGACGTGGTCCTGCAGACACCATTCCACAAAGTCCTGAACCAGTGTCCGTACTTGCTGTGCTGTGGACCACCTTGTCTGAGAGACAGTCCCATGCCCTCACATACTGTGGTTGAGTGGTGAGGTAGTCCAGTATTCATTTAGACAGGTGACAGTCCACACCAACGCAAGACTTAAGGAGCCTGGTGCTGATGCCTGGTGCTGGACCTGAAGAAGAAAACAACTGACCCAGCAACACAGATGAACTGAAGGCCATTATCAAAGCAGCCTGGGGTTCAGTAACATCTCTGCAGTGCCACAAGCTGATTGCTTCCATGTCACACTGCACTAATGCAGTAATTCATGATAAAGGAGCTCCAACCAAGTATTGAGTGTATAAATGAACATATTTGTTGAAGGTCATTTCTGTATTATACATGAAAGCTTCTTCAAGGAGACTCAAATGCTACACACCTTTTCTCAATCCCACCTGTCTTTAAATGGCCTCTACTCACACGCCCCTTCTGCTGCTTTACAGATGCTGATGGTTCTTTTCCCCTTCTATCCTCTCTAACAACACCATTTTGGTCCCATTGTTAGCCCAGGGGATTGGCTCCACTCCTACCTTCTGAACTTGGCAGGATTCACGAGGGTCTTCAAGGGAACATTTCAAGACCATTCAAGTCTTACCATTGTAATTGTAAGACTTTGGTCAGAATAAAACATTTGCATAATCCTCAGTGACTTCTGTTTGAAATAATTTTCTGTTTAATCTGAAATTAATCAAAAATTTGTGATATTCTGGATTTTCATGAGTTATGATCTATATTGATCAAATGTAAAACAAAAAATATATTTGAAATATTTCACTCTGTATGTAATGAAGGATTAATGTGTGTGTGTGTGTGTGTGTGTGTGTGTGTGTGTGTGTGTGTGTGTGTGTGTGTGTGTGTGTGTGTGTGTGTCTATTCCCTATTTGAATTAAATTATGAACCAATATGATACATTTTTAATGAATTGTTAGATTTTAGTACGGCTGTCTAAGTATTGTCTGTATTTTGTGTAGTGTAGTTTTTACATATAAATATCATCACACATGATATTCCTTTCCTTCAGGCTTAAAGTTATGTGTTTGGTGTCATAAAAGGAAAAAAGTAGCATTGGACCATTTATACTTTTGATAAGTACTACATATGCTGTCTCTCTATCTGTGTTTAATTACAGTTAAGTGAATATGAATATTATAGGGTTGATGTTTTGCCCTCATCCATCCTTGAATGAAACCAGCTTTGAAGTGTTGATGCTCCTCAGAGTTTATGGAGCCAGGTGGGATCATTTCGTAATTAAAAATCTGCGTTCCACATGTGAGTGTTAAACACAAAACATGTGTTTGGTGCCTATTTTTGTCATTACACTAATTTACAATGATTGTCCTGGAATGCAAGGCAAGAGGTGCTCTGTAGATGCATATTTTTAATATTTTGTTTACCCCTAAAATATCATTTTTGCTAAAATGCGACAGCAGATACAGTCTGAACATGTGCATCTAATCAAAATGACTTCGCATACATGGAATGTATGGTATTAGCTTTATGGTGACTCTGGTGTCAAAAGTCAAAAGAATGGCAAGCGCTGGGGGCCAGTGATCGCTGTGCTGGATTTTAACTTGGGCAGGAGTGAACGGGGGGCGAACATAACCTTGCTTGAAAAACAAGAGTGCTTTTTGATTGATTCTTGATGGTTTACACCCTTCTGCTAGTGTTGGTCACTCTGTTTACTGTCTAGGTTCGGTAACATCAGCATCTATCCCTAAGGCTTTTTTGGGACTGTAGCTTGAACATGTCCCACACTGACTTGAGGTTTCAGGCATGTGATGTTCCTTAATTGCTCTTGTGGAGCTGTTAATCATCACAGGCCTCTGGACTGCTGTGGTTTCAGTTAACACTCTGAACACATTCTTCTACTTTTCGCTGCTTTGGCTATGCAGCACCCCACACTTCTGCATTCGGAGAGAATAATAATGTCAGTCTGTAGCCTGAAGCATGTCTGCTATTCATGCCATTCGCTGACCTTCTGCCCAAGATGTGGCTGCTTATTGGAGTCAGCGTGTGGGGACCAGGGACGGCTTCGCAGTGCACCGCCTCAAGAAATTCTCCTCTTCGGCAGCCAAGCAAGCTGTGACTACAAAGCTGCTGCGTCATCTCTGAAGCATCTGTACACTTGGGAGGGTGCACTGGGGGATTTTAAAAATAGAAAATGAATCCTTAGGAATTATGGAGCTTGCCAAGATCAGCAGTACATCTTTCTGTAGGATGATAGGTTGCATCCCCTTATACCGTGTCCTGTGAATGCATTTGTTGGAGATTAGATTGATGAAAAGGATAATCACAGGAGTACCTCTGGATTTGTATCATGCTTAGGTCGGACACCTCTAGATCTTCTAAAAGTAGAAGGGACGTGCCGTAGACAGGTTTAGGAGGAATTCCTAACATGAAGCATGTAATTGAATACAGTGCGGAAGCAGCTACTGGCATTGATTTAACAGCCACGTTCAGTTTATGTTTCAGAGTTGCTAAGTCTCATATCTCTCTGTTTGTCAGGCAGCAAAGCATCACACCATGCTTCTCATTTTATTTGCCGTTTGTTCACTCGCAGACTTAGAAGAACATCTTTGCCTGCCTAAAGAAGCTCATTCAAGCCCAGATTGATTGGGGGCTTCTGCCGTCTCCATGGTGAGGTGCTCACATCTCACATGTGCACAGGCAAACAGAGATGAGAACACCAGCAATAAATGCAGGACTTGCACAATCTCGTGTGGATGAGGCTTTCAGAACTTTCCACAACACCACTGCTCTACTTGCACGAGACAAGTATCTGTGCAACATCACTGAAGTGAAGCTAAATTGATTAGCAAAGTAAGCAATAAACAGTTTATGGACATCATGACTATTCGAGAGAGAAGATAAATCCATAAACAAAAACAGACAGACACATCGGGCAGTATATCTGACACTGCACAACATCTCCTCTGGTTTGAATTAGACTTTCATTCCTCAGGGCCCACAGGGTACAATAAACGCAGCTTATATGATGCCAGAAATAGTCCGGAGAATGTTATCTGTCTGTTGGGCTCTTGCTGGAGGTGTCTGGTGGCAGGAGTGATTAAACGCACTGTCTTCTTGCATTCTGGGCTTTATGGTTGTGAAGCTGGATGCTGGAGGAATGGAGGAGGAGAAACGCTGCTTACCTCAAACTCTGCTAGCTGCACTACAGGTCATAAATGTTGGTTGAAAGCTGAGGTAAATGAACAAACCTCATACAGCATTGTGGAAAGTGAGGAGTTGGGAGCAGGGAAAGCTCTAAGTATGAAGGGTATGGGTGCTTCCAGGACCAGGGTTTAGAAACACTGCCAGAGAGGAACCCTTTTTGTTTTCCATAAAGAGGAGTGATTTTATAAACCACCTTTTAAATATGTGTAGAAGTGGATCTTTATCAATTTAAAGGTTTTTGACACATCTTTTACAAAAGTGGTTCTTTATAGATCTAAAAGTGGTTCTTCTGTGGCATTACTCAAAGAGCCCTTTGTAGCACCTTTATTTTTAAAAGTGTAATAAATGTGCTCAGGATTTTGCAAGGCACTGACAAAAATGGTTCAGTGACATGCCACAAGTCATGGGAGAGCAGTAGGTCAATTCATCATGAAGCAACGTTTCCTCAGGGACAGCTTCCTCAGCTTGGGGAAATCCATGTTGTGAGCTGTTGTCTTTTAAGTGAGCTTAAACACTTGCCAGCTTGCTCATGGCAGGGTGATGGGAATCATCCTTCCTCACTCCAACCTGGAGTTTGAGCAAGATATGATAGTGGATGCCAGATGGGTGGGACATTCAATTCACAAAGTTCTACCGGCATTTATCATAGAAGACATTACCACCCACGATGGACAGTGCAGTGGGTGGTGATGATTGTGACTGGTATTATCTGGCTTGAATGGTTCATGTGAACAGAGAAGTGACTCTGGCTCATTTACAAAACTCACAGTTTACAACAGAATTTCACTCCTAATTGTACTATGTATTATAAACGAGTTAACTACAAGCAGGATTAAGAATGATTAAAAAAAATAAAATATTAATTAAACAATACAAATAATAAAATAAAGTGATGATAAATAAAAATAAAATGAATGCAGTATGACTCTGTGTGAAAAACTTTAATCTGATTTGATGTGGTTTGATATTTAGGGGCTGTTTGCTCTCTTTCTTTGCTCACACAAATTTCAGTACAAAAGCCGTGAGAAGGGATAATATTGATACATAATAACAAAAAATAATAAAGGACATTCAGGTTGGGTTTGACTAAAAGTCAAGTATTTTGAAGAACATTTAATTGTAAATATCCTTGGAAAAAAGCCACAAAACCATGGGTACAGTTTTAGTTTTTACATCTCATATGAAGACATGTTTGAGTATTCTATGATCTCCTAAAAATAGTGCCCCTATTATAGTGCACCTACCATGTGTGACTGTCTCCTATAAACACTTTTACTTTTTTTTTTGTGAATAAAGGTACAAACTACAAAAACATCCCATTAACTTGGTCTAGGCTTCTAAAGGTTAAACCCCACAGTATGGTGTAAAAAGTGTATGTACATGGGGTTTGTCAAAAGCACAAACACACAAACTAGTGTCTCTCCTAGTGGTCTCCAGCAATCCTGACAAAAGCATTTGTATGGCTCAAAACTTTCATTCTTTTTGGAACAAGATGAAAAAACACTGGATTTGTCATGAATACCATCACCTTTTTGCATCGCAAGGCAAACGTTTGCCCTTTCTGAACTCCAGCCCTGACAGAGTAAACATGCCTGGTTCACTGTATGTTCCAATGGAGTGGCTGACATTCTTTTGATGTTTATTAAACATTCTCTGCACATGCTGATCTAATTCACAACAGCCCCCCTACAATCATAGGGAATCGTTTCTTCACCCCCTGCAATCAAAAAGATAATTGTGGTTGATTTACATCTATTTCAAGCTCAATATTAAAAACACAGTTGGAATCTGAACACAAGGCTGTGACTGCATGCTTTTATGTGTTTCAGCTGGAATGTAAATGTTTGGTTGAAGAAGGGACCCATCTAAAAATGGGAGTTGGGTTTTTTGCCAATGTAGCATCTTCTTGAAAGTGATGTTTGTGGGTCATTTTAGGTCTTACACTGGGTGTACATTAATCTCACTGGGGGGGTTTATTCTCTACAAAAGCTCTGCACTTCACATCACATATCTCTGCATAAATCATTCATAGAATGACCTCACTTTCAATGCAGTTGAACTAGAATTAGTTCACTCTTCACTAACTCTTAACCTATCAAAGATGTTGTAGTCATGGTGAGATGTTTCCATACTAGTGCACCTCAAAAATGAGAATATCATAAAAAAGTGTGTTTTTAATTATTACCGTATATTACAAACATTATTAAGTCTTTTTTTGTTTCATTTTTCAGTATGACTTATAGCTTCTTATGTAGGATATCCAGAATCTCAGATTATTTGAATATTTAATTTCAAGTAGGAATAAATTACAAATCAGACAAGATCAACATTAAAAACATCTTGCCTTCAGCAGTTGGAGTCCTAGAGAGCAAAATTAGCCATGCTCTCTCTGGGCGAATAGATGGTGCTCTCTCCCCACCTCAAAACCAGTGCAGCACGAATCTGTTAGCAACTGTATTGGAGCTGAGGAACTGGAGCTATCCTGAGCCTGGTTGGTTGGCCAGCAATAATGCAATAGTGGCAGGTCAAACAGAGGCAGTGGCTGACTTCACCCATATAAAAGGAAGCATGTGCTTGTCTTCACCCTCATGAGTGGAGCATGGTTGGTTATTGACACTTGCAAATTGGGGAGGAAAAATTAGGATTAAAAAAATCCTTTTTTTAAAAATTAAATAATTAACCAATTGACATGTACTAGTTAGAAACTGAAAATCCCGCTCCACCAGTTACTTCTCTTTGTTTTCTTGATAATTAATTAAATAAATAAATAAATAAATAAATAAATAAAAAACAGAAGTTTACATACACTTAAATACAAATATTAAACTTTCATTTATGACAGCTAACTGACAGTTATATCCGTAGATTCTGGCACATATTCAAAGACACTGCAGTGACAGAGCTTCAGATAAAGCTACCGAGTGGAGTGACTGCATGACTACTTTGAGTTTGGCACCCAGATCTGCTTCCATTATTACAAAAGAAAACAACCTAGTAACATTCAAATATGTCTGAATATTAACGCAGCATGCCTATTCCATCTCTGCCATTGCTGTTTATTGAACTCCATACACTGTAAACACATACTGTATATAAAGCGTGACCCGATTAAATGTATATCTGAAAGTACATTCATACTTTTTACGGTTCCATATTTTCAGCTCTGCAGTACTTGAGCCATCCCATCTTCTGCAGGAACAGCCGTGTAGTTTGAGTCCAGCAGATAGTAAAGCCTGAACCCTAGTGTAATCAGGAATGTAGCATGTGGGGAATCCAGAGGAATGGCTCTCCAGACTTTGACGATGGAATGCTGGAGCAGTAGTGTGTGTGTGTGTGTGTATGCATGTGTGTGTGTGTGTGTGTGTAGGGGGACTGTCGAGGGAAGAGCCTCACTGGCCAAAATGTGGAGCATCACTGTGACCGTGAGGCTGGAACTTTAAATACGGAGCACAGCCCGGACACTTGTTCTGTTTTTTTCATCTATAGATGTTTCGCTGTAAAATGCATGGCCAAACAGCTGGATGGATGTTTCCTAACTCTGAACCTGCAAGCCACATTTTTTCCTTTAATTGGCCAGCTTTTTTCTGCACCCCTAGCTTGTACATCCAGTACAAGCGTGTGTTACGTGCTAACTTCAAGAAGGGTATGCCGTTGCGTTACTCCGGCTATTTCCTTAGCTGTCAGACCACAGACCCTTTTTCCACCATTTGATTAATGCTGAGTTAATGACCCCCCACAGAGTGGAGAAGCAGGCAAAAAATGCAAAGCAGCTTAAACTAGTGCAGCTTGCCTGCGACAACTGTTTATAGGGCACAAGTATGTCCTGTAAACACTCACAAAAGAGTGAGCAATGGAAAAGTTGATGTTCACTATGGAATGCACTATATAGCAACACAAACGACACTGGCTTGGTTAATAGAGACAGCCTTTTTGAGCTTATGCTGCTGCACTGTAGTTTACTGCTTATGTATAAAAAAAAAAAGACAAAGACAACAACCTAATATGATTTATATCAGAATTATATTAGCTCTCCACATTGTTTAGAAAAAGTCTTTACTCATGAACAAAAGTAACACATGTGAAGGCATCTTCCATCCAAACGCCCCACGAAAGAAAGAAAGAAAGAAAGAAAGAAAGAAAGAAAGAAAGAAAGAAATACCACAGGGTTCTTGATCTGATCCTGTCTGTACAGTTAATACCAGTTGATTCCCTACACTGTTCTAGAGACTGTGCAGCTGAGTGGCTGAGTAATGAACCAATTTTAGAAGCCTTGCAGTGCTCACACCAAAAACATCATTGTTCCATATAAATTATTTTGTCTTTTCATTTATTCTGGAATGAAAGTGCTTTTATGCCATTTTCAGATGAAAATTCCCAGCTGCTGAATATTTGGTTCATCCTTAATCCTAAATTATATTCTGATACAAATCTTCCTGATTCTGTCATAACATGAGTATATGTGGATTTGCTAATGCCCTTTAATATTCCCTTTAATATTAAAATTAATAGCATTCCCTTCAATATTTGGCCATATTCCACAACATTTTATTTCACATTATACATGCCATCTTAGCTTCATTAATACAGCTCAAATCAAATGTATTCAAACCCCATTACAGGTTAAGCAATTTAAAGCTCAATGCAACAAATGTAACCAGATTGGGGTAGTGTTCCTGAGAAATCTTCCTCAACCTTCCTTCAGACATTTTCCTGCATTAAGCTGCAGCTGCCTTCTTCAAATCCCACAAAAGATTTTCTGTGGCGTTCAATCAGGCGACTGTGACATCCGCTCCAGAATTTTCCAGGACTGCTTCTGAAATCAAGCCTTGGTGGAGGTGATCATTGTCTTATTGAAATGCCTCGTGATCCCCAAGCTTTAGCTTCCTCACAGCAGGCATGATGTTTTCTTCTAAGGTTTCCTGATATTTGATTGAATACACCTTGCCCTCCACACGCTGCAGATTTCCAGTGCTGGAGAAAGCAAAGTAGCCCCAGAGCATCATGAGGCACGGCCACGCTTCAGGGGCAGGGTCACCTTTCAAGCGTATGCTTCATTCTTCCTCCTCCAGTCATACCACAGGCCGTCTAGTTTTGTTTCATCATCTGGTGCAGCTGATGATAGCTTCCTCTTCTTTAAATTTGAACTCATGAACTTTGGACAGCTCTCTTGGCTTTGCCTTATTTCTAACCAGAAATATTTATAGTCAGTCCAGGTATTTGATGTGTTTTTTCTCATGCACATATGCAGCTAATGAGGCCCTTGAGTAGCTGCGTCAGGTGTTCTGGAGATAATGCCTGGTTTGCAAATGTGGGCTCTTAAGAGGGTTTCAATTCAGGGGGTTGAAAATTTCAGAGACTGCAGTAGTCATTAAAAGTGGCATTTTATGTTGAATTTGTAGAAAACACTTGTTATATTAGTTCAGCTATTTAAATGATTCTTGTTTATTGCAAACGGCTGGCAGTTTGTAAATTTAGCTAATAAACATAATTTGCAATGAGGTTTGAATAATTGTGATTGCAGCAGTATGTTCTTAATGACTGCTTGTGAAATGAGAATCGAATCCTCACTTTTTTGGAAGGGCTGACATGTTGGCAACAAACATTGAGGGCAGAGGACATCCTTTGCCTTTCTCCAAAGATAAACACATCTGGATGTAGAACAAGTGATGAGCTCTGACGTGCAAGCTCCACATGTGTCTGTGTTTGCAATATGGTGAAATGAATCTATTGACTGCTTGATACTGGAGCATTGTTTGTTATCTCATGCTTTATAAAGCTTATCTAATGTCTGGCCTGCACTACAGGATAATCTGGTCGGGTTTTGCTCCTCCAAAGATTTGGAAAAGTTCTCCTGTGATGTGGAGAGTCTACAGTCCAATCTACAGCTCAGTTTTATGTGCTTTGGAACAGACACTGATTCTCTGCTGTGAAATGCAACATTGCAGCCAATAAAAGATGAGCTGAACTGTTCAGTCAACAGGGCTCGTGCGTACTACACTGTACTTGAGTTAAATACACACATACATGTCTATATATGTTACATGCACACACAAGGTGAACAAAATCAAACAAGCACTGATTTGGTGCACTAAAACCTAACAAAGACAATTTTCAGATTAATAAAAGATTTCAGATTGATCTCAGACTAATATATTGACTTTAATTAATTATGTAATTTATTTGCCACATTTAATCGAATGGGTTTTTCTGAGGAGATTAATGTTTACCGCCATATTTTCAAATGCACAAAAAAATGACGCTTTTTAACACTAACGCTACACTAGAACTGTTGAAATGTGTTATATTCGTTCACATTATTGATCTGAGGATTGATTATATGAGAGAATGATCCTAAGCTTCTTTAGCCTACCACTCTGTGAGTGAAATGCTGTTGCTCTTAGATTTTCTCCACTTAAAATCACTTAAAGTTACAGCTGACAGATGGCTGGGGTAGCTCTAGCCAAATCCTGTAACAAACTGAACCATTTCATGTAATGATATTTTCTGATATATCTGCAGGTTTTAAACTCTTCAGACATCTGGTTCACTTCACTACCACTAGGAAAAACCCTGAATCAGCAAGTTTCTCTAAAATTAAACTACTCTGAATAGCTTTGTTTACAATTACTCGTGCAAACATTTCGCAAAAGTTCACTGGGTTACCAAGAATTCGCACCTGTTAATAGTAGAGTCTGAGATGGTCATTTTGAACAGAGTTGAAGCTGTTAGGGCAGAACCACGTCACCTTTATAAGTAATGTTAGTACTGTTTACACAAGTGCTGCCACAGGTATAGATTTATTTAAAAAGGGTTTATTTTTTGCCTTTAAATGCTTAATTCTGAATAATAATTACATTGCATTATGTCATTCTGTTACATTTTCACTGTAGTTGAACAGAACCTCTACATGCAGTTATATGAACATGGTGCATTAGGTGTGCATTCTGGGTATATTTAGAGTGTTTCAGTGAATGGACTGTCTGAGCATTGTTTCACTAGTAAACACTGGATGCTTCAACTTTACTCAGTAACTTAGTCACCATTACTTACACTGTTATTACAGTATACTGGTGAAACCACCCTTGAGTTTCCTAGCACAGTGTTTCTCCTCTCAGGTCCTGGAGGAACACTTTCCTGTGCATTTTACTGCTTTCCCTGCTCCCAACACACCTGACTGAACTGATCAGCTCAATAACAAAAAATTGTGTTACAGCAGGGAATAAAATGTGCAGGCCAGAGTGCACATGTGATCATATCTGATATTAATGAGCACATGACCAACGTCAGACATGCAGTGGACTAAAATAAACTACTTCACTACACGAGAAACAGACATAACCTTGCATGTGTAGATGTGTAGGTGTTTAAAAATCTGTACCATAAAGAGCATTTTCCACAAATTCCACTTTCAGTGACCTGAAACACTGTTGGATATGTGTGTGCAGGAGGCCAGAATGCATAGGGAAAAAAACAAGTAACTTGTGTAAAATATGAGTTATACATAACTTACATAACTTTGTGTATAAATATCCATTTGTGTTAAAATGCAAGTTCATGTGCATTGTGAACAAGCATCACTGATCGTCACAGTGAATTAAAAATGCCGCTCAGCCCTTCAGGCTGCAGTGTTAGTGTTAATCTGTTTACTGAATTAAGACAAACTTCAGTTTTCTCAAAGTCAGCTGTAGGGCTGATAATGACATGCCAAGAATTTTAACCAGATGTTTGCTACTGGTGTAGCAGTGGATGGCAGGTTAACCAATGAAATGGACTATGAGTTTAACTGTGGATCACGGGTTTACCTGGGGACTGGGGTTTACTTTAGCACTGAACTATGGGTTAAACTGGGAACTGCGGATTTAGCTGTGGACTATGGGTTTACTGTGAACTCTAAGTGGACTACAGGTTTAGTGGTGCACTATGGGTTTAGGAATGGACTACAGGTTAAACTGTGGACTGGTTTTTACTGTGTACACCAGGTGTAGCTTTGGACTATGGTTTTAGCAGTGAACTACAAGTTTACCAGTGGACTATGGGTGTAGCTGTGGACTAGCAGTGAACTATCAATGTACTACAGGTTTAGTTGTGGACTATGGGTTTAGAACTGGACTATGGTTGTAGCTGTGGACTATGGGTTTACATTTACATTGATGGCCTTTAGCAGAGGCTCTTTATGCAGAGCGACTATGGGTTTAGCTGTAGTCTATGGGTTTATCTGTAGTCTATGATTTTATCTGTAGTCTATGAGTTTAGCTGTAGTCTATGATTTTATCTGTACTCTATGGGTTTACCTGTAATCTATGGGTTCATCTGTAGTCTATGGGTTTATCTGTAGTCTATGATTTTATCTGTAGTCTATGGGTTTATCTGTAGTCTATGATTGTATCTGTAGTCTATGGGTTTAGCTGTAGTCTATGGGTTTATGCTGTAGTCTATGATTTTGTCTGTAGTCTATGGGTTTAGCTGTAGTCTATGGTTTTAGCTGTATTCTATGGTTTTATCTGTAGTCTATAGGTTTAGCTGTAGTCTATGGGTTTAGCTGTAGTCTATGATTGTATCTGTAGTCTATGGGTTTAGCTGTAGTCTATGATTTTATCTGTAGTCTATAGGTTTAGCTGTAGTCTATGATTGTATCTGTAGTCTATGGGTTTAGCTGTAGTCTATGGGTTTAGCTGTAGTCTATGGGTTTAAATGTAGTCTATGATTTTATCTGTAGTCTATGGGTTTGTCTGTAGTCTATGGGTTTAGCTGTACACTATGGGTTCATCTGTAGTCTATGGGTTTATATATAGTCTATGATTGTATCTGTAGTCTATGGGTTTAGCTGTATTCTATGGGATTAGCTGTAGTCTATGGGTTTAACTGCAGCCTATGATTTTATCTGTAGTCTATGGGTTTAGCTGTATTCTATGATTTTATCTGTAGTCTATAGGTTTAGCTGTAGTCTATGGGTTTAGCAGTAGTCTATGATTTTATCTGTAGTCTATGGGATTAGCTGTACTCTATGGGTTTAGCTGTAGTCTATGGGTTTATCTGTAGTCTATGGGTTTATCTGTAGTCTATGATTGTATCTGTAGTCTATGGGTTTATCTGTAGTCTATGGGTTTAGCTGTAGTCTATGGGTTTAAATGTAGCCTATGATTTTATTTGTAGTCTATGGTTTTATCTGTAGTCTATGGGTTTTGTCTGTGTCTATGTCTATGGATTGTTTGTAGTCTATGGGTTTCGCTGTATTCTATGGGTTCATCTATAGTCTATGATTTTATCTGTAGCCTATGAGTTTAGCTGTAGTCTATGGGTTTAGCTGTAGTCTGTGATTTTATCTGTAGTCCATGGGTTTAGCTGTAGTCTATGATTGTATCTGTACTCTATGGGTTTAGCTGTAGTCTATGGGTTTAGCTGTAGTCTATGGGTTTTTCTGTAGTCTATGATTTTATCTGTAGTCTATGGGTTTATCTATAGTCTATGATTGCATCTGTACTCTATGGGTTTAGCTGTAGTCTATGGGTTTATCTGTAGTCTATGGGTTTAGCAGTATTCTATGGTTTTATCTGTAGTTTATAGGTTTAGCTGTAGTCCATGATTTTATCTGTACTCTATGGGTTCAGCTGTAGTCTATGGGTTCAACTGTAGTCTATGGGTTTAGCTGTAGTCTATGGGTTTATCTGTAGTCTTTGATTTTATCTGTAGTCTTTGGGTTTAGCAGTATTCTATGGTTGTATCTGTAGTCTATGGGTTTAGCTGTAGTCAATGGATTTTCCTGTATTCTATGGTTTTATCTGTAGTCTATAGGTTTAGCTGTAGTCTATGGGTTTAGCTGTAGTCTATGATTTTATCTGTAGTCTATGGGTTTAGCTGTAGCCTATGGGTTCAGCTGTAGTCTATGGGTTTGTCTGTAGTCTATGGGTTTAGCTGTAGTCTATGGGTTTATCGATAGTCTATGATTTTATCTGTAGCCTATGGGTTTAGCTGTAGTGTATGGGTTTAGCTGTAGTCTAAGAATTTTATCTGTAGTCTATGGGTTTAGCTGTAGTCTATGGGTTTATCTGTAGCCTATGGGTTTAGCTGTAGTCTATGGGTTTAGCTGTAGTCTAAGAATTGTATCTGTAGTCTATGGGTTTAGCTGTAGTCTATGGGTTTATCTGTAGTCTATGGGTTTAGCTGTAGTCTATTCTTTTATCTGTAGTCTATGGGTTTAGCTGTAGTCTTTGATTTTATATGTTGTCTATGGGTTTAGCTGTATTCTATGGTTTTATCTGTAGTCTATAGTTTTAGCTGTCGTCTATGGGTTTAGCTGTAGTTTATGATTTTTTCTGTAGTCTATGGGTTTAGCTGTAGTCTATGATTTTGTCTGTACTCTATGGGTTTAGCTGTAGTCTATGTGTTTATCTGTAGTCTATGGGTTTAGCTGTAGTCTGTGGTTTTATCTGTAGTCTATGGGTTTAGCTGTAGTCTATGGGTTTATGCTGTAGTCTATGATTTTATGTGTAGTCTATGGGTTTAGCTGTAGTTTATGATTTTTTTCTGTAGTCTATGATTTTGTCTGTACTCTATGGGTTTAGCTGTAGTCTATGTGTTTATCTGTAGTCTTTGGGTTTAGCTGTAGTCTATGGTTTTATCTGTAGTCTATGGGTTGCTATGTAGATCCTATGGGTTTATGCTGTAGTATGTTTTATAGCCTTAGTCTGTAGGTTTTAGCTGTAGTCTATGATTTTACAACAGTAGTCTATAGGTTTTAGCTGCAGTCTATGGTTTAATCTGTAGTCCATGGGTTTTATTTGTAGTCTATGGGTTTTAGCTGTAGTGCAGTTTTAAAATGATTTCAGAGTGAATTATTGGCATCTGCTCTCACTTCTCTCTCTCTCTCTCTCTCTCTCTCTCTCTCTCTCTCTCTCTCTCTCTCTCTCTCTCTCTCTCTCTCTCTCTTTTCCACGCTCCCCTCTTGGCCCAAAACTTGTACTCTGTGCTCTTTCATGTAGCTTAGAGTTTCAACACCTCACTGGTGTGTTGTTCTAGCCCTGCTTCTCATCACTGTTTATAGGGAGTGACTACGAACGTGCTCCCTGCTCATGTTTCATGGAAAGCACCACAACAAGCTCGGTCTTGAAGGCAAAATAAACAGTCAGAGGGGGGGCCAGGAGCGGGGTACATGGGTCCTAATCAGAGCTGGGGCAGAGAGAGTGTGTCTGCTCACATGGGCAGAGAGGAAGCACCTGCCTGTGGGTGGCTGTCACAACCACTGTCTGAGGATGGTGGGGAAGGATAGAGGTATAACACACATAAATAGACAACTCTTAGGTGGGAGTGAAGACAAAGACCCTCTCCCCTTCACCCGGTTTATAAGAATATCATTAGCATCCAGTGGATTTTCCTGCTTTGCTTTATTAGGAAGTATATTCAGTGGTTCAGAGCACTCTCATTGTTTTGCTATCCCTGTCCTTAAGGGTTTATTAAAAGTCAAACAGTGTGGCGGTTCAGATCTCCAAGGGCCCTTTACCTCATTACTTTAGTCCTGAACTTGCAGCTTATTATTAAAGCATTAATCCTAAGACATTATTATTCAGTTCCTGGACTGAGCACCATCACAGCTCATATAAAATATATAATTACTATTATATATATATATAATAAAATTACTAATGAACAAGTAATTACAAGATATTTTTGGTCATTATCTGATTTGTTTTTACAAGATACTTTGATACTTTTTCATAATTACAAAACTGTCTGTCAGCATTACAACCTAAGACATATTTATGGTACATATAATAATGAGATTCTTTTTCATAACTGCAAGACATTCTGTCATTATTGTGACATAACGTGGTCTTTTTGACATATAACAAGATCACTCCACATCAATACAATATTATGTCAAAATGCAACATGTGTTTTGCTTATTTTATAAAATCTTATAAAATCAAGACATTGTATCATAATTACAAAACATTGTATGTCATAATTACAACATAATATTTCAGATCAACAAGAAAGGTAATGTCAAGAATTTGTATTTGTATTACATCGTAATATGTTGGTTTTACAACATAATATATTACATTATATAGCATAATATTTCATGACAACATATTTCTTTATTATTACAAAATATAGTTTTATAACAGACCAAGAGTCTTTCTGAAAATGTTATAATGTGTTGTTTTTACAGCATTTCTTATAATTACGTTTTTTTCATATATGACTCAATAAAATGCTGCCCAAACTGTGCATCATAAACCACCAGGGCTTTTATATATCCAGCAGTGTGGTGCAGTAGTGTACTCCCAGACTGCTCTTTCATGATGAATCAAGATTGTGTGCCATCTCAGGGAAAGGTAATTCCCCAGGGCAGAGGAAAGGGAGATGAGTCATTCTCCAAACTGATAAACTGCTCTGCTGATTATCCACATTGTGCTTTATTGAGAAGTTGATTGGCCAGAGCTTCCCTTAAGCACATCCAGACACTCTGCAGCTCGTCATGGTTAGCGGTTTGAGAAGATGCAGAGTCAGACCTCAAATGTTACGTGGACTGGTTCAGTCATGCAGTGATGAGAGAGACTCTTACAAAGAGCTTGTTAAACTGGATAAAGTACTCCAAGGAGTTCTGTCTGTTGAACTATATTTTTCCATGAAAAAAGCAAACCAGCTCTCCTCAGATAATATGCACTGTCAGAATACAATTAGTGTCCATTACCAGTTACACTTATTTCTCCTCCATCTGCCCCATTCCAGCCCTCTCCCTTATGTGCATGCAACCAACAGTCTGTCAAAAATCATTGCCCACCCCCCATATTGACAATGGCATGTGCTCCCAACACACCAAACCACAAACGCGAGACCCATAGCGTGACCTATGTAAGAGCCACATCTCTCTTTTACAATCAGCCAAATTGCAAGGAACTGAAAGTACATAAGTAAATGTTGCACTGGAATGCAGAGCTGTCGGTTGGTGTATACTGGGGTTTTTTTTCTGCTGCAGATTGAAGTGTTTAACCACCTCATACAGAAGGGATGCTTCCATGTGTTTCCAATTGATGTTTCTTGTGTGTGTACTGGTAACAATGGCATTTTCTCCACATAAAGAGGAGTCAGAGGAGAGAACACTCCAGGGACATTCGGAATAAAGTTCTTGGCATCACATTGACACGCTGAGACCAAACTAATTAAAACTCCAAATGTCAATACCAATTTAGGTCATTTTGATTGTTCGAATCCTTCAAATATTAATCCCATACTGATGTCCAATCTTGTGTCATGCAGTCACACTCGTAGTAATGTCCTTCAGTCTTTTTATGTCCTGCCCTGTTCGTGCACCATTCAGACATCGCCACCGCAACTCATTGAGTTGCTAAAAATATTTAGGCTTAAAGCAAAACATGTGTGTTTGGTTGTAAAAGGGTGTGCACATGGTAATTGAAGACATGGGGCTGGGGGAAGAGAATGTGGCTGTCATTTGCCATTAGATCTGTGCCTCCTTGGTCAGTTATGCCCAACTGTGGTGTGAAAAAGTGAGATGACGCATTATGAAAGTTTGTGAGACTGTCTTAGTTGCCTTCAGCATTTGAAAATTTTGAAATGAGGTGGTGACTCTTGTGGTCATTGCATAACATCCGTTTGGACCAACCACAATAAGGGTGTACTGAATTCACCATGGTTTACCTGTGGGAGTGGATGTACTCCATGTGTGTGACTTGAGAAGCCTTTGCAATACCTGCAACAGGTATTTGTCTCTACTTCAGTTTTAATTGAGGAAAAAAAGTTTTTTATATTTTCATTTTCACCATTACAAAAATCAGAAGACACCTGTAGTTTCACTGGCTGGATCGTAACTAAAAGGGCTTTGTTTGTCAGTATAATGATGTACCATATAGCAGTTCCCATGTTTACATGCACTGAATAATCTCAAAACAGAGAAAATGCTGTCAGTAATCTGATGGATGCACTTGGCTAATCAGATAGTGAGAATCTCAGAATCAGGCAGATAACAGATTTCTACTTTGCAACCAGTCAATAATCTCAGAGAAGAAAGTAAAATGGGTAGGAGGAAGGTGAAGCTATAGCTTCTCAGAAAGAGAAGTTAATGTGCAAATTGAGGGAAACTGAAATCTGATGTCTGAGTTAAAAAAAAGCAGTTCTGTTGATCTAAGCCTTAATCTGATCTAAGAAACTGGAGTATGCTGTTTACATGACCACTGGAATAATCAGATAACTGCAGAAATCCAATTGAGATTGGATTGCTGAGAGCATGAAAATGTTGAAATTACACACATGTATGCAATTTTGTTGCTTATTTAACTGTGAATGTTTACCGTGTACGCTTCTCCAAAATGAACCATTTCCTACCAAACCATTGTGAATGATTCTCTTTGTAGCTGAATGATGAATTAAGCTGATATGTTGTCATCTGTTCATTGTTTTCCTCCATAAATGTCAGCTTTAACAGACATCTGCTCGTCATCAGATTAACAGTGTTAGATAAGAGGATTTAGGAGAATCTGAAACGTGAAAGAAACTTCACACTAGCCAAACCACCAGTTCTCCATTTCTGTTTTTATTAACATTTGGGGACTTCATTTTGGCTTCAGTCTTTTAGTCTTTGACTGTCATCACATTCAAAATAAGCAGTTATGCAACATTGGTATATGGGAGGAATTCGTCATGCAGCTTGCTTTTCGCTCTGAATCCGATGACCAAGTTAATTAGTGGCATTCTAGTTTTGGGTGTTTATGGTGACACTGCTTGGGCAGCTGGGGTTTGCAGCTTTTCCAAAAGATTGCATATTTGGATGCAAGAAGAGGTACTTTTTTGTATTGATGTGAGAAATGAACAAACACTGTTATGTAATATGAGTACTTGTTTCCCAGTACATATTAGTGTTAAAAAAATCTGGGCTCCAACCTAACTTTTTCAGAAACATAACAGAACTGTTGTTACATAAAAAAATTCCTTAGTTTACGTCACCCTTACATTAATTTACCTCAATTACACTGCCTAAAAATAAAGTTTTGGCTAAATTTACCCCATAGATATTTATTTGTTTTGTTTTGTTTTGTTTTTTAATATACATTCAGTCAAAAAAGGTATAGTTGCTATTTGAAAGAAAGAAGAAGAAATGATTACAAATATTGAGTGATATGGGCAATATTTTTTGAGCCACACATACAGAAGTAGTGTCTCTGGCATTGCGTATAACACAACATGCCATTGATTTGTAGAGGTTCCTACTGACAATCCATCTCATGCAGTTTAAACATTCTAACTCAGTTCCTGCAGATTTTGCAGTAGGTGAGTGTTGATAGTGTGTTCAATAGTGTCCTCTCAGAATAGCCCACCAGAGTGTGTGTTCAGAAAAGGTAGGGCCACTGGTTGCAGGACATTATTAATGTAATATTTGGCTGCCAAAGTGTCTGTGCAAAGACCAAAGGTGATGTGGCATCATACGGAATTGCACCCCACACCATGAAACCAGGCTTTCTGGACGTGTGACGTGTGAAAACAAGCCGTTGATATTGGCACTGAGCACTGTGCCTCCTCACACAGATTCATTGGTCGTCTCCACCAAGACAAAAGCATAACTCATCACTGACTCATGTCCTGCTGCCATTCTGAATGATACTGTTCCAGTAATCCATTGCAAAAATTTTTGTTGATGAGCGATTATGTAGATGGTTGTACAGCTCTTGAGTGGCCCAGTTAACTTTCTGCATGGCAAGAGACCATATGTTCAAATCCCATCAACACAAGAGCTCCCATGGTCTCAGAATAGGAAAGCTACACAGGCACCTCCTTACTTTTGTGAAAGATGACAAAAATTTTGTTTATCACTTTGGACGTAAACTTGTAATCATTTATTTAATCAGGATTAAGAGCTTTGAATTTTCAAGCATCATTAACTTTGGCAAGATATGCCACAGATTTTATTGATTATAAATGAAATGCTATCTGTTTGCTTCAATTGAAATTTAATGAATGCTAAAAATGTGGGATTTTACAAGTTTGAGACAAGGGTTGCTGCTTTTTGTTAGAACATTTTATTGGTTAAATGATGCCAACCACATGGGTATATCTTCAGATTTTTCCTAGGAACTGAAATTTACAGCATTGTGTCAGTGAGCTACTTTTATTACACTAATCTGTTGTTCTTTCGTTTCAAGACTACATAAACTGTGTGCCTCGTAGTGTATTATATCTTTTTACTTTGTTTCCCATAAAACTTTGAAACGCTGTTGCTCTGCATGCTGTGAATGATGGTAATACATCATGGTTTAGGATTGGCTCACTGCTAGCACATATTGACAAGCAGGTCATTGAGATTAATGTGAAGATTGTACCATTGAGTTGTAGTGATGAGGGCTATGGTATAAGAGTGTTCTGTTGCTGTACTCAGCCTCCTGAAGTGAAAATTGACTTCAGCAAAGATTCAAAGAGATTCGAACAAGAAATTACAGAAAGTGTTCAAGGCAGTGTCCTTATATAACCTTTCATTATTTGTGACTTTCAAGTGTTAGACTGCTGTTCAGGGACGAGTTTATGTGCTGTCTAATTATGACAGGCTGATTGTCAGCACTGGTGGTCACTAAAGCATGACGCTGCACATTTTAGAAGCATTAAATCAGGTCCTGTCTCTCATCTAAACAATGCCACATAAACTAACCGCATAATGGGCTGGATCAGTTTGAGAATGTGAATGAGTTTATTGAACTCAGCCTGGGGGGCCGGTGATTACTTCTCAGCTGTGCTGTGTTAGAATTGGCCTCAAACGGAGAGGAAAAATTAGAAGTTGTTCTAAAGTATTTCTCCATGTGCAGCAATGACCGGACAAACAGCAATTCGATATGGTCCAGGTCTTGTTTCAAGAAATCCAATCCTACCTGCTGTACAGTGCTGCAAAATGTTTGATGTAGTTCTGAAAGTCATTTCCATAGAGTATGCTGTGAGTCCATGGATGCAGTGTAACTTCAATCATTCCTTCATTCTTTTTTCTTGTAAGTCACTGTGAACCAAGAACTTGCTCATCAGGTGTCATTCACAGACCAGTGTAAACCAGTCCCTGTGTCAGCCTATAGAACAAGAAGAACCTCCTGTTGAAGTTCAAGTTCAAATGTTTGTTTGCATATACAGTACTATGAAAACAAGGCACCTGGGGTAATTACAACAATTATAATAAAAAGCTCATTATCTGGGCAGTAAGTGTTTATTACGCAGTATAGCACTGAGTGTATATATATATATATATATATATATTAGAATCAAATTAAATAACAGTCATACAGTATGTATATCACTGTATTCATTAAACCATCTCCAAAGCTCTCCTCATGGGAGTGCTGGTGATGAAATTGAACACATTAAGATACTGCCTGAGGGCATCCAGAATAACCACGTTTTGTTCTTCAAACTAGCTCACACCTACTTTCAAGAGCACAGCTACTAGAAATTCTCATTACTTTTTACTTTTTATTCATGTTTACCTTCATCTGGTCTTATGGTGGTACCTCTGGTCAAATCACATGATTTTCAATAAGATTAAAAATTAAAATCACTAAAAACACTTTACAGCTCATAAATCATGCTGGAATTTGAACATCTGGAGTGGTTTTGAGCAGAAAATGCTTTTGATTAGTTATTTTCTTACTGATTAGATGAACAAGGACATTTATAATAAATTGTTTTTCTTAATACTTGAGCGGTCCAAATAAATTAAAATACAAAAGGCTCATATATTTTATTATTTCTGTTATTTAAGTGTGTATCAGTGTTTATCCCTTCTCAGGACTATTTACTCTGACATTTGAACACTGTATGAGCAAAGAAAGAGAGCAAACAGCCCTTCCCTTTTCCATTCCCACCCCCTCTCACTGATCAGTTGGAGTCTGCATGAAGGCTGAGTATGTGCAAATGGACAGAGCAGTAGATATGCACTACTGCTCCTTTGGCATTTAAACTGGGATTTAATGCTGCTGGAAATTAGTGATTTTTAGCTGTTTTCCAAGATGGATTGCTCACTGATAGTTCATCACACAATGATGAGACCAGGGTATGGTAGAGTAAGTCTTGAAGTTTGTTATGATATGTGTCTGTAGGTATCTTTGATGCTGCAATATGAAGCCTAGAAAACATAAATGTAACTGCCCATAAAGTGTGGATCTCAGGTTCCGAGGGTTAAAGCCTGATTGCTTATAGTTTAATTTATTGGAGAAAAAATGTGGCACATTAAATACCCATTATGTTTAAATTCAGAATGTAAGAAGGTTTTGTGTCAAAAACATGTTGAATATTTAATGCTAAACCACTGTATTAGAAATAGCCTAATGTATATCGAAAGTGGGTTCTATCTACCATCCTTCAGTAAACACTCTGCTTTCACTACTGCACTGTATATGCACTGATTCATCACACTGCTGGTCACTGTTCTCTACGTGTATTACAGTTAGATGCTTTCTATCTCTCAGATGACTCAGGCTATTCATGTCAGTTTTGTTTTTACAGTCTTAACAGGCTAAAGAATGAAACTTACAAATAAGCAAAATGGGGACCTGAATAAGCTCATTGCTGGCTGTTCTCAGAGTGCTGTATCAAAGCATATTAAGGAAAGTTCATTCAAGAAAATGGAAGAGTGGCATCATTAAGAGCCATCACGCACAGACAGCCTGGAAGTCTGGAAGGAGAGTGGAGAGGCACAAGTGTCTGAAGTCCAGCGTGAAGTTTCCGCAGTCTGTGGTGGTTTATGGGGCCATGGCGTCTACTGGTGTTGGTCCACTGTGTTCAGAGTAAACACAGCATCTATTTTAGACCACTCGTGCTTCCATCTGCTGACAAGCTTTAGGGTCATGCTGATTTCCTTTTCGAGTAGGACTCAACACTTACCCACAGTGCCAAACCTGCTACCAATGGGATTGCTGACCATGTTATTACTGTGCTAGATTGGCCAGCCATATCTGCACACCTGAACCCCGTAGAGAATCTATATAGTATTGTCAAATGCATTGCCACAAGCTGTCTGTCTCCATGCCATGGCGGACTTATGATGTAATTCATGGTACATGGTATTCAAGTATTGAGTGTATAAATGAACATACTTGTCAGACATTGGTCACTATGTATTGTGCATCCTTTTCTGTTTGATCGCATGAAATATTATAATAACTCATAATAGTGAGCCATATTAATTCAAAATAAAACAAACATAAGCCTGGAAATAAACTATGAATTAAAATGTACTTGATTATATTCTAATTTTTTTGAGATGACATAGTATAAGTTTCAAGTTAAAATAATAAAACAATAAAATAATGTAAATTCATATTTGACTGAAAATAACCTTCAGCAAGTTTAAATTCATTTAAATTCCTGATCTTATGTGTGGTCCTGCATGTTTCGGCTTTTAGAAATGCCATAGAAGAAGCACGTTTTCTCAGAAACTCATCTCTAAGGGAACAAAGATACTTATGTAGTCCTGTGACTCGTTTGTCACACAAAATCAGTCGTGATATTGCGGAAGCCATTTGTTACCCCTCTTACAGCAGGAGGTCTCATCACTATAACACAAGTGACACTAGAACGGTTAGTGTGCTGGCGGTCAGTGGGGCTCAAGGGGCAGGCATGTGAACTATGCAGAGGCTGAGCACCCCACTGGGAGTCCAACTACAGCACTGTCCTGCTCTGATCTCCCAAAGCCATCGCAGAATGAAAACAGGACATCGATCAAAGAAAACAGCAAAGGGGTGCACTGACAGGATGTGTGCAACAGTAAATGGAGGTTTTCTGTCCTAATATTGCCACCATCCAACACCAGTGACTATACACAACTATATTTAGCCAATAGAGTCCACATGTAATGAGACATCTTAATGCACACAGAAAACCTCATACCTTCTTTATTACAGCCAGTCTATCCAAGCTCCACCCCCAAATGTATATTATTTTGTAGAAAAAACTTGATAGCTTATTTACAACCTTGTTATTCTGTCTCACAATTAAGCAGGTAGTTGTTGTTTTATGGATGGTTCACGGCAAAATTAAGCTCTGCCTTTATCGGTTGTTGTCTATTTTAGACAAATAAAAACACATCATTAGAGGGTTCCAGTCATGCATGCAGTGCCTGACCTTGGTTGTGGCTGCATTTTGCAGCATGACTTGAATATTTTCGGAATGAGCGAGTGGAGCGCATTAATATGAGTTATGTTATTCATCAATATCTGCTACTTAGGGCCACGGCTCTGAGCTGACCCCCAACTTTTTTAAATTTTCCCGTTTTTCCTAATAATTCTGTTTTCCCCAAGTGCAGTATACAATCTGAATGAACGCAAAAATGATTTTCACCTCAGTTACTTTAGTTTTACCCTCACATTGTGAATAAGGCTCCAAGCGCAATGATAGTATGCTTCGACAAGGTAGCACAGCTTATCGGGATTTTTTTTAAATAGTGGTTTTAAATAAGGTCCCATAGTAGACAGTGTATGTCAGAGCACAAACCAAGCCATGAAGTTTAAGGAATTGCCTGAAGACAGGATTGTATTGAGACACAGATCTGGGGAAGGGTACAGAAAAGGCTCTGCTGCATTGAAGGTCCCATTGGGCACAGTGGCCTCCATCATCAAGTTTGGGACCACATGACTCTAGGGACCCCTAGAGCTGGCTGCTTGGCCAACCTGAGTGATCATGGTTGTGCCTTAGTCAGGAAGGTGACCAAGAACCCAATGGTGACTCTGAGAGAGCTCCAATGTTGCTCTGTGTAGAGAGGAGAACCTTCCAGAAGGACAACCATTTATACAGCACTCCACCAATCAGGCCTTAATGATAGATTGACAAGATGGAAGGCACAGTAAAAGGCACATGATCGCTCATCTGGAGTTTGCCGAAAGTCACAATTATGATTTTTTTTGCTTGTCCAGCAAATTGTTGTCATTATGAAATTTCAGCTAAAGCAGAATTTGGAGGTCAGCTGAATGTGCAGGGATATTTTAGGCCTGTCTATTTCTTGAATGAGATAGTTAGCCTGGGCCAGCTGGCAGCCAACACAGAGAAGGTCAGAGGTGCCTGTATAGAGTTCCCCTATTCATCTTCTTTAATATATGTGTAATCACTAGCAGCAGAAGACCACTAAGATTTATGTTGCTGTACTTCCCATGCCAGATGATTTTTTTTTATGTGTAGTGGGACTCGATTACCACTATAATGTGACATTTCAGTCTTTAAACAACTGAATACAAACAACTGAGCACTTATTTCCTGCAAGATGCATGGAAGACAAGTACCCAGATTTTCTGTCCAGGCACTACAGTGATGGAATGAACATCCCTTGGAGGTCCATACAATGAGTCACTTGATGTCTTCATATGCTGTTTGAAGACCATCTCTTTCATGAGCACTTAACACATTAAAGGATTATAATTATACTGACTCTTGTGGCTATCAAGGTATCCAACCTGACATTTGCATTTGGCAGCATTTAAGCTTGAGGAATTTCTGCATTCCAGCCTCTACACACTAGCTAAGGATATTTTTGGAGTGAACAGCAAAGCTCTTTTGTAAGTCGCTCTGGAAAAGAGTGTCTGCCAAATGCTGTGAATAAATTATTTTTTTATTTTGTACAAAATACAGCTCAATACGTTGATATTTACTGCCCAGCCACAACCATAATACATTGTTCCTGCATCAAAATGTATTTGTTTAACAGTAAACAGATGTTTTTCAGGATAATACTGTTGAAAGTGGCTGCTATTTTACAGCAGTTTTAAGAGTGGGCTGTAGTGATTTTCTGAGCCACACAAGGCTTGAAGGCTTGAACTAAATGCTCAGATTTTTTCCAATCAGTGCTTTAACAGAGTCCACTCGTTAAATAGCACCATGGACAGAGTCTATGGGCAAAAAACAACGCCTTCTGCCATTGTATACCAATTCTGAACGCAAAGGAGTGTAAAGGACACATCTGACTGCCTTATAGGCAGTTTGAGCCCACTCTCACTGTGTGTCAGCTGCTGTTTGGGGTTGGAGGGAGAGAAAACATGGATCACAGCTCCTAAATCAAAACCATTCAGGCACAAGGTGAAATCTTCCAGAAAGCCCAGGAACACACTGTAACATGCACAACATTTTCCAGTTAATTTATAAATCTCTGTGACCTGTTTGTTTTCTTCTGCCTCTCTCTACCAGAACAGCAAGGAGGTGCAAATGTGCCACACATTTTATGCATCTTGGGTCACGATTCGGAGCTCTGTAGGCCAATAGAGGGAGAGATGATATGTCCCCTACTGGTCATAAAAATGAAGCCCAAAATAGCAGGTTATACTAGGAAGTCTCTGTAACATTCAGAGCGCAATTTATAGGCATCGTCCGGACACAGCACAGGTCCATCCAGGTTTTTCTCAGTAGGTCAGGAGCTTGCGCTCCTTCGTGTCTGTCCTCATGGGGGAGTGGGAGTGATTTATTCTTGCTGAAAAGTCACTGAAGGCTCTGCATGCCACAATCGCATGACTGGGATTTCTTTTCTGCCTTTTTTGGTGACATTGTCTGAGGAGAATTAGAGCATTCACATTGTCTTGATTATGACCTCGTGATGTGGTGAGCAAAGAGAAAAGCATTTGATCATTGAAACAAACGACACTAAATATTTAATCTACTGCAGGTTCAGAAAACTGAAAGTATTGGATTTCATGCTTGGGGATCACGAATGTAAACTGCAAAATTGCATTTCCTGTTGCTATGGTATCCCTGGTGGTTTTTATGTTGTTTTTGCTAGGTGGTTGCTAGGGTGTTGCCAAGTGGTTGCTATGGTACATCATGTGGTTGGTTGGGTGTATTTGTATCAACATAGGAAGGATGCACAAACTTTCACACTTCATTCAATCCTATGGAAAATATGGAGAAGAAAAATAAAATAAAGAATTAATTATTTATAAATGTATTAATATATATAAAACATCTGGAAAAGTGTTGATATTTAGGAGAGAACTAGGTATTGCTGCCAAGTATTAACAAAAATCTTCAGCATGTTGATTTTATGACATATTATGTTGTAATTACAAGATAAACAAGCTTATTTGCTTTCAATGTGTTATATTTTTAAACTGCATCCACACTTTGTAGATGGTCCATTACCATATTCAGTGCCTGCTGCAGCGATTTCTGCTGTATTGATTAACTGAACTCTTTCATGTGGTCAGATCGAGAATTTTGACTAAATGTGGTGACTGTAGTTTATGACTGTAGTCCATGTTGCACTGCCATTTAGAAAATGTCATTTCTGTGAGTTTAAGATGCTGTTTATGATCAAGAAAAGGGGCTGAAAGACAAGACACTCCACTGCAGTTGGTAGCTGTTGATCTCGTGATTATAAAACATCTAGCAAACACGACATGCTGAAGATTTTTTAATTATACAAGGCAGCAATGAGCTTCTGTAGAGAGTCATCCATCACAGCATCATATCTGAACTGTCCACCGTTCATTCTTATGGTAAAAGTTTGATTTGATTATGAACATTTTAAGAAAACTGCACACTAAGGAAAATGAAGGGCAGATTTGTAAGAGCACACTGTGTGAGGCTTTTGAGATACAATAAGTACCTTTCAGGAAATTCCTATATTGGTCCTATAAGGGTATATATATATGAAAGATGTACCTCTGAGTACAAACAGTACTCACACTGTACTTGTGTTTTTAGTGTGTAAGGCAGAAACGATGCTACTGGCTCTAAGACCATACCGAATTTAAAGGTTATATCTCAAAAATGTGACCCTGTAGAGAACTTTGATTTTTTTTATGGACATATTTCATTTCATTGCAAATGGAGACATTTGGCTACATAGTTTGTGTTCAGAATTTGTGCATGAATACGATTGCACTTATCTAAAAGCTGTATACAAGCACAGTATTCCAAAACACATGTCCAGGATGGAGATGGATCAGATTTGGCATGATTATAGATATCTTGGAATATCAGCTCCAAAAAACAGGTGGAAAGCAAAAATAAGAAATAAGAAGAAAACCACAAATGGAAGAAGTGCTTGTAAAGAGCTAGAAAAGTATACAGGTTAAGAGGTTCCTACTTTTAGACAGTTGCTAGTGTGGCGATGTTGCTTAGGGTGAAACTCTTTTTGCTAGGTGACTAGATGTAATAGGGTTGCAAGATGGCATCTTTGATGTTGCTTAGTGGTTGCTAGGGTGTTACTAGGTTGTTGCACGGCAGTTGTCTATGTTGCTCTATGTACGTGTTGATAAGTGGTTGCTGTGGCTTCCCAGGTGGTTGCTATGGTGATGCTAGCTGCTTGCTACTACTCTGTTGTGTTTCCAAGTGGTTGCTGTTATAGTTCATGTGGTTGGTTGTGTGTTATTAATGTTACTAGAGTAAGTGATAGATTCTGTTTTGGGAAAAAATCAATGAGACAAAATCTGTTGCCAAGCAAAAACACCACATCAAGTCAAACCTTCATGAACTCCACCTCAATAATCAGTAATCTGGGGTTCATTTATTTATTCATTATCATTTTTGGATGGATGTCCCTACCAATGTTGAGAGCAAACCTACACCCTTGTCTCAAAAACTGATTGGAGGAGTCTTACAGAAAAAAATCCAATTAAAAATGGAAGGAGAATTATATTCATCAGAAAACAAGACGAGTGCAGAATTAAAATGTCCCCCTCTGCACTGTATCATGTCTCTGTAATGCTGATCAGTTCCTGTGGCATTCTTCTCTCTGGCTCTGTGAACCCTAAAGACACCTGAACACTCACAGACTGAAGATGACTCAGATACACTTACACCTTATATCTCCTGCTTCACCAAACTACTGCCCTTTCACCTCAATACACTAATGCCTTTTCAACAGACAGCCTCAATACCCCCCCCCCTCTCCCTCTCTCTCTTTCTCTCTCTCTCTGCCCTCTTTTTCACTGTGTTCTATTTTCAGGCTGTTCATAAAGGATGCTGGTAAACAATGCTCTGGTTGAACTCCAGTGCTCTGAGCCAGGCGAGATGTCTCTCAGCCAGAGGAATTCTAAAGAGACCCAGATTGTGGTAAGCTGACGAGGGAAATGTTGGATCCACGGGGGGTTGGTTGACATTTTTTGCCGAGGCACTTGTGTTTCATATTTGCTCGTTTCTGCACATTCCTCAGCGTTCCTCAAGCAGGAGGATCAGGGACAAGGAAGGACTGCAGCTAATAAAACTCTTCCCTCTTGTTGACACATACGCCATTCCTGCATAAGTCCACTCTGCCCTGCTCATGCTCACGCTCCCTGAGGACTGATGAATCCCAGACAGATGAGTCGGGCTACACAAACACGTCTGTCATTATGAAACCATTTTCCTGCTCCTCTATTGTCTGTCTCACCATGCTTATACACAGACTCTATTCGAAAGGTCATAGTGGTCATATTCTCATAGGGCTCATATTTATAACCAAGGAGAACAATTGAAAAAGGGCCGAGCTCGACACCCCACAGGTTTTCCTTTGAAAGCGCTTCAAGCTGAAGATTTTTGGAGGCTTGCTCTTTGCCTTAACCCTCAGCTCCTGAATGTGTGCACATAGCTTTGGCCTGCAGCTCTGTCTTACAGTCCTGCTATTCAGCAGTATGACACCACTGAATAAGGATGGTCCATTCACAGCTTGCTAAATCCAGAGGTCGTATATTCTCCTGAAATGAGGTGTGACCTGTCTTTAGTACCCCAACGATTCTCACACCAGATGTTCTTGAAAGGGAGACCTTGGCTGAATCTCAAATGGATCCATACTCCCTTACTACATAGTGCACTACACAGGTTAAGAAATGATGCCTTCTGCACCTGAATTTTGCTAGTGAGCCTTGGGTACCCACAACCATGTCCGAAGTTCACCAGTTGCCCTTTACCACCTCTTTTGGTAGTTGATGACCACTGTATACTGGGAAACCTTTGGTCTGAGTTGTGTTATGAAGTCATAACATTAAAGCTATCTCTCTCATATTGTACAGCTCCACCTTTTGTTCTACCAAAACAGCTCTGTTAAGGCTGGGACTCCAAAAGACCTCTGAAGGTGTTCTGTGGTATCTGCACCAACATGTTACCAGATCTTTTGGTGGGGGCTCTATGATCATCAATGATCCTTGGCCATAACCTTATTGTCTGTTCACAGATTGTCATTTCTCTGACCATGTTTAGCAGGTGCTGACCACTGTGTCCTGGGAAACCTTTGGTCTGTGTATATAGTTGTGAAATTATAATATCAAAACCATCTGCCTCAAACTGTATAGATCACACTTGTGCTACCAAAACAGCTCTGACTGTCAAAGTGTGGACTACAAAACCTCATGAAGGTCTCCTTTGGTATCTGGCACCAAGGCATTTGCAATAGACCCATGACCCTATAGTCAGTTCACCAGTTTTCCTTTTGGGCCATGTTTGATAGGTAGTGGAAACACCCCACAATGTTTGACTGATGTTTTGGAGATGGTCTGACCCAGCTGGCCCTTGTCAAAGTTGCTCAGGTCCTTATTGCCCATTTCTTCCTGCTTCTTGCTCTTGCCTTTCTTGTCTTAATCCTACTGTTGGGCTTGCATTGCTACCTTTATATAATGTCTTACAGTAATCCTCCGGTTGCAATAAGAATCATTTGGTCTGGAATATAGTGAAACCATAACATTAAAACTGTCTACCTAATGTTGTGTAGGTCCCTGTTGTGCTACCAAATCAGCTCTGACAGTAGAGGCCTCTGAAGGTGCTCTGTGGTATCTGACACCAAGACATTAGCAGAAGAACCTTTTAGTCCTATAAAGCTGTGAGGGCCTCCGTGATCAATAGTGAGTATTGGGCACTCATGGTTCTATCAGCCGTTCACAAGTAGTCCTTTCTTGGACCTCATGGTAGGTACGGACCACTGCATTCTGGGAACACCCCACAAGAACTTTATATAATGTTTTACAGTAATCATTCTGTTGCAATAGGTTTCCTTTGGTCGAGGTATATAGTTGTGATAGAAGCGGACAGGCCAACTGAAATAAAGCCTGCTGATGTTCTGCATGCAATGTAATAATCTTGCAATGAAGTGCACAATATGAAGCACTCAACTTCAAAGACATTTGAGTTTCTGTACTAGGCTACTACTCTGGCCTACTGTTTAGAGGAGGAGTATGTGATTTGGGACACAGTTCTGGTCTCTTTCAACACAGACGGCACATTCCAGAGGCACTCAAGTGGAGCACATTGCTCTTTAAAGGCTCCAGTACCCCTGTGCCCTCTCTTTCTCTTTCTCTCGCCCCATCTCTCTCTACACAGCTGCATGTAAACTCCAGCCTTTTTTTACAGTACATGCTGCGGAACTGGCCGATGGCTTCCAGATCAGCATCAGCTCTGCGGAATGTGCACATGGCCCCCAGCGGAGCCGGCGGGGCCCGGGGAGGCATGATGGGATGCAGGCGCCGTCAGGGAGCGTGAGCGCGTGCGCTTGCAGCTGGTTGCATAAAGCCTAAAGCTAGGCTCGTGCATGCACGTGGCGCGCACATTTTCGCGCGCGTTATTTGTTGTCGTGCGAATAATCGCTTTCAAGGGTCACTGAGAGGGAAAATTCTGTGGATTGTCCAAGCCCAACGTGTTCTAGATTAGAAACAAGTGCACATGAACTCCTAGCTGAAATAATAGTATGAAGAAAAAAAAGCAGTGATTGATGCATTGGATCCTGTGCGCTTGCGCAGGAACAGCGTGTGCTCTTTAGCATTCTGCTGTTTGGTAATGAGCAGGCCCCTGTTGCACAGTGCACTGTTTATTTTGGACATACATCAGAGGTGCACTTCTTAGGAATGCACAGAATCTTCCATTTACATCACCGTTGACGTCTGTTGCCTTTGCAGCGCAGTTAGCCAGAGGGACACAGTTGCATGAAATAAATGTTGCTTTAATGATTGGCCTAATTGCACAATTGCATGTCAGCCTTACACGTGCAATCTGGTGGAGCTCCAGACAGCAGAGCTGAAATATGTAGTCCTGATCATGTTTGTTCACTTCAGCTCTAACTACAATATGTCCATTATAGCCAGTATTGGATACTGTAGTAAGACTGTAGTGAGTGTAGTACGAGTGGCAATGATAGAAATACCATTCTGCTTATTTTATGTCAATATTCTGTACCATCAAATGTTTTGGAGCTGTTATTTTATGGTTAAAAATGCGGCATAATATTGTGTTAACTAGAATAATTGCCATGTTGTACTGAACCTACTTGTTATACACTCTGCTGTGAACTGAAGAGCAAGGCAGGACTTCCTCTCAGCAGCCAAAAAGGTTGTACATATAGATTTGTCTAGATTCTTAAAGCAAAAAAATTGGGAGCATGTATTTATACATAAAGTTGGCAATAGTCAAAATCCAGTGTTTGTTAGCAACATTATCCTATATCATATGAGACGTGTGTTAATTTTCCAAAATAAGTATTAAATAATATTTAGATGATAAAACATGATATATAATAAATTACTATAAATAATGTTACTTAAAATAAAAAATATGAATATTACTTAAAATTAATAATTAACTACAGAAAGAAGAAACTAAAATCAGATCCATGTTTTGTGCTCCCTGATGAATTATTCATGCACTGCTGCACTAAAAAGATACATACAGATTTTGAAGGGAACCCAGATCATGGGTTTAAGAGACGTTTAAAAACAAAACTGTTGTGCAAAGTGAACTCCTGGTGCATAAACTGTAACACGAAAAATAATAGAATATTACATAATTAAATAATTCATTAACAATAATTGTGGCTGTTTTTGCCTTATTGTGCTGAAAAGGTCTGTCGTGTTTTAGGTTTAACGTGAATAATAGCAAGTGCGCCTAAACTGGATCTGGTGCAAAAGGCAATACAGTGTAAAATGTAAACGTTTATAGTTTTGGATTTTCTGCAGCATTTATCCAGAGCAACTTACCGTGATTCATATGACCGATATAGGAGAATGTTGCAAGAGGAGAAACTGTAGCCTAAGATTCATATGGATATATTTGTTCTTGCCCAGGTGAGGAATCAACCCTCCAGGTTTCCATAATGCTGTCCCAAAGTAAGTGGCTTGTGTGGAACATGGTGGTGTTAAAATGTAGCAGGATTTAAAAGCGGTCTACAATGGTCTCAATAACAAATTCAGCAAAAAATAGCTCAGCCCTGTAACTCAGTCCTTGTGGATGAGAGTGTGGCCTATTGTACAGTCACACCCCAGGGGCAATAACAGGTCTGGCCTTTGAGTTACCTTTAACCAGAACATGAGTGCACTGGCCACATTTAGAGCACAAACAGAGATTCATTCCTTAATCTACATCTAAGGACGATGTAGAGAAACTTAATAAGGCCTGTTTGGCATGCATTTGGAAATTTGTTTGTGATGAGGAAATGGAAAATGATTTGATCCCTGAGCTTTATTAATAAAACCACATGCGTTCTTAAATTTGTGCCTCAACTCAAATTTGTGTCTAAATGTTACATCACCTCAGGGCATCTTAGGCAACAGCATTGATGCACAGGCCAAAGTCAATTACTATGAAGCAGTATACAGTCTCATTCTCATTTTTGTCATTCCAGGCCGGCACATGAGATAAACTGCAGCTCTCGGATCAAGCTAAACATCAAATTAAATTTCCTCACATTATCTGATGACTGAGAAATTAACCTTGCAGTCTGTATGCGCTCCCCAAGGGCCAGAGTCTAAATTTGTGTGTTGATTATATTTAGATTAGGAGCATTTTTAGTCTCTGATAGACAGCAAGAGTTTATGGAAACTATGAGTGTGAGAGGATCCGAGTCATCGTGTCCTTGGAGTACAATGTCGTGGTGTGAGATGGCCAACCATTAACAGCTCCAAGTCTCACTTGATCAGTAACACATTTATTCATGCTTACACACTAACCCGCCATGATCGTCCTCTCTGGTACTACACTATAATGGTGTCAGCAATAGAAGCTGTAAATTACGCTTTCTCTCCAGCTATTCCTGAGAGAGCAATTCCAAGGGATGAAGTGGGGGGAAAAAAAAGATAAATTCCAGGATTTCCAGAAGAATTCCAAGAATAACAGCTGTTCCTAAGTGCACGTGCCTCTTACAGTTTGTCATATACAGCACTGACTAATGTTTTAATGCTTGGCTACATATGAAACTCTTCACTTGTGCAAACACAGGGGATTTACAAAAGCCATTTCATTTCTCCAGGCAGATAAAGGTTAAATCCTTGCGCTATTTGTTTTTCCTAAATGCATTCTGTGTATCATTTGCGGCCCAGTTCTGAAATAGTCCCCCAGTTCAGAACTGTGGGACTAAAGTCTTAAAATATTATGGAGTTCTACAAGTGTTAATCATATAAGCCATAAAATATTACTTATCACTTGAGTCTGTAACGCTCAGTTCTCTTAACTTGTGGAGACACCTCGTGGCAGCAAGCTTAAGCTCCCCGACTGCATCAAATAACCTTGTGCACAAATTCACAACCCAAAACGGTTCTGGAGGCAGCTCTACATCTAAGGCAGAACAAAGCCAACAAGCAGATAAACTCAACCAAATGTGTTTGTTCTGCCTCAGATGTAGAGGAACCCGTTTTTGAGTAGTGATGTTACACATGAGCATTAAATAGGGGGTATAAACAGTGGTCAAACTGTCCATTCATCCATCTTCCAGCTTGCTTTGTCCTGGTCAGGATCCCGGTGTGTCTGCAGTCTACCTGGAATCACTCAGTGCAAGGCAGGAATAGCCACTGGCACGAGGCACCAGTCCATCATAGGGTACCACAGAGAGTGACCAGAGGATCGAACCCACAACCCCTGAGCTCTGGAGACCCCTGTTTTGACACATGCATAAGGTATTACTGGACCACCCTGGTCAAAAATAAATAAATAAATAAAAATATCCCAAATAAGGTTTAATTCCTTAATTCCCCTGAGGGAAGTCTGGTCACGTTAACAATATGAGCGAGTTAATCAACCAATATGACCAAGCTTGTTCACCAGCAAGATCATCCTGGTTGAAGAGCATAGCCAAACTTACTGCTGGCTCACCAGCATAACCAGCCTGACCTGGCTGGTCCATCAGTAAGGCCAGAGATTTTGAACAGCTTGTACTGTAACGTGTAAACTTGTTATGCTTTCACCAGGATGATCAGCTTTTCAAAGACCATGGCCACTTAACACCAGCTTTGACCATCTGAATCCATCCACTGCTGTGAATGTACAGTTTGGAGGACATAGTGCAGAACTCTTTGTAGAGCTCTATAGAGTTGATGCTCATAGGAGGTCACTCTCTGCCTCCCTCAGGTGGCAGGGAAGGCTATTACGAACACCCCACATACACTCGTCATCAAAAATTAGGTGCAAAAATGACCAGTTACCAAGTTTTAAATGATTAAAAGTTTAGACAATATTTATTGAGCTAAGCATACAGAGGTAGTGTTTCTCAGTTTGGTGTCAGGTATAGCAACATGGCCGATGTCTTGGCATGGAGCTGTCAAGATTCCTAATGGTGACCTAAGTTAATCTATCCCATGCATCTTGAGTTTTTTCGCTCAAGCTGCAGATTTTTCACATTCTTGCAGATTTTGAAGTAGGGGTGGAGTGTTTTGGGGGGGTTCTCGCTAGACAGACTACTCAAGTGCTCATTCAGTCTCAAAACTTGACTACTGCAACTCCCTTCAGACTGGCCTTCCTGTGCATCCCATCAGGCCCTTGATTCAGAATGTGGCAGCACAGATTCTGTCCAGTGTTCCTAATTTCAGCCATGTAACTTCTCTGCTGTGTTCCCTTTACTGGCTTCTAGTAGCTGAAGATCAAAACCTTGATGCTGTCCAACAAAGCCAAACATGGACTAGTCCCTCAATACTTGATGGCAATGGGCAAAACCCAATCTGTACCAAGAGCCCTTGTAGTAAGAGCTTCAAGTACAGCTTGGCTTGAACTACCATCCTTCAAGATGCATGAAAGATAAGCTTTCCTGTGCCAGCACCATAGTGGTGGAAGAAATTTCCCTTGTATCCAAATAGCCACTTGCTGTCTTCAAACACAGAATGAAGACAATCTCTTTCTAGAGCATTTAATTCATTAAAGGCTTATTATACTGTGTCCTGTGTGAAATGTATTTTGAACTTTGGGTATCGAGGTTCCCATTCTGGGCGGTACGGTGGCGCAGTGGCGCAGTGGATACTGCTGTTGCCTCGCAGCAAGAAGGACCTGGGTTTGAGTGGATGGACCTGGGAAGTTTCTGTGTGGATGTGCATGTTCTCCCCGTGTTCGCGTGGGTTTCCCCTACAGTCCAAAGACATGCATGGTAGGTGAATTGGTGGCCCTTAGTGTGTGTTTGTGCCCTACGATGAATTAGTGCCCTGTCTAGGGTTGTTTCCTGCCCTTGCGCTCAGAGTTGCAGGCTGGGCACCAGCTCACCTGTGACCCTACTCAGGAATAAGTGGTTCAGAAAATGGATGGATGGGTTCCCATTTGTATTTGGCAGCATCTTGGCTTGAGGTATCTCTGGATTCTAGCCTCTTCAAACCAGCTAAAATGAAAAGGACTTTTTCTAAGTCAACAGAAAAGCATCTGCCAAATGCCATGAATGTAAATGTGTTGATAGTGCGTCCAGTAGCATCCCACACATTTTAGGTCAGGGTTAGGTCTGGTAATGCAACAGGCAACAGCATAGTGTCTATATCTTCAAGGGAACCTCTTGAGACAGCAGCAGTATGAAGGCGAGTGTTGTCCTGTTGGAATAGCGCAGTGGAGTATGCTTTCCGAAGAAGTAGGACCACTGGTTGCAGGACATCATTAATGCAATGTTGGGAGGTCAAAGTGCCTGTAATGAAGACTAAATGTGATCTGGCCTTGTATGAAACTACACATCACATCATAAAACCAGGCCTTCTGGACGTGTGATACGTGACAACAAACTGGTGCTCGTGGTGCTGACCACAGTGCCTCCAAACTGATTTGTTGGTAAAAGTGGTAGTCACCGCTGAAGATGCCCCGCTGCCATTGTGAGGGACTCCCTGACAGTCTGGAGTGACACCACAGCAGTTGTGGAATGCAATTAGTTGATTTTTGTGCCTGCAGCTATTTGTTTGATGAGCGTATATGACTTAGTTAAATCAGATACATTTTGATAGGAGTCCCAATAATCTTTTTAATCTAAACAAACCAACATGATCAGAGGGAATATACAGAGCAGTGGATGAAGAGAATATACATTAAAAAAAACAGACAGACAGTAATTGTATTGTGGCCTAAAAATGCATAGTTTATTGAATATTATTATGATGTATTATAATTACTTAGAACAATCACAAAATAAAAAAGGAACATGTCACTGCAATTTTACTGCCCAACTTACCAACCTTGTTTTTATAGATTAGGTGCTTTACAAATTAACTAAGCAGGTTAGTGAAGCTCCAGGTAAGAGATAACGGTTGCCTGTTGCTGCTACACATTATAGATGAGAACAGGGTTTTAATCAGCCATTTGTATAATTAATAAGTTCAGGGGGAAACAATGTAAGGCATTTATTCTTGCTGTGAAAGTGTAGAAATTAAAACTTTATGTAACAGTCGCTCCTTTGGCACCACTTGCCCCCAGACTTGGGTAAATTCAGCAAATGGAGGTGGGACATAAATAAAAACGAACATAAATAAAGGTCACAATAAAATCTGTCCATTCTAATTTTTAAGCTTTATATTTTTGAAAAACAGATTCTAACCCCATACCTAATTTTCAATGCATCTCAGTCTGTCTTTTGCAAATAGACCTGCTTTCTCTGATTGGCTTCTTCTGAGATCTTCTATCGGTGCTGAGTCCTGGTTTGCTTTATGATTATGTATTTTTTGGCATAATGGAAATTCTGCAAATTCAAACAATTCAATAATAAATGTATTTCACCTAATAAGGTTATATAAAGGCTATACGTTGAATCAACTTGCCCCAAAGCTATGGTGTGTCTCAATTGCATACTAATCACTAATACTATCTTTTGAGTAAATAATATATAACATAGATAAAACAAACAAACAAAGTTAGTATACTCAGAATATCCATGATACATACTCAGAACAGCTCAATTGTTGAGTGTAGTGACACTAATCTATTAAATTCCAATGTGAAACGGAACGGAAGGAATTCTACACATCTGGAAAAATTAGTAAACACTGGATAACTATGCCAGTGCTGCTGCGGCATCATCAGACGAATACGCCGTGACATACACATTACATTATGACCACCTTCTTGCTTGTACCCATTTTGTCCATTTCATCAAGTCAACTGAACATGCAGGAGCCCTTTATAGTTCTATAATTCAGTCTGTCATCCATCTGTTTCTCTGCAAACCTTTATAGCCTCCTTTCACCCTGTTCTTCAATGGACCCCACAGGACCACCACAAAGCAAGTATTGTGTGCGTGGTGGATCATTCTCAGGTGCAGTGACACTGACAAGGAGGTAGTGTGTTAGTGTGTGTTTTGCTGGTACGAGTGGATCAGACAGCAGTGCTGCTGTAGTGTTTAAACCCCTCAGTGTCACTGCTGGATTGGGAATACTCTACCAGTCAGAAATATCTAGAGTCCAGTGGGCAGCATCCTGTGAGCACTGATGAAGAACTAGAGGATGACAAACACAAACTGTGCAGAAACAGATGAGCTGCTGTCTCTGGTGGACAACTAGGTAAGAATGTCTGATAGAGGGGACAGTGTGTGGACAAAGTGTTTAAACACTCCAGCACCATATCTGCTTTGTGGTGGTCCTGATCATTGAAGAACAGGCTGAAAGGAGGTTAACAAAGAATGCAGAGAAACAGATGGACTTCAGGCTGTGCTACAAAGTGCTCCTACATGGTAAGTAGAGGAGCTGAGAAATTGGACAGTAAGTGTAGAGACATGGAGATGGTCATAATGTTAGTACATTAAGATTTCCATGTACTGACCTGCCCATAACCCCACTATTAAGATTAGTATATAGTCTATACCTTTTATTAACCTACAAGACTAAAAACGTATTATTACTTCCACAGTTTTGGGTTTGCTCACCACATGAGAAACAAACTATTCATTTTGCATCTGTGATCTCATGGTTAATTTTCCATATGGTCACCTGTAAACAAAGGTTGTTTTTTGCTCATTGGCTCAACAAACCCTGTTCCCCCTATATGTGAATCATGTGTTTCAGAAGAACTGCCATAACACGTTCTAGCCTGTACCTCATACTTATATGTATATTTAGCCATAAATAAGCATACTTACATCGATTGGTCTGTAGTTTTATTGAATCATCATAAACAAATATGACCTCAAGGCTTGACATTAGGCTGTTAGTTTGATGCAACCAGACACCATACTGTTCATAGCTGAAACACGTTGAAAAACATCTGAGAAAACCTTGTTAAGGACACCATTCTGATATTGTAACATTAATACTGCAGTCGTGCATCCATGAACAATGCTGGCCTCTACACTGTTGTGTCTCAATTCACTCAAAACACAAAGAACAAAAAACATTATTTCTACACTCCATACAGAATGTGACACTTTAATGCAGCTCAAAAGTCTTCAACTCTTTCTGATGCCCTGATTTTACTATTCTGTGAGTTTAATTCATCATAGACTAAATTAAAGGCTTTGAGAAGGTTAGAGGTTAGACACTTTCTCTGAAATGGTTTATTTCACGTTACTTGGTCAATGAAGTTTTTTTGTTTGTTTGTTTTTTTTACTCAACAAAACATCTTTGACTTACTTTATGATTTCTGTGGAAAATCTGTCATCACTTTGGCAGAAAATACATCTAAATCAATATACTCCTATAGAGTATGGTACTTAAAAAAAATCAAATGTATAAAATCCCTTAAAAACTGCCACAGACGTGGCGTAGTGCCCTGGAATGTTACAGTATGACTGGAATGAGAACAGATAGCTAGAGATTAGACTCTACTATGCAGTCACACATGCCGTCTAACAGGTCCCTTTGAGCAGAATCAGACAAAGCCCACGCAGGCAGTGTTTCCACTTCAGTAGTGGTTATATTTACAGAAATGTTGGATCTGCGTTGTACAGGGGCTTGAAGAACACTGGTTGAGCCTCACTGTGTCTGAGTGGGCCTGGTTTTCCTCTCCTGCCAGTCTTTTTCTCTCAGGCTCAGCTCAGCCTCGGTGAAGGCTGCGGGGCCCCAGTTAGTGATCTTCTGTGGCCCTTTTGAGCCTGAACACATGTACACACACACACACACACACACACACACACACACACACACACACACACACACACACACACACACAAACATGAATTTTACAACTATTAGATGGCAAAAGCACACATACTGTATGTTCCTCACTCAAGTGACAGTGTAAAAGTAATGCACTCTAAAGAGCATTCATTTTCAAATGGGGGTGTGTACAATAATCTGATTAAGAAAGCAAGGAGTGAGACCATGGATGGAGAAGGATTTGTGATGCTACTGTCTGTTTGATAGAATTGCTCGGCTAATCATGACTTTGACACAAAAAAAATTAAAATCTCAATTTATTTGCTATTTTGGAGATAAAAGGTTTATGCATGAAATTGATCATATGCTAAATTAGTATTTATATTGCTGCATTTGGATCTTATTGAAAAACATAAAAAAAACTTCATGTTCTGGCTGTTCTGTTGTTTCTGTGCATTTCCCTCCAGTGTCCAGGCCCAGATTCAACAAAATAAGCTCAAACCACGATACTACCTCCACCATGTTTAACAGATCAGATATGTTTCTTTTGCTGAAATACAGTGTTTTCTTTCTCCAAACATAGCACTATTTTGTACTTGATAGATCTCTGTTCTTTCAATACAACAGGGAGCTCACTCACACCTGATTATCATTCCATTAATTGAAGACATCTGACTTTAATATTATCTTTAAATTATCTTCTAATCTTAAAGGGTTTGCCATTCACAAATGTCTCACATGTCTGATTTGATTCTCAGTGTCTACTACTTACCCACGTATGCTGGTGTGTAAACAGGCAATCAAAGAACAAACACAAATTTGCAAATAAACATAAGGGGTTATTTGACACTCTGCACTCTGTAACATAAAGGTGCTTCAAACGTCTGTTGCCATAGAAGAACCACGTTTGGCGACACAGTGAACCATGTTCGTAATAATGAAGTGGATGAAGAACTTTTAATCAGGTAACGTTTACACTAATTAAAAAGGTTTTAAGTCTTTAAAAGCTTCTCCACACAGTATTACAAACATGGTTCTTCATGGATCAAAAAGTGGTTCTTCAAAGGTACCACTCATTTAACCATTTAAAGAATGTTTATCTTTAAGAATGTGTCATCAATTATATTTTGTGTTTATATTTATATTTACTTTTTTTCTACGCCAGTAAGTAAACGACGAGAAACATGAAGATGGGAACAGAAAAGCCGAAGAGAATAATATTTGTAAAAGTTTTGTTGTTAGTATTGTTTTTACCGGGCTGTATGAGACGTATGAGTCCCTCGTGGTGGGCCACCTTATCCTTCCAGCTCTTGGTGTTATTGGCAGCATCTTTTAGTTTCTTCATTACTTCCTGTGCGATAAGATGAGCACAAAATTAATGCTCAAGAGCAGGCCCCCAGACATTTTAACACTGCCAATGCATTGCTATGTCAGGCCACTAGATGGTGGTCTTGACCACCAATCAAGTTCATCTGCCTAGTATCATGAGCAATGATTAAATCTATTATTATATAAAAACACACTGTCAGTGCTGCTTCACCACAAAATAGCCTGTTAAAACTGTCCTAGGTTTAGTCTGAGTGAAAGAAATTGACCAATAAGGGTTTTTTACAGATCTTATTTGAATTTATAATTTACTTAATCAAGGGTTTAAACTTCAAACATTAAGCTATTGAGAGTTAAAATTATATTTGCATATTTTTGTGTTTTTCCTTCTCAAACACATATGATCAGAAAATGAATTTTTTCTTTCTTTAGAAGAAGGGAGTGAAAAAGAGCAGGAAAGACTAAAATATCCAGATATGGCAACTCCAGGAGCAGAATTCAATCAACAATTTGCAAGAATTGACAATTGTTGGGTCGGTAAGTGTAATTCATGCTTTGTGCCACTAAGTCCCCTAACTGTGTATAAGTAGTTTGACCAGTAGCCTCCCCCTTGTGAGCCTGGTTCCTTCCAAGGTTTCTTCCTCCAGCTCTGTCACCCTTTGGCTTGCTCACTAGGGGTCTCTTATCCTTTGTTCCTGTGTTGTTCACCTTTTTATTTCTTGATTTCTGTGAAGCTGCTCTGTGACAACTTCAGCTGTGAAGAGCGCTATACAAATAAATGTTGATGTGATTTGAGTGTTCCAGCCAGTTTACCATCAAAGGGATTTTAAAACAATTATTTAAATGTGAAATTACAACAATGTCGCTTTAAGTATTTTAGATAAGCATCTAAAATATTCCATTGTGCCAAAACTATTTAGAAACTCTACAAACCTAAAAACATGACATGAGTGTGTTCTATTTCAGGCTGGATCTGTTCCCAGACTGGATCAGGCACATTCCTATTTTCTGATATTGAATCTAGTGTTGTCTGAAGAGCTCAGCCTGATGGTGTTTGACACTAATACTCAGTCCCTAGTAATAATACACATCACATGTTTGATAATGTTCACATATACAGTATGTGAGGTACCTCATACTGCTCTAGCGCCCCCTGCCTCTCAAACTCCAGCTGTTGCAGCTGCTGCATGGCGGCCTGCAAGGCGTCCTCCTTGGCCAGTCGCTCTCGCTCCAGCTCCTCTTTTTCGGCCTGCGTCTGTGATATGGCCTGCTGCTGCCGCAAGTGGATCTGCTCCAGCTCAGCACGCTTTGCTGCCTCCTCCTCCAGCAGCCTGCACCACACAACACATACTTCAGCACTTTAGCAAGAGCACAGGAGCGTGGGACTGAGATGATAGCTTCTTATCCTCTAAAAATAGAATTTTTTGAAATGTAATGGGCCGGCAGTATATTTTTGGGTTTGGTTTATATTTAGCCAAGAATTTCACACATATAAATGAATAATAAACAATAAATGTAGATTCTTTTATGATTCTTCTGCATTGTTTTTCCTGGCCAGGGTTGCAGTAGGTCCAGGTCCTGCTCGGAATCCAGAGTCAAGGCTCCAGTGGCCTAATGTGCTGTTAGATGTTGTATCGGTAATGCTCCTAGTGTCGGGAGCATTGTATGTGATAGAGGGAGAGCTCTAATGGAGTTGGGTAATTTGGGAAAAAGGAAAAGGAATGGGCACTCTCACAGAGTATTCATCAAACTTTATCATTAAATCACACACTTTTTAGGGGGGCAAGGGTTCTGCGGCGCTCTAAAAGTACTACTAAACCTGGAAATGAACGGGTGAGTTGAATCACCCCCTGTGCAGAGGTGTTGCACTCCAGGATCAGGGTTCCTATCCCTGCCATTCTGTGGAAGAGGTTTTCTCACACTCCTAGCTGCTACAGGGTTCTATAGCATCGCTCAAAGAACTCACTGTAACACCTTTATTTTGAAGAATGGACATACAGGGCAAAAATCATATCCTGCTATATAAATCTATAATCTATATACCTGCAGATACAAATCCTTATTCTGTCTTTTTTTCAAACTAAAATGTACATGATATAAAATTGATAAAGTCCATATTTCCTTAAAGCAACAGAACATCAACAGATCATTAGAGCAACAGAAATGACTACAGATTTTTGCTTCTCCTACAAAGTTTAGACACTGAGTGTCTAAAACGCTGAGCTGTTAACAGGTCAGCACGAAAGCAGGAAGAAAGCAGGCCTGCATGGGGTCAGACAGGGAACAGGAACCACACATACAACCAGAAATTACAGACGCTTACATCCTCTAACGTGCCACCGTCTGTCACTTCTCTCTCCATTACACATGATGATTTCTGCACTCTGTCCTAATTACAGTGTTATTTTCTGTTCTGACTTGAGGCGTGGATGTTTTGATCAGCACTGTGGGAAACAACATAGCTCTCCCCACTGAACTGGGGTTCAATTCCATGACAGGGAAAGCACACCAAGCTACTCCAGTAAGAATCTTAAGAATGCTGTATACACAAACCTGTGAAATAGAATTCAAATGCAAATGCCAGATGCTCTAAATGTTATAGATTGAATTGAATAATTGAATAAGAGTCTGACTGAGTCACAAATTTGGTGACCTGAGACTCAACAAAATCAAACTTGTGACAATGGCAAGGTATCCAGACTCTACACAAGACATTTGTTTTTCATGTATATGGAATAGTCTTTTAGCTTCAAATACACTCATCGTCAAAATAGTTGCACCCAGAAGTCGCAATGTTATTGGGAAGAAAGATGAAATACATGATTAAAATTTTAGATTGATATGAGCAATATTTATTAAGCTACACATGCTGAGTCTCTAAGAATGGCATCAGGTATAACGCAACATGCCAGACATCTCAGAATGGAGTTGTAGAAGTTCCTAATGGTGTCCTGCAATATCCCATCCTGTGCAGTTTGAATATTCTCAATCAGTTCATACAGGTCTTTGAGGTAGGAATGGAGGGTTGAGAACATGCCCAATTCTTCAAGTGGGGATAGATCTGGTGATGCAACTGGCTATGGCATAATATCGGTCTTTAAGGTGAGCTCTTGAGATGGCAACAGTATGTGGACGAGCGTTAGCACACTGGAGTATGTGTTCAGAAAAGGAAGGGCCACTGATTGCAGGACCTCATTAACATAATGATGGGCTGTCAAAGTGCCTCTCATGAAGACCAAAGGAGATCTGGCATTGTGCAAAACTGCACTTCTGGACATGTGACGTGTTACAAAAAAAAGTGTTGTTCTTGACACTGACCGTGGTGCCTCAACACACGGTTCTGGTTAGAGGGAGACTATATATTAAATATATATATTAAATACAATCATAGTCATTTGTATTTGAGCTAATGGTAACAAGCATTAGTTAGAGGTAGGGCTGGGCGATATAATCAAAAATGTAAGTCATAGTTTTTGTCTGCATTGTTACAGTATGTAACAAGACCGAATCTGGCTGTGGAGCAGTCCAACTGCGTTCTCTGGACTCTATGAATTTCTATCAATTACATTTAGGACGAGCTGGTGAGATCCAGAACTGATCATCCAACCTCTGGACCTGATCTTTCTAAAGCCTGTGTGTGTAAATGCATTCCAAACATCACACCAATGTACCAAGTTTTATTGTAAGGCCTTCCAGGAAGATTATACGCTGTTACAGCAAAGGGGGATGATCTCCCCATCAGCCTTGATTTTCAAATAAATTAGCTAAACAGGCATCTAGGGACAAATTCTCTGTTACAGCCAAAATGTGGAAACAGCTGGAAGAATGAATGTTTGAATGTAATGTTACTATGTTCAAGTGTGTGTGTGTGTGTGTGTGTGTGTGTGTGTGTGTGTGTGTGTGTGTGTGTGTGTGTGTGTACCTGGCCTGCAGTTTGCGCACAGTTTCTTCATCCTGCCGGGCCTCTCGCTCTTCCTCTAGTGCCTCCTCCAGGCGATGGTACATATCCTCCAACTCCCGCACACGCTGAAGATACTGCTCCAGCTCACTGGATTTCTGCGCTACCTGCTCCTCCATCTGAAGCCTCACCTAAGACACAAACACACAATTACGACATCTTATCAGACAGACAAACCACTGAAGGTTTAGTCTGATAGGTTAACATATCAACTGTCTCACAAATAGTTTACTGGGTTGTTGTTACTGGGTTTTCATAGCAGCTCACCTCAGTACACTCGTACCACTAGCAAACCATTTTCAGAGGTGTATAACATGCAGGGGAGTCTGGACAGTAGCTGTGACAGTTTCCATTGTTTTGGCTTTGAAATTAAACAATAACTGAATCAATAGTATTAATATTGAGAGTGTGTGACATACAGCAATAGACACTCGCTATAGAAGTTGCTTAAGTTTGTTTCATGGCCAGCAGTACGTGACTGCGTTTTTGGATCATGTACAAGAGAACTAACAAAAAGACCTAGACATACAGTGGGGAAAATAAGAATTTAGTCAGTCACCAATTGTGCAAGTTCTCCCACTTAAAAAGATGAGAGAGGCCGTTAATTGACATCATAGGTAGACCTCAACTATGAGAGACAAAATGTGAAAAAAAATTGAGAAAATCATTTTGTCTGACTTTTAAAGAATTTATTTGCAAATAATGGTGGAAAATAAGTATTTGGTCAATAACAAAAGTTCATCTCAATACTTTGTTGTATATCCTCTGTTGGCAATGACAGAGGTCAAACGTTTTCTGTAAGTCTTCACAAAGGTTGGCACACACTGTTGCTGGTATGTTGGCCCATTCCTCCATGCAGATCTCCTCTAGAGCAGTGATGTTTTGGGGCTGTCGGCGGGCAACACGGACTTTTAACTCCCTCCAAAGGTTTTCGATGGGGTTGAGATCGGGAGATTGGCTAGGCCACTCCAGGACTTTGAAATGTTTCTTACAAAGCCACTCCTTTGTTGCCCTGGCAGTGTTCTTGGGATCATTGTCATGCTGAAAGACCCAGCCACGTTTCATCTTCATTGCCCTTGCTGATGGAAGGAGGTTTGCACCCAAAATCTCACAATACATGGCCCCATTCATTCTTTCATGTACACGGACCAGTCGTCCTGGTCCCTTTGCAGAGAAACAGCCCCAAAGCATGATGTTGCCACCCCCATGCTTCACAGTTGGTATGGTGTTCTTTGGATGCAACTCCGCATTCACTGTCTTCCAAACACGACGAGTTGGTTTTTACCAAATAGTTCTACTTTGGTTTCATCTGACCATATGACATTCTCCCAATACTCTTCTGGAACATCCAAATGCTCTCTAGCAAACTTCAGACGTGCCTGGATATGGACTGGCTTAAGCAGGGGGACACGTCTGGCACTGCAAGATCTGAGTCCCTGGCGTCGTAGTGTGTTGCTGATGGTAGCCTTTGTAACGTTGGTCCCAGCTTTCTGCAGGTCATTCACTAGATCCCCCCTTGTGGTTCTGGGATTTTTCCTCACCGTTCTTGTGATCATTTTGACCCCACGGGCTGAGATCTTGCGTGGAGCCCCAGATCGAGGGAGATTAGTAGTGGTCTTGTAGGTCTTCCATTTTCTAATTATTGCTCCCACAGTAGATTTCTTCACACCAAGCTGCTTGCCTATTGCAGATTCAGTCTTCCCAGCCTGGTGCAGGTCTACAATTCGGTTTTTGGTGTCCTCCGACAGCTCTTTCGTCTTCACCATAGTGGAGTTTGGAGTGTGACTGTTTGAGGTGTCTTTTATACTGTTAACGACTTCAAACAGGTGCCATTAATACAGGTAATGAGTGGGGGAAAGAGGAGCCTCTTAAAAAAGAAGTTACAGGTCTGTGACAGCCAGAAATCTTGCTTGTTTGTAGGTGACCAAATACTTATTTTCCACCATTATTTGCAAATAAATTCTTTAAAAGTCAGACAAAATGATTTTCTCAATTTTTTTTTCACATTTTGTCTCTCATAGTTGAGGTCTACCTATGATGTCAATTACAGGCCTCTCTCATCTTTATAAGTGGGAGAACTTGCACAATTGGTGACTGACTAAATACTTATTTTCCCCACTGTATCTAACTCTGCTCCTAGTATACCATCTGTGGGCAACTGCAAACAATCCTTATGACTAGAGGAGACAACAGAATGGATAAGAGAAGAACTCCATCAATCATGAAGAAAAAATGGATGAGGGACTAAGATGATGAGGCTGCTGGAGGCACCAACTGAATCTGGCTTCAGCGGAAAGTTGTTCACCTTGCAGTAAAACAAAAATGTGGAACCCAAAAATGAAACTAGTAAAGCTTGTGAAGCACACGACATCACTACCTAACCTCACGAATGTTCTTGTGGCTATGTGCAATCGAAACCTTGCAGCAACATTCCAATATCTAGTGGAACGCTTTCCCAGAAAAGATGAGACTTTTTAGTGATGTAGCTGCCAATGACAACCAAATGCCTCAAACCTCAGTGGATACCTCTTCTTGCCAGTGATCCACTAAGGCACAGTGTTCTGACCTGTCCAGTTGCCTGTCCAGAACATCAGTGAGGATGTACTCCAGTCTCTCAGTACTGTGGACTGGGGCCACAAATCCACCAAAGTAAAAAGGGCTTCACCAGAGCGGATCCTCATAGACTGACAGCACAAACACTTCTGCCCTGTTACTCAGGGGTCCTTCAAACATGTGAATATGTTGGGTTTGATTCTTATGATTCACCCAGTGCACGTGTTAATTAATATGCACTGACAGAGCCAAAACAATTGTCCAGAACAAAGCCGCAAATATATGGCTTTAAATGTAGGGAACATTACATAGGAAACCTTTTCACAATATTCCATTTTTTTTAGATGCACTAACATCTATCTGGATGGAGGCTGGTTATGATGAGAGTTCTACACCGTGTGTTTGCTTCCAGTTTATTATCAGATCCACATATCTGTAGGTGCTTCCACATTTAGAGAATAACAGAAACAGAAAACTGAAGTTACACTGAACTTCCTAAAACCGTAGAAATAAATGAAAGAGGATTAACGAATGAAGGAGTCACCACACTCCCTACTGGTCTCCTAATGAGGATGTGATGTCACCCAAAGGGCTGGATTCTGACCACTGCTTTTCTCATGTGGGAATTTCCAGTTTTAAAGGACCAAAAGCAGAACTAGAAACAGGTTTAATCAGAAAGTGGGAAGCAGACATCATCAGAAAACAGAATAAGAGGTGAACTGATGGTTTCAGAGCCCCTGTAAAATTCTCTCTCTCTCTCATACATACATACATACATATATATATATATATATATATATATATACACACACACACACACACACACACACACAAACACATGTGACCTCATTTTCTATTAATGAGCCATTAATAAACCAAAATATACCTATATAAGACAGATTAAAGGTTTGTGTGTTTTATTTATTGTTTGTTATTATTATTATTATTATTATTATTATTATTATTATTATTATTATTATTATTATCATCATCATCATCATCGGTAAATTAAATAATTAATTAAATACTAATAACATTGTATTGTGATGTCTGATGCCCCGTGGCCACAGAAAACTCACTGTAATGACTGAATTTGACTGAAACGGTCATTTTGGTGCATTTCTCAGATCAGAATTGAATTTCAGAACAAATTTCTTCCCATTTTCACACCATCTAAAAGCCATTTTATGCTGATTATTTTGTACCTTTGTCTGCCGTTTCCTACATTATCAAGCCCTTTTGTCATGTCAGTAAAAACGTATTATACTTTTCACCTCCCACACACCCAGGCTTTATTTCACCGTTTCAATGTCATACTATTTTCACAATGTTTATTGGACCATTCTGGTAAACATCTGGACTGAAGATCAGCTCTCAATCCAGGTCACTTAATTCACATTCAGATCATAGCTTTCACTGATGAAGAGAAAGTCAACTAGTTCTCCAAGATAGCTCAGCTGTGCATCTCATCTTCAATTTGCAGTATATACACAGACAGAGCGCAGTGTTACCTACGGTACCTACGGTGAGATGGTCTGTCAGTAAATTACAATACAATAAGCATGAATGTCAATCATGACCATATTATGGTTATATTCAACGGAAAGAGTGCAGCCTTAGTCATTTTCATTCACTGAAATGCTACAAAGCGACAGAAAAACTGTACTTCATATTCAATTCTTCAGTTCAATTCAATTCCAACAGCAAGAATAAGAACATACCATTTTTTCCTTCTCCATTTCAGCTCTGTAGAGATCCTCCAACTCGTTCTGGGTCTGCAGACGCCTGCGCTCCTCCTCGGCTGCGTTAGCTGCCGCCTCCTCCAGTTTCTGGATGGATACAGAGAAATAAAACACATATTTATGACTTATAGAGTAATTACATTCTACTGATCACTAAATGTGATTAGCAGAGGACTGGGCTTCAGAGGGCATGGCTGTGGGTTCAATACCCACACCAAGTCCGTTAAGCTGCCACTACTGGGCTCTTGAGAAAGACCCCTAATCCTCTCTGCTGCTCGGTGCTATAGCGTGACTGACACTAAGCAAAGACAAGAATTTTAGTGATTGGTGGTTCAGCAGTCAAAACCCTATTGATCACAAGGCTGCAGGTTCAATACCCACATCCCTTTAGCTGCCACAAACGGGCTCTGGAGCAAGGCCCTTAACCTCATCTTCTCCAGGAGTGCTGTTCCCTGCACTCTGACCCCACCTTTCTAAGCCGGAATATGCGCAGACAGGAAATTTAGTGATTAATGGCTCGTTAACAAGAGCACTGGATTACTGATCACATGGTTGTTGGTTCAATACCCAGGCATGGGTTAAACTTGCCAATATCACATCCTCTGACGTCAGCTTTCTCAGGTGGGAAATGCAAAGAGAAGAACTAATTACTGCTATATTGTAAAATTATATTGTGTACAATGACAAAAAAATGCCTCTTCCCTTCTATAATAATAATAATAATAATAATAATAATAATAATAATAATAATAATAATAATAATAATAATAATAATAGGCTTTTCTGTTCATTTTTATGAGTGGTTCTATAGTTCCTTTTGTTCTGCCATCTGTTGGGGTTTGAACCAAGTTACCCTCTCTGCTCTAGCTATGCTGTAGCATGGCTGACCCCAGCTTTCCAAACATGGATATGTAAAGTGCCTACCACCATTTCACCAACCAATACCAGTAAGAGTCATTGGGTAAGACCATTAACACTGCATTCTCCTACCTCTGTAACAGGATTTTAAGTCACTCCACCAAAACCCACAAACAATTAGTGGTCACAGCCGTACACTGAATACAACACTGGTTGTAACTTCAATACGAAGACCTGCTCAAATGTTTATGCACTATTGCTGACAAAATTGTACTTCAGTGCTACTTCATAAACAGGTTGTAGACAGTTAAGCTTATCTTCTTTTTAAGAAGGCCTCAAGGCAACACTGCATTACTACGATTGCTGACAATTAAACAAGGCAACAGTCTAGTTTGCTCCTCAAAGATGATCATACGACCTTTACTGAGCACACAACACAGCGGTGAAGGTCATTAGCAGCAAGCGGGGGGAAACCCAGACAGTAATAAAGCAGCAGGCAACAGAGAACATGGCCAGCAGTAAACTGGAACACCATGGGACTCCTTAATAAACCCAGAACACATAAACCTGAAAGAGACAGATCATTTACACGCACGCGCGCACACACACACGCACACTCCTTCCTGTCGTGCTGACATTCCCTTTTTAAGTGAAAAGAACAAACAAACACCACAGCAAACCTGTATACAATTCCACACACTCGTTTTGTAGACTGATCACACTGTCCCAACTGTGTTGGTCACAATTTAGCAACTTCGCTGCTCAAACACACGTGATTCTACTCCTCTGTAATGACCAGGGTTAGTAGATGTGTTTGAGGAAACTGTCCAGATGAAAATATCCAGGACCAGAACTGAAAGCCCCAAACACAGGGCAGTGGTGACTGAGTGGTGAGAACACTGGGTTATGAATAACATGATTGTGGGTTTGATAAGGTTTGGTAAGTTGCCTGTGTTGGACACTTGTGATCAAACTACCATCAACTGATCCCCACTAAGCGGCTGTCCCACTGCTCCAGCCATGTGTGTGCCCACTATACCACTAGTGTGTGTTTTACTGTATGGATGTTCAATCCCTGTGAGCAAAACAATGGCTGACTGAGTGTCTCCTTTTTCTGAGATTGTATCTCACAGGTTTAGGAACATCTAGTTCTGCTCCAAGTGGCTTAATGGTCTAATGCTCTGAGGACTGCAGGCTCAAATCCTGGGTCATGCTGACCATAGACAGCTGGAGTCTGAGAGAGCAAAATTGGCCATGCTCTCTCTGTCGGTGAGTAGATGGCACTCTCTCCCCACTTCACACTCAGCGGGATGTTGGCTGGCACAGGCATCTGTTAGCCATTGTATTGGAGCTGGGGACCCAGTGCTTTCCTCTGAGCATGCTGGATGCTCAGCAATTATCTAATGGTGGCAGTTCTGGAAGAGGAACATGTACTTCCCCTTTAACTTTTCATGTTAAAGTCATTGGTCATATCAAACACAAATCACCACATCATTTACAAAAAAGAATTTTCCCCTTAATGCTGCATGTATCCTTTAACATTTTGCTTCCTACGTTTCACTCTGAAACAAGTACTGGAAACTCATGAAAGAAAAGTGACTAGTATGTGTTTGAAATCATTTTCACTTTAAAGCAGCGTTTTAAAGAACTGGTATTTTTTGTTACACCAGTGGTGTAAATACAAATCAGTTTGCCCCTCATGGTACATATGCATTTGTTGACAAGCTGAGAAAAACAGAAGTGGCATCTGAGGTGAAAGAACCATGTGGACTGAGGCAGTTCAGTAATATTACAGGATTTTACGAATATGAGAAGTTACGAAGCGTCACCAATGCACCAATGTTCCACAGTGCAGCAGCAGTAGCAGCATTCCGGCCCAGATGACAGAGTTGCCATTCTCCTTTCCAGTCAGTGAACAATCAACACGATTCCGAAACTATTTTAAAGTAAAACCACACCCACTGACAGCCACTCGCATTACAAATTCAAATGTCATACAAATCTTTGTTTTTTACACAAGTTACCTAAATACATATTACATGTTATTTTGAAAGATATATGAAGATTTCAAATTCACAGTAAAAGTACTTTTTGATCATGAATTTAGGATGTATTTTATAAGAAATTAAAATGTGATGTATAAAATTGCTATTATATAGTTTAAATAATTGCTGCCCCTAGATTTGGTCACCAGTTCTCAAACACAAGGTACCCTGGACATTAATTTATATGCCTTTATATCCTCGATATTCTATATCTTTCACAAATTCGACTTATTTACAGCTCCAGTCATCCTTCTGGACATTTGTTCTTATTTTCTTAAATTTTTGTTGTTACTATTATTGAAGACTCCTGATAATTATCTGAAACCTGTTATTAAACGCACACATATGAGCATATTTTTACATTAATCTGCAACTTAGTGGGATTTATTTTATTGATAACATTAATTCCAAACTTGTGAGCAGTGATTGCACAATTTGAACAGTAGAGTATATTCACGAAAACTTTACCTACTTACAAAAATAACATTGAAAATGATAGAATACTATCATAAGGAACGTATCAGACAGAGTAAACCAGTAACATGTCTAAAAATTTCCTCTGTCGGTCACCGCAACAGTTAACACCACAGCCAAAATCAGACACTTCTGAAACTTAGTTGTGTGTCAGTCTGGCCGTGAATGGCTATAATATGAACTGACTCACTAATCTTTACTGATGTATTTGCAACGGCAACCATTTCCCTGCTTCTTCATTAGCACGTGTCTGGGTGTGATTGGAAATGAGAACGCTACCGGCAGCCTTGCAGGGCAGTGTGAGATATCTCAGGTGGTGGAGCTGCCAGACAGGGCAGGTATTGTGTTTCACAGCTCGCTCCGCAGGACTGGAAAAGTGAGGCTCAAGCTAGCTATCTCCTGGTGCACTTATTGTCCAGCTCTGTGTAAGGGCTGAGCGGGGTAGGCAGTGACTCATCAATGGCATATTGTTCTCCATTCACACTCCATCTCAGCCTCACTGGAGACAGACAAAGACAAATTGTTGGCATAGTAAGTCCAATGATTGTCACCACTTCACACTTTCTGCACAGTAGCACAGTGGTGCTCCACAGCATTGTGATTTAGTGTATAATGCATGTGTGTTACTTGCTGCACACAAGCAGGCTGTTTCAGATTCCTCAAAGGTTTGTTTATTTTAGTCATGAGATGACCTCGCTGAGTCAGCCCAAAGTCTCTGAGGGCGGTCAGCAATGAAGCACTCTTACTGTGGATTTGGATTTGTCAGCATTAATCTTAATCACAGTACTTCTGACTTTTCCACAGATGCTTTGAAGCAAATGACACAAACGACACATATGAAGCCACAAGCCACAATTTTCAATCAAATTAAATCCTTGTCTCATTTAGAGCAATATTTTGGCTGAACAATCTAAACACGTTTTCTGAGGGAACAACTGAGTACTTCTATACGTGCCTCTGGAAACAATCTTCTGCTAAATACTATCTAAATATTAACATAGATAAATGGATGACTGGTAGGAATGATGGACAGACAGACAGATAGATACAGACATAGATATGTAAATAGATGAATGGCTGGATGAATGAATCGATGCTTGGCCAAAGAGACAGCAGACAGATAGATACAGCAATAGATATTTAAAATGCATGTATAGACAGACAAAAGGATGGATGGCTGGACAGACAGACAAGTATCTAAAAGGATGACTGGACAGATAAATTCCCAGCTAGCATAGAACATTATTGGAATGTTCAACAATGTTTTCAAAACGTTGTATAGACAGACAGACAGACAGACAGACAGATTGATTTCTGGATGGATGGATGGATGGATAGAGGGAGGGAGGGAGGAGCAGACGGACGAATAGCTAGATGGATGGAATGATGAATACCCATCTAGCTGAGAACATTATAGGAACATTCAGCAATGGTTTGAAAAGGTTCCAAGACGGTTAGCTTCTAACATTTCAGAAATGTAGTTCCAGGAATGTTTTGAAAAAAATATGACATAATACAATGTGTTTTTTATTAACATTATGGAAACATTTGGAGTTACTTTCTCAGTACTAAACAAATAAAATACACTACTTGCATTATTTGTTGAGATATGCTTATCAAAGCCAATATTTGATTAAAATCATAAGATTCTTAAAATAAAAGAGTTAAATAAAATCATTCTAGGAACTTCTGGGAACTGTTTATTATAAGAACCAATTTTGTAACATTCAGAACATTCAAATAATGTTCTAGTAACCAAAACTTTCTAACTGATGGCTGAATGGACCATCAGACAGATTCAATGCTTAGTACAAGCACAAGTAGAAACGTGAAAACGATTCTATTTACAAACTTCTCTGAACGTCAAACAGAATTTATCTACTGATTTCAGTGAGTTGTGAAGAAATATGTCTCATAAAATTCCAGAATTCTTTTGTATTTGTGGATGATAACTATGACTAAGTATACATACATCATGTGTTAATCCAGACAGGATTAAGCTACTAAAGCCACTGCTTGATTATATTCCAGTATCTCAATGGAAAATGTAATCAGGATAAGAAGAGCCGACTGGAAACACAGGTTAAGTAGGGTTAAAAGAGCAAGCGAAACACACCCATCCCCCACCCCATCACACACACACACACACACACACACACTACATTTGAAATCAAACCCCCACCCTGATTGGGGTGATACCACACACTGGGCCTAATCTGTTTTAAACAGCCAATCAACAAACTTCTACTGAAGGGTTGCTCTGAGATCATGACCAATGAATGGGCCAAAAAGGGGAGAAAAGAACTGAAGGTTTCAGTGAAATTTGCATCCATGAATAACAAATGGTGCGACAGAGAACCACCAAGTTTCTGTGGAAATACACATGTAAATGGGTAAAAGTGGCTGAAGTCTTTGTTCCTGTTTTGGTTATTGGTTATAAACCTGAAGTACATGTTAGTGTTTGTGCTGGAGGTAAGTATATTTAACATCCAACTGAGCTGGGCAAACCCGTGACCCGTGTAGGGGCAGAGTGTGGTGAACATTTCCTGTAATTAGAGAAGCTTACAGACCTTCCTCATAGCCTCAAGCTCTCTCTGCTTGTTCTCATTGGCTGTCTGCAACTCCCTCATCCTGAGCTCCAGCTGCTCCTGTTCAGCCTGCTGCTTCCGTCGCAGCTCCCGCCGCTTTTGCCGCGCCTCGCGGTGCGGAGCCGGCCGTCCCACCTTCAGCAGAGAGATACACGTCTGAATGGCTGAGAAAGCACAAAGAGAAAGATGTACATATAGAGATTTTTATACAGTAAACGTCTCAGTTTACTACAGTAGATGCCCATGTACTCTGCCAACATTGGTGCCCATCCCTTGAACCAATGCATTCAGCTACTATAAGTTGCATTTGTGTGCAAATGCACACATAGCTTGTCCAGTGCCTGTAGAGAAGTTCTGCCAGTAGAACAGCAGATAAACAAATGCTTAATGACACAATGCCTAATGTGTGTGTTGTGTGTGTGTGTGTGTGTGTGTGTGTGTGTGTAAAGCTCATATACTCAGAACTGAATTAAAGGAAATCCTGTGCACATCAAATTGGGCCACAAGATACTTTCCTACCTTGAAGCTTCTTCTTTCATCTTGAGTAATCTCAAACTTTGTCTGAGCACTTGACAAAGAAGAGGCACTCTTTTTGCCCTCCTTATCTGGTAATGACTGCAGAGAGAGTAGGGACTCGTCAGAACATCGTCATGCAGGAAAAGGAAGAATATTAATCGAACAACAGAAGTGTTGTCATACAGGAATATCTCAATATGCTATAAGGCCTCACTTCACCCACTCTTCCGCTAGCCTGAGTCACTGTAGTTTCACATATTTGGACAGGCACTTTACCCTTCCCCTGACCTATGCCTGAGGTTTAATGGATGGACAAACTTGCAATGTATACTTTTAATATTATTTGTATACATGAGCTGCCTTATTATATTAGACATTATATACAGAGCTGCCTCTATATACCTTGGTATATCTGCTGCAAACCTCAACCAAATACCTACGTTGGACAATTCAGATGAACTGATTTCCCAGTGTGAAGGGTACAATAAAAGACTGGTTTCATAAACGTAATCCTTGCCTCAACGCAGCAGTTCCCATCCAGCATTATATCTCCCTTTTTCTCCGCCAGGTCTTCGCTCACATAGTACGAGATGGAATTGGGCCGGAGCAGAAACCACCGTTCAGTCCAGTTCTTCCGTATGTGGCCTTTTTTCATCATATAACCCTGGAAATAGAGTAGATGTAAAAACGGAGTATAAAGCTAATAAAGGTTTCCATTGTAAAAGTGACAGTTAGTTGTGTATGGTAAAGGGTTTCGCCATTTGGGTATTCTCTGTCTGTGGTTGCAGAACATCTGGCCTGGCAAACGTCTCGTCCCCCTCCCCTTTCTCTGTGCATACTGATTCAAACCCAAAGCAAAAAGCACCAATGTTTTCTATGAGCTCCATTGATGCCACCTGCATTTCCCAAATGGATTTATTCTCATAGATGTGCACACCACAGAGTGACAATCTATAAGAAGGACAGTCTACACACTTTGCAGTCTACACACAGTACAATTCACAGGAGGACAAGCTGCACAGGGACAGGCTACACAGTGGATATCTAAGCACAGAGGCTACAGAGGGGCGTTATACAGTGGACACCACACCAATCTGTACACTGCTGTGATGACATGGCCAGTACATTCCCAGGCAAATAAATAGAATTATATTTCACACTTCACTCAGATTTCATTGTTGCTATAGTTAAACACACAAGGAATTTACATCTACATGCATCCAAATTATTTTACAGAAAGCACAGCTGTACACAGAAAGCCCCGCCTTTCAATATGGCCAGTGCGTGTTTAAACGACACAGAGAAATGTGTCAGGCAGGTGGTAAGAGGGACCAGGCATCGGAGAGAGAGAGAGAGAGAGTGATTGATATATATATATATATATATATATATATATATATATATATATATATATATATATATATATATATATAAAAACTCTGTGCAAGTAAGATTTTCTACCGTCAACACTGTGCTCAGAGTTCAGTGCTATTTTGTAATATATTGACAAATAGTGAGATTCATTTCTATAACCAGTGCTTTCAACACTGCTTTTAACATTGCTTTTTACCTGCATATTCACCAATAGATCATATGACCAGTGCATACACACTCTTTTCTTTGCTTTTGAGGAACTATGGATCTAATTTCAGGTATGCTCACTAGGTACTAAACTTTTGCAGTCATAGACAAACAGGCTCCACATTCTTTTTTTGTACAAAATTAATAAACACTTAATAACACAAACTTAAGTTGGATTAGCCTGAAGTGACTCTCCACCACAGATGAAATTAGACTTCCATTACAAAACAGACATCTGAAGCAACACATCTGTTATCAAACTAATTCAATCTTAATTTGTTTGTTTGATTCTACTGCAGGTATATAATACAGATTTTCTTTATATTAAAAAGTTTAAATAACTCAGCAAGTTTTTGTCCTAGAAACATATTACCACACTCTCAGAAAGCACAGATTTTTAGATTATTGTGAGAGAAGCACAAATAACCGACACACTGTCAGTCACAGCACAAGCTTTGATGACCCACCCAATTTCATCCATGTAACAGCGAGGTCTGGCAGCTCTAACTGGCAGATTATGAAACATTTCCCCATTTAAGGATCTTTTTTACATTGAGTTCGGAGCTTGGAGATGCACAGCAACAGATCTCAGCTGGAGCTAATAAAACCAGTAGAAGCTTTTGTACCTCACTACAACACAGCTGCTGCTTCACTGCTCAGACAACACAGCAGCCCGTCCTTCTGAAGACAATCTGTGATCAGCATCATTTTGAGTTGAATTGATGCCGTAAAATGTGTTTGACATGTTTTGTAACAAATAGCGTGAATGGCACTGATTTGCTTATATTCTATCAAGTCCAGTAGCACATTTAGCACTGCAGTTCTTGGAGACCAAGTTTAAAACCTGTTACTATAAATGAAACATGTCTCAAATAATAAATATTGAATTGAATTGGGAATCAAATTGGGAATCATAAACTAATCATTTCGGGAAATCAGTGATGATACCCAGCCCTACAACCAGTGTATGTAGATGATGGATGATGTCTCTCTATTCCCTTCTATTCTATCCACTATTTGCAACACAGCACTTATATACTTATATACAACCATACACTTTAGCTAGCTATGTCCACTACCTCCTAGATTAGAGGACCCAAGTCTGTGGTTGAAGGCACTAAATGCAAAATATTCACACACCTGCACTTACAATTTTGTAGAGGGGACACCAGCATCAGAACTTTGTTACTCTGAGAAACAGTCTAGTTATGAAGCTCCGGTTAAGTGGACATATCGGGTACTTGTGAGACTGACGATGTGGCAACTTCACCAGTTGGGTGAAGAAAAATTCCAGAACAAAATAAGTAAAGTAACCCCATAATAGTCTGATAAATTGAAATTAAAGTAAAATACATTTTCTAAACTGAAATAATCACCTGCTTGAGCACATCGAGAATGAGCTCCTGGAAGACCTCATTGATGCCCATTGAGAGGGTCTGACGGTCCATGCCTTTGCTGAAATGGCCCATGCCCACCAGCTCAATCAGCTCCCACGCAGTCAGACACTGCTGCTTGCTGCCCAGCTGCAACTTGTAGTCCTCAAACTTTTCCTCAATCCAGCTTCCACCCATCGCCTCCGTCAGTTTGCGCAGGAAATACTCAATCTGAGGGACAAAGGATGGAGATTAAACAAGAGACAGTTTACTCAACCTAGGGAATGACTATGACATTACAACTGCCTTAGTATGCAGTACAAATGTATTAGCCAGAGAAAAACATTGACAATTACTACATATCGTTTAATGCATGAATAAATAAATGGTATAATGGAATCAATCAAAACATCACATTTTTCATTATGCAGAGATCACCGGCACTTATTAGTGGTTAGCTCTCTACCCATGAAGACCCTTATTTATACAGGATAAAGAAGAGAGCGAGGAAACGCTGACCCCTAACACTCGGGTCACTCTCACTCTCCCTATGGTTTCTCTCAGCGAGACAAAGGGTGAAAGCCCTAAAACAGATTGAGACCAGTCATTACATACATCCCTCTTTTCTCAGAGCATAATCCCAGCTTTCAAAAGAAGCAGAGCAGCTTGAAGTATTAAACCCAGCGAGGGAAACTGAAAGCACATCACCAAACAGTAACAGTAATATTATAATACAAAGATGATCAAATATAGCTTAATTAAATATAATGTGGTGTTAACGGAAACAAATCTGTTTAGTTATAAACAAGACGTTTGATCAAGTTTGATAAAGTTCAACAAACAATATATATATAAAAATTTGTCCCAGTCGCCCCCCCCCCAATTTGGAAGGGACGACTCCCCATCCCATTAGGACTCTTCTGACATCACATAAGATGCTTCTGACACTAGGAGGATGAGCACAAGCACACGGGGCGTGAAGTCAGCCGCCACCTCTTTTCAAACTCCTGCCAGCTAACAGAAACCTGTGACAGCCAATATCACACTGGATGTGATGTGGTGAGACAGTGCCATTTACCCACCCTGACAGACCATGGCCAATTTTGCTCTCTCAGACTCCGGCTTTCGATGGCAAGCAGCATGACCCGGGATTCAAACCTGCGATCCTCAGATCATTAGACCACTGAGCCAATCAGAGCCCCTGTTTCACAATCTCGATGAAAGTAGCACTCATTGGCTTCAAAATAATTTACATTTTTATTATATATATATAAAAAGCAGATTTGCTCATTCCAAAAGTAACAACATGAGTTTGTCAAACCGTGGATGTTTATAGCTTCCAAATATCAGAGGACGTTATCACCTGAAGGCATTAATATGTCTCTAAAACAACTTTCAAGGACAGGTGTGAAAACATGTCGTGCCAATACAGCCATACTGGCCACATGGACATCATTTCATAGTGATATAATGTGGGCTTGTTCTTTATTTAAGTGAACAATTTTCCAGAAAATGATAAGCATGGCATGACATTTTACTTAGTTAATCTATTGTACAGGGGGGTGCGAAAGTTTGGGCAGCCTTGTTAATTTTCCTGATTTACCTTTAAAAATCATTGATTGTTTGGATAAAAAAAAATTCTGTTAAATATATCATATATATATATATATATATATATATATATATATAGGGGACAAACACAGTTATATTTGAGAAAAGAAAAAAAGTTTATATGATTTACAGAAAGTGTGCAATAATTGGTTAAACAAAATTAGGCAGGTGCATAAACTTGGACACTATTGTCATTTTATTCATTTCAAAATCTTTAGAACTAATTACTGGAACTCAAATTTGGTTTGGTAAGTTCAGTGACCCTTGATCTTCATACACAGGTGACTCCAATTATGCAAAAGGGTATTTAAAGGGGGCAATTGTAAGTTCTCTGAAGAGTCGCTGCATTGGGAGTCTCAAACCAACTTTCAAATGACCTGAAAACAAAGATTGTTCACCGTCTTGTTTTAGGGGAAGGATTTCAGCTTTCAGTCTCCACTGTGAGAAACATTGTGAGAAAATGGAAGACCACAGGCACAGTTCAAGTCAAAGCTTGAAGTGGCAGACTAAACCGAAATAAACAGAACCTAAGGATGTTGAGAACAGTCAGAGTCAACCCACAGACCAACACCAAAGACCTACAACATCATCTTGCAGCTGATGGAGTCACTGTGCATCGTTCAACTATTCGGCAAACTTTACACGAGGAGATGCTGTTTGCGAGAGTGATGCAGAGGAAGCCTTTTCTCCGCCCACATCACAAACAGAGCTGTTGAGGTATGCTAAAGCACATTTGGACAAGCCAGCTTCATTTTGGAATAAGGTGCTGTGGACGGATGAAAATAAAATAGAGTTGTTTGGGCAAAACAAGGGCTGTAATGCATGGAGGAAAAAGAACACAGCACTCCTACAGTCAAATTTGGTGGTGGTTCCATCATGCTGTGGGGCTGTGTGGCCAGTACAGGGACTGGGAATCTTGTTAAAGTTGAGGGACGTATGGATTCCAATCAATATCAGCAGATTCTGGAGACCAATGTCCAGGAATCAGTGATAAAGCTGAAGTTGAACCGGGGCTGGATCTTCCAACAAGACAACGACCCTAAACACTGCTCAAAATCTACTAAGGCATTCATGCAGAGGAACAAGTACAACGTTCTGGAATGGCCATCTCAGTCCCCAGACCTGAATATTATTGAAAATAAGAACTGTCCATGCTCGGAAATCTGAATGAACTAGAGATGTTTTGTAGAAGAAGAATGGACTAAAATACCTTCAGCCACAATCCAGACTCTGGATGATATATTTAACAGATTTTTTCATCCAGAAAATCAATGATTTATAAAGGAAAATCAGGAAAATTAACAAGGCTGCCCAAACCTTCGCACCCCCCTGTACATTATACCAGTGATATACTGATAATAGTGCAATTGAACATTTATTAATGTCAACAAACCTATTAATCACAGCTGTGTATGTTTTCTGTTAGGAGTTTGCAGTATATTTTAAAATGTGCCTTTAAAAATGTGTGTACAGTAATTAATGCATTGGCAGCAGGGATGGAGTGTTGATAACGCACGCAATAGCATCCCACACATTTCATCTGGCGATATGACTGGCTGTGGCATAATTTCTGTGTCTTCAAGGTGAGCTCTTATAAACAAATCAGCTTCTTAACCAGTTTAAACTTTTAGCACTGTACATACCCTCTTTATAGAGAGCTACAGTGCCTTCCTGAAGGTTTCATTTCCAACCCATATGTAACACCAATTTAACACACAGTATAATCTACTCTGTATTACAGGGGGCCTGAACCACTGAGCAATCAACAACATGAAGAAGATAAAGTCAATAAGCAGTTCAACAATTCACAGAAGACAAACTATACACTAATGATACACTATCTCTTACTGTTTATTACAGTAGGACAACAAAAGGTACATAATTGAACTTCTAACTATATGGAAAACTAATTATATGCAAAATGGGCTTCACAATGTAATGTAACCAGCCAGTCAATAGAGCTGTGTTGTTGACAATTACAAGACATTACCTGGTAAATGATTACATGATTGGATATTATAATTTATAACTATAATTTGGTAAACATTTGACACACCTATCAAGCAATACCTTAGCATGGAATGGCATATGGAATTCCTGGGTATTACAGGGAAATTGCCTGATTTGATTTTCTGATTTGAATCTGAATTTCATTGCACTTAAATATGTGCTGAAAACTGTTTCAACATATCAAGTTATTCTATGATGAACTCCCAGTGTGCAATGTCCTCTGTCTGACCTCTTCTGCAACGATGACCAAGGGGTACCGATCCTCCGACAGGAAGTTGAAAAGGCACCATATCTTAAAAGCATCTTCATCAGTGATGAGTAGATGATTTCTGTTGAGGTTTTTTCTGGCACACAGAGTCCAGCACATTCTGTTAAAGTCCACTCGATCAAAGTTGTCCTGAACCTGCAGAAGCATCAAACAAAACGAGATTAATTAGCTAATACCGGGTTCTTCTGGATTTTGGGGAGGTACGTTCAGATTTTTTGGATACATCAAAATTAACAACAATTCTTGTATATGTGGAAGAAAGAACAGGAAGAGGTGACGGGAACAAACAGAACTGTTTGCTTTCTTCTAGCACTGAACCGGCGTTCCCAAGGATACCTTTGGAACGCTTTGGCCAAAGCCACTGATAATGGGGCCTAACTCACTGGATCCTCTGCTGGGAAACAGCTCAGCATTATGACCAAGTAAATGTGCTCTCAAATGTCCTGCACTGCATTTAAACAATCCACATGGTCAAATACTGAGAGCTAACAAACAATGATTATTTAGAGGTGCATTCATATTCACAGGACACAGGCCCCTTGTGTAGCACATACATACATATGTAAAGTGGGGCTTGAAAGTTTGCGAGTCCTTTAGAATTTTCCATATTTCCTTTTTTTTTTTTTTTTCCCAATATCGAATACTGTGTTAGTTAAAGATTTGTTCCTACAAGCTGATGTGATGTGTTTCATTTGTTTGACTTGGTTCTCCTTACCTTGATAATTGGACAAGATTGTAGCAGCTACAGATGTCTTACATCCCAAACTTGCCCCCAGTGACCCCAGTAATAGCTAAGCTACCATTCTTACAAACAGCCTTTCCAGCTCCTGACACATTTCAAGCAGTAAACTAGAATGAAGAATCGGAAGCCTCTAATTGTTCTTGACATTTAAAGATGTCTTCAGACAGCAGGGTGAAGTAAAAACGTGTGTGTGGTTTAGTGTCCTTTTACCAGGGTTGATCATAGAGACATGTCTCTACAAGAATGCGGTTGAAATTTGAGTTGGTTTGATTATCCAGAACACTGCGTTGGCATAGTTGAATAATTTGCATTCAGTGCTTGGACGTGAAAGTGAAAAAGCCTCACCTCAAATACTATTGTGTCCTATTCTAAAAGAACATCCAGCAAAACCACAATAATGCTGTAAAATGAACTGGTTCTGGACCAGCACCCAGCCCAGTAGACTAAACCATTTGACACCAAAAGGTTCCATCACACTGGGTTTTGTTCTGCAAATTTAAGCCTGCAAATTTGTTCGACAAGCAAATTTCACATACATGAACTTCGGGGTGAAGTTTACGAATTTCCACGTCAAGTTCAAGCTAGAAACACAAATTTGCATCCAACCAATAGCACTACTACTCTAGTTGTGTGACCAGTGAAACGCTCCATTCTTTCTCTGCTCTGTTTGAGCCAACATGGAGTAACGTCAGATAGTTTGTTCCAAAGCATTACATCATACATGATTTCATTTCATTTCATTTTGATAGTGCATTAGACTTGACCTGAATTATCTCGAAATCAGTCAGTTTGCACTGCTGTATTCTGTCCCCACTCGAGCCACACTCATTCCACATGGCAAAATGAAAAAACCCAATATGACTGCGCCTTAAAACGTAACAGAGACTTCAGGAGCTGTTGATATTGGAGAGCAGCTCATCACCTCCAGACTCTGCCAGTTAAACATTTCCTGTGCCAGTGTCCACGGAAAGGGAGTTCAAGCAATGAGAAGAATAGGGATGTGGATGGAAATCTGTGCCAGGCTAAAAGATAATGCCTGTCTTTAACCAACTCTTCTATCCAGTAACTGCTCCCTGAAAAACAACGTGGAGAACCTCAGCTGAAGCAAATCTGAGCTTTATTTGTACCATTTACTCACAAAAGCCAAACTGGGTAATATGGTGGGTCTTCATTTGAAGCACGATATGTCCAAACATTTGTGGACACCCCTTTACGTGGTCGGACACTTCATGGGTGAGTGGCCATGGCTCCTAAACACTTCCACTTTCCAATAATACCGCTCATATTTGATCATGGAACCATAAACTGACGCGGTCTTTGTCACCCAGTGGATGTAATCTGCATTTCACACACTATTGAATGATGGGAATAAGAGCAAAGTCTGGTCACATTATAGGACTAAAACTGCTTACAAGGCCAGTTAAAGGGTTAATATCATCTTACTTACATATCTATAGTGGTTAATAACTCATTACCCAGTCCATGAATTTCTCAGATTCATTTTCAAAATAACTTTACTTATTCTCCAGCATATCTGCAAGTAAGTTAGAAGATTAACGCACCAAGTTAACATCAAGCAATCAATCAAAGTTTATTTGTATTGAGCTTTTTGGAACAAAGGAGTTGTCACAATTTCTGAAATACAGTGAAGTGCGGTCATTCCCGAAACACAGTCCCGTGCTATTCATATCTGTTAATGTTGTTGTTAATGTTGGTGAGTCAACTCAAAGCTGGCTCAAAATATGTGCAGACCGGCCTTGAGAAATGCTGCCTCAACATAACCCACCAACACGCAGCTCCATTCGGGAGGCAGTTTGTTTTTGAACGAGCAGCTTGTTCGTCACACACATACACACACCTCCTGTCTCGCTCTGCGCGCAGTGGGGACACACAATAGTAGCCTTGTGGAGCTGCTGCTGCTGCTGTGGAGCACCAGAGAAAACTGGTCATTTACATTCTGCAGAGCGGAGAGCGAATGAGATTTATAAACAAGGCCTTATCAGCGCCTCTGGCCTCCACAGCACTTATATATGTACACATTTATATACACTCCTCCTCGCCCGATACAGTTCTGAAAACAATGAAAGACATGTCATGTAATGCTAGACTATATGGACAAACGTATTGGGAAACTTGTTCTTTCTTAGGTTTTTTGCTTAAATTATGGGTTTTCAAAAGAGTTTATCCTGCTTTTGTTGGTGTAACTCTCGCTACTGTGAAGGGAAGGCTCGCTACTAGATTTGGGAGCATTGTTTTGATGATTTGATAGCATTCAGAAACAAAAGCAATTAGGCCGGTCAGAAGGTTGGTTGATCACAGCACCTCATCCCCAACTCCCCAGTTCCTCCCAAAAGTATTAGAGTGAGCACCATTATTCCAGAGAACAGTTCCACACCTGGGATTCGGCAATGCAGAGAGTACTATTCTATTGGCACTACCTCTCTACAGGAGCTAGACAATCTGTGTGTGCATGTCCACTTCTGTGTCAGCAATGGGTGCAACTTGTGGGTGTCCACAAATCCATATAGGAACGTACAGTATGTGCATCACAAATCTCTTTCAGAAACTGTCCGAAATTGTAACTATAAGCTAACAGGTCTGGATCTATATTGCTGAAATGAGTGGGATCGCCACGGCAAGATCGGACCCCTTAAGAAAGAAGGTGGTAGATGCTTTAAAGTCTGGGAATGGACATTCCGTTCCACTGTCCAGAAAATGATTAACAAGTGGAAAACATTTGAACAACTGTCAACATTGCTAGGTCAGGTTGTCCTGGCACGTTCGGCCCAAGAGCAGACCACAGGATGCTCAAGAAGTTTTCTAACAAGCAGTGTGAATACTACACACACACACACACACACACACACACACACACACACACACACACCTTAAACAGTGCATTACTTAGGCCAATACATACTAAGTGTACTACCGCAGTGATAGAAATACATCCCTCAACCCTGTATTTTAAGAGAACTGCTCTATTTTTGTCCTGCGCTTGTATAGCTGCCCTGCTTGCTTTTGTTCCCCTTCTGACATCATGGCACTTCATTAACAATGCATTCCAGGATTCGATAGCGAGCCATAGAAGCGGAAGAATGACTCTGTTCCACATTTCATGAAGAAAAAAAAACAAAAAACAAAAAAAAAAAAACACTGACACACTGAAAGACAATACTTTTAAATCACAACTTCCACAATGATCTAACCTGAAAACTGAAATAATCTGCACATAAATGAGGTCATCTATGTATCTGTGTGTTTGTCATGTGATTAGCGGGTCATTTACAGTGGTTAAAAATACGAGACCACAAGCAAAACCCTGCAGCTTACATTTTCAGCACACTGACTGACTAAAAAATAAGAGTAAAGCAAGTGAGTGAGTGGGGGGGGGGAAAAAAGCTGTGAAAGGTAAAAGGAAGGTGCAGAGAAACTCGATAAACAAGTGAGAAAGAGCGAATGAGTGAGTGAGTAACTGACTACACATCTACAGAGAAAAAAACTTGGCAGGTGGTCAAGTGGGTGGGAAGGGAAAGGGGAAAGGCGGTTCTCAAAGGGCCCGAGAGAGTGTGGGCAGGGGGTTTGGCAGGTTGGGGGCATGGTGAAATACACAGCCAGAAACATGCACTGTGTAACTGACAGGATGATGGAGGTTTTTCACAGACACTACTTACAGACATGAACTACTGAAATTGTGAAATATGTCTCTTCCTTAATCTGTTTCCGCTTGCACAAGGACATGACAGTAAAAGCAGTGTCATAGAGCCACTCAACAGCAGGCTCCATCAGCATTCTTAGACTCTCGCTATGCTGAAGTGTCTCAAAGCCATTAGTAGCGACAGGAATCCCAGATTCTAAAGCCTTCCTGGGTGTTAGGCGAGTTAACGTCAGTACAATTTCTTTCCACAGCAGATCGGCAGGGCCACATAAAATGGTGAAAAGGTTACTGTTAAAACCTTGTATCTCCAGAATATGTGCTTTAGGATAAGCATATGCCTCCTCCAATATATGTGAAGAGCCTTCTCGGATGCAGCTTCACTGGGTAGCCCATACTTTCAGAGGAGAAAGTGCTGGATCCCCTACTCTCTTACATCAGCCAACAAATGTCTGTGCCGGACAGCATAAGAGTAAAAATGTGGAGATGGCAAAGCAGCATGACCCATGATTCAAACTAGTGCTCTTCAGGCCACAGGTCCAGTGCCTCGGTCTGCTGAGCCACTCAGAGCTCACTTTCAATGGAAGTTAATGGAAAACGTGTCAAGAAAATCAACAAAATTTGAAAACCAAGGTTTTTGCAGGACAGTGACAAAACATACGATAGCAAAAGGTCTGCACTGAGAAAGTTACCTGTAAATCTCTTTACCAGGACAGTTCATAAATCCTTCAGTGACATTATCATAAATAATGATAATAAACAAACAATTTTAGTGGGACTATTGCAATGTATTGCAATACATTGAACATGGCCAGTATTTCCAGTTCCCATTCTTCACTTCGACTGTTTCTCAATATGCTTTCTTGTTTGTTCTTGTGTCCTCGTGGTCATGCCTGAGGTCATCTTTCACTGCACAAGTGGCATTCAAAGACTCAAGAATTTTTCAAGAATGGTTAAAGTCCTTGGATGTGTTTTTCTCCACCCCCAAAACCAATCCTTCATTAAAGTAAGTCAGGTGAGCAGCTGGTAGAACTGAATAAATCCATACAGTGGCAGAGACGTCCGCAACCAAACCGGTGTTCTGATAACTGGGCTCTTCTAACCAGCATATTGTATTGGGCTTGGGGGTCAATCAGGCATGTTTTAATAGATGTGTATTGGCTAGTTTAATCCCAGTTCCATGTCACAGTATTAAGAGCGCCAGCTGGTGGCGTCAAGGCACAGTTCATGGGCATTTACAGCTGACAGCCACGAGGAACTTCCCTGAAGGTAAATAAGATTTTATAGAAACAGTGTAGAGCTGTTTTACAGTGGAACATGGAAACATAATGTACTATCTGAAACTGTATGTACCGGTAGTGGAATCAGAGCCAAATCATAGATATCACCAGTAAACGACAAACAATGACACATCAGTCCAAAGTGAAGGTACAAGGAGCAAATCTGAACGTTCAGTGAGGTCATTCAGATTGGATTATAGGATATTAAATGTCATTTAAATATAAATTAAACATAAATTGTTACTGAAGTGATTTGACTTAAGAATTAATTAGCAGCACATCTTATCTAAACTCTGGGGCTGCATTATTAATACAAACACAAAGATCGGAGTAGAATTTGTACCAGCTGTTTTTAGGGGTTTAGTTTTGAACAATGTTTACTGTTTTCTTTAGCTGCCACAGACCTTTAACCAGTGCTATATCAGTTACGTATAAAGTTTCATCAGGCTAATAATGTGTGCATATTAAAGCGTATTACACTCGTATATCATACCATCAACCTATACATGTTATTTAGTGAAGTACTACTACTAAACAGAACCCCCTCTTGGTCAACCCACAGTGAGCTTCTGTGCTCCATTAAAAAACCTTTCCTGCTTCCTGTAATGACAAACAAATGGGCTGAACAAAGGCTGAAGCTGGCCTGACTCTAAGCACCCTTTCACTTACTCAGAATGGGCCTTTTGGGAGTGAGACTGAACAAGGCTGTCACTCACAGTCAAGGAGGGGTTTGAGACAGGGCCTCTGTGTACAGGGTTAGAGAAATTCCTTCAAAAAAACAACCACAGGGCTCAAGAAGCTCACCTTGTCCAGGATGAATCTGTTCAGGTATGGCATGTAGCCCTGGTTGGAGACCGGACCTTCGTCATCATCTTTGAAGTGCTCCTCTAGAGCCACTGGATCATGAGGGATCTTCATCACAGTACAGAGGTTATGGGAAAGCACCTGAAATGAGGGGTTAATACCAATATACTTAGTACAATATATGACTGATCGGTGCACTGGTTGTTGGTGTCAGAACAAATCCTTGTATATCCATCTGTCGTTTGTTTTGCATGACTTGTGCCAAAACTTAAGAGTGAATGGGTTTTCACTGAGAAATGGAACATTTGCGTGATGCTGGGCTGCTGTGCAAACATATGCTCTGCATTAATTTTAGTATCTGTAATGCTATAGAAATAAATGCTCTCTCTACATATAGATTCCGTAATACAAACAAAAAAAAATATCTACTAATTATTACAAAAATTATTATTAAACAGACAACAGATTAAAAGGGTCACATTTCAAATCAAAAACAAGCTTTGTAAATATTAGAAATGTAATTTTCTTGTGGGGATATAATTAGGCCAGTCCCACATTTACTACTACTTAAAATACCTCAAATTAAAATCAGATGCAGCACATCGGTGTGCAATGAGGAAACCCTTGCAGTAAAAAAAGGTGAAAATCAGGGAAAAACTAAAGTTTGCCAGAGAACAGAGACAAAAAAAACACAGGACTTTAACAATGTGCTTTTGACAGATTCCACTGCCACTACCAACTGCAGGACATGGGGGAGGAAGCATCATGGTTTAGGGCTGCTGGAGTGCTCTCCGTTATAGGAACCAATATGAAATATTTATTGTAGCTGAGGGGGCTTGAGAAACATACAAGAACATCTGTATAAACACTATCCTGAAACATCACATAGCTGAAAGAATTCTGCATGGAAGAGTGGAACAACCTCTCTTCCAGTTGAAGTCAGAGACTGACAGACAGTTTAGGAAACTTATAATTGACATTATTTTAGCCGAAGTAGGAAATACCAGCTATTCGGCCAGAGGGAGTTCAAACTTTGCATTTCTATTAATTACATTTTGCAAATGATTTTTAAAAGAATGTCTTCAGTTGTAGGTGTTTACCTACATCACCTCCTTATCTCAATACTGTTCAAATGAAGATCAAAGGTCCAAATATGTTAAACATGCAAAAGGTGTTCAACTTATTTTACATGACTGTGCTTTTAAATTACAGTCATTAACATTGAGTCACACTGACTCTAATTTCATTACGTTATGCTCCTGGCCTGAATTGCTGTTACTCACATCCCTCACTCTGGAGCATTAACATTTGTAAGAGGGCTTAAAAAAGAGAAGAACAGACAACATTTCCTTTGCTGATGGATGCTAGAAATACAAGCCAAGTTGTTCCACTGCCTTTTTGGAGGGAACAGTTAATAACACAATACATAACGTAATAAATAACACAAACAAGCAAACAATAAATAAATAAAGGTTCTGTGTAACAATGATACTTTGAGTGGAACCATTCTGGGAAACTATTTTAAATATATTTTACATTAAAGAGAACAATTAGCAAAAAGTCACTACAATAAAATGAATAAAATTTAACTTAAATCTTTAAAAAAAACAATGAGAAGAAATTAAAAAAAAACAGCAGAGTATTTCTATATGTTAATGTAATGTACTTTTATTACGTTACAATAAAAGTCCCTAAAAACAGAGTAGAATTATTAAAAAAGCTGAATATTTCTATTATGTTTAATATAAAGCTACTTTTTTATTATAATCATTGTTTCTATTAGCATTACTTCAGTAATATAAAAATACCCAGGTAAAAATACACTGTTATTTATATTTTTAAATAACAGAAACGCAGTTGATAATCCAACATCGCCAGAGATGTGAGTTTTCACACGTTTAGTGAACGTGAGTGATTTCGTTCCCTCGAGGCTGGTACACTCCAGATCCAGAACTTGATCCGCTCCTGGTTTTTAGTTCGACCGCCGGAGCGGCTCTGCTGCGGCTGATCCACACACTGCGGTCGGTCGGAATGGAATCCCGGATCAGGGTCTGGATCTGGATTCTCCACTTCAGCTTTGGGTCTGTTCTGACACAGATCAACTTTTATAAAAGTCTCTCTTAAGTTACAGTACCTTCAGCTGAGACTTCGACACTTTCCCACTTTTGTCCACGTCCAGGGCTGTGAAGGCATGCCATATGGACTTCAGAAGCTCATCCCTTAGTCCCATTTCGAGCAGCAGCTCCGGACTGGTGAGACTGGTGGCGCTTGTGTTCACACTGAAGGCTACGCGCAGAGGGACAGAGGGACAGAGAGGCTGAGGTCACATGACTGAACTCAGCCTTCACCAACCCCAGCCAAGCAGACTTGTGGCCATTGTGCCTAAAGGTGTGCCACTTTAAGTGCTCAAAGTCACTCCCACCCCTCCACACACACACACACACACACACACACACACACGTAACTAAATCTATACTAAATGAATGATCAGTTCAAGACAAATATGTAAAGCCTTAATTCCCTGAAGCATCATTCTGGGAAAGTAAAAGGATACCCAGCTGAAAGGTCCAGCTCAAGACCAGTTTCAGCTGTCGGTTTTAGATGGGGGGGGTTGCTCCTGGAGAACCAAAATCTAATGCACCATTCACATAATCAACATTTCCTGAAGGCAGTTCTCTAACCAGCTGTGATCTGGCAGTTAGGGAACTATCCTTGTGACTGGAAGGGTAAATGTACTCTCTGCCCCCTAGTGTGTGAATTCACTAGTGTGTTTCATTGCGGAAAAGTTACTATGTACATGCATATAAAGCCTGCAGGAAAGTGGTCCTCCAGAAGCAGGGTTGGTGACACCTGGTCTAAGCTGATCTTGGATGGTCAAGGTGGTTGAAAAGCTGGTCATCCCAGCCAAAAACACTGTCACTAGCTGATTACTATATGCTGCGTTTGATTTTAGTCACACTAGACAACGCTGGACATGGTTGTCAACAAGGCTGGTCAGACTTGGTGATCATGCTCCACAGAGCAGTTAAACCATCAACCTCAAACACAACATTCCTTATGCTGGTCAAGAGCTAAAAGTCAAGCAACTTAACTAGCTCAATCACCTTAAGCTGTTTTTTTAAGCAGGGTATATTCAGTTTTGCCAGCCTTGGCCCGTCCTGCTTAACTTCAAGAAACCCTTCAGCAACATCACAGCAAAAAAAAGACCTTTATAAGGACTGAAAATCCTTCACTGAACACAATACCCACCATTATGTAAATGACTTTATTAAAAGAACATATTTACAAAGGGAAAAAAACGCATGTTCTGTTTTTACAGGATCGATGAGGGAGAATAGTACCCTATGAATGTTGCTGCAATGGCAAAACAGACAAAAATATTACCTGTTAACTGAAGACAGCAATTGTTCCATTAATGCTACAAATGAGGTTGGAGAACGAAGTGGCAGATGCTAATAAGGCATGTTTTCACTTCCAGTTAATGTAAAACATTGAAATCAATTTAGCTTAATTTGCTGAGCATTTCAAATCAAGCCCAGTCCCATATTCACATGATCAGTACTACACCTTCGCCCGTTGTTTTCTCAGCCAAAATCCCCTGCAATTTCTGTAAAGGACACTAGATCACCTACCAAAGAATGCCTCAAAGGTGACTGATTGGATAGCAGAAACAATTTATGATTCAGATGAAAACAGACCCACGTAAGAAGCATAGGACCAAAATTTTCCAACCACAATTGGAAATAGACAAACATGAATAGCAGCAACATTTCTGGCAAGTTCCCCATTGCCTCCAAAGTGCTCAAATTAATGGCAATCTACACATAGGGTTCATGCTTTCTTTGTTCAACACCAGACATTTTTTTTTCACAGGCAGTAAGGTGCACAAGTCTTCGGTATGGAACATTCACAAATCAGGGCTTTAGAGGGGTTTACAGCTCCCCCATGTCTGAGGAAATCTGCACACTAGAGTTAGAAGTGCAGGGTCATTTTGAAGACCCTGTGGAACGTATAGCGGAGATAAAAGAAAACATATGACCTTGTAAAGGAAGTTTCCTACCTTGAGGAATAACTACAAACAGTTGCAGAACTGAAATGGTAACTTGAGCATGCAAAAAAGTCTATGCTCAATTGAAACTGATGCAGAGATGAGTGTCTGTTTCCTCACAAGTCTCTCAGTTTTTGTGAAACAAAAAACAAACATCTCTTGTACTGAAACAGTATAAGCACTAACAGTTTTAAGACAACTGTCCGACCAGTAATGGATGATTCTGCCTCCTTGTCAAACCTGTGATACAGCACCACTGCTTCCCCCAGTGGGGAATTCCTTCTATAGGTTGAAGGTCAGTTCAGTAAATGGTGAGACTGAGAGAGCGGTTCATCTTTTTCCCGATGAGCCGAGAGCTTCTGGAGCTAGACTGGACTGTAGAGCGTGTGAGAACTCGGTCTGTGGACAGAACCCTCTCCTCCGCTGCAGCTTTGGCAAGTTGAGCTTTTTTCAGCTCCCTGACAAAAACAAACAAGTAGTTAGTAGACAATCCATAGACATCTGACATTCACTGTGGGATGCAATGGCTCATTTTAGAGTTAATAGTCTCAACAAACCAATTAAGGAACACACACGTCTGTCTGCCTGTCTGGTCACATCAAATGTGGCTAGTTTAAGCCTTCTCTAGTTTTTCAAACTCTTAAGAGATGCATAACAGGCACATTAGACCTTGCTGGCTGACGATACACAAACATTTCTCAAGCAAAAGGCAAGAAAACATTATATACGCTTAAAAATCCCTTGTCCATGTGTACACAGGCATTTGTGGCCTTCCAGCTACACAAAAACAGCATTTTTAGGTAACAATTTTTTTTTTGCAAAACATTCAAGTTTCAGTGTTGTGTGGCTGGGGAAACATGGGAGATCAGGAAAACGCTGTCATCATGTCATCTGCATGTTTTTTTTGCTAAATTGCAAATAGATCCTTACTATATAGTGAAGGACAGATAAAACTAATGTCTACACTAGGATTGGGCAATAAATCAATATTTATATCTATATTGGGATATGAAAAACTCAAAATATATTGTTCAATATCGTTCATATCGAGTTTCAAAGTTTGTTTAAAAAATGTTCAATTTCAATCTTGAGGAAATCTTTTTCCTGTTCTCTCATTCTGCTCTGCACCTCTTGCTCCCCCACTTACGTTCTCACAAGAAATGATCAAATGGTCAGTAAAAATAACGGTATTTTTCACATCATATCAGCCAAAATATATGTCGGGATATACGTTTTTTACATATACATATTGGCCATTAACTCTATAATCTGTAATATCATAATACACTACATAGGGGACTAGGTCATGTTTTGTCCATGGTTTTTGAGGTCTCTTTAAGATGTCTCATCAAACCATACAGAGATAGAATGCTCATGAAAGCATTCGTTTCTCTCTATGGATGAAAATAGTTCCAAAGCTGTGGGATGGAAATCTCCATTGTTTAATAATACTCATGTACGTGTGGACAAGATAGCAAACTGACACTCAACTAACAAACATTCTTTTTACATTGTTTGCATAAAGCCACGTACTTTTGGAGCAGGGCATTCTTAAATCTCTCCGCATTGAGTTCCACACGCAACTGATCAGCACTCATTCTGGAAGCAGTCAGCAGAACAGGATGCCTGATTAAGTCAGAGGTCGACGGCCTCTGCGTTGGGTCAGGATGGATCATAAGCTACGACATGAAAGAAATCTTATTTAGTTGAATAAATGGGAACCTAATCATTTTACACAAATGGTTATTATAAATCAGGTCTGCGTTTACTTTACCTTCAGCAAGCTTAAAAATTCCTGAGAGAGCACTTGAGGGATATGGGGCAGTATTCCCTGTCGGATTAGGTGCCACTTTTCCCCATTGCTAGGCAGAGGCTCAGCTCCAGAGGCGCCGACAATAGTCAGAGCCAGGGCAAAAATGTCAGCCTTCGTCAGGTTACTGTAGTCCTGCAAAGAAAAACAAAGTTAATACACTGAAGAAAACTTGAGCCAATAGCATTGAATTGCCCAAATGATGCCAGTTTACCTCCTGAAGAACTTCATTAGCCAGATATCTGCTGTCCCCCTCCTCAACTTGGGGATTAGTTACTCTGGTTACATGGCCTAGGTCACCTTTGGAGCAAGAAATAATTGTTTGTAAAAGTGCTTATTGAACATAAATGCTTATTCTTTATAAAGGCTACAAGTGTTATTACCTATTTTGTAAACCACACTTGTGTTTGGCCCATCTTCCTCATCTTCAAATTCCTCAACACTGACAGCAGGTTTCCGTGAAATAAATATGTTGCCTGAAACAAATGGACAAACACTGTTAAATACCTTCTGAATTTATGTTCAGTTTCACTTAGTCTAGAGCAGTGGTTCTCATCCCTGGTGCTGGAGGCCCCCTGACTTGCACATTTTAGTACATTTCTGCTGCAATACAGCCTCAGCAACTCTGAAAGGGTTAGTTTATGAGCAGGGAAGCACTAATATGTGCAGGGCATTGAGAAACACTGGTCTAAAGAGCCCTACAGCACAATTCTCATTATTCTAGATAAAAGTACACCTTAAGGAAAACATACTTGGCTTAATGTCCATGTGCACAAGTGCCATGGAGTGGATGTACTTGAGACCACGAGAGACTTGCAGCAACAGATCCTTCAGCTCCAACTCTGACAGAAAGTGCATGCGCCTGTAGTTCTCAGTGATGACATCCGAGAGGGTGCCACCATTGCAGTACTCGTTCTGGATCAGCATGTGGTCATCTTCAGCCCATGCAGAATAATACCTGACCACATGAGGGTGTTGCCCTAAAACAGCATGTGCGTAGACTTCTCGAAGTGCATTCTGCCTGTTGGAATTCACAAAGTTCAAATGTCAGAAAACGAAAAACCAACACCCTCACACACATTTTTGTAAACTGGCAGAAATTAAATTAATACAGAAAAGTAACACTTACTCATCCACGGATCCAGCTAACGGCTTCTTGGAACGCTTGATAGCGTAGATGCAGCCATCTAATCTTTTCACACATTTGAAGACGGCGCCAAACTGTCCCGAACCAATTTTCTCAAGCTCGTGGAACTCTGACGCATACCTAGACATCATGTTACTCTCCATCATCGTAAGTCTCTGCAGAAAATGTTTTTATAACATCAGAATAAAGACTTTACTACACAGTGCTTCCATTCAGATCACTAGAATATTTTTATTTATTATTTATTGCCCAGCATTGGACTGTATGTACATACTGCACATTTTCATACTCCAAATTGTACAATCTACTCCTTCCTTGCACTGCGCAATACATTGCACATTTTTTAATTCCCAAACTATTTGAACTATTATTATTTTTCCACAGTTTTCACATTTTATTTCTTCTCCCTACACACACTTTCAGACAGCTGTCAAAACTTCACTGCTACCACACTGTGTATGACTAAAAACACAACTACAACATTTATCAAGCTACATTTTAGTTCTCCAAATGAGGGAGAGTAGGAACATATCGGCCAGTCCAAAAGCTCCCCAATTTCATCCACTTTCACCTCTTTCCTTAGCCAATAGATTTGAGTAAATTCCATGAGGAATTCCATGGGAAAGCTAAGGAATTTCCTTCCATTGAATAGCAAAAAAAAGAGAGGGATAGAACAAGATCCCGCAATGGCAGATATTCGGATCGGCATGCGACAGTTCACCTTATTTTAGTGTCACAACCCTCCCAGCATGTGTTCATTTTCAAATATATCTTTTCCAAAAACTGTTCACATTAAAGGTAAATGGATATTTAAGCGTGTGCGTCTCAGGTGCAGATCTGGATCAAGACTTGGACTGAACCAGAGCTGGACAGAATAAAGACCACCTACAACCGGGTCTCCTGGCTGCTATACCACCACAAACTTCATCATTTTCTCTTCATCTCAGCATATGCCTTCACACAGATGGGACATACACAACCTAACACACCGCCACTCACAGACCCCCTTCCAGCTCTTCCTTCCCAAATCAAAAACAGCCTGCTGTCTCGTTTGTAAAGTGATTACCTTTGACGGAGGAATAATGTCATCTTCAACTTCAGCATCACTGGCCTCCATGTCCTCTCCGCAGGAGCTGTGCAGGAGAAATTTCAAAGAGGGGTGTTATATTTCACATCAAACACTGGGGGGCAGCACGGAGGTCAGGGTAAGCACGTGGTCCCCTTGATGAGCAAGCACGAGGGTTTGGTGTAGGAGAGGTGTTTAATGATCGTCAGTCCGAAGTTTGATACTGAAAGCATGCAGGACAAGCCGAGCGCTGGAGGTGTGGACCACACACAAATCACACTGAAACATCAGACAGCCTCTGATTCACGAACTTACTCATTCCAGTGCGAGCGCTTCCTGTTCCTTTGTTGCGTTGATGACTGGACGACGATGGAGTCAGGGGTGAAGGGGTTGATGTTAACCAAAGGGGTCTGGCTTCTCCGTCCGTCCAGACTGGCCTGGCCTTTTGAATCCACATTCTTAAAGAGGGCGACTCTTCTGCTTGTGGAAGCTGAGGTTCTCGCCCTGGAGAGCAAACTCTGAAAAGCAGGACCACAGTTCAGAAAATGCATTTAAACAGACCAGAAACATCCTGTTAAACGTCCCAACGAGAGCCAGATTGCTTTAGGTGCAAAAAGCCTTTTCTCAGACAGTCAGACTGCTGGACCAGTGGGAGGACTCATCACAGATCAGCACATTACGTAAGAGCAACGTGAAAAGTGAAAGTGGGTCAGAGGACTGGACTTGTACAGGTTTGGTTTTCAGGAGGAAAAAAAATACCACAGCTCTAATGACTGTTTACCATTTTACAATAAAGTAGGGAGCATTTAATGTTTTAAAAAGATAGATGGATAAAAAGAGAGATATACAAATTTACAGATAATCAGATAGAAACAGATAGATAGACAGACAGGTAAACAGATATAGACACAGACAGACAGATCCCTTTGGGAGGGTTCCTCAAGGGACCCTTAACTCCACACTGAAAAGGCTGATCTCCACCGACCTTTGGGGTGTGAGGAGTATCGAATAGCCGGAGCTTCCTGAAGGTCTTGTGGGGGGGTGTATCCGGACAGTCTGGGACGGGGGAGCTGGAGGCCTCCAGGTCATCGTGCAGGTACGGCCTGTCGGGGGAGCTGTCGTAAGCGCGAGGGCTCTTTGTCGGGGACCGAGAGCCCTTCGTACAGAAGCTCGGTCTGAGGTGAGACGGAGAGCCGAAGCCTTCCTCGTCCCAGGACTCGGGGTCCTCCTCCTCCTCCTCGGGCCTCCGGGAGCTGCTCCGCTCCGCGCGGCGGGGCAGTGGGGAGTCGAGCTCTGTGAAGCCGGACTCGGCTCCAGCGCTGCTGTTAGCCTCCTCCACGCTGTCCTCCTCCCCGTCGCTGTGAGGAAACAGCCTCTGGCGGACGGGCCGCAGGCCGGGGGAGAGCTGCACGCCCCGCCGACACGACGCACTCATGATCGGCCCAAACGAACGGACGGTCAGAAATCGGGTTTCAGGCTCCGAGAGGCCCGCCGGACATGTCCGACTGACGGCCCGTAACGACCGCCTCCGAGCCGTAAACAAACAGCGGCCGCCGCGGCAGGGCGGAGGAGGCGGGCAGCAGAGCCTCCTCCTCACGCGGACGATGACGACGGTCGGACGATGACGACGGTCAGACGCTGCTCGCGGCCGCTGCGCTCAGATCTGAGTGGCCGTTACCGGCTGTACCCCGCAGTGCGGCCGCTCGGTAAACGGACGGATTGCGCGGATTTTGTTTACTAAACTCTTTTGAATGGAGCGCCGCTCCTCCCACCTTGACCCAGCGTGCGCGAGCCTTCCCGCGACCGTTGGTCACATGACCCGCACTCGGCCAATCGGAGAGCAGCCCACCGTTTGAAAGATGGGCGGAGCCGCGCGGTGACGTCAGCAACGCTCGGACTCCATCTTTGCCGAAAGCGTGAACAGACTGCGCGAGCGTCACGTGACCGCCTCAGTTTCGACTGATCACAGGACTTTTATCATGATAATCAGCCTCCTTTTACACATATATACATACACATCATATATAAATACATTACACCCTATATACATTATATACAAAACATATAAATTATATATATATATATATATATATATATAATATAAATATATTTCATATATACATATATGATATCATATATATATATATATATATATATATATATATATGTGTGTGTGTGTAAATATATATATATATATATATATATATATATATATATTTATAAATATATCTATCTCATAAGATAAAGCTTTGAGGACAGTCTGACGTAAAACACATTTAGCAGTAATTAGGCAGCCTATTTTTATAGTGAGGATTAGTGTTAGTCCTCTAGATCATTGGGATTTGGAGGCTGCCTGCACAAACTAGCCACATGGTCTTGTATGGATTAGCAAAACTCTGCCCATCACTTCAATGTGTTCATGAAAAATTACATTCCAGGATGCAAATCTACCATTACATGCTATATTGAAATAGCTGAGAGGCTGGAAAGCTTTACCAGTTACGTTGTTAATCAGAATGTATTCAGAATATTTTTGGCCAATTTTTGGTGAATAAAGATTTTGATTAATTATAGACCTAAAATAGTTTAGCAAGATGTCAACTCCAGTGTTGTAGAGCCAGTTTCCAGCAATTCTTCTAAACAAACACACCCACAAACCAGACAATAGAGGAGTTAAATCAGGTTATTCCTCTAAGATCTTAAGAAGTCAGGAATTCAACAGAATATGCCTTAAACCATTTACATTTTATGGCATTTAGCTGATGTTCTGATTCAGAGCAACTTACAAGGTTACTCACAGTACAGAGGTGGCTCAGAGTAGTGTTAGGAGTCTTGCCCAAGGACTCTTATTGGTGTAGCACAGCATAGTTGCCCAGACTGGGAACTGAACCCCAGTCTCCCACATGGTGTGGTGTTATATGTTTCACCACACCAACCAAAGCAGGGGTTTGCAACCTTTTCTACTTCACTGCCTAAACGTTTATAAATAGAAAGCATAACAACCCACAATATTTATCAGGAAGGTAAGTTCTATTCTGGGCCATCCCCAGAACCTAGTCAGAGAAGCAGACGTTGGCCAAACTCTCACCCACTACAGGAGGCATTTGCTGCTCTAGGCAGCTCCTTCTGTGACCGGCTTCTTCACCTGTGATGCAGAAAAGAGAGATACCGCAGCTCCTTTCTCCCTTCCCCCCACTGCTGTTTGGCATTACAATCAAAACCTCCCAGAAACTCCCAGAGACTCAGAAACTCTCTGTAATAAACAAACTATGGACCCACACCCCACTCTATCATAGTGCACCCTATCACAAACACACCATATGGACCTATATCTTATCATACCTATAATTAATTTGCAACATCTGCTGCTACTGGAATGGATCAAGTGCAATACATACACAAGTTCTGTGCAATATTTCTGTGCATATCTAATCATTACCTGTTCAGAAATGTGCAATATCCATACAAGTGCAAACTGCAAAGTTGTATAGTTTCTATAATTTCTATTTTTTATTTTTATATAGTTTATTTCTGTGGCATATCCTATATTTTGTATAATGCACATCTTTGTCTAATCACTGTGTATTTTTTTATAACAATGCAAAATTCCCCCCAGTAGAATAATAAAAGTTTTTTAAGACAAAAAACAGCTTATATAAAATTGTTTTTGCTTTTTATTTTTCTGACACACCAGACATATCTAATAAAATGTGGACTTCTTTAATTCTGTTTAAATACTTTCTCTATATGACATGTCTGATTTAAAGTGTCATTTTTAGCCCATTATGAACTAATACCTCACTCTGAGGATGGGCCTGCCAACCAATATTGAGGTGAGAAACTCTGCATTTAATCATGCTGCAAACTATTCGAACCTAAGAACAAGTTGTTTAGAAGTACAGAGTAAGAGGCAGGAGCACAGAATGTCTCAGAAAAAGTTCCTCTCCTGCAGTGTCCAGTGTCCACCACAGTTTAACTTTACTCGTTCTCAAACACATCTACAAGACCTCGAGTTGAATTTAGTCATTCATTTATTAAGATCCTAAAATGTCAGGTATTCAATAGAAGAATCAAATAAATATTTACAGCAGAAAACTCCAGTTGCAAAACATTATTATATACATTAATCCACACAAAAATATCTTCAGGCCTCTTGAAACAGAGTGATTATGATGTTCTGCAACATCAAACAATTCATTTTGTAGGATACTTGATTTTCTCAACATGCACACACACATACCCATACACACACACACACACACACACACACACACACACACACACAAGCTGATGATGGTATTCAGTTGAAGGTCATGCTTTAGTCATCCAGGCCTGGGGTCTCTCCTTGCTGTATTCTTGATGCAATTCTGATGGCTTCTTCTAGCGAGGGTTGATCACTGAGCTGTATAAAGAAAATAAATTACTACAACTGTGTAGTATAATTAAGGACAAATGTGATCTTGCATTACAAGATCTTGCATTTCAAATTTTGTTTGAAAAAGACTGCTGGGATACTATTTGTTTTGGTTTTACTGTATTCAGCAAATTTCAACAAACTTTATGCCATGAAAATCATCTTTAAAAAGTTCCTATTTCACCTTTAATGTGAATAAGTAGGTAATAAGCTCTCTAATGAGATGGAATTGACTGCTGGTATAATCAATTGGTAAATGATTATAAGGCTGCCAATAACTCCAGTAGAACTACATTAACACAATAAAATCTGCAACAATGAATTAAATCATTGAGTGAAAAATAGGAATTAAATTTAAATAAGGGTATGAACAGCACAGGGAAGTCTTTTTGCTGTTTTGATGTCTTGCAATAAAACTACTACTCTGTGATAAAGCAAATGCAACTGAACTCCCAGTGAGAAACTATTACACAACAGCTTGCCACAGTATTTCAGCTGAATGCAAGTTCACACACACTTAAGCCATAAAACACTGGTCTCTTTACCACCTGAAACAAAGGATTTCAGTCTTTAACAAATAGACAGATACTGGGAATCCACCAGCCCCACCTCAAATGGATTTGAGTGTTTTATAGCACTTGTAGAAGATTATTTATAATCTTGGTAAATACCCTAGTGTTTGAACTGAGTGACCCTCCTGTGTGTCCAAAAGATACCTGAACAGCTATGTGTGTGCCATTGGAGGTAGCCAGGAGGGTAACTGGGTGTGTGCTGGATACAACTGGCTGCTGCTGTTGCTCCTGAACCAGCTCCCCATCCTCACTCTGGAACACGGACAGATCTGGCGTCACAATGGCCACCTACAAAACAAACGCAAACTCTGCGGTGTAAACAAACACAGAGATCCTAAAAATACACAGCAAATGGCTTAGTTTGGCTGAACTGAAGCAAATGCAGAGACTTTGTATTTTCTGGGAAGATCTAAGCTGCAAATTGACACAAACAAATATCAACATAGACCTTACTAGTGGCAACAATTGTAACCTTACTTGTCCTTCTGTGCCATCTGCTGAAACCATGGTGACAGAGTGGGCCTCTCCAGTGGAAAGCATTGCTTCATGTGCAGGAATGGTGATAGTGGTTCCCTCCTGGGTTACCATGGTTATTGTGCCACTCATTGCTTGCACATCTGCTTGAGAAAGAACCTGAAGAGATAAACCACATTAGCTGCTCACATTTTAAAGGGTCACTGTAAAGACGAAGTAACCTGAGAAAATTAGAATTGAAATGCAGTGTGTGTTTGCTCAATAAAATACTAATACCCACACAAATACTCATATTGCTGAAAATAAAGTTGGTAAATGTGTCTACATGATACTATCTTAATTACTGTATATATACACTATATGGACAAAAATATTGTGACACCTACTCAAGGGTTGTTGGAATAACTGTCACTGCTGTCCAGATAAGGCTTTCTACTAGATTTTCGAGCATAGCTGCAAGAACTTGATTGTGTTTAGAGACAAGAACGTTAGCGAGGTTATGATGTTGGATGATCACCACCCCACCCCACCAGGGAACACAGTCCCATGTTCCACAGCTCAATGCTGGGGACTTTTATACCCCTCTAGTCCACACTTTGCATTAGGGATAATAGGTTCATGTATATCTGCTCCAGAAAATCCTAGACAAGCTGTGTGTGTTCATTTGCACATCTGTGTCAGCGACGGTGCAACTTAAACTAGCTGAATGTATTCAGCAGTATGGGTGTAAACAAACATTTGGACATACAGTATACACATATCCTTACAGTGATAAAAAAGTGCATCTCCATTTGTAGAGTTTTTGACATAATATGAATCCGATTGTTCTTTGCATTGTAGCACAATTTCATGGTAAATGAACCAATAGAAATGCTCAGAAATTACCTGAAATACAGTCTTTTTACACTCTCCACTTACCTGCTGTGTTCCATCCTGAGATATGAGTGCTACATGCTGCTGACTCATGATCTCTGACCCTGCTGAAATATGCTCTGACCCACTGTCCTCCTCCACCACAGTGGGAGTAAATGTTAATGTAGGGTCATCAATGGCCTCTGAAGAAAATATTGCAGACAAATACAGTCAAACTAGGTCACAACCATAAAGCAACTGTGTAAATAAATCAATTTGGTGACATTCTATTACTAATGGCATCAATTATGACCTAGTTGTGACAACGGAGTGCTTCAAAGGGCCTTTTGTTTTCATTCCTTGTGTGCACTGACCTGCAGGTGGCTCAAAGTAGGCCTCCTGCTCCTCCTCAATGGGCTCTGTGTCATTGTGAGCTGTGCGTTTGTGCATGGCTAAAGTGGAGATCTGCTTGTAGGTCTTCCCACAGTGGTTGCAGTTGTAGGGCTTGCAGGGAGTGTGGACTACATGATGCTTGTAGAGACTAGAGTACTCAGTAAAGCGCTTGTCACAGCCAGGAACAGTGCAGACATATGGCTTCTCTCCTACGGGACCAACAATAGACTACTTAAAAGAGCAAGAGGGTGTGATGTGTTCAGGTTTAACAAAAATGCTTTTAAAACTGCAAACACTTCTACTGATTATTGGGAAAGGTTAAGGAAGGCTATTCACCAGTGTGGATCCTCATGTGATTTTTGTAGTTGGTGGCACTGGCAAAGGCCCTTCCACAGTTGGGCTCAGAGCAGTAGTATGGTCGTTCACCAGTGTGTGTTCGGATGTGGACCTTTCGAATATTTGAGGTGGTGAAAGACCTCCCACAACCTTCAAATGGACATTTGAATGGCTTCTCACCTACAAAAAGAAGTGTAGGAAATCAGAATGACCAAAATCAAACTATGGTATTACAACTAAATTACTACTGTACACATTTGTAGTGTAATGTATGAAATGGCTGAATCAGTGCAAGATTCCACACCTGTGTGTGTTCTTGTGTGTTTTTGTAGGTCTCCAGATGTCTTGAAAGACTTAAGGCAGTTGAGCTCCTGACAGCGATAGGGTTTTTCACCAGTATGTGTTCGAACGTGACTTTTGAGGCCATATCCTAGAAGGAGCATGAGTAATGCTGAGGAACGAATTCATTAATTCATTATTAAAAAAATACAATGAAAATCAAAATGAAATTCTACCTGTGGCAAACTTTTTACCACAGCCCAGATGGTCACATATGTAAGGTTTATCACCAGTGTGTGATCTTTCATGCACCTTTTAGAGGAAAAAGTAATATGTCAGTATTAAAGGCAATTCAATGTACTAATGCTTTGAAAGACAAAACCATACTGACTTCATATCTGCTAAGTAAACACGTTATTGCTTTACCTTTAGATGGTGTGCAGTGGTATAAAGTTTTCCACAGCCCTCATGTTCACAGCGGAAAGACTTTTCCCCAATATGCTGCACCCTGGGAGACCTGCTTTCCTGACCCTGTAGTACAATCTGAACACAGAAAGCTTGTCACACAAAAGCATGTACACAAAACAATGTGATCCGAAAACTAGAAGTGGAAATTGCACCTGCATATGCACACTGCCATCAGCATCACTTCTACTGAGCAGCCCACTGCCACATTCTGTACCCTCCATCTGAATGAGCAATTCAGGAACAAATAATCAGACATCAATACCACAGCACACATTCTAACATTGTGAAGAAAGCATTGCGATTGTCACCTTGGCAGAGTATTGCTCCAGCACACTAATTGTCTCGGGGTCGATGGTGCCCTCTGTCTGCAGATCAGCCACTGTGCCATCTGCCTGAATGGCCAGGATGGTGCTTGACTGTGGCATATGCTGAATGTAAGCTGTGGTGCCATCCTCCAGTTGGACCGCCTGTAACCCACCCTGATCATATGTCTCTGAAACAAAATAGGTATCCAATTAAACGACATCAATACTGACTGTCAAAAATCCGAAAGATGCTAATACACAAAACATACACAATCAACACCGTACCTTTGGGTGCATGAATGTATGCAGTTGTTCCATCTTCCAGTTGCACAGCCTGGCCATCCTCTAGTCTCAATCCCTCTCCAACTGAATGTTAAAGTAAGACTGATGTCAAAGATATGCTTCATATGTTTGGCCACTTACTATCCAAGTTATGCACCCATCATCAAAAAAATTGTTGCACCTAGATGGAATCCAGGAAATACGGAGGCACTGTGGTTGGGGCCAAAATCAATGCTTTGTTGTCACATGCCACATGTCCAGAAGGCCTGGGTTCATGGTGTGGAGTGCAATTTTGTACGATGCCAGAGTACCTTTGGTCTTCATTGCAGGCCCTTTGACAATTCATAATTATGATAATAAGGTCCTACAACCAGTGGTCCAACCTTTTCTGAACACACACTCCAGTGCGCTATTCCAACAGGACAACGCTTGTCCACATACAGTCTCATCACCAGACTGGTCTCTGATTGAAAATGTATGGGATGCTATTGGACACACTATCAACAATCCACCCCTACTGCAAAATCTGCAGGAACTGAGTGAGAATATTCAATCTGCATGGGATGAATTATCACAGGACTCCATAAGGAACCTCTACAACTCCATGCTGAGACCTCTGGAATGCTGCATTAAACCCAACTCCATCCTTATGGACACTACTGTATGTGTAGCTCAATACACATTGCCCATATCAGTCTAAATATTTAATAATTTATTATTTTTAATAATTCTGAGTAGGTTCCGCTTGTGCTGCCACACTAGATCTGAGCATTCAAGGCTTCTTGTGGTATTTGGCACCATGATGTTAGCAGAAGACACTTTTAAACATGCAAGTTGAAGGTTATTTTCTTGGACCATTTTTGGTAGGTTCTAACCATTGCATACTAGGATCATCCAATGTTTTGGAGATCCTCTGATCCTTGTCAATGTTGCTCCCATTCTAAAGCATGACCATTTTTCAACACATCAACTTCAAGAACTGACTGTTCAGTTGCTGTCTAATATCCCACCCCTTGACAGATGTCATATGCCATATCATTGTTTTTCCACTTCACCTGTCTGTAGTGTTATGGCTGATCAATGCATAACTGCATTGCTTCATTTTTTTATGTATTATACACTCATAGTTAAAAAAAATAGTTGCACAAATAAGTAGTACACAGAAGGAAGTGTGGGGTTGCAACACTATTTGGTATTAGGCTGGTGCTGATATTATGGCTGATAGATGTGCACAAAGTGGAGAACATTAAATAACCAAAGGAATTGTGTAGTCCTATGTGAGGTACCTGCTTTAGGCATCGGTACATGCTGCACATATGCAGCTGATCCATCCTCCAACTGGATCACCTGCCCTTCCATTATTTTGTTATCTGTAAGAGAAACTGAACAAAGGATGATAATCCTCGTCAATTACTGTTTATTAATGCCAACAACTACAGTATTTCGAGATCTTAACCATACCTTTAGGGCTGTGCTGTATGTATGCAGTGGAGCCATCTACCAGAGTGACCGCCTGCAGACTCACTGTGTCCATAGCCTCAAGGTGATCACTGTCTGTAGGGCAAATGTTGCAAGTTACAGACCTCCATAGGAACAACCAGACATAAACGTAGTTTATAGAGTAACCTTACCTGCAACGGTCACCGCCTCCGTCAGACACAAGGTCACCTGCTGAGGGTCACCGTCAACACTTTGGAACTCCATGCTCTGGGTGTCTCGATTCACCTGGGCCAAGAGCATGGTCTACCTATAAAAAACAACCATTCACATCACACCACAACACCACAACTACTCAGACTGACATTGTATGGATGAAAAAAAAAGTCATATCTCATAAGGTAACATTTCACTCAGTGTAATTACATCCTTTATTCTTACAATCAATACCAACTGACCAGACGTTAATCACTGATTTAGCTTCAGTGCATCAGATCCACTTGTACAATTAAGATGGGGAACTCCAGCAGTTTTGTTCTTTTCCTTCTCAAGTGCACTTAACCTTTATAACCCTAGGACAATTTTGCAGTTTGATGTACATTTATTCACCAAATGTATTCATAGGAGACAGGCCAGGTATTGCTATTTTAAGATTATAGACTACTCAAATTAACACAATTTGATATTTGTATGAATTTAACCTTGTTTTTGTTAAAACATAATTTTACTGCCTGCAAAGTGTGGATCTCGAGTTGTAAGTTAATTCATCTCACCTACTGTTTAGTAAGTGTGTCACAGCAGGGAAATCGGTAAACTGTGCTGGAATCCAGCCCTCGGTCACCCACCCCACATTAAGACAATGAGAACTCATTGTTAAACAATTTTTTATTAATTCTCTATTAAATACTACTAGGGGATCTGTCATTTATACTTTGTTCCTGTTTTAACCTTTTTATTTATTTATTTCTGTGAAGCTGCTCTGTGACAACTTCAGTTGTGAAGAGCGCTATACAAATAAATGTTGATTTGATTAGTCTACAAATATCCATCCATCCATTTTCTGAACCGCTTATTCCTGAATAGGGTCACGGGTGAGCCAGTGCCCAGCCGGCAACTCTGAGCGCAAGGGCGGGAAACAACCGTAGACAGGGCGCAAATCCATCGTAGGGCGCGAACACACACACATCCACACACTAAGGGCCACTTTAGAGTCACCAATTCACCTACCATGCATGTCTTTGGACTGTGGGGGAAACCGGAGTACCCGGAGGAAACCCACGCAAACACGGGAAGAACATGCAAACTCCACACAGAAACTTCCCAGGTTGCCTGTGTGGATTGTCCCCATTAGATTTAACATTGTGTTTGCCTGCTATGATGTGATCCTAACTTTTTAAGACACAAAGGCACACAGTGTTCATTCTTTATCTTTATTTGAAGGAGGTCAGGCCGCAGTGGAATAGCCTTGATTAAACCTGAAGCCATCTGTCTTGAACATCAAGACTAAGGTTTCACTGCCTTGAACAGTTGCTGCAGTAAGACTGGATATCAGGAAATACAATTTCAAAATTCTAAATATTTCTACGTAAATCCATGATAACTTAGAAAATGAAAAAACAAAAGCTGAATTGATGCCTTGCTGCCCACGGGCAGCCATGGCCTGGTGGTTAGGGAACCACCCTTGTGACTGGAACTGCACCTGATCTGTGCTGCACCCAGCCTCCCACCTTCCATAAAGGTGGGTAACCCAGGTCCAGAATGTAAACCCTCCCCATGTTGTTGTTTCAACAGCCTAGGTAGCTCTGCTGCAGCTCAGCAATCTTGAATTTCTGGATCTGGATTACCCACCTCTGAATATGACTAGTCAAAATTACACTAAAAGGTGCGTCATCCTGGTAATGTGACAACTCAAAATGGCTTTACAGATTCAGCAAACTTGATATTACTAGTACTAATATTTAAAATGAGAGATTATATTTGTAAACCCTCTTAGTAAAAGTGAAAATATAAATTTACAGATTCACTGTGCTGCATGCAAGGAAGGCTGGATGCAGCACAGATCAGGTGCAGTTCCAGTCACGAGGCTGGTTCACTAACCACCAGGCCATGGCTGCCTGTGGGCAGCAAGTCAGCTTGCGTTTTCCAGTTTCAGACACAGCCGTATGATATCTGGGCTAACAATAAATTTAAAATACAGACAGAAACAGTACATGGATTAGTTCAAAACAAGTTCCCCATTTGGAGGCTTGAGGCCTGTGGGTTTAAATGGTGTCAAGTTAGAAAAATAACATTTAGAAATAAAACTGATCATATTTGTGATCATATTTAGAGCCATAAAACATGCCACGCTAAAGTGGGGCCTGTTTGGGGAGCCCAACTGGAAACCAGAAGATTGTCAGTGGGTTCCACGCTGGTGGTACACTGTTAGAACCAGGAGGGTAAACACTGTGCACAGGGCCTTTTTAAGTGGGCTGTAACGGAGAGCCCAACAGGAGCATGTTGGCTGGGAACGTCCGCTTCAGCATCTGTGCCCCAGGGTCCATTTATTAGTTTGAATGAACAATTCAGATATATATTAATAATAATTAATTAACTATTTAAACAAAATAATTAAAGGATCAGCTTGACTCAACATTAACTACAAATGAATTATGTAAATTAATAAATCATTTAAACAATAAAAGAAGTAATGCAGTTACTATGAACTTGCATAATGCAAGTTCAATCACTGAGTAGTGTGAGAACTAGGCTGTTAAATTTGCTTATATATTAATAAAATATTTAATATATTAATATTAACACATTTAAATAAAAAGGGGCCTTTTTAATCGAAATAAATGATCAGCTTGAATCAACATTAACTATAAATGATTATTCATAAATTAAACAATAAAAGAAGTCGTGTTATTGTTAAACTGAGGAACCCATTTATTAGTGAGCACTTAAAATGTATTTATTAATAAAATAAAAATAATCAAACGGGCTTTTAAACAGGAAACAAATGATCGGTTTGAATCAACATGAAGTATAAATCCTTCATTAATAAATAAATCAGCGGTTAAAATGAGGGAATAAATGAACTATAACCGAGAAATGATTCAGAAAGTGAAGCTGAATGAAGGGATCGGGGGGTTGATGGGGGGGGTTTAACGGCTGAATCCAGGACAGTACAGCCTGAATCATAAACGGCTCTCTAACGGCTGTCCGGAGAGAACTGACGGTTAGCACAGCCGCGGCTAACAGCACACAGCTGATCTGGACCGTCGGTTGGAGAAGCTGGAATTACGTCCGGGATTTCGGTTCGATCGGCGGTTATCGGTCTGTTTCGAACGGTTGAGATGAGCAGCCTGCTGGACTGTAACGGTCCTGCATCGGGAGGCTGCGGCGGCTCCGCGTTACTGATCTCAACAACCCGAATAACAGCAGCGTTATAATGTTGTAACCGGACTGTAATGGCTGTGTAACGGCTGTGTAACGGCTGCGAGCCGTTGGAAGACAGCGGGCCGGCCGGGGCGCGCGGGGCGGCCGGCTACGACCGGCTGCAGCGGTTCCGGTGACGGGGGGAATCGGCTCTCTGGGTAAAACACTTTTATACACTAACCTCCCAAATTTTCCAACAATCCCTTCGTCCGACCGCCATGCACCAGGGCAGGAAACGCTCTGCGCACTCCGCCACCCGGGAACATGAATGATCAGCTCCGCCGCCAGGAGGCGGGCTCCCGCCGGCCCGTGCTCTCGCTCGATTGGCTCAGAGCGCACAGGGTCTGTTGTTCTCGCTCTGCCATTGGTCCGTGAGGCGTCATCGAAACAACACGGATGAAATATTCGCGTTCAGGGGCACCATGTAAACGCCATTCCGGAGTGCAGAGAGTATTGTCTCGACAGTAACCGAGCGGAATAAAGTCTCTGCGGCGGGAGGAGAGCGGCGTTTCACCGGCCGACGAGCGCCGGAGCTCGAGTTGGAGCGCGGAGGCGCGAGCGGGGCGGCAGTGGAGCTGCTCCGCTTAGTGAAGAGCAGAAACAGGGATTTGTTTTAGCGGCGCGTCCGCGGCCATTTTGAAGTGCAGGCTGGTGAGGCTGTATGGGCAATGCAGTGCACACAGCTCCCTGACTGCGCAGACAGCAACCCTGTGCACATTGCTGCTCCCAGACAACATAACCAGTTTCCCTGTGCACATTACTCCTCCCTGACTACACAGACAGCAGCCCTGTGCACATTACTCCTCCCTGACTACACAGACAGCAGCCCTGTGCACATTACTCCTCACTGACAACATAGCCAGTTGCCCTGTGCACATTACTCCCTCACTGACAACATAGCCAGTTGCCCTGTGCACATTACTCCTCACTGACAACATAGCCAGTTGCCCTGTGCACATTACTCCTCCTGACTACACAGACAGGAGCCCTGTGCACATTACTCCTTGACTACGCAGACAGCAGCCCTGTGCACACTAATCCTCCCTGACTATGCAGACAGCAGCCCTGTGCACACTACTCCTCCTTGACCATGCAGACAGCAGCCATGTGCACTCTACTACTCCCTGACTATGCAGACAGGTGGGAGACAGAGGGAGATGGATATATAGATATAGAGAGGTGTAAGAAGCTTGATTGATTTCAGTTATTTGTTTCCAAAGGGTGTGCAACCAAACATGAGGGTGCCAATAATTTTGTAATAATTGGTTGGTTTTTTTTTGTAATATTTCAATGCATACAAGGGAAAATGTGTATAACAAAACGTGTGTAATTGTTTTATTTTTCTGGGAGGAATTGTGCATTTTTTTGGCCATGACTGTAGATGACTATATCCTTTCCATCAGTTTATAGGTTTGAGAGAGAGCTGGCAGCCTTGCAATCACAATAAATTTTTCATTCAATAAAGGACAGCTGGAATCTTGTAAATGTGTAATTAAAAAAAGTATAATTTTGTTTAAAGATTTGTCTTGAACTGAGCAGTAATTGTCTGGCTACAGAATACATGGTAAAAAAAAAAAAAGAAAGATCACTGTACTCTCTGTTTTCTTCTGCTAGAGGCAGGGAATTTTACCAGGATGGGTAGTTAATTCACAGTGGGTTAATTTTTGTTCCTTCAAATTAGTGAAACTCTTCATTTTCAGGCATAAGCATGCTATTGGAGTGTAATTTCTTAGGCTGCAAGGGTGCAAATAACCATGTCTTCAGGTGTATACAAGATTTCATTCTCATCTCATCTCAAGTGCCCCTGTTGTTTGGATTTGATGGAACATCACATGCCTACATCTGATGTTACAGTTCAATGAATGTTCACCTGTTGACTGACATAACATTCTAATTCAGCACCTGTTCCCAGCATGAACCATATTACACAGAACACCATGAACACCATATTACAGAATTAAAGCAGAAATTTAACATGTTAAAATTTCTATTATATTAAATACCAGTCAGATATATTTGCTTTAATGAATATTCTGCTTCATTAATTTTATATTGCTGTTTTGTGATCTTGTAAGGTAGTCATGTTAAATTAGAACAAGCAGTATTTCAGGCTGTATCAGGTCTCTTGCCTTAATGAACACTTTTCAACTCAGTAATATGCACCAAATGTACATTAATATGTAATGAAAATGACCCATTCCTAAAAAGGCATTACATTTACATTTTTCATGTTGCTCTCCCACCACCCCACCTGTCACTGCGTATCAATGCTCCAATCAAATGCTACAGCAAAATGTGTTTTCTAATAGAAAATTCAAAGACAGGATGTTTTCTCCAGACCTACATGTCGTTTTCCACATGGTGGGCATATCTTTCAACCATCATCTGAATAAAGTGTTTTTACGGGTTAAAATCTCTGTGTAACTGTCTGTTCGGAGTATCTGGACCTAACGCTTAAATCAAGCATGAGACCAACGGTCCTGATCCAAGGCAGGAATACCCCCTGGATAGGGCACTTATCCAAAACATGATTTTATTGATATTATAGTTCCCTGGTGCACGGTGATGTAATCAGAAGGTATGTCTGATGCTACTGCAACCTTATATAGTCAGTCAGGTACAGCAATAAATTCTGTCCTTGCTTACATTACATGGATGAGCATAAAACCTGAATCATTTGCATGTCTCACAATGTCAAACCTACCCACCGAGTTTCATTCCTGTTGGTTGGTCCGTTCTGGATACAACTGTGTTTTTATTATGTGTATTTTACAAATGTACTTTAGAGCAACAAGCAAACATTAAGGGTATCAGACCAAAACGTTCTCACAATATAACTGTTTTTGTTGTTGTTTTGTACTTTATTTCTTAATATTTATTGATTCATGTATTTTTAGTTCAATGTTCTGTAAATAGGTTCACTATAATGTGAGTGGCTCAGCAGTCTAATGATCTAGCTCTATGATCTGAGGATTGCAGGTGTGTGTCCTGAGCAAAGATGTAATGCTGGAAAAGGGGTGGTGGCTGACTTGTTTTCACCCTTCTAGTGTTGGGAGGGTCGTAATGGTCCCAATGGGGCTGTTACTTTGGCACGTCCATACTGTGATGAAAATAAAACAATTAAAGAAATTCATAACGAAGGGGAAAACCACAACACAAGGGGTTTTTTTTCACCAGTTAAACCACCCAAGCCTGTATAAATTGTCTTCTGGGAGTGAAACTACTCGACGGTGAGGCTCGGGGAGCTCCCTGTTTCCTCCTGTCTCTGAGGAGCAAATCCATATCAGACGGGCGCCGTGGTTGGATGATGAAGGACCAGGGACCCCGCCGTCTGTCTGCCTGTATATAAGGAGCCTCCAGCGGTGGGAAGGGGAGAGGAGAAAACGAAGAGGAGAAGGGGGAGAGGAGAGCGGCATGGAGCTGAGAGAGGCGGCGGCTCTCCGGCAGCAGCGCAGGATTAAACAGGCCATCCAGTTCTTACACAAGGACTCCGCAGATCTGCTGCCTTTAGATGGCCTTAAGAAACTGGGAACTTCTAAACAAGGGGTAGGTTGCGCTTCTGGGAAATAATAATAATAATAATAATAATAATAATAATAATAATAATAATAATCCCCAAACCGAAGGGCACTGCTTAAAATCGGGGGGATGTGTTGTTATATGTGAATGATGTGATTGGGGTTGTTTATTATTATTATTATTATTATTATTATTATTATTATTATTATTATTATTATTATTATTATTATTAATAATAATAATAATAATAATAATAACAATAATGATAATAATAATAACGTTTGATCAGTAAGCAAACGTGTTGTTCTATGTGAATTATATGATTGGGTTTATTATTATATTTATTATTTTTAATTATTATTATTTTTACATTTTTAAAAGCTTGATCTACAGTAAGCAAATGTTTTTATTATTATTATTATCATTATTATTATTATTATTATTATTATTATTATTATTATTATTATTATAAAAACGTTTGATCTACAGTAAGCAAACGTTTAACGTGACGTTTCATCAGCAGCTCAGATTAAACATTTCTTTGGGTGTTTGACACTATTTTTAGTGTCTTCCACAATTGCTTTGTGTATTTTTCTCCATTAAACCTGAAAAACATGTTTATTGTCTGAGTCCATGACGTCATACCTAAATCCGGGGATGCCCAGTTCTGGACACCGTGGGAAAAGCGTCCACAGAGCTGCGCGGTGTGCTGAGGAAAGACTAGATTAGAAATGACAATAGACCTCTAATGTAGAGCAGATACTTCACTGTGTTCATTAAAACACCTCCAAAGCTCTAGTCTTGTGTTATTTATAGTTCTCATCCCACAGTGCTTTGGTAAATCAGTGCTTAGTGAAGTTAAATCAGGTGTGCTGCTGGTGGAATTGAACATATCCAGTTGCTGGCTGGGTGTCCAAGAGAAATCTGTTCTTCCAAATGCGAAATCACTGTTGCCTTTTACTCTATGCATGTTTACCAAATTATGTTAAATAATGTGGTGCCTAAAACCCACACTGAGGTATTATAATATCCAGCTCAAGACCAGCTTTTGCTGGTAACTGGTTTCCGATGGTCTAAGCTGGTCTTTGATGGTCAAGGTGGTCGAAAAGCTGATCATCCATATGAAAACATACCCATATGCTGATATGCTGATGATTTTGCTCAAACTTGGTGATGCTGCTCAATGATTGGTTAACTTGGTCACGTTGATCATGCTTGTACACCAGCTAAACCATTAAAGTCAAACTAAAACCCTATGCTGGTAAACTAGCTGGATGGCCAGCTCTTGACCATCATAGTTTTCCTGCACTTGATTTTGCTTACGATGCTGGTCATGCTGGTTGACCAGCTTGGTCTTGCTGTTCACGCTGGTCAACCAGCTTGGTGATGCTCCTCGATCTCTCTGCAGCCTTTGATACAGTAGATCACAAGATCCTCCTGTCAATCCTTGGTAGCCTTGGAATCACTGGTTCTGCATTACAATGGTTTGGGTGAAACCTGGAAGAGCGTTCTTACCAGGTCACATGGCAGGGAGCCACATCAGCTCCACGCAGACACTCTACCGGTGTTCCACAAGGGTCAGTCCATGGTCCTCTTCTCTTTTCCCTCTACACTACTTCTCTTGGTAAAGTAATATCTTCTCATGGTTTTACTTACCACTGCTATGCTGATGACACTCAACTCATCCTCTCTTTCCCAAAATCCGACACCCAGGTCTCATCCCGGATCTCAGCTTGCCTCTCTGATGTCTCATCATGGATGGCAGCCCATCACCTCAAACTCAACCCCAGCAAGACCGAACTGCTATCCATTCCTGGAAGCACTGTTCCTCACCCTGACCTTACCATTTCCCTTGAGAACTCACTGGTCACTCCATCTACTGAAGCACAGAGCCTTGGTGTAGTAGTGGATGATCAGTTATCGTTCTCAGCTCATGTTGCAAACCTGACTCCGTCCTGCAGCTTTCTCCTTTATAACATCAGGAGAATTTGACCTTTTCTGTCTAGAGAGGCCACTCAGGTGCTTGTTCAGTCTCTTGTAATTTCAAGACTAGACCACTGCAACTCCCTACTGGCTGGCCTTCCTATGCGGACCATCAGACCATTGCAACTTATCCAGAATGCAGCAGCGCGGCTCGTCTTCAATGTAACTCCTCTGCTGCGTTCCCTTCATTGGCTCCCTGTAGCTGAACATCAGATTCAAAACCTTGATGCTGACCTACAAAGCCAAAAATGGACCAGCTCCTCCATACATGATGGCAATGGTCAAAACTCGAGATGTACCAAGAGCCCTTCGAGCTTCAAGTACAGCTCGGCTTGACACACCGTCCCTCAGAATGCAAAGAAGACTTGCATCCAGACTCTTTTCTATTCTGTCACCAAAATGGTGGAATGAACTTCCCCTTGGAGTCCGAACAGCTGAGTCCCTCACTGTCTTCAAACGCAGACAGAAGACTTATCTGTTTCAGGAGTATTTAACTCCATAAAGACACTTGTTTCAACAGGACCTAAGCGTGCAGAATCTCTAGATTCCAGTCTTCTCTACTAGCTAAGGATATTCTAAGTGAACAGCAAAGCACTTTTGTAAGTCGTTCTGGATAAGGGCGTCTGCTAAATGCCGCAAATGTAATGTAATGTAATGATGCTGGTGAATGATTGGTTAACTTGAAGTTGATCATGGTTGCAGACCAGCTAAACTATCAAACTCAATAAAAATATACCCAACGCTGAGAGCTGAGAGCTGAGAGCTAGTTTTCCTCTAATTAATCCTAGTTTGCCATTCACACCACACTACTCATTTATTTGTCTGATTTAAAAAATATATACGTATATAAATACAAGGATGTACCAGCAATTACATTGTAAGACATTGTATTGTATATTTGAAGTGTTGTAACTGATCAACACAGCTAATATAAATATAATTCCACTTTGTAGATTTTACATTGATGCTTTAATTTTACATTTATATATCCATTATTTAAAGCATTAGATTTAAGAAGGAAAAATGCAATCAATCATTATTAATCACAGCAAAATTGTGCAATTAATTAGCAACACTTTTAACCAATCAACTCATTCAAGCCTTTATCATTTTCTCTCTTTGCAGCAACCACATAACATTCTCCAGAGAAAGCTGCTGGAAGCCAATTTATCACGAAACAGAATCAACAGCCGCACCATGAAAGCACCGGTGAATAATATCGTTCAGAGCCATGGTGTTAACAGCGAGCCTCAGGAAATGGAAAGCGAGCTCATTCAAGTCATGGGTCAGGTGAATAGTCCATAGGCTGCATATCTTTACTTCTGGACCTTGAATCCAGTACCTTGCAATGTAACTGATGGGCCACCTAGTGTCATACTTGCCAGTCCAGGACTGAATACTGGAGTCAAGGTCTAAATTCTAAGACCTCTTACATAGATTATGGTGAAGGTTAACTGTTTGACCAGTAAAATGCTCTTTGTCTCCTCCTTGTCTTCTGTGTAGTGTTCAGGACGGGATGTGGTGGTTACAATCAACACTGGTTGTACATTGAATCTCATATCATCCGTCAGTGTGGAGAAACTTGGGTATGTATCTACTGTGAGATGACTAACCATACATGAAAAACATGCAAGCTGTAGTGGAAGTTATAACAATGCCATATGGGCTCCACAGCTTGAAGGAAAAGATCATCAGTGGCAAAAGTGAAGGCGATTTAGGGCCACTCCAGCACAACCTTCTATGCACAGGACAGATTGTGCTGAGTTTGGTCATTGGACAAACAATGATGGAGCATTTATTCAGTGTTGTGGGTGAGCTGAATATGACTTCACTATACACCGCAAAATACTAAAAGGTTTGGAGGATGAACGAATGTGACGCCGAAGTGAAATGTGGTTTATATTGTAGAAATCGACAGGACGTTCTTCTCCATCGGAACTAAGGCACTTAAGGCCCTAAAGGTAAAAACTCTCCAATTCAAAACTAGAAGCCCATTTTAGGTAGGTAGGTGTTGTACTGTAGTTGGAAATGTGGTATGTTCTCTTCACAGTGTGTGATTGACACAGAAAAGCAGATGCTGGTTTTTGGGAAATCTGTGAGAGAGCAGGTTTATTTTGGTGGGAGGCATGAAAACGAAGGTTTGAATTTCTTCTTGTATTCTAGATTAACATTCAACATACTGTGGTTACATCTAAGTGATATGTGTCTCACATCTGCTTATCATTCCAGTCTCCATGGAATAGGAGGAATCTACACACATCACTTTCCTGCTAGGAAGGCTGTGTTGTGGGACCCAAACGAAACTCGAAGTATAGATGGCCTGTATTCTTTATTGGAATCACTTTTTGGAAGTTCTCCATTGAGTGTGTCTGTTATCTTGATCACTTCCCCATCACTACACACACTCTTTATCAGACAATTGTACTGCAGAGCTCATAATGAGCTAGTGTTCCAAGCAGGACACTGCTGAATTATTTATAGAAGCCAAGTATCATTTTAACAGTCAGCCATGTGTACGATTGGCCATTGACAAAAACTGAAACTAAAAACTGGACAACAGTTCATTTACATCTACATATTCTTTGCCCATATGAAAATCTAAAATATGGCCCTATGTGCATTTACAAAATAAAAGATCAGCCATATTTTTCAAAATATATGTACATATATGTGACTTACACATGAATTACTCCGACATACATGTGCACATTAGCTGAATTACAGTCTATACAAGCAGGGGTTTAAAATGGCATGCAAATGTTTGGGGATCTGTGGCCAAAATTCTGTTCTTTGCAATGAGATGGTAGGAGATGAATTGATCTCCAAAAGAAATGATGAAAGAAATGATTTTTTTTTAAATATGATATTACAGTTGTTTGTGAAATTAAGACATGAAGCACCATGCAAATTCCAAATATCAGACTTCCAGACTGTGAAGGTGAATGTCCATCACCCACAATGAACACAAAACAGGCTGCCTTTGTTTAAAGGACACAGAAACATCCAGTAACCAAGTGCTCACCTAATAATGTGTGAAAATGTAGCATTTCAGTAAATGACTACCTGAACTACAATTAAAATATTCTACAAACAACATTCCTTGATATTTCATGACCCAAATAGTAAATAAATTAGGAATATTCCAGAAACTGTACTAATATGGTTAATATAGTATTTTGAGCTCAGAAATCTACAATATACATAGATGAAAAATCCCTTAATTGGAGCACTAAACTCTTCTTTCTGTTCTCTGTAACATTCAATTTACTGTTCATTACATTTAAGATTAAGTATATAAGAATATTGAATATGTATTTGCCCCATAATTTACATACAGATTCTTTTTTTATTTTGGCCTATATGAGATGTTAATTTATTGTAATATATGATTTTTTCATATGGGTAATGTTGAAGTCTTATATTTATGTATACAAAACATATCCTGGAGTCTGTAACATAAGTTATGACCAAAATTGGGACCAGTCATTTTAACTTTAACTTTAACTTTGTCCGGTTTCCCCCACAGTCCAAAGACATGCATGGTAGGTGAATTGGTATCTCTAAAGTGGCCCTTAGTGTGTGGATGTGTGTGTGTGCGCCTTACGACGGACTAGCGCCCTGTCTAGGGTTGTTTCCCGCCCTTGCGCTCAGAGTTGCCGGCTGGGCACCGGCTCACCCATGACCCTATTCAGGAATAAGCGGTTCAGAAAATGGATGGATGGATGGATGAAAAACTTTTGAAATATAACTATAAAACTCCCTTTGTTCGGTTCAGCCTTTAGAAGTTTGAACATATCAGCTTGGGTTGCACTGATAGAATTTGTTTTTCTTCTATAACCGACGGAGATGCTCAGCAATGTCTGCACTGTTTATTAAAGTCCAGACTTCTACCTTCCGATCAGATTTTGATGTTGCACAGATTGCACAGATCACGTTTACATGTGAAAATCGAATCCCACAAGTAGATACTGTATGTGTTTCAGCTCTGGAAACCTGGTTGGAGCCAGTTCTATGTACAGTATGATATACAATGTTTATAGCTCCTTTTTAGTCATTTGTAGTACAACTTTAGGCCTGATATTCTAATACTATATAGTCTATTATATATGGTGTACACCAGTGTTCCTCAGCTAAGTCTTCTGGACCAATCAGACAGTCCATACAGCTACTCTGTCTCAGCACTCAACACTACCGGACCAAGCCAAACACTGAATATCAGGGACAGTTGGACTGGGAGGTGGGTCATAGCAAATGGGGAATGTGAAAGACTGGGATGAGTAACACTGGTTTAATGTGTAGTAACTGGTACAATTCTAGAAGAAGGGATTGCTGTTGTTTATAATTACCGAAGCTTTGTGTTGTTTGGTAGTTTGCCTGCTCTGACATGCCTGATTCAAATGAACACTTAAAGGGGAATCAGAGAATTCTCTGCATAATTAAATTATTCAGTGTCTCTAAAAGCTGCCCAGAAAGACATGAACTAAAAATATGCTGCCTAATGCTCGAGACATTCAGAATGTCCCGATTGTTTATGAACTGTTTTTGTGTATGCAGTGTGTAACATAGATAAAACTGTCAAAGTTACTATTCTCAAAAATGGCAGTGTATTCCACAATGAATATTCAGAACTGGTCATTTGTTGAGTTTAGCTATGAAGGATACTATTGTTCCACAATGCAATTCAAAACATGTTGGCTTTGCAATATGAGTACATTAATATTTTCATGTACTAAACTGCCAAACTACACAGTTGGGATGCAGATATGCAGTAATTTTTAGATACAATTCTGACTTAAAACATGCAGGAAAATAGAATCAGATCCATATTTTCTGCTTCCTGGTAGATTATCAGTGCACTTCTGCACCAAAAATTATACATACAGATATCTAAAGCCTTCAGCCTAAAGCATTCACTGTGCATTTTTAGTCTGATTTGGTCACAACCTACTGAATTTCAGGGCCAGCCTGAATGTGCTTGGCAAATAATTGTCTGAAACAGTTGCGAGTGAGCAGTCGGAAGATAGATTTTTGGCATCAGAAATTTGTTTGCTTGTCTTGCAACGTGAGCAGTCTCGTGAGAAAAGTTCTTGACATCATGACCAGTTTCGCAAAAGTTCATTGTTCATCTACCCCAAACAATGAGAAACAATGGCAATGCATTGTATGTCTTAAGGTAGCTGGAGTTAAACAATGTTGTGTTTGTTTTAATATGTTTTAAAGACAAACAAACTAAAAAACACTGCACAGTAAATCCCTAATGTATCAACTTTAATACAAATTAAAGTCGTACATGCAGAGTGTTGTTAAATTCCTTTTTTAAATAAAGAATTAGACGTTTTGGCAATTACTTGATGGTCCTGGCTTTAAAGGGCTGAAAAGTGTCTCTTGATAAGAGCATCAGCTAAATGCTGTAAGTGTAAAGGTGGGGGTAGTGGTGGTGGTGGTGATGGGGTACCTATATTGTACGTAAATACAACAGTACTTATAAAGCAGTCGATTTCGATTTCTCTTACGACTATTATAAACCACCCTAAATTATTTTGTTTATATCTAGTAATAATATTTTTGCAGTGAAATTAACTGAAATTAAATTTCCCATTAATTATCAAGGTCAGTCAAGTATGTCACAGCAGGGAGATCACTCAACTGTGATGTTCTGTTTATTTGATTTAGCCCCCAGTCGGCTTACACCAAAGTAGACTAGTAAAATGGTATTCACGTGTGTTGCCTTAGCACATAGAACAAAGTTTACATTGGTGTTCTGTATGTTTATGATCAAAATACTTCACTAGACAACAGTAATGATCCTGTCATGTAGCCTATTTTTGTCAATTTATGCTTTGAAATGAAATAAACATTTAAAGCCTTTGGTCTGGACAATATGCTCTGGATTAATGAAGTGTCAGTAAAGAAATGGGTCATAAGGTCAATACAGTGGTACAAGTATCAGATGTATCAGTATCAGAAGTTATTTCCTTTGTCGGTAATCAGTGAAACTATTCTGACATCCCTTTTGTAGCAAATCATGTGAAGCAAATGTTCTAATGACCACGGGTGCGACAGTCTGACCTTCAGAGTGCACAGACACACGACAGGACGCCAATTACTGGAAAGAACCTTCAAGTGACTGCCATGATCACACTGCACATCAGAGAGAATATTCTGTATAATTAGGCCCTGATACTCTTTGAGTTTGATGAAATGATGCATTGAATAATGAATACAAATCCATGGGTTTTATAACACATTGTATTCAAATGAACAGCAACACAGCCCATCCTACTATCTCACCACTAGGTGCACTTGCTGCAAGTCACGAGTCACAGGGGTGCCTCACTATGGCAACCCTCATACACAACATAGTCCAGTGGAGTGCTCTGGGAGAGGATATGAGCACACTGGGGAAATCATAAAGGTAGGTGTAGGATTTTTCCATTTCTTCTTTCAATACATCTACAGTGCTGGCAAGAACTTATAGAGAACTGTATAGAACTTATGTTCTTATGGCCCTCTGTTGCAGAAGGAGGATGTCGTCTACATATCAGCTCTCCAATAGCAGCCGAAGTGTAATCCCTGTGCTTTTGGGAAAGGACAAGAACGTCACCTTCATACTGGACACTTCTGAGGCTATGACTGCTATTCTGGGGACAGTGAAGAATCTGATTATTCAAACTCTACTTGCCAAGGCTTCACTCAGGAATTCCCTCTTTAACATCATCACTTATTCCTATAAGGTGTCTTATTTCTGTGATTCACTGGATTGTTTTTAAAACGGATTTAAAGCTGCTGTTGAATCACTGTCAGTGTAGAAGAACAAATAATGTCATGTTTACAGAGAAGATGAGCTCACGAAACACATGGTTGTGGTGGCAATGGGATTAGACCAGTTGTTTTCAATTGTGGTTCTGGAGAACCAGTACCTCACAGGTTTTAGAGCAGGGGTGACCAACCCTGCTCCTGGAGAGTTACCCCTCTGCCGCTTTTAACTACAACCCAAATCTAACATATCACATTTAGCCAGTCAAGAACCTCTGAAGGCAGAAATGAGTTGGATCAGGTGGGTGGAATCAGCAAGAAGGGAGCTCTCCAGGAGTAGGGCTGATGACCCCAACAGTTTTCCCTCATTCCAACACATCTCATCCAGACAATAAACTACCTGATAAGCTCTTACTGACACTAACTGGGTGTTTCAACAGGACGCCATTCATGTGGGCAGTGGTACTCCAAGACTGGGATTGAGAACAATTGGACTACGCAATTCCAGTTTTAACCAAAACTTGAGTTTCATATTTTTATATTTAAATAAATGGCAATTGGTGATGTAAACAAGATACAAATATTAACAGTTTTTGGGGTAATTCCATTAAAGAACCTTCTAACATTTTTTTTGGATTGGCCTCTACTTGGCCTATCATTCTGGCCAGTTGGTTCTATTATGTGTTTCTGTGGCTCTAGAAAGATGATAAAAATGACTGGGTATGTTATATAATTCTATAGACTCAAATATGCTGGAGTATTCCTTTGCAGAACCATCAATTTAAAGGTGGATCTTCTATGTCTTCAATCAATAATGGCACCTATGTTTAAGAGTCTAATATGGGATAATTTTCCTGTACCTTTGTACCTAGGTAACACCATGGACTGATCACATGATCCCTTGTGCCCCTGACACAGTGTATGAAGCCCTAGGCTGGATGCACACGCTCAGGACCAGCCCTGGAAAAGATCTCCTGACAGCACTTATTACCGCGTTCTCTGACCCTGCTTGTCAGTCTGTCCACCTTGTGACCAACAGTCTCCCAGACAACCCAGAGAAGTGTCTGAGTGCATTGTCTGCCTGCAGGACACACCCTGTGCACATATTTTATATAGCTGAGAATCAGGCCTTGGACAGTGACACTCTGGATTTCCTGAAGTGCCTGACCTCTGCCACTAGAGGGAGTTGTTATAGGCTGTCTCTAAACTCAGACAGCACAGCAGAGCAGGTGAAGGCCAGTGGAAGCTCCATTACCAAACAGGAGCAAATTGTAGTTCTATAATTACATTCTGTAGTCCATCTGCTTCTCTGCATACTTTTGTGAGCCTCCTTTCACCCTGATCTTTAAAGGTCAGGACCACCACAGAGCAGGTATTATGTGAGTGGTGGGTCATTCTCAGTACTGCACTGACACTAACACAGGGTTGGTGTACGAGTGGATGAAACACAGCAGTCTGCTGGAGTGTTTAAACCCCTCAATGTCATTGTTGGACTGAGAATAGTCCATCAACCTGAAATACCCAGCCAACAACATCCTGTGAGCACTGATGGACTAGAGGATGATCAACACAAACTGTGCAGAAACAGATGAGCTTCTGCCTTTGACTTTACATCTAGGTGGTCAATGAGTGGATACGGTGTTTAAAAACTCAAGCAGCACTGCTGTGTTTGATCCATTCATACCAGTGCCACACACTCTAACATACCACCAAAATGTCAATGTCACTGCAGCACTGCGAATGACCCTAGGGGGCCATGACCATTGAACATCAGGGTGAAAGGAGGCTAAAAGAGGAACAGATTACAGTAATTACAGAACTACAGAGTGCTCAAGTGTGAACAGTGAATGTAAAAAACAAGGAGGTGGTCATAATGTTCTGGTTGATTGGAGTAAATGATGTGCATAATTTTTCATTTCATGTATTTTCATCAATAACAGGTAGCTCTACTGCACTCAGCAGAACACCAGACACAAGAACCATTACTCTCAGAGGACAGATGCTGCCAGGCCTTACATTACAGCCCCGTGCACACAGTGTGTCTGTCACCCTACTGGTATGCTCTTTCTGTCCTGACAGCGTTGCTTCTGAGGTAGATTTCTTGCCTGTCATGTGTGAGGCCTTGGTCTGATTCCTGACAAATATAATAATTGCAGGTTTTGGGGTAGGGCTAGCACCCTTAACCCCCCTCTGATCCAGGGGTGCTGTAGCTTGGCTGATCCTGTGCTGTGGCACTGACCTTCTGGGCTAGGATATGCAAAATTGCATTGTACTTTAGAAGGAAAGTGAAAGTTACAGGTCAGATATGTTCTGAAAGTTGAGCACATCTTTTGAGGTGCAACACGGAACAGCCATTCAGAATTACTGGCTCATACAGACAGCATCACACAATGTTTAATTATGAGGAATGAAGAGGGGCTGGGAAAGAAATTATGAAAAACTGTGTGTACTACTGCATCTCAAAAAAAAATAATAGTATTAAAAAGCTCATTTGTGCTTATTCAAAAAGATAAAGTCTCCTATTTTATATACATATATTATATTTATTTCATGTAAAGTGACATTTCAAGCCGTTTGTTTTACTGTTGCGCAGTGTCTTATAGCTCATGTAAAATAGAAATATTAGAGATTACTAATCACAGTATCAACTTAATGTATTTCTTTTCAGGTGTTCTTTTAGAAATCCATTTAGTGCAGCACCGTGTATTCCAGCAAGGGTGATGAGAGGGGCAGAGTTCTTTCCAGGCTGTCGAGTGTTGGCTAGAAGAGAGGCAGATGGATTTTACTACCTGGGGACAATTGTACACCAGCTACAGGCAAGAGACTGAAATGTTTAAAATGCATCATATTACATATTAAATATTACAAATCAAAGTGTTGCAAAAATCTTTTGACTGCTTTCCCTGCTAAAAAATCCAGCTCAAGACCAGCTTTTGTTGGTAGTTGGTTTCAGACGGTCTACACTTTGATGGTCAAGGTGGTTGAACATTCCCTATGATGGTAAACTAGTAGGTTAACCAGCTCTTGAACACTGTATGTTGCATTTTGTTTTAGTCAGGCTTGAACATGCTAGTCATGCTGGCCACACAAGTTGGTCAGTCAGCAAGACCAGCAGAAACAGCATAACCAAGTTGGTCATGATGGTTGACCAGCAAGACCAAGCATGTCAACCAGTATTACCAGCATGACTAAGTTGTTTAGCTTGGGCAGGTTGGTAATGCTCACATTCTATGCTGGTCAAGAACTAAGCAGGCCAACCATCTTTACCAGCTTGACCAGTTTGAGCTGACCAGGCTGTTGTTTTTCATGTCACAATATCACAAAAAATCACATAATCTTTTGTCCTGTTTACTGCAGGACAGGGGAGGCCTCTTTATGGTGGCATTTGATAAGCTAGGGCACAGTGTGGACAGCACCGCAGAAATGGCACTGCCCCAGCCAACATGCCAGCCTGATATGGTCAATATAACTCAGGGATATGGACACAGTATTGTACCTGGAGACACCGTTTTAGCTCCCTTTGAGTCAGAGATGTGCAGGTACGGGCCTGGCAGGATCGTTTCAGGAATGGAGCTAAGGGATCCACTGAAGGGTAAGGCCAGTGCCTAACCAGGAGTTTCTCATTCTGGTCCTGTTTAGATTTAACCCCAATTAACACTATTGACATGATGATCTCCAAGACCCTTGATCTAAACCAAAGCTCAACAATTTCAATTGTCTAAATCAGTTTGAAGACCCTGGATACATTTTTGTTCTTGTTTCAGGTGGAGAAGGGAGTGGACTGTTGGTTCTCTTTTGGAATGGATTCAGAATACATGTACCCCATAACCTAGCTCTGTGGATACCAGCCTCTCACCACGAGCAAATCATCAGGGAACTCCAGTCTCGTGCACTTAGCCCATCATGCTGCTTCAACCACACTTACTGTAATCAAATGAACTGGACACCAGCCAGCTGCATGCATCACTGTCTCCCAGCAGCTTCTGCTTTGTGTCATTGTCCAATCAAGAGCTGCTTCCCTCTGACCTCTTCTTTTTTCAGAAACAGGGGGAAGGAAAAGTTGGAAACAAATGCTGACCAGCTGAAGGAGTTGCAGAGCTCTCAAGAAACACAGATACCATGTCCTTCACCATCATCCTCAAGCACAAGTGAGGATGAAGAGGAAAATGAAAAGTTAAAAGCCACAAGGTCTGAGCTGGTGAGCCGCTCAGTGAACACAGAGATATCATGCCTGAGAAAGGCCTGTGTTGTGCCACAAAGTAAACCTGCCTGGAGCTACTGGAAAAGAGGAGCTATAGAGCCACATCACAAACAACCAGGTGACAGTGCTTCTTCTTTAAGGCATACAGTGAACCCAGAAAATCTCCACAGCACTTTTTGCAGTTTTGTTACAGCCTTATTCCAAAATGGATTAAAATAATTTTTTCTGTCGAAAACAGAAACCCACCACGACAATGTCAGAAAAGTTGGTGTGAAATTTTTGCAAATGTGATCAAAATAAAACCACAAAATTATAACATGCAGTAGTATTCACAGCCACGGCTCAATACTTTGTTGAATCCCCTTTAGTCAAGTTATTTTTTATAGTCAAGTTTTTTGAATATGATGCTTCAAGCTTGGCACACCTATTTTTGGGAAGTTTCTCCCATTCTTCTTTGCAGAACCTCTCAAGCTCTGTCAGATTGAATGGGAAGCATCAGTACACAGCCATTTCTAGATACCTCAAGAGACGTTCAATCGGTTTCAAATTGGGGCTCTGGCTGGGCCACTCAAGGACACTCATGGACAGTCCCTGTCCTGTTGGAAGATATAACTTCATCCCTGTCTGAGGTCCAGAGATATCATCAAGGATGTCTCTGTACATCGCTGCAGTCTTCTTTCTCTCAACCCTGACTAGTCTCCCTGTTCCTGCTGCAGAAAAACATCCCCATAGCATGATGCTGCCAACACTATGCTTCACTGTTGGAATGGTATTGGCTAGGTGATGAGCAGTGCCCAGTTCCCTCCAGACATGATGCTTAGCATTCATGGTCTGAGTCCTTTAGGTGCCTCTTGGCAAACTCCATCGAGCCTGCCATGTGCCTTTTACTGAGCAGTGGCTTCCGTCTGGCTTCTCTGCCATACAGGCCAGATTGGTGTTCTGCAGAAATGGATGTCCTTCTTCAAGGTTCTCCTCTCTCCACAGAGCATTACTGTAGCCCTGTCAGTGACCACTGGGTTCTTGGTCACCTCCCTGGGCAAGGCCCTTCTACCACAATCACTCAGTTTGGCTGGGTGGCCAGCTCTAGGAAGAGTCCTAGTGGTTCCAAACTTCTTCCATTTACATATGATGTATACGGTGCTCACTGGGATCTTCAATTCAGCAGAATTTTTCTTCTATAATTCAATATCTGTGTTGGTGATGTCATTAGCTCTGCTCCTCTTGTTGATTAGTCAAAATCTACATGCAGGTTGACAAGACCAGTACACATGCACTGGAAGGCCCCTTTCGCATTTAATGTGGGATTTAATTGAGTTGGAAATGAGTGAATTTTATATAGTACGTTATTGTGTATGTAGGTTATGTAGGTTACAGTGTTCCTAAGTTATGAAGGCTAGAAAACAGCATGCAACTGCCTGCGAAATGTGACTCTTTGATTCTAACCATTAAACAGCTAACTCTGTTCCGTTCTTTCTCAGGGAGGGAGGCCACATCTCCACATGTAAGCTATTCTTGGCCTAGAAAACTCAGACATCCAGAGTATTCGTCATTGAATTCTACAGCCACAAATAACAGCTCACTATTTGATCTGGTTCCTGATTCGGTAAGAAGAGGAGTAACTGTACGAGAGATATTTGACTGGACTGAACATCCAGCATCTGAAGGTGCATCTCCACTAACTTTTGCATTGAACAAAATTTCTGTTAAACAGCAGTTTAAGTAATGCCAAACTGTACTCAATAAAATCTGAAGATAAAATGTGCAGACTGATGTTTAGTAATGGCGTATGCTGATATAGATGTGCAAAAATAATGTTTATTTCATCACCATTTATAATGTAAACTGATTTTAAAAACAAGCAGTAAAATACAGTAGTTTCACTGTACAAATTAAATACTGAGTCATAGTTTGTATCTTTGTTTAAAAAAAAAAAAATCTATACGGGTAATAAAAAATGTCCAGTGCAATAAATGTACGTGTAAACACAGTAAGGCACATTTAAAGATAATTTAAAGAGCTTACACACCTGTGATCAACTTAAATTATGCATTTATAGTGCAATCAGTGCTTTTATAGGCTTGAAGAACTGGAATGAAATACTGCCAAACTGTGATGATCAATAGGTCAGAGGTCAAATGTGAGTCTCTTGCTCTCCCCTGCACTGATGTGCACCACTCTGGTCAGTGGACCAGCATCCTGCATGGCTGCTGTAATGGCATACGTGCCTGGAGACACCTCAATCAAGAAGTCCTCTGTCTCAGACAAACCCTTTACAAACATTGAAATAGAAAAATGACTTAATGGCACTGTAAGGAGGTCCTTAGAATACAAAGTATTATATTTCAACCTTCATCATGACTGATTATTTGATTTGGAGATATATCGATCTCTACAGACACTGCTTACAGTGTAATGAGCTGTCCTGGACGCCACTGCTGCTGGCCGAGGTTGACCCAGAGGAAAGTGCTGTGAATGAAAGCGACACACATGGCTTTTCTCTTGATCGCTGACCGTTGAGGTGCTTGAAGACCCATAAAAGTTCTGTAGAATAAACAGAGCTTTGGTTTTCTGGTCACATAAGTGCAGAAGTGAGAGACGGTAAGGCTGTACCTTGCACTGATGGGTAGTTTCTGACATGTGCTGCACTATCCGGGAAAAAGCATGGTCCAAGTCCAAGCTTTCACAGACACAGGGGTCTTCAGGGACCTTTAAATAGACAAGTCTACACAGTAAACATCTAAATAATGTATGCCCACACACTGTAAAACATTCCTGTTGAAAACTGCAGCAGACTGTACCTGTTTCTCTTTGGCACTGTGCTTCCGGTTTGGCCGTCTCACATTTGACCAGTCAACAGACCGTCTTTTGGCTCTCTCCAAAACCTCAAGTCCAAGTTTAGATGAGCGCTGAAGGGAAGACTCCAACCAAGACTGCCCTGCCAAGGATGGTCGCCTCCTCATCATCACATCTGCATAAGGTGGTTCACAAATTTACAAATATCATAGTGTACACAATCTTATATTTTGGAAATATACATTCATTGTCACCCAGAAGGAAGTTGTGGGAAGGTAGATGAAGGTTATCAGGAACAATAAATGATTAAAATATACACTGACATGGCAAAAGTTTTTGAGCTCCTCATATAGAAGTGGTGTCTCTCAGTATGAAGGTTTAACACAACATGCCAGACGTGATAATCCACCCCATACAGTTTAAACATTCTTGAATAGTGGAGTATTGATAGTACATTTTCAATCAGGGATAGATCTAGTCACGCGACTGATCATGGAATAGTATCTGCGTGATTAACAGCAGTATGTGGATCAGTGTTGTCCAGTTGGAATATTGCACTGGTGTGTGTTCAGAAAAGGCAGACAAGGTTTAATTAACATAACTTTGGGTTGCAAGCAAGTGCCTGTAATGATGACAAAAGGTGATCTTGCATTGTATAAAATTACACCCCACACCATGACACCAGGACTTCTGGACATGTGACAACAAAATGTTGATCTTGGTGCTGACCACGGTGCCTCTACCTAGGGAGTGTAGTTTTACTTTTTGTTGCCATCATTCAAAAACCTTTTACCTCCAAAATGGCATCACAAGAGAAGGAAAAATGTATGTTTAAAAATGAAACTCCAATCTTGGAGCATTTCTATTGGTCCATTCAACATGAAATTAATAATAATAATAATAATAATAATAATAATAATTAGAGCTGCCAGGTTCACAAGATGTGAAGATGAAGCCGACAGTGACGTTTCAGCAGAACCTCACTGATCTGGACTCAAGAGTCAGAGTTCTGGATAATGACGTGGGTTCACAGCGTGTCTGACTCAGAAGGCGGGAATTCAAACACCTGAACCTCTCATATCTGCAAACACTTACCAGAGTAACGAGGACACTGTCCTCCGCAGACCCGTCTTCACAGCCGGACTCGTACTGACGTCCCAACACTATTTAAACTCCACCACCAGAAATTGGGCGTGGGAAAATCGAAAGTGAAGGGTAACGTGGGTCTTCCTGCCCCAGGTGCTTCTGGGAAATGTAGTTCTTTGTCATTTTAACGCGCGGTAAACAGAACCCCAATAAAATCGTGTTTGTAGCGTTCTTTCTCGTTTCAGCGAGCACTTATAAAGCAGAACCGCAGAACACGCGTCATATAGCTAACGGGTTAATGTCAGCATTTGTTTACTGTTTCTCCCAAAACGAACTGAAGCCTATTTCGGTTCTTCGTAAACTTTGTCGCCCCCTGCTGTAACGACAACAACAACAACAACAACAATATTATTATTATTAGTAGTAGTAGTAGTAATAGTAGTAGTAGTAGTAGTAGTATTGTCATTATTACTATTACTGTCATTATTATTATTTACTGTTTTATTATTATTATTAATAGCAATAATAACAACAATAAAAATAATAAAACAATAATAATTATTATTATTATTATTATTATTATTATTATAAAATTAATGATGAAGCTAATAATAATAATCATCATAGTAATGTGTGTGTGTGTGTGTGTGTGTGTATGTGTGTGTGTGTGGAAACAAAGGGTCAAACAGTGCAATTTATAAATGAGCAAATATGAACACTGCAAAATGCAAAATGTGCAGAGTGAATGTACAACATACATTAAAGCTATACAACCACTGAGCAAATTAGTAGAAAGACCTGTACACCTACCCATTTATGCAGGTGTCAATCAATCATTTGGCAGCAGTGCATTGCATAAAACTATGCAGATATGGGCCAGGTATTGTTCATATATATCCACAGAATGAGAGAAAGCTGTGAACTCAGTGATTTGAAATGTGCTGTGAGGAACAGTCCACAAGGTCACAAAGGAATCCAAAGTAACTTCTAAGTAACTAAATGCCTTTCCCACAGAACAACAATGATGTGCATGGCAGGGATGCAAGGAGAAAACTGCTGCTCCCCAAAAAGAACATTGCTGCCTGTCTTCAGTTTGCTAAAGATCCCAAAGACAAACCAGACGTTGCTGGAACAATGTTTTGTTAGTGGATGCTTGAAGAAAAGAAAATACCTCATTCCAATATAAAAATCCCATCCCATCTGTAAAACATGGTGGTGATAGTAACATTGTTTGGGCCTGTTTGCTGTATCTGGGCCAGGACTGCTTGCTTTCATTAATGAAACAATGCATTCTGAAATAGTCCAGCAAATAATTAAAAACAATGTTAGGACATAATTTTGTGTGGGTCACAATGACGATAAGCACAAAGAAGATAAAAATCCAACAGAACTATTGTGGAAGGATCTGAAGCAGTTTGTGGGAGGAAACCCACCATCAGCTGTATTGTATGGAAAGATTCCTCCAATGTGGGAGATTCACCACCAATCAACCCTTTCATCAATTTGTCCACCTGGGCCTGTTAATGCTGTACATTCATAGGCTGCCAAAGTTGTCATCCCAGCTGGTCCCAAAAATATTTGACTGGCGCTAAATCGCAAACACACTGCATTCATCATTAAAGATGATACAATTCCTGTTTCTAGTAGTCCAAATCCAGGATACCGCTGCAAACAAAGTAATGGTGGCTTGGTCAGCACGGCCAAAATGTTGACCAACTTGCTTTTATCAGGCCAACAACTCACCGCCTCTCACCCCAAAGTCTGTCAACGGGGTAAAATGTCTTTGTGTGCATCATAGAGGCATGTCTAACAGTGAGCGGTACACTAACCAAAAGTAGCCTTTTATAGATCAGTGGGGGAAGCTTTTTCACAGCCTCTTGTGCCAAGTGTCTAATCAGAGACAGAATTGAATTCCGGGTTTTGCAGGGAAAGAAGAGGGATTGTTTTTCCAATCCCTACTCAACAGTCACCCCTTGGCTTCTCTGACCACTAGTCCCTTACTTAGAGACATACAATAATACTAAAGCTGTGTGTATCTTTAAAAGCTAGAGAAGATCCTTCCCTCTGCATAACATCCTTCCCTCTGCATAAGCCTCTTTGCACAGCTTCAGTCGGCTGAGCAGTACTTAAACTGCACACACTTTAATGTACGAGTAAGAGAGTTTAAGAGGATCGTGGCTTTTTAAGAGGGTTACTAAACTGATCACTGCATGATTGTCTGATGTTTATGGCAATGTGGCATTATGCGTTTGCATGATCAGACTACATGATTTATGCTGACTATGACAGCAAGATCGGCAGGTAGGCAGTGTTTCTTTTCTGTATAAGAGCACATAGTATAGACACAGAAGTATCAAGTAGATACAGCAAAACCAAGGTAAAATATGATACCCCCTGTGGGACCTTATTTTAAAAAGGAAAACACCAACGTAAGTAAAATGTTGATGTACATTACAGTGGTTTTCTCTTGGATCATTTTATTTACACCACAAACTTTACATACCCCCAGCCCAGTGGTAAACGCCATTCATAACCAAATGGAACAGATACTTTGGCAGAACACGGAAGAACAGCACAGGCTAAAATGGCTGGCTCCATCCCTGATCTGGAAACTCTGGACTGGTTAAAAGCTTGCAATAGGGCTACCACCCATATAAGGCCCACATCTGAGCCATAACAGACAAAATTGGCCCAGATCTGGCCCAAATGTGTCGGCTATATAGGTATTTATAAGCTGGTACCAACTAGCTAATCAAACATCATGCCAACTGGACACAGAGGGGACCCAGAGAGGAAAGCGACAGTATCCACGAAGAATAATTACAATAATATCTTATACTTTGTGCCCTTGTTAGACTTCTGTGTACTGACATACTTTTTTCAAGTATGAAGGCAAATCAAATGAGCAAATGAGCACATTCTATGGAAAACTCATAATTAATAAACAAAGTTAAAAAACATTTGTTTGTGCCTCTCTTTCTCCCCCACATCATGTGATTTTTGTGCAGTTATAAATCTTCAGAGAAGCCCAAATGGGTTTATCACAACATTGCATGTTGTTGTTGTTGTTGTTGACTCAGTGGGAGCGTGCCTGGCTCATGGCCTTGGTTCTGAGTCATGAAAGATTCATAGAGCACTCAACAGCAGCAGCAATAATAGCAAGATTAGGGAGCAGCAGAGCTGGACTGTGGGCTTATCTTTGCTTACTGAAGCTGGAGAATGCAGCTCACACTGATTTAAAAATAGTGTCACTGCTATTGTGGCTCCAGCACAGACCTCCCACACACACACACACACCCACACACACACATGCCTTTCAGATCCACTGTGCTCTTCCAACTGAACTGACTTCACAGTGTGGTGTTTCATCCACGTGCCATCCATAGATGCCATCTGCTGCTGTAAGAGAACACACACACACACACACACACACACACACACACACACACACACTTTATCTGCTGCAGCTGATAAATGCTGCACTGATGTGGTACGATATTAAATAATATGGAGGACAATGGATTCTTATCATCTCATACACACTTTCTCTGACACACACACACACACACAGTCTCTCTGTCTCATTTTCCAAACACACACAATATATCCCTCTCATTTATCTGTCTTTTTATGTTTTTTGTTTTTATGCTCTATCTCTCATACAAAATCTCTCTCTCTCTCATATAGACGTCTTCCCACGAGTCTCTCGTTGTCTTTCTCTTTCTCCCACACATATACAGTCTCTCTCTCTCTCTCTCTCTCTCTCTCATACATAAAGTTTCCCAATCTCTGCAGTCTCTTTCATTCTCTCTCTCTTTTTGTCTCATACATATACAAAGTGTGCTTCCCTTGGCCGTCTCTCTCTCTCTCTCTCTCTCTCTCTCTCTCTTATACATAAGTCTCCCACCCTCTGCAGTCGCTCTCATTTTTTCTCTCTCTCTTTCTCATACATATACAAAGCCTTCCTCTCTCAGCCATCTCTCTCTCGCTCTAAAACACACACACACACACACACACACACATGCCCTCGTGCACCCCTCTCTCTCTCCCGGGAGATGGAGAGGGAGCGGGAGTGACTGGAGTGATGAGATCAGGGATTTAGGAGAGCAGAAAATTACATTCACACGTGCAGCTCAGCGTTACGCAATAACGCCTGCCAGCCTGCTGTCCTGCGCGCGTTCCGCCTGAGCGCGAGCTGCCAGAGGAGGACAGCGGAGGGCAGCGTGAGCAGCCAGAGGAGGACAGCGGAGGACAGTGCGAGCAGGCAGGGGAGGACAGCGGAGGACAGCGGAGGACAGTGCGAGCTGCCAGAGGAGGACAGCGCGAGCAGGCAGAGGAGGACAGCGCGAGCTGCCAGAGGAGGACAGCGCGAGCAGGCAGGGGAGGACAGCGCGAGCTGCCAGAGGAGGACAGTGGAGGACAGCGCGAGCAGGCAGGGGAGGAGGTTCTGAGCCGGTGTCTTCTCTGCGGGGACGCTGAGGCTCAGATATGCGTGTCTTGCTGTGTGGATTATTATAACTGCTAAAGGACACATCTGCCAGACTGCGTGTGTGGCGCCCTCCTGAGGTCGTGGCAGGATGAGGTCAGCGTGGCCGCTGGTGTGGGCAGTGTGTGGGCTTGGCGTGGGGGCTCCCCGTGCCCACGGAGCGTCAGTCAGCCCCATCCTGCTCGTGAGCACAGTGGCCACGCCCACCGAGGAACAGGCCACGCCCACAGAATCTCTCAGCAGTAATGACACAGGTGAGTTCAGATATTCCAACATACACCAATCAGCCAGAACATTAGGACCACCTTCAGGTGTGTAGTTCTATTATTAGAGGCTGCTGTCCATCTGTTTCTCTGCATCCTTTATTCTCCTCCGTTCAGCCTGATCTTCAGTGGTCAGGACAGCAGTGCTGCTGGAGTGTTTAAACCCCTCAGTGTCACTGCTGGACCAAAAGAGTCCACCAACCAAAAAATATCCAGCCAACAGCGTCCTGTGGGCAGCATCCTGTGAGCACTGATGAAGGACTAGAGGATGACCAATAAAAACTGTGCAGAAACAGATGAGTCTCTGACTTTACATCTATAAAGTGGAGCAACTAGGTCTTTATAAAAGTCATTGGTAACTAATCCTAATTAATCCTCAGCATTTAACCCATCCTGACACAGTGATACACACATACATAATAGTGACTTCACACAGCAGGGGGCAGTGAGCACACGAGCCCGGAGCAGTGGGCAGCCCTATCCTCAGCACCTGGGGAGCTGGAGAGTTCAGTGCCTTGCTCAAGGGCACTTCATTCATGTCCTGCCATTTCAGGGACCTGGCGACCTTCGAATCACAAGGGTGGCTCACTAACCACCAGACCAGGGCTACTCCTCACCAGTGTAACCTTTCTAACCATTATAGTACAGATTTACAAGTCATGTCAGTGAACGGAGGGAAAAAAATGATTGGTGGGGACGCTTCAATCCTTCCATGCTAATTCCAAGCCCATGGGTCAAATTATTGGTTCATTTGGTTTTGTTGCATGTTAGGGTGAGTGAGAACCTATCTCACCATGATCATTGCAACATGTGCTTCAGCCTCTACATTTATTTAGCCCTGATTAATGTTACTATACTATATATTAGAAGTGTATAACTGTCAGGGGCGAGCAGACAGAAAAAGGACGAGGGTGTGGAGGCAAATGCAGGGGAAGATAATTTAATAAATAAAGAGAAACAAACAAAACCAGGGTATACTAACTAATACAACCATGGTAGGTAACCAAACAGAAACAAAAGGACTGACAAAGACAGACTGAAACAAAGGGTCTTAAATACAAAACACTGGACACATCTGAAACTACTGATTACAAAGAGGCGTGGTTACAAATGAGACACAGGTGGGAATGGGCGGAGCAAGGGGGGGAGACAGAACCAAAACAAACACAAACCATGTGCCAAGGAGCACATAGGGGAAACTGACAGGGAAGACAGGGCTCACAAGAGACAGACATGACAATAACACTTATACTTTGTGATTGATTGGCCCTGACAGAGGTGAACATTTCTGGATAAACTGTTTACATTTGACACAGTTGAATGTTTGGAAATAGGGTTGAAATAATGTCTTGCTTCAATATTGAAAAACATTGTGTTTACATGTATTTAATGATGTAATGATTTGAAGTGCTGAAAATCTGATCTTTGTCAGTAATTGGAAGGGTATATATACACTTGGGTAATAGTATAGTAATAGTAATAGTAAAACCTTATCTTAGATTTGTTTGTTCTAATTTGCAACCAGCCACTAATTTCACAGATAAAGAAGATGAAGTCCCTGCTGGTTAACACCATAAACCTTTTTGTGGAGAATGACATGCTTACATAACTGAAACTATCAAATGAGGTGAATGAGTAAGATGCATAAAACGATGACAAAAAATGTCTTGTTGCACTAGTGAATAAGAACGAAAAAACAAAATACGTTCATGTTTATATACTCTAGAAAAAAAAAAATATATATATATATATATATATATATATATATATATATATATATATGAAGAAGTCTGGCCACTGTAACTTTGGTGAGTTTGGTCCTTAGTCCACTGAGACAACAAAGAGTCTGAGTCAGGAAAGCCCCATTGCCAAGAGTTAGTTTATTAGTGTAGGACAACCTGTCTTTTATTGACACGCTGTTAAAATAACAGGAAAAGGCATCCAGATGATCCATATTGCCATTTTTCTACTCTTCACACAACTATGCGAACAGAGACTTTCTGCCACCAGTTAATCACTGCTCATGAAATCTTTCACGTTGTTTACATTCACAAAAATGACATTCACTAACCTGAGAAAACTGAATGAAATCAGAGCAAACATCCAGCTCTCTTATTCGTATTTCTAAGAAATCAGAGTATGCTGTTTACATGACCACTGATTAATTATTGAGTGCATCTAAACACACTCGTTGAAGCATTGTTTAGTGGTTTTGAAAAAAAATATATAAATTAATGTTGGAATTTCAACTTTGAATGTGGAATGTATATGGAAAACGTATATTTACATTTTATTAATGGCACATTCAAGTGGATTCTTAAACATGAAACACTCATAATCTGAACTGTCACAATAAACCTGTTTTCCTCAGTAGAGGCCTGATATAGCAGAACTGCTGAAGTTCAGTACATGGAAGAAAACAAGCCTTTACTACAGAGGTGTTGATGCTCCTCTGTTTTTCGGATTTTTTCAGAGGGCAGTAGGCCATCAACCCGTATGTTCAGTCTTTTAAAGATGAAATCTAGTCATTTTAGTAATCCATCTTAGTGAGGATCATAAGATCAGGATTAAATGACAGTAATTGGTTGTGCTTTTGCAGCAGGGATTCATCTGCTAATCAAAAGACAGCAAGTGTTACACATCCCAACCTGAGGGTATCATTTGACATGTGCAAAGACACTTTGACTGTGATTTGCATACATAGTAAGCACACACAACAATGTACCTCAGATAACATCCTGTAGTTGCAACACCAGAAACAGGAGTTGATGTTTTCATGTATCTGGTTCAGTTTCTGAAGCTTTCTTGGCCTGTTGGGGTTCAAGTCTTCTTGGTTGTGGGATTTTCTTATTATGTAAGACACTGTAGCTTGCGATCATGTGCTCTCCTCATTGTTCGTGTCGGTGGTGTCTGACACGTGTATGGAACTTTACTCAAGGCACTTTGAGCTGTATTTTTAGTAGCACTCTCCTCCTCACCTGTGCTCAGAAAGCCTGGATGGAACACGTCTGAGCGATGGTTTGAATGTGTTCTCGCACCACATGTATATAATAGAGGTTCTCAGTGGGGTGGATGAATATTTAATGAAGTAGTTCATAATTATTTAATCAGGTGCTATTTCCAGAGTGGGACTCTTCCTTCCTGGCAAGGAAATAGATTGAACAGTGAGTTTGAAGAGTGAAAGGGATAGAAGAGTTACATAACTAATAGTGGTAGAAGCTAATACCAATGTTTAAATGGCCCACACTAGGGGTGAGTGATGCAGTGGTATTGTGTAATATGTTGTAATATTGTAGTATTGATTGATAAATGATGTCCAGACTTTTCTTAATGTAAGCATCAGAAGTGCGAGGTGAGAGAAGTGAGGCAGAGCAAAGACAGTCCTGTACTGGGAATTAAGAAAATGATATTTAATTTAAAAAAATATAGCATTTTCTCACAACTCATACCTACCATAGAGGGAAAACACCAAACATCTAAATGTTCCTGCAGGTTCAGGTTTATATAAATATGACCAGACTCCTGGTAGTTTTCATACCCATCCTCCACCCCACTTTCCTCACCACAAAGGCCCTCCTGTCTCTGTTTAACAGCCTGACCCATCAAGACATGGATTCTAAACGACTATTGTGATATCTGACATTAGGACATTAGTAGCAGATCCTTTAAGTCCAGTATGTTGTAAGGTGGGACCTCCATGAGCATCAATTTCTACCTTTACATGTAAAGATTTTCACCAATCCAACTGAATTCATTCCAATTCTACATTCAGACCTGAGTGTTTCCATACACACTCTACTCAACAATCTGATGAAAAGCCTGCAAGTAATCTGATCCAAAATGATCAACATGTACCACCACTTAGAACAAGCTAGACCAAGCTGATTGGCCAACATGCCCAGCTGGTTAACCAGCATCAACAAGTATGGCCATAATCAAAGGCAACATACATTGCTTCTCAAGAGCCATGTTCAGCTTGCTGATCAGCTTTTCAACCACCCTGACCATTAAATCAGATCAGAACACACCTTCTACTTTGTAGTAAAGCTGGCAATCTGACAAAAAACTCACATCTCAATATACCCAAGAGAAATGGAGACACAGTGCATCCGGAAAGTATTCACTTTTTGCATATTTTGTTGTGTTACAACCTTATTTCAAAATGGATTCTATTCATTTTTCGACACACAATACCCCACAATGACAAAGTGAGAAAAGCTTGTTTGAAATCTTTGCAGATTTATTAAAAATAAAAGAATAAAAATATAATGTAGATACATATTCACAGCCTTTGCCATGACACTCAAAATTGAGATCAGGTGCATCTTGTTTCCACTGATCATCCTTCAGATGTTTCTACAGCATGATTGGACACCTGTTGTAAATTCAGTTGACTGGACATGATTTGGAAAGACACACACCCGTTTAAATAAGGTCCCATAATAGACGGTGCATGTCAGAGCACAAATCAAGCCATGAAGTGTAAGAAATTGTCTGTAGAACTCAGAGACAGGATTTCATGGAGACACAGATGTGGGGAAGTGTACAGGAAACTTTCTGCTGCATTGAAGATCCCAAAGAGCACAGTGACCTCCATCAACCATAAAGGACTCTTCCTGAGTGGTAGAAGGGCCTTAGGGAAGTGACCAAGAACCCAGTGATCACTCTGACAGAGCTCCAACATTGCTCTCTAGAGAGAGGAGAACCTTCCAGAAGGACAACTATTTCTGCAGCACTCCACCAATCAGGCTTGTATGGTAGCGTAGCTAGACAGAAGCCACTTCTTAGTAAAAAGCACACTACAGTCCTTAAGGACTCTTAGACCATACCACTACTCTGGCCCAGAGCATAAGTGCATCAGCTACATGCCATAGATGTAAATATAATGAAAATGAACACTGGAGATGTCTAAAGTGGCTGTGCAACCAACAAGGAATATGAATCTGATGGAGCTTAACCTGCTGCTGATGGCTGTAATTGCTGCCAAATTGCTTCAGCAAAGTATTGAGCAAAGGCTGTGAATACTTATGGTCATGTTATAATTTTGTGTTATATTTTTAACAAATTTGCAAAGATTTCAAGCAAACATGTCACTTTGTGGGGTATTGTGTTTAGAATTTTGAGGGGAAAAATTAATTAAATCAATTTTGGAATAAGGCTGTAACATAAAATGCAAAGAGCTGTGAATACTGTGCATTTAACTGATGCTCTCATATTACAAAGGTGGGTTACACTAATGTTAGGAGTCTTACTCAAGGACTCTTATTGGTGTAACACAGCACAGTTGCCCAGACTGGGAGTCGAACCCCAGTCTCTCACTTGGTGTGGTGGTGGTGATGTACATGTACATGATGCAAGATGAGGCAACATTATGAAAACCACACAACCACACATTTCCTAATGTTAAAGTATCAGTATTTGTTTGTAACACAGCATTATGTAATAGTAAATATCTAACTGTGTATCTAAGTAATATATATATATATATTTTGATTAATAAACCGAAGACCGTTGGTGGTATGTTACTGACTCAGCACACTGCACTGGATTCTGCCGAGATGGTGAACAAGTTGAGTGAATTTTTGTATTGGTACAACTGATATCAGGCTTCTGATTTTGCATAAATCAAATTTTCCTTTTAATAAAAATGAACAGATGACATCTCCTAAAAGACAGCTTTACTACTGATTGTATTGGTCCATTTCCTTTTGTCAGACAATTCTGGTACAATATAAAGATGGCAAAACTGTGTAAAAAAAAAAAAAAAGAAGAAGAAAAATATTGTTTTTTCACAGCAGCGGTGTTATACTAGTATTGCATCATGTTTGCAAACTTTCACATGTCTGCACCATGAAGGAAATTTAAGCACCTTCTGCACTCAGTTCCCTGAGGACTGTATTGCTTTGTCCTCTGCACTGCAAACGCAAAAGAGGAACCTGCTTCACAAATCAAATAAACATCTTTCAAATACAAACCAGTCATTTACTTGCAGACAATCGAATAAGCACAGGCCAGTGGTAAGGTAAGAGTTACTGCTGCCCATCAAGCCATAACCAATCAGCAAACCTCCCAATCACTGTAGTTGGTTTCAGTATAATTTAATATACTAGCAGTTTGAATGGAGGAATTGCAGGGTTTAAAGCATGAGTAAATCATTTCCAGACAAACCATAGGGATTATAAGAGCCTGAGCTGCATCTGTGTGCTTGATGTGCAGTGACAATCCATGTCAGATCTGAACAGATGCTGGAATTAGTGGCCTTGAGTGCCAACCTTAATAAGCAATCTTATTTGGAAGATTGTATTCCACTTGACGTGAGGATTTGTTTTGCAATGCAAAACGCTGGCATGTGGCATGAGTCACGAGAGGAGTTGTGGCCCTGTCAACTGTCAGCTCAGAGCTTGATCACAGACACACACACACACACACACACACACAAAATTAAGCTTCTAAGCTATTGCTGGCCAAATATGAAGTGTAGACTAGTATAAAAATTAAGATAAGCTCCAGAGGTAAGAACACATGTGACATGCACTGTTACTGTACTGTCTTCATCCAATCCCAGTTAGCCAGGGAGCTATTTTGGCTTCACCACACAAAAGTACACTAGAAAAAAAATAAGGCTGTACAGTTATTTGAAATAATGCACTAAACATTTATGGCTAATTAAAGAAACTTTCACTGGATTTTCATTTCTTCAACAAAATACTTAAAGAACCTCAATTTCATTAAAATATCCTATAGTAATCAAAGGTTTTCCTGGATCTAATAGAAGTCTTGAACCATGTAGGAACATTTTCCTCAAACATGAGTGTACAAATTGTTCAGCAGAGAGTTTCCTGAACAGAACAATGTTGTGGATAAACGGACCAAATAACCACCGCTTTGTAAACTGAAACATAAAGGACTTAAATATGTTTAAACAATATTATGATTCTGTAATCTGATTGGCTGAGGGATGTTCTCTGCTGTTGTAATATACACACACATATGACAACTGCAGAAATGCTGCATATAAATGTATTTATTTGTTTGTTTCTTTTATTATTTTGCTTAAACACCTTTGGGCAAATTAAATGTGTTAAATTTCTAAATGAAAATCTTCAGAGAGCACAGTTTTGCACATTACATTATATACATATCCACAGCACTTCTTTTTGCACATTTTATGTTACAGCCTTATTTCTAAACAGGGTCCAAGTGTGAGATTCTAGCCTCGTCTACTAGCTAAGGATATTTTCAGACTGAACAGCAAAGCACTTTTGTAAGTCACTCATGATAAGGATGTCTGCTAAATGCCATAAATGTACATGTAAATGTAAAATGGGTTCAATTCATTTTTACCCTTCTTCTTTGTAGAACCTCTCAAGTTCCATCAGATTGGATGGGAAGCGTTGCTACTCATTGTTTTTCTAGATATCTCCAGAGATGTTCGATCAGGTTCAAGTCTGTGCTCTGGCTGGGCCACTCAGGACACTCACAGAGTTGTCCTGAAGCCACTTCTTTGTTATCTCGGTTGCTTAGCGTTATTGGAAGATAAACCCTCATTCTGAGGTCCAGAGCTCTCTGGAGCAGGTTATCATCAAGGATGTCTCTGTACATTGCTGCAGTCATGTTTCTCTCGACCTTGGCTAGCATCCTAGTTCCTACTGCAGAAAAAGGTCCACACAGCATGATGCTGCCATCACCATGCTTCACTGTAAGAATGATACTGTGTAGGTGATGAGCGGTGCCTGGTTTCCTTCAGACATGATACTTGGCATTCAGTCCAAAAAGTTCAATCTTTTTGTTACTCATGGTGAAGTGGCTTCTGTCTGGCCACTCTGTCACACTGGCCTGATTGGTGCTGCAGAAATTGTCTAAAAAGTTCTCCTCTCTCCATAGAGCAACATTGGAGCTCTGTCAGCGTGACCTCCCTGACTAAAGCCCTCCTTCAATGATGAGTCCTGGTGGTTTCAAGCTTTTACGAATGAAGGAGACCACTGTGGTCTTTGGGACCATTTCAGCAGAACATTTTCTGTACCCTTCCCCAGATCTGTGTCTCCATACAGTCCTGTGTCTGAGGTCTACAGACAATTCATTACACTTCATAGCTTGGTGTCCTGACATGCTGCTATGGGACCTTATCATGTCCAGTCAACAGGTGTCCAATCAAGTTGTAGAAACCTCTGAAGGATGATCAGCGGAAACAAGATGCACCTGAGCTCAATTTTGAGTATCATGACAAAAGCTGTAAATACATGTTATTTTTATTTTTAATTATTTAATTATTTTATTAAAAAAAAATAACCGGAAACTCCAATATGCATACTAATCTTAAGACCCACTTCATTGTGCTCATAGATAGGTTCTGTTTTAGGAAGCTTTTTGTAGAGCATAAGTGTATATCTAATTAACTGTGACAATTAATTAACTACAATTAATTTGCTGTTGTGTCAGCCAACAAGTCTAAATGCTTGTCTGAGTCACTGTTGGTCTGCTTTTTTCTCTCTGTCCTTCTGTTCACAGGTGGCTTGAGCTGTGTCTCTCTGCTTCCCCCACGGAGAGGGTCCTACTATGTGGAGCAAGGCACTGGTGTATCTGTTGGCTCTATCCTGGTGTTCTGGTGCCGGGAGGGATACCAGCTGGTGGGCAGCGAGAAGATCACTTGTATGGTTCGTGCAGGTGTTCCTCGCTGGAGTAATTATCTGCCAGTTTGTGAGAGTAAGGCAGTTTGTTTCGGTCCTATGGGAGACAAAGCAGATTCTATGAATCTGTGCAGAATATTACAAAATTTTGTAATTTGTTTCCAGGTATCCCAAAACCAGATGACCAGGGCCTGCGCATGGCCTTGCTGGTGTCTGTGGTCAGTGGAGTGGTCATTCTGGTCATGACTGTGTCCTTTATTGTGTGCTGTATCCAGGAACACATGAGCAAAAAGAAAGAGAAACATCGGGCAGGCCGGAGCAGGTTGGTATCCAGTTTTTTATTTGTACATAAATCATTCAGATCAATCAACAATTAAAGGAATGTTCAAGTGTTCTGTTCTGTTCTTGGATTATCACCTTTCATTTTTACCCACTGGCTTTTACAACAAGTACTAAGTATGAAATATTCCCTTAAGTCTTTGAGCACATAAACATACAAAAATAATGATGTTTGAAAAGGTTCTTTATGCGAATTCTCCCTGTGTTTGTAGGGCTGGGCGGTATATCAATATTTGTATCTTTATCAGAATATAAATAGAGTGGGATACGGGCGATGTTGTTTATATCAAGGTTATTGAAAAAAAAAGTCTGTTTGCTTTTATTTGCTCCTTCACACTACTTTGCTCTCATCTCCTGCTCTACTCTGCTTCCCTGCACCCTATTCACACTCTCACATGCACTCTATGGAGAGTGCATAAGACTTAGTGTATATAAAGAAGAAATGATTTTTGTAAATAAATTAAAACACACATGAAGGATTTCATGAGGGTCCTAATTTTTTCATTAGTATTTTTTACATTATATATTTTACATCATATATTGTATGTTATATATCACCATTCAGATAAAATATATCGTGATTTAATTTTTTATCTATATTGACCTGCCCTGTGCGTCTACGTGGGTCACCTCTGGTTTCCTCCCACTGTCCAAAAACATGCAGGGCTCCCACACATCCTGGAAAACACTTGACCAACTGTCCAGCCATGGAAAACTCATGAAAAAATGAAAGAAAATATCCTGAAAAATCTTGTGTTGTCCTGGAGTCAAAACAAATAGCACTGCTAACAATTATGGTTAATGCTTTTTACAGCAGACAAAAGCAAATAATGTGAGAACTGTGATTTTGTTTTGTGCTCTACACTTTGAAGGACATATTTTGCACATGCATTTGTTGACAAGCTGAGATATGCAGAAGCAGCATCTGGAATGAAAAGAGCATGTGCACTGAGGCAGTAGAATAATAGTACAGGATATTTTTTTGTTGTTGTTTTAAATGTTACATACAACAATTGACATACAAAATATAAAAAATAGTAAATAAACTGTAAATGATTATACCTTATACAATATAACCAAACAAAAACAAATAGGGGGTAAAAATAAATAAATAAATAAAGGGGGAAGGAGGTACTAAATAACACTAACTAAATAAAATGTGCAAAATAAATAAATAAAACAGGGGTGGATGGGTAAGAGATCAGTCAGTCATCAGGAAAAACCTTAAGTGATGCAATGTATGACAAAAGTGGATTCCATTTACAGTAAAATGTGGCCGTTTTACCTTTTGCTGTAAATTTGATCTTTTCCAATTTTAAAATGAAAATTACATCCTGAAACCAAGAAGAAATTGATGGAGGAATTGGGGACTTCCATAGCAAGTACAGGATTTTACTCTAACATGAGTAATCTTAACATAAAGTGAAGTTTACTTACACTCGCAAAAACATGAGGCCTCATTCACCAATATCGTCCCAAGAATTTTGTTCTTAAGAAAGACTCCTAACAGAAAGTCTGTCATATTTATAGTTTTTAAACCTATGCTCTTTCTAAAGCTTTGCTCTTATCATGATCGCTCTCAGTGTCCCCATAAATTCCATAGTGAATGTCAGAATCTTGTGAAAACTGCATAAGTGGGTTTTAAGAGGATATTTCTTCTTAAGTATGGCCATGACTCTTTATGGCCATGAATCAAAGGTGGTTATTCTATGGTAAGAACAGTTTGGAACACCTTTATTTTTATTTTTATTAAGAGTATGCTCTCTAAGAACATTGGGTTAAAATCAATCTTTTTGTTCACATGAACTCAGGAGAAGAGAAAAGCGCCATTCAAGATCGCGAAGGAGCCCATCCTGGTTAGTGAGGGAGGAGCTGGATTGGGAAGCTTTCCCACCGCCAAAAATCTTCAATGTATCCCAGCGTTTTGAGCGAACAGCGCCCAGTGGTAGCCCTCTTTACCCTGGAGTAACAACAGGCTACGATAATAGAGGGTACGAGAGGTGAGGAGGTTGTTTCATAGAGAAACACCTCACCTACTGTACAAACTGCAGACACACTCTCATTTTCAGATATGTAACACAAGTAAATACCTGCCTGTAATGTTCCAGACCTCATTTTCACTTTCCTTAATCACAGGAGCCAGGAGAGCCTTCTGAGGAGCCCTCATCCTGGAGTCTACCACACAGACAGCCAGGTCTACCCACACCTGGTGCTCCAAAGGGTCCAAACAGCTCCAAACCCCCAGTCCAGCCCCACAACCCCAGTCTATCTGCACATCTCCACTCCTCCCAATGCCAAGGGTCAGCGCCGTCCCCCTGTCACCCTTCCATAGACTGACAGTGAACAATTCACAAATTCTCCCAAAGACTGTCCATGCTGGATGTGATGATGGCATTTGTACAAGCAATGGAAAGCAATGGAGAGATTATTCCACTCAGCTGGGCTTGGAGACTAAATGGTCCTTGTGACCAGGAGACGCACTTTGTTTTGTTGCTTTTTTTCTACAGTAGTTCAGTCTTTTAATTTTAAATTATTTTCAATTATAAATACTATATATTGTATATGGTATATAGAAATATATCTCCCATTCGGGGTGCCTGCTTAATGTTCATTTCTTGATGGAATATTTCAGTGCAATATCTTAAAGCTACAAACGGACTGTAAATACAATCAAAACTGTAAAAATTATAAATACAATTTGAGGATGTTATTTAGGACAGACAGCTTTAGATTTCAGTATGTTTTAGACAGAACAATCCTAATCTACCTACCTTTGGTTGGTTCTGTGTTTCGTCTGAACTGTGGTGGGACACTGAATTAGTTTTATTGACTCACTCACTGCTGTAAAAGTGTTTGTTGTGAACAGCTGACCAAAAATGTATTCTATAAAGATTGACCCACTAACAAAACAAAGCTTTACATTTTGTAGTGATGTGATTTTTAATAAAGTGATATTGTTGTCCATATATTTGTTACAGTGTTGCAGTTACTATAACAAGTGATCACTCTTTTGTGTCTTTTTAGAGGCCAGGTTTCTTTTTGCTGAGAGTTGCTCATACATTTCCATTTCCTACATCAGCCAAGTGTAACCCCTCCTGTGCTCAAGATGGTCCAAACTACACCACAACCCCAGTCTACCTGCACATCTCTACTCCTCCAAGCATCATGTGTGTGTGTGTGTGTGTGTGTGTGTGTGTGTGTGTGTGTGTGTGTGTGTGTGTGTGTGTGCGTGTGCATGTGTGTGTGTGTGTACATATCAAAAAAGTACAGCACATTACATAGAAAGCATGCATTTATGCACTTTATGAACACTTGGTTAACACAAGTTGCTCATTCTTCTTTATTGCTGATTTTTAAATGAGTACATATCTTCGATCTATGTCCAGTAGAGTCCACTGTCCTGGTTGACTTTTTGACTGTTGTTTTTCTGTATTATTATTGTTTGGTCTTATGTAAATTGTTTTTGCTTTACTTTCCACGGGGATATGGAATTTCATTATTCTGAACAGTGACAATAAAGGTGTTCATTAATATTAATTAATTAATTAATAATTCATTCATTCATGATATCAGTGTTAATGCACACAATCTGGATTTTTTTCCCCCCTTTCTCCCATCATTCTCCCCTTATTCAGAGCCTAAAGTGTAAACATAACATCACTACTGCCTTGTTCAGAAGGTAGGCAGCATGTGGAAATGTGGATTAAATCTCAAAATTAACTCTCACTCCCTGACCCTTCCCTCCTCAACCTGTTCTCTGGGCACATCACTCTCCTGCCTCACTTAATCCAACTGTTTATCTTTTGAAAAGATGTTCAAGGTGAATGCGGAGGTGTTGTTAGTGTTTGTGCTATGAGCTGGCCTACAGTAGCATTTGTTTTCCCCATTTATGGTGACTACAAATTTGGAGGCTAAGGGAGCGTCAGAAATCCAGGTCCTTAGTGTATTTCAGTGTCAGACTAAAAACATAGCTGTATGCAGAAAAAGACACTCTACTAAGCATCAAAAGGTTTCAACATATGTTGCAACAGACTCACGAATGCAAATCATGAAAGCAACCATCCTCACTCATCAGCAGTCTGCCGGAAACTGACAGCTTCTGCAGGTAGGAAAAAAATCAAGCATGTGCATTATGATTGCCTACATACGTGCACTAAAAATGCCTCCCTAGCATTATTCGTCAGATATTTTTGAACAGATATTTACTTTCTTGCTCCCGCCCAAATTCAAATAGCAGCAAAGACTCAAAGCTCAGCTGTCAAAAGTCTGCTTCTGGGGATGTCAGGGGAGGTTCTAACCTACAGAAAAATGGTAAAGAAACTGAGGGTGAAGAGCCAGAGACTAAATGTCATATGCAGCATTTAAATCATTTCAGGTGCAGGCTTGTTTTTCTAATGATTTTGAGACTCAACTCAATCAGTGTAATTGTAAAGAAGTTGAGTTAGGGCAACTTTTGCCTAAACTCAATCGAGTTAACCAAAAAAAACCAAAAAAAAACACCCTATAATCAGATACTTTAAAATGTTTCAGCTGTTTACAGTGTAAACAATGCTTAACACTGTATGTGCAAACAAATGCATCAAAGCAAGGTTGACTGCACAAGCAGCTGTGGAGAAAAAGGAATGCTTTTGCAGTGCAGATGGTCACCAAAACCTCTCTATATCCAGAGCTTTTCATCATGGAAAGAATCACACTAACCAATCAAACCAACGTGACATTTGGATCACAAGCCAACTTTTCATGGCCGTTGTACAACAGCACCTATTTAACTGACTCCCATATGTTTACCCATCCAGACCTTTATCCTAGTAAATGCCCTTCCTGTGAAGACAGTGTGTGGTTGCTACTGAAGAATAGGAAGCCTCTATCACCCTTGGTAGTTTCAGCTTTTTACCTTGCTGTGCTCGGTATCCTCTTTTCCCTTAGCCTGCCCTTGGACATCTATATTGCAGCAAGGCAGCGTTCTGGACCATTGTTCTAGACTCTCACACACCTTCAACATCCTCAGTTACTTTGGCTGCCCCCCCTCTACTCACCACTATGTGTGTCGAGCAGCATGTGGCCACATCCCTCATATTGCTATTCATGGAAGTAGGCTGTGTTTCTGTGTACACTGAATCTTTTAAAACGGATCTATATAGGTCAAAAATGGTTCCAGTATTTTTACAACAAACAGTATTTCCATCACTTGCACACCTAACGGATCCCCGTTAGGTCCTTTTGGAAGTAGGGAAGTATGACAAAATATACATTTATTCAAACCAACCCATAATTATGAGCTGTACTCTAATCAGGGGAGGCCATAAATCAGAGTCAGAATGAAAACCAGGTGTTTGCACCTTCGACTGCAGCAGAGACTCTGATTCTGATTGTAAATTGGAAAGCAGCAGCTGTCAGTCAAATGGAGACATCACTGCTCTGCTCTGACAGATATTTGATGAGCAGGGCTACATCACCATCACCATCACCATCATATGTCTGCAGGCAGGTTTTGTGCCACGAGTGTTGCAGAGTAGTGCACAGGCAATGACTATATAGTCCAGACACCTCTGTTTTCAGCCAGTTATGACATCATATGTAGGCCTGAGCAATATACCATAAATATTGATATATCAAGATATATTTTGTACAAGATATGAAAAATGGCCATATCATAATATCAATTTTGTTATGTAGATTATCATGTGTGATTTAATTCCAAGTGCCAAAGAAGACCAGCCTAAATGATTATCGTCCTGTGGCCCTCATTCCTCTAATCATGAAGTGTTATGAGAGACTGGTTCTCCAGCACATCTCCTTCCAGACTTTGACCCCCACCAATTCCTCATCTAACACGCTCAAACTCGGCCCTCCACCAGTGCAAAATTCATCTAACATGCTCAAACACAGCCCTACACGTAACAACCACCTGGCAATGCATTAGAAACCACCTAGAATACCACTGCAGCCAGAAACCAGTAATATGAGATGCCATATCAACAACCCAGCAACACACAACATTATCAAAATCAAATCAAATCAAGTTTAATGTCACATCTCATTACACAGGTGTAAGGTTGAGTGTAAAATGTTGGGGCAAGTCCCTCACCGTGGTTAAACAGATGTATAAAAAACACAGGAGAAGATAATAAGATAAGAAAATAATGATAAAGAATATGTAATGTATTTATTTACACATTAACTTACACTATACATATATTATTGCACTGAAACGTACATTATTGCACTGTGGGTGTTCTGTGTTTATAGAAACTATAAAAATAATTTTTGCATTATATTTATATGTGCACTGGGTATAGAGTTAGATGTAGCTGTAATGTGAGAAGGCAGTGTGAGAAAGTCTTTAGTGGGTGCCGTGGGAGACAGACTTTGGTGGGTGCAGTGGGAGGGTGTAGTGTAACTGAGCAGCTGGTACTGCTCCAGTGAGTAAAGTGCAGGTGCAGAAAGAGTTTATGTGTTGTGAAGATGTGATGGTGTGATGAGGCAGGTGAGATGTGTTGTGACTAGCTGTGAACTGGAACACTGGGCTACTGACTGCTTAGCAGCCTGGTGGTCTGGGGGAAGAAGCTGTCTCGGAACCGGCTGGTTCTGTTCCACGTGTTTCTGTACCTTCTTCTGCGGGTCATTATAATCCTCTTGGTCTTCCTACAGGCTGTTGTATAAATCCAGAAGGCTTGGAGCTGAACCCAGGTGATGTGCTGGGTGGTGTGCACTTTCCCAATACTAAACATAGATTAAATAAAATACATTATTATCATTACTTAAAATATGCTTACCAAACTGGACAGACATCACATGTAACACTTCCAGACTACCACAGTCACTATGAAAAGGAAGTGTAAAATGGGACAAGCTACATGTTCGGTCTCTCAGTCAGGGCATAGGCAGTTATGTGGAGGCTAGCTGGACAGTGTCAGGTTTGAAGACTGTAGACTGCTGGTCTCTCTATAACTGGACTTCCTCATGCCCAGACCAGTCACACCTCACTGGATCGAAGAAGAGAATAAGCTGTGCTGTCAAAAATGTTTACAAACAAATATGACTGCCATGTCAAATGATTTAGATGACATCATAGCCTTCTAAATACATAGTACAACTGTTTGGTAGCAAGCAAAGTTTTCTGTATTTGTGGCTCTACAGCACATCCAGTTTCTAGAAGTAATATGTGATAGAATAATAAGTAATAGAATAATAAGTAATAGAATATAGAAAAAGTAATAATATAAATATAATAAAATGATAATAAAAATATATAAAAAATTAATTTATAATTTAATGTGTTATTTGTAAGGATTAAATTTACAAGGATATTTATCACAAGTTCTTCAAAATACTTGACAGTATTCAAAATAATATAAAAACCACCCTGAATATGTGTTATTATTTTTGTTATTTATGTATGTACCAGTATTATCCCATCTCCGGACTTTTATTTTGAAATTTGAAAGAAGGAGAGCAACTCCTTCCTACCCAATATCTGGGTCAGTGATGTCATTAGCACCGCCCCCTCTCATTGATCACTTGGCATTTTCATGCAGGTTGAGCACAGAGCAGTAAACATGCACTGGAGGCTCCTTTGGCATTTAAACTGAGATTTGCTCGTAGATCATTGCACAGTGATGAAATCATTGCATTTGAGGTTAAGTCTCATGGTCTGTTATGGTATGTCTGTAGATTACTCTGATCCTGAGACTTCAAGCCTAGGAAATGAGCAGATTGATACTGAAATAGAGACTTCCAGGCAAGTTTGTTGTGGAAAATTAATTTTCATAGTTCTTGCAGTTAGCATTCTTCTCTCAATGTGTTTATTTGTCTAGTGATGTTAAAATTGCCTTGGCCTCATGTGTTTCAGAGGTGGCACATGCCTGCTTTTGTGAATACTTTACAATGACCTAGGTTATGCGAGTATATAAACAATGGTTTATGTCCATTTTGTAGTGTTTTTAACTGTACAAGTCATAAGGAATGTTTTATACATGCACAAGAAGACTGTTAGCCATCCATATGAGGCTCTTAGCTATCCAGTGTTTATTTTAAGATTTATGGCAAGATATTTAATCTTACAATGCCATCACTAATGCGAGCTATATCTCAAATTTGAGATCTTTGAGGGGCATGTTTATCATAGAATTTCTATTTTCTATAATAATAATAATAATAATAATAATAATAATAATAATAATAATAATAATAATAATGCAGTTTTGATTATGTTGTTTTGGCTTTAAATTGCATTTTCTTTACATCAGAAATTCAGTTTACATTGAGATTTTAGTAGTAATCATTTGTCACTAATCAAAATTATTGATATCAAAACTTTAATTCATGGTATAAAAATCTGATTGTTACAAGTAAAATATGATTGATATCGAGAATTGTATATTTACTAGTAACAAATACCTGAAATTCATAATATTGTAGTTTCTTCATGTTCTATAAATTGTGGCAAGCTGTTTATACTTTTCTATTTTACTTTTTGTTATTATTATTATTATTATTATTATTATTATTATTATTATAAACAATTGTGTTTCTGATGTGAAGAAAATATGATTAAATATCTCGTCACAATTGATAGAAAATGTATAGATTTGCAGTTCTTATATTATTACTGCAGATTAGTTATATTAATATAAAATATGATAATGTCTAAATCAGTTAGATATTAGACTAAAACTGCATTACATCATCACTTATCACTGACGTCATTGTTTGTACTCCCTGTATTCTGACGAACGTCCTCTCCTGCGCTGTGATTGGCAGCAGTTCCGTAGCTCTGTTCGGATTGGTCAAAATCGCTTTCATTTTGTACGGTTTATTATGGAGCGTGTTTTATTACGTCATAGGGAGCCGACGAGTACCTGTTGGATCAGTCCGCGAGTCCGGACAAGGGGAGCGGAAGCTTGAAAGTGAAAGCAGGTACATCTGCATGAAAAGAGCTGCTTTTTAAGAGGACAGTGTGAGGAAAGTCTGTGCTGAGCATTGGTGCAGTTTGCTGCTGTCACAGGAGCTGCTGGAAGTGTCTGAGCTGATTATCTACCTCTTTTCTCCAGTTTTCTGTTTGAGGTGCACAGCTGGAAAGATGGAAGATGAGTTCAGAACCGAGTATCACCTCCTGGAGGCTTATTACACCAGAAGAAAGCCAGGAACCTTGTATGAAGCCCCCTTCAGATGTTCAGCAACCCTCAGCCTACAGACGAAGAACAGGAGAATCCATGAAGTGGCTGGTGGAGATGTTCTCCAGCAGCCTTTGTTTGTGAACACACGCAAGAAAGGTGTGCAGTGGGCATTTGGGTACTAGATCGATTTGGGTACTAGATCAATTCTGAGATCACTGGAACTTCTACTGGTCTTTCCTTCTAACAAACAGGTGAACTGGATGATGTGGCTGAAAACCTGGTCAGTATTGTAGAGCAGACCCCTCTGCTTCAGGATCAGTGTGCATCAGATGGTGGTAGGTTCGTTCACCTGTAAGATGATATTTATGTTCATTGCTTCCTGCTGAAAAAAACAGTCTGACCAGCTTAGTTCCTGACCAGCATAGGGTATGTTTTGGAGTGTGATGATGTAGCTGCATGGTCAGCAAGAACAAGCTGATTAGGGCAGCCATGGCCTGGTGTTTAGGGGACCAGGCTTGTGACTGGAAGGTTGCTGGTTCAGTTCCCTGAACTGGCAGGACAAGACTCCCAGGGCACGTTGGATAGGGCTGCCCTCTGCTCTGGGCTTGTGTGCTCACTGCCCCCTAGTGTGTATCTCTGTGTTTCACTGTGTGTATGGGTGTAAAAGCGTGTGTGAAAGCACAGTATACGTTCTAAGTTTATTGACCAGTGTAATCAGCGAGACCACCCGGGTCAACCAGCATGACCATCATGGGCATGTTTGACCATATCCCATTGAGCTTAGACCACTAAACCATCTGAAAGATCAAAAAATGGTCCTGATCTGGATTTTTCAGCAGTGCTGTCAGATTGCCAAGAATGAGAATGTAGTGACTTTGATATACTTGGTCTTCCTTAGGGAATTCTGAACCTGCCACCCGAAGGCTTATTGAGATATTGAAAGAATGTGGTGATAAGGTCAATGAAAAGGTAATGAGCACCCATCACTTATGTAGGGGTGAAATATTTCATATCTTAACATTGTCCCCTTTCCTAATCACTAAATCTTTCTTGTACGCTCCCATTTGGGTCATCCGGTCTCAGATTCAAAATGACCATGAGCTTCTAAAGTATCTCCAGACCTCTTTCTCCTACACTATGTTTGAGAACCTGGTTTCAGCATTCGCAGCCAGTGTGTTGCCCTCACACGAGAAGATAAAAGACGCTGAGCCGAAAACTCAGATTGCCTGGACGGCTGAGGTGACCAGCAGGCTAAGAGCCCTGGAGCTGCAGCCTATGAACAGAGTCATGGGATTTGGGGCCCGATACCTGCACCAGAATTTTGCAGAATGGATTCAGCAGAATGGTGGCTGGGTACGTTCTTAATATATTTATTTAAGCATCATAAATTGTCATAGAATTTGGTTTATTGACTTTAGTGCAGAAATTTCAGTTTGCTATAACATTCCCACAGTGCAGTGAATAGAGGACAAACACTGTACCCTAGCACGATTACCACATCCTTTGGTGTGAAGGTTTGTAGGACACACTCTTCCTTGTAGGACACAAGTGCCAGATAACTCGTGCAACTTTCTCAAACAACAGTTATTTAGGTGGCGTCTGATTGTGCTGTTCCCCAAATGTGATCTCTGGAGTTTTGGCTACTCAAACCCTGCTCGTTGTGTGTGGGGTCCATAAAGTCAAATGTCCTCTTTAAGGCAGATGGGCAATATTTATTGATTTACTCACACAGAAGTGGTGTCTCTCAGTATGACGTGGGATATCACGCAATATGTCAGACGTCCCAGCATGGAGTTGTAGAGATTCTGGCATTGAATGAAATTGCAACCAGCTTCTGACCATGTGATGTGTGTTAAACTGTTGATCTTGGCGCTGACTATGGTGCCTCCACACCCGGATTTGCTGGTTGTCTCCAACAAGACAAAAGCAGGACTTGCCACTGATGGAGGGTTTTAGTGCATATATACCTTAATAATTCTGAAAAAAGAATTATGTTAATTTATAAATGTAATTGTTTAGTTATACAGTTTGCTTATGTTCACCAGTGGTGCCAATATTTGTTGGGGGCACTAGATACATTTGCTCAATTACATGTACTTAAAATATTAATGGATTAATACTTACTGTGGATTAAAACGGACTAATTCCAAATGTTACATTTTGGGACAACAGCTGAAAACAAATGATTTCGGAATAATTTGAATGTACAAAAAAGTCCCCAGTAGTTCTTTAAGTTACTCAGTACTTTAGACTAGAATTAGTTTTTGACCCAATACCTTTGTACCAATAATTTTACTTTACCATTTCAGCAGTTACAGTATTTTAACTTCAATAAAGGTTTAGGCTACTTCGTCCACCTCCTTCGAAAGTGCTCATAAATGAGTTTTAGCTTAATTTATGTTTTAGAAGGTCAGTAAAGACATGAAGTGGGCACTGTATTAAAGCATTCCATACTGTATAGGTCTAATGATTGGTTTTTATAAAACTGTAAACTAAGTCTTTTTTCTCTTCCCACTACAGGAGAAAGTGTTTGCCGAAGATAAAAACGATGTGTGAATACGGATACCACAAGATAAGCTGTTACATTGACTAGCTACTGTAGCAACACAAGCACCAACCCAGGGGTTTCGTTTTTGTAACTGTGAAACCTTTCAATGTGAATTTTCTAACTGATCATTTTTCCATGCGTGACTGACATTTAATTTCTGTTTAAAATTGAAATGTTTTTAAATGTTAAAAACAACCTATGAAACATTGAACATTAAGGCTACGTTCACATTACAAGCCTCGTTTCTCAGTTCCGATTTTTTTTGTTCAGATTGGAATTGGCTGTCATATTCAGGGTGAGCTCCAGTGTGTGGTGGTTGAGTCTTGAGCGCGATTGTGAGTGCTGATTGTAAAGCATCCTTTGGGTTTCTAGAAAAGTGCTGTATAAGTGTGTAACTTCATATTGAACCAGATTTTTAGCAGCGATTGAAAATGTTTTTGAAACGGTAATTTGACCTTCGCTTTGGAATGTTTGTGTCTCCCCATTCATATCATCCACCAGTTGAACAGACTTTTCTAATAGGACTTTGGCCACCACCGACATCAGTAACTGCACGCTTGCAGCCAAAAAATGACACATACGTGTCCTATCTATGACCACATATGAAGGTGGCTCAAATCCAGTTTGATATGAAATGAAAATTTGTTTACACAGCCTTGAAAATACAGATCTTGGTCACATTAAGGGAGGAAATCAGATTTGAGTCACTTCCGCTTGGTAATGTGAAAGTAGCCTAGAAATAAAGTTCATATTAACTGTGTGTTTGTGCCAGTTTTGTGTGCCAGCTAATGAAATGTCAAGCTTTGGTCACAACTAACTGGAAACTTCACTCTTAAAACAGTTAAAATATAATATTTTATTGACCAAGAATATGGTACATATATCTTCTCAACCACAAATAAAGCAAGCACCACAATGTAATATCCATACAAATGACCTGTAGCATTCACTCAGCTGCTTGGTGATATATATACGCGGTCCATGCACATTTGTTTACACTGATTTATTTAGTTTCGAAATAAATGTATGCAGTATGTTTGCACATTAACAATCACTTTAGCCTGATGCACCGTAGTACTGCAATTTCAATGTAACAAATTAAACAAATGTTTGATTATGTTTACTCTATCATAAGCATACATCAGTATATCAGGCTCACACAGACACAAAAAAGTGACAGTTATCGGCTGTTTTGTGAGCAATGAAAAGTGAAATAAAAATCTGGAATTGAGACGTCTGCATCGTTTTATGTTCCATTCATTCATTCTAGTCCCTGTGGTTGATGACTAATGGCTGTCTGCCGTTCAGTACGTGATCTGTGAATCGGAGAGTGCCTTTAATTGCCTGGTTCAGATTGAGGTGTATTTCTGACTTACTGTCTGCAGACTTCCTGTTTGCCAGTCATAATGAAGTTGGATCTAATGGCCAGTAGCTTTGACAATTGGATTATATAATCCTAGGTTGTGCTAATCACAGTCAGTAACCACACACATGGACTGGAGCAGACAAGCGGCCTACAGTTGTAATTGTCCGCTATGTAAATGGTAGAAGTAACCTGATCACGAAAGCTGGCAGACCCATGAGGATACAGGACTGGACGACTGAACTCTGTTTCCATGTGGCTGCAAGCTAAAAGCACACCACCTGTCACTTGTTTAGAATACATGATATAACTTTAGCAGTATAGTTTGTGATTCAGAGCTAAAATATGTCTTGGACTAATTACAGTTCTAGATGCCAAGGTACTTGTTCATTTTCCCCAGGGCATCACAGACAGTGGTGAGGTCACTGCGGAGGTCCTGCACTACATTCTCAATACTCCTGGTGTCCTTCAGTAGGTCGATGCTCTGGGTGTAGGGGTTATAGTAGACAGAGAAGGGCCTCTTGATAGACTTGGCAAATTCCCTGTAAAGAGGAATCATATCTTCATGCACTTCTCTTTGTCATTGTTCAAACTGACACATTGCTTCCTCTGACTCGGCATCACAGCCAACACCTCCCATTTAACTCGATCCCTTTATAAAAGACATTTTCAAAAAATGTGAACTAAACTGGAAAGTCGTTTTACCTCATTTTTTCTTTGGCCTCTTCAAAACTGTCTGAGACAAAGTACACATCTTGGAAAGTTGTGATGATGCACTCCTGGTAGCACGTGGTCCTGGGATCGAACGGCTTCACCGCAGCCTTGTCCGACAGTGCATGCTGTGGATTCATTGGTTAGGGCCTAGGTGGGATACTGGTAGTGGAGTGTAATAACTGTGATAAAAGAAGGACTATACATGTACCCTTAGCTCTCCGATGGAAGACAGCAGTCCTGCTCCGTAGGCTCGCAACTGTCCGTCTTGTTTGCACAAGCCAAACTCAATGGTGAAGAAATAACACTGAGCAAACAACGAAAAATATATAGGACCAGTCAAACGTTTAGACACACCTACTCTGTTCAACGCTTAAAGGAAAACCTTACAAAAGAATGTTTCTGTCCAATCCCGTAAAAGCCCAATAGAAAGGTTTGTGTATTTAAAGCACATGACCAATGGACAATATTTCCGTGATAGTTGGGCTTTTTTCTATTTTTCATTATTTACCAAATATTTTGGTTCATACTATATATCAGAGGTTCTTAACCTTTTTCACAGCGCGACCCCATTTCAAGCTCCAGTAAATTTCGTGACCCCCCCCTACTCCCAGGAAAAACAGTATCAATAACTCGTAAAATATTCCAAGTACTTTTCATCATATTTTCTCACTTTCTTTGTTTTTTTCTAGTGATGATACCCTTGAATATGAAGCTTCAAGGTGTGTGTCCAAAAACCGATACGCATTGGTTCGAATCACAGTGCCGATGCTTGATTCATTCTATGTTGATCACGTGACCAACTACGCCCAAAGCTTCATTTCGGCACACAATCACGTGATTGCTTTAGGGAATGATTCAAAAGCAGCAAAACCTGGCACTCACTTCGAGGGTCGTTAGCGGAGATAGAGATACACAGAGAGATGGAGATAGTGATAGATAGAGAGTGAGAGAGAGATAGATAGTGTGAGAAAGAGTGAGAGAGAGTGAGAAAGGCAGACAGACAAACAGACAGAGAGAGAGAGAGAGAGAGAGAGAGAGCGAGAGAGAGGGAGAGAGAGGGAGAGAGAGTGAGTAATGGACTAGTGATACAAACCTGGCTTGGTAGGATGTGAATAATAGTGAATAATATAATTTTAGAATTTGGTAAATATTAACAGATCAATATCATGGTGAAGGGAAACAAGCAGCAATGTGCAATTAGAATTATGAGTGTAATTTCTCCAGTGTGCCATATCAAGATACATTCTGAGTCTATTATATATTAATTCAAAATAGATTACGGTGTAATGTCTTAATATATTACATTAAATTATCCAGACATCAAAATATTCTGCCATTTGTTTTATCAGTTTTTTTACTTAAACCTCAAAATTCATGTTAATGCACTGGAACAGTTTTAAGAGCCTCTCGTCCACTAAATACACAAAGCACTTTCAGGTTTTGGTCACGAGATGCAGCTAATGTCCACAGTGTTATGAAGCTCCGAGTAATGAATCTTTTTTTCGATACAGTTGGAAAAAGGCATCAGTGCTTCAGAAAGCCTCGGTTTGCCATCACTATTTTTTTCTGTTCTGATGTTCCTGGAAGCGGCCGTTTTGCATCCCCACTTCCAATTCGACCTAAAAAATGCTCCATTTTAATTCAGCCTGGATGACGTGCCGAGCCACAATGCGCATGAACCTGAATCAAGATTCAGATCGAAGAGTCGAGCAGAACGGCGAGTGAGTCAGTTTGATTCAGTGAAAAAAACCCTCTAAAAAGGCTCTATTTTAAGCAACAATGGTTTGCCAAACCATGTCCTTCATGCGAGACACTCCATCAAGACTGAGACTGATACAGTGTGAAAAAGTTTAGCGCTTAAATCTGATTCATCGCACATTTCACTGATAAAACGTCTTCATTTTTGTCACATTCGCGACCCCCCTAGAAGTACATCCCCCAGGTTACGAACCCCTACTATATATTTTAATTGTATTGGATGTAAACAGCATATTGAGGTTTCCAAGCCTAGGAGCCTGTATGCAGCCCACACTTCAGTTCAGATCCTCACAGTAGTAAAACCTTTCCTGGACAGCAGAGACAGTTACTCCAACTAAGATAAGTTCTCCAAGTAAGATAAACTCTTTTTCATACCCTTAATTGCCCCCCCCCCTGCCCCCAAACAACACGTTGTAAATATGATTTAAATATCAATATCAAAAGATGTAGCCAATGTATGTAATCTCCAAGACATTCAGTTGGTGTGTGCAACCGATCGTGTGCAAACTGTGTCTTTCTTCTACTAGCTAAGCACTTTTGTAAGTCACTCTGAATAAGGGCGTCTGCCAAATGTCGCAAATGTATATGTAAACGTAAAATCAAGTGTATCATACTCTGTGCTGGTTTACAGCTGGTTATTTAGTTTAGCTGCTAAACCAGCTAGTTTACCTACATAGGTTATATTTTCATCTGCCCTACCTGTACTTGTAACCACCTTGACCATCAAAGACCAGCTGAAACCAGCTAACATGCAATGCAATAATCCAGTGCCCTGAATTCCAGTTCAGTACCGTACATTGTATTATTCCATCCCTCGCGCTTTTTGAAAGTAACCTTCAGTCTCTAGACTTACTTTAAAATATTCCTGGCTGAAATATTTCTACACTGAAGATTAAACTCAATGCAAATGCACCACTATAGGGCCGATCATGAGAGTGAAAAGGCTGGTTAAATGCCACCACAAGCCCCTGTGACCTTCTCACATTGCTATAATCACTGCATTTTGATGAAAGCCTGTCACTAAAGTAGACTCGGTGACATTTCAAGACCCACACCTACACTGTGAGACGAAAGCCTGCTTTTGCCTGCACTTACCGTAGCAAGCTTCTGTACATCTTCATCCGAAGCTCCCAGAGAGGCCAAGCCAATTTCTTGTGAGAACTGGGCAAACTTGGGATCTGCTAGGAGGGGCACGTGGCCCAGGAGCTCATGGCAGGTGTCCCTGAGAGCCGGTGTGAGAGAAAATTATTATTAAAATGAGAACTCAAGTACCACAAACAATTGCACAAAACACATCCCATACTTACGTAAAAGTACAAATACCCCAGTTTAAAAATACTTAAGTACTAAGTATGAAGCACTTAAGTACTAACTCTAGATGCACAATATGTTCAAAGTATTTTTTACTGAAGTAAAATTAGAAAAGTACTCACTCCTAAATGTAGAAAAAGTGAAATTATTATAGCGCTGGGCATTAATAATGGTTATTTTAGCATAAATCACTAAAATGTAAACTAAAATTAATGACTCAATTTGTCAGTTTCATATTCATGTACGGTTGGTACATGTGGTAAAATATCCTGAACATGTAATACATAATATAGTACTATAGGCCTGAGTTTTAGTATTTCTTTGTCCCTTTTATTTTCTCAGTTATCAAAGTCAAAGTCATTTTTAAACTAGAAAGAAAATGACGTCCCGATCTCCCAGAAAATAACGTTCAGACCATCTGTTTTTCAACGACACACCTCTAATACTGTTATTTAACCGGTCAGAAAACAATAGTAATCAGGGCTACATAAAAATAGAGGTCACTCCAGTAGATCCCTGTGAAGTAGACTATGCAGGAGGTTCAGGCATTTTAAGTGAGGTTCTGCAGTGAAATGTTTTGTTGGAAGGGAACTTCGAACTGCGTAGAGAGTAGTGAGAAGCAGTTTGTCATTACTAAGGAAGTTGATGGTAAGTTCACCCATCGTTCATCACATCTTGGGGGTTAAACAGCTGCCGCCCATCATAAGTAGTGCAACATGTGTGAACACGTGTGAACATGTGCATACAATGCATCCGGGAAGTATTCATAGCGCTTCAGTTTTTGCACATTTTGTTGTGGTACAGCCTTATTCCAAAATGGATTCAATTCATTTTCCCCCTCGAAATTCTACACACAGTACCTCGCCATGTTTGAAATCTTTGCAAATTTGTTAAAAACAAAACCAAATATAATGCACCACAATATAACGTTCAACCTTTGGCAGCAATTTCACAGCCTTTTTTATTTTTGAATATGATGCTGAAAGCTTGGCACACCTGTTTTAGGAGTTTCTCAGATTGTTGTTTGCAGAACCTCTCAAGCTCCATCAGATGGGATGGGGAGCACCGATGCACAGCCATTTCTAGATATCTCCAGAGATGTTCAAGCAGATTATGGAGCTCTGACTGGGCCACTGACTGGGCCACTCATACACAGAGTTGTCCTGAAGCCACTGTTATCTTGGCTGTGTGCTTAGGGTTGTAGTCTTATGGAAGATAAACCTTTGTCCCTGTCTGAGGTCCAGAGCACTCTGAAGAAGGCTATCATTAAGGACGTCTCTGTACATCGCTGGAGTCCTGTTTCCCCACAGCATGCTTCACTGTAGGATTGGTATTGGCTATGTGATGAGCAGTGCTTGGTTTCCCCAGAAACGATGCTTGGCACTGAGGCCTTCAGACCAGACAATTTTGTTTCTCATGATCTTAGAGTCCTGTAGGCGCATCTGGCAAACTCCAGATTGGCTGTCATGTGCCTTTTACTGAGGAGTGGCCTCTGTCTGGACACTCAACCTTACAGGCCTGATTGGTGGGGTGCTGCAGAAATAATTGTCCTTCTGGAAGGTTCTCCTCTCTCCACAGCACCTCCCTGACCAAGGCCCTTCTATCACTCAGTTTGGCCAGGCGACCAGCTCCATGAAGAGTCCTAGTGGTTCCAAACTTCTTCCATTTACAGGTGATGGAGGCCACTATGCCCCTTTTTCCTGTACCCTTCCCCAGGTCTCAATACAATCCTCTCTTGGAGGTCTATAGACAATGACTTAGACTTCATGGCTTAGTTTGTATTCTGACATGTAAAGCTACGGGACCTTATTTAAACAGGTGTCTGCCTTTTCGAATCATGTCCAAACAAATGAATTTACCACAGGTGTCCAATCAAGCTATAGAAACATCTGATCAGTGGAAACAAGATGCACTTGAGCTTAATTTTGAGTGTCATGGCAAAGGCTGTGAATTCTTAGGTAAGTTATATGTTTGTGATTTATTTTTAATCAATTTGCAAAGATTTCAAGCTATCTTTCCTCACTTTTCCTTGTGTATTATGTGAAGAAGTCTGAGGGGAAAAATGAATTGAATCCATTTTGGAATAAGGCTGTAACATAACATAATGTGCAAAAAGTGAAGTGCGTCTGTGAATACTTTCCAGATTCACATTTATTCACATATTACACATATAATGACTGCAGTTTTATTAGTTTATCAGTAACTTTAGAAAGCAAACAAGTGGCCAAAGTTTGTGGTGAATACCATGCACTGTTGTTTACTTGATGACATCTCAGGCCGTTCAGAATGAAGTGTTTTAAAAACTTGAAGTTCCCATTTACTAAACTTAAAAGTAATGATGCTATTTGTGGTAAATAAGAGTGTAGATTTCTCTTGTGAAATGTAGGGAGCGGAAGTAAAAATGTTAAGTGACAGAAATATTCAAGTAAAGTACTGATGCTTAACTACAATAACAAAGTAGATGACGCCTCTCATCCTGTGGGTCCAAATAGTACTCACGGTTCTGGTGTGTAGAGCGGGTCAGTGCTGTGGCGCACATACTGAGTGCAGTTAAACACTCGATAGGCCAGTCCAGCCAGGAAGTCTCTAGGTGACAGGTATCCTGCCACAGGTCGTACCGTAAATCCTGACCTCTCTGTTAAAAGATCAAATACCCTTTAGTCATGTAGTGGATCAAACTGCATCCACTGAGCACATGCTGATCTGAAGAGACCTATAGTAATTTTCACCTCCTACACGGTACCTCTAAATGAGCTGCTGCATTAGGCCATGTCCACACATGCATGGTTTTTATAAGAACTATATAATTCTCTCCTTTTTTAAAAAAAAAATGCTTGCCAACCCTTTAGGGGACCTTGTGCACCTGGGAATTAGTCCTCCGCATTTGTTTGTCTTTACATTGGCTGAATGCTGAAAGCTATTCACTTAATTGACATGTACTTGCATTAATATATAATATATAGACTTACATATAACACACAAAACGTGTGTTGTTTGTACTCTATTTGCACTATGTTGCTAATGTTTACGTCACCTTGAGTTCACATCATTCTCCCTCTAATTTATAATATCTTTCTAATTCACAATATGTCTCTGTGTGCTCCGGGGCAGTGAGCACACATACACAGAGTGGTGGGGAATTAAGTGCTCAAGGCCACTTCAGTCATGTCCTGCTGGTTCAGGGAATCAAACAGGCAACTTTCCAGTCACAAGTCAGGAAAATTACAGGTTGTAAAGGTAAATAGAGCCTTATATATTTGTAATAGTATTTACTGTATTTACTTTTATTCACATGTTAAAGTCTCAATCTAGTGCTATCTGCATGTAGATGCTGTATTGTAGTTCACTATATAGGGAGAAGCTGCTATTCAGGCATAAACATGAACGTCTTGTGACAACATTGATTTCATAAACCCGAGTTTCTGAAAACCTTCACCGTGGAAAACTGGTGTTCTTGTGGACAGGGCAAATTAGAGTGGTACAATTAAGGGCTCTATGTTGCTCAGGAGTCTGTTGAACTAGTACTACGATCCTGGGTCATGCAGCTTGCCATCGGCAGCCGAAGTCTGAGAGTGCAAAAGTGCCTGTGCTCTCTATGGGTAGGTAGATGGTACTCTCTCCCCAAATCGCACCCAGTGTAATGCCTGTCATAACAAGCATTTGTTAGCCATGGTATCAGAGCTGGGGATCTGACAAATTGGACCTGGGGGCACCAACTAGTTGTCCTTCCTTGGAACACTTTTGTTACTGACCAGTGCACACCTAGTACCTTGTGAAAGTGACTAAGGTTGCTACACTTGCCCACTGATTTCTGCTACTGTGACCAGAGAATCAGTATTATTCACTTCACCAGACATATTGGTGTTAAGGTTGTTGCTGTAAATTCTATGAACATCTGAAAAACAAATCATTAAAACGGATTACCTTCATTATATTGATCTCATAGTAATGTATAACACAGCAGTTGTCTGTGTTCACTAGAAGATTCTTAAAGGAATGCTGTAGACATTCCTGTAGCAGCTGTTCTTTTTCATAAGGGTATAAATATCTGCATGTTATATAATCTCTGATGGGATTAGCTTTGCATGAAGCAGTTACCTCTTAGAAAGAGAGACACGTCTTCTAGCTGTGGGATATTATCCTCTCGGTACCCACAGTACTTCGTGAGCAGTGGGAGGTTTTTCAGGTACTCGCGGCAGGCGTGGGTGGGGTATAGCTTAGTCAGCTCACGGAACACCACTCCCCAAGTCTTCACTTCCTCTGGCGTGTACTCGATGTGTGGGATGGGCTGCCCACTATGAAATAAAAAGAATTTGCTAAGCATATGTACGGGGTCACATGTAAACTATGTGTGGGCTGAGCACACAACTCTGAAACTACCATCGAGAAATCTGAAAACATGTATATATATATATATATATAGTATCTCATACTGGACATTGGATGTGTCCAGTATGAGTTGTCTGGTCACTCATACTGCACATATCCAATGCACATACTGGATATGTACATTTATGACGTGAATATGTAAGTAAATGTCAATTATAGTACATACAGTCATGTGGAAAAATAATCAGGACGCCCCAAGAAAACCTTTGTCTTTTTAACCTGTTTAAACATTACAGTCTAGAAAATAATTACATCTTGGGAACATTTTAAACAACTGCCAACATGGTCAGGCCAGGCCGTCCTAGCAAGTTCAGACCACAAGATGTGTAAAGAAGTCTCCAACGTCTGGAACAATGTGCTTTGAACTGATGAATCCGAAATTGAAATATTTTGGGCACAGAAACAGAAAACATGTTTTGCGCAAACCAAACAGCATTTGAGTTCAAGAACCTGATACCAACTGTGAAGCATGAGGGTGGAAGTGTCATGGTTTGGGGCTGCTTTGCTTTTTGGGGGAGCTCTTCATCATAGAAACCACTATGAAATTGACACTGTATCAGAGGGGGCCTGAAGACCAGATCACCTGTACAAAGATTGATATTGAAACATCACATAGCTGAAAGAATTCTGCATGGAGTAGTGGGAAAATCCTTCTTTCAGTTAATGTCAGAAACTGGTAAATGGTTATTGGAAACATTATTTCATTAACATTATTTCAGGAAATATTAGCTACTAAGACAGATAAATAAATTCAGATCAAATGTCCATATATTTAAATATGTCAATCAAAGGGGTTCGTGGGGTGCCAACCTTTTCATATGACTGTATATTAAGTGCATGTATTTAATACAATATTCATTGTTGCTTGTTTCACATTTTGAATTTGAAACTAGCAGTTGTTCTTTACAATGTGTCAAAAATTCACGATGAATGGATCAATAGAAAAGCTCCAAAATGACATCAAATAAAATCTTCCTTAACCTCCCAAGTTACAAGGGTGTTGTTGAAACTTCCTTTCAAATTTTGTTAAGTATATGTGTTACACATGTGTATACGGGTTGATTTGCAGCAGAAATATGTCTGTATTATAAATGGAAATATCGTCCCCTTGGAACTATAAGGTTCTGCATTCTGAGCAGTTTTGAGTTAAAAGTCTTTATAGTGACTCTGACACATACGTATGGAGATAAAAACGTTCTGTTTTCCTTGATAAAAATGTCAGACAGAACCTTCAATTTCCAAGGGGTGATATGTCAACATGTTCAATATATGTCAATATTTCAATATGTATATAAAGGGATTTCATACATCATTCATCATAAATGTCATATCCTTGAAATCTGTATATTTCACCATGTATCAGATCCTGAAAATAATCACTTGAATTACTAATTACAATTTGTAGTTCATTGCGACCTCCACAAAGAACTTCCTCCTCTGCCGATACACGTTGTCTTTAAAGCCCTGCAGGAACAGAAAACATAAGTAAACCTATTTAAAGGAGAAGAACAAGCCATTCTTCTATTCAGAGTCCTTGAATTTAGCAGTTTACCAACCGGATGGTCAGCATCCAGCTCCGAGCCATACATGAGCACTCTGTGAGAGCACTGGTCCAGCTCTGAGATCTTTTGGGGAAACCAAGGCACTCCTTCCCCATCTGGCAACCCACCCAAAACACACACACAGTCCAAACAGTCTAGAATAAAGAGTCAGGAGAAGCATTATCACAAATATCACAGCCATTTACTGCAGAAATGTCAAACTGCCTGTGGAAGAACAACAAGGCCTTCATGACGATGGTTTTGCAGGATCTCCTCAGCTGTGAACATGCTGGTGCATATGCAGCAGACACACTCACCAGTCTCTGAAGACCACACATGCTGAGGCGTGTTGTACGAGATGATGTTAACGTGATCTTTGAGGTGCTGCACCAGCTCATTAAACTCTTTCTTAGTGCAGTTGCATTCAGCATAGATCTCCACCTCTGTGTTGACCCGCTTCGATTTGCGTGACTCGATGTGGGCCAGGTTCACGTGCTTCTCCTACAGCAGCCGTATCGACAGAAAAAACAAATGAGCAATGCGTTCATTTGCCATCTTGAAAATAGTTGTGTGCGAAGGTTTGGCACCCCTGTTCAAGCAAGTACACCTTTGTGTACTGAAATTATGCTGTTCTGTACTGAAGTTCTGATATTTTAGAACCACTATTTTGTACTAAAGAACTACTAAAATATAATTAAAATTATACTAAGTTACAATTAATATATACAAGGTGTACTGGACATGTTATTTTCTCCACCCTTCTAATACAATTTAATTATATCAGTCTGAGCTGCCTGATTAAAAGTGCTTAAATTATTCCTGTAATACAACCGCAAATTAGTACAAATTAGTGGTTCCAAAATAACAGAACGTCAGAACAGCACAATTTAAATATACTTTTTTTTAACAAGGACATTCGCTGCATATGGCTGCCCACCTTTCCATTACTGGGCTACTCGACCTGAACTAGTTGCCCCCCTGCAATCACAGACAATTTACATGGACCCTATTTACCTGCTACGGTTATTATTATGTCTACCACCAACCTATCATCATCATCATCATCATCATCATCATCACTCCAGTACACCTGACCATTACAGCAGATGTGGTGGTCCAGTGTCCCCTTGTCAATAATTTATGAGTAAGCATAAAGCATGACCCCCTGGTTCCTCTCAAGGTTTGTTCTTCCAGCTCTGAGAGAGGTTTTTCTTGCCACTGTTGCCTTTTGACTTGTTCACTGATAGTCTTTATCCTTCATGTATTATGTGTTGTTCATCATCATCATCATCATCATCATCATGATCATCTTATTTTTGATTTCTGTAAAGCTGTTTTGTGACATTAGTTATAAAAAGCTCTATACTAAGTCATTTGATTTGCTTTGATTCACGCTACATGATTGTTGACAGCATCTATTAAAATTCATCTCGTTATAAATAAAAATGCCCACAAATATTTACTCATCCCTGGCACCAGCGGTACACATTATTCACCACACCCTACACCAACAATGGTAAGAAAACGTAGTCCATTATTCTTTAGCTGCTACACAATATTTCACATGACATACTTGTTCATGTCTAACAAGAATGCTTCACTAAAGTAGAGTTCTGGCTTCATGCTTCCACTTTAAGTGAGTACGATTTGGATACAGACCCATATTTTCATGTATCCCTGTAAATAAAGTCTAACACACATTTCCACAGTTTATTCTCCTCTAAGCTGGAAAGCAGAGATGTTCACTCACCTGAAAGAGCCGTAGAGCCTTTACCAGACAGCCCACCTCATTCTTCAGAGAGAAAATCACTGCTGTCTTCCCAGAGTCGATAGTGGAGCCCCCTTCTTTGTCCGGTTTCTCATCTATGCGACTAAAGGAGGTCCTACGAAGCTGCACATGAGTGTGGACAGTCTGGTTGAGGATTCGTATCTACTAGTGCAAATTAGAATATTATTTATAGAATTTCATTTTAGATATCAAACTTTTTTTTTGTTTTATTGTTGATAATGTTTGACTAGTATTTTTTTCTGAGTGTGAGATTAAATATTCTAATAAACTGATTTTTATGAACTATAAGGCAAACAGATCAACAGTGAAACACAAAAGCCTTGAATTCTTTCATTTACATGTAATTAATATAAAATTTGACAAGTTAGGTTTTGAATGAAATTCTGAACACAAATAAACTTTTCCCACAATTTTTCAAGATGCACTCATATGGTGAATATGTGAGTGTATTGAAGGGCTGAAAAGGATTACCCAGAGCTCCTGTGAACACAGTTATGGTTCATAACAAATAATTAAACTCTGCTTTTAGAGTAGCAGTTACCTTCGTCATACTGACATTTGCATCTGATTGCAAGACACATTCTTGATGTGCACAAGCCTGTTTTTTTTCTCACTTTTTAATATAATGTGAAGCTGTCACGTTATGTCAAAATTCCATGATAAATGGACCAATAGAAATGTTCCAAAATGACTTGGATCCTGTACAACAAACACCTCCAACATGTTTCTTCCGATATTTTAGAGCACAATTCTATTTATTTGCTGAAATTAACACATGGGGGTCTAGCATATAAAATATAGGATTAGTTTTTGTATGACACACTTTTTGCTGTTTTGCTGTGAATCTGGCTGTTATTCCACTGAAAGTTAAGCTTTTTTCATGTCCTGTAAAATTGCCATTTTTGGAGATACATGACACCGCATGACAGCGGTGATGGACAAGAAAGAGTTTTATTCTAAAACACAACGTAACATCAATGAGGATAAACCCCATTTAACACAAAATCGCACTTATTTTTGTATAGCTCTGAGATTTTGTGTTAAACTCAACAAATTCTGAACTCAATTTATTTTACTATAAAACAAAAAAAAAAGAAAATGCATTTGAATGCAATTTTAAACCTCCATATGTTACAGGTCATTGTGCAAGTACTTTCACTTGTGAAATATTGGTTCCAAGTCTGAATCTTTCTGCATGAAGGACTGATTCAGTTGCATGTAATCTGACAGTGATTCCACCCGAAATATGAAAAACTACCCGAAAGTTTGGAACGCCAAGGTCACAATCCACGTAATATTATCCTAATTCTTACCATATTGCTCCCAAGGTGCTGCTGATCAAACATGGCAGAATCCAGAGATAATCCTCGGCGTGCCCAGTACTTGCTGGAGAACATCATCATAGCTGGCTGCATCTTTGGGACGGCTTCCTGACCCCTCTTTCTCAGCAGCCCAACAGGTGACTTGGGGATCTCCTTCTTCTGATTCTGCAGGTCAGGCACAGACATTGTGTCTTGGGGCTTGTTCTTGCCTTGCATTTCAGAAGACATGGGAACTGCCTCAGATCCCTTCTTCTTCTTCTGCACCTCTGAAGCCATGGGAGAACTGACTGGGTGAGCCACTCTACCTTGCCACCTCCCCCGGCAGTGCCAGAGCTGTGCTTATATAGCGTGACGAAAGATGCTGATAAAACCTGATAAAGGTCTCACACCCTGGTGCTTATATTGGTTTCTGAGGGTCTGGTGCCTCATTCATTAAGGAAAGCTATGTTACGTCAGTGCCCTCACTGATCATGTAAGTCCAGCGTTAATTCACTCAACGCTGATCTGCGGAACAAAGCCTTGGACAGATCTGACAAAAACAAATGATAAGAAATCACTAAGGTTGGATCAGTGAATGAGGCAGCTATAATGTCAACATGGAAATAATCTCAGTTTGGCGAGGGTGTGGTGGGGGGGGGTCAAGCTGAAATGAGAACTGTTGGCCACTTTAACCTTTAGAATAATTTGCTAATTTTGAGGGATGTTTTTGTAGTGTCGTACTTTTATTCATCAAAACATTAGACAAGTATATCTAGGAGACAGTCACACATGCTAAAGATTGTTATTTGCAGGAAATCCCAAGACACTCAAATTTGTCTTCGTTTGAGACATAAATATATATATATATATATATATATATATATATATATATATTTAATATATAAAGGCCAAAAATCACTTTACATCATTTAAATCCTGCTGGTCGTCCAGTGTTTTTGAGTTGAAAGGAATTATTTGGAATGATTAGATTCCAAAATAAGATAACCTGAATATCCTATATTACTTTGATTAATTATGTATCTGTGTATTTCTAAAAATTTTAATACTGTGTGAGAACAGAGAGGAAACAGTCCTTCCCTTATCATTTTCATTTATAACCCAGTATCTGGGTCACCCCCTCTCACTGATCAGGTGGAGTCTGCATGCAGGCTGGGCATTTACATGTGAACAGAGCAGTAAGCATTAACTGGAAGGTGTTTTGGATATTTAAACTGGGATTTAACTCAGTTGGAAATTTTAGTTGTTTTCCAAGCTGTAACTGCCCACGATGACATATGATTAGATGGGGTCCTGTAGTTTATGATGATATGTGTATCCAGTTTGTAAGTTACTTTGATCCTGATTTAAGAAGCATGAAAAACAAACAAACAAACAATCGAATAGAATGATTGAACAGAACATTTTAAGCGAAGCCTTTAGTGTTTTTACAAATGAAAATTCAGAGGATTAAGTAGCGTCCACTGCTAAACTGGCTTTACTGTCCACTATGTCAATAAACATAAGCTGAAACTAGGGGCGTAAGCGCTGATGCAAAGCCCCCTGCACTGACGCACACGGTTTTGACTCTGCTGAATGAGTGGGTGTTTGCTGTAGTGCAGATTGCAGACATTTCTTTAATGAAAGAAAGCTGGAGGAGAGATAAAATTACAGCTCTGAGGAAAAAGCTATCAGGCGCCTCTGAGGCAATTTCCTGTGGAACAGGAAATGAAAGTGCTAGGAGTAGGGGAGGCGATTCTGGGTGTCTTTGTTGTGAGCATGCACTCCTGTTATGAGTCGATAAAAGATATCTGTCAGGATTTTCTCCCCTCCACTTTCCTCCCAATCACATTCTGAAATGTCACAGATGGAAAAGAATGTTACAAACCAGTCTAATACATCAAAGCACAATTTAAATGCCACTGAATTTCAAGTTGTGTGTTTTCAGAGAAAAAGCACAAGTCAGATTAACATTACATCATCTGAAGTGGGCACCTCAGCGATCGTTATGCTGCGTCACATAATACACAAAAAATTAGAATATCATTACAAATCTCTGTCATACTTTAAATTCATTACAAGTCGAGTATAATGTTTTGCTTTTGATCAGTTTGCCTTATAGCTCATGAAAACCAGAAATCCAGAATCTTAAAATATTAGAAACATTTTATAGGATTACCAATCACAGTATCAACATTTAAACAAAAAATACCGCCTGACTGAAAATTAAATATTCAAATATTGAGATTCTGAATGATTCACCTATAAGAGATACTGATCAAACAAAAATAATTAAAGCTTGAACTGCAAAATGTAATATAAAATGACCAATTACCTTTTGAAATGAATTTTTCCACATTATTTTTTTTGAGAAGCACTAGTACGTAAATCCAATTTGTTAAATTCAGTCGTGTTTAGAAGTTTCCATATATTTACACACACCAATCTAATGTGTTTTATAGCTTCTTTATAGACAGAATGTATGAAAACATACTGCTTTATTTGGGGAAAAACACTTTGGTTAAATATGGTTAAATGTCTCTTTCCAAAGCAAAGACCAGGCAAACGGTGATTCAAAGGGTGGGGAAGGGTTCAGTGGGGATGGAAAGTATTCAGACCCCTTTACATTTTTCACCCTTTGTTTCATTGCAGCCATTTTCTAAAATCAAAAAAGTTCATTTTATTTCTCACCCCCATCTTGACAGAAAAAAAACAGAAATGTAGAATTTTTGGCAAATTTATTAAAAAAGAAAAACTGAAATTTCACATGATCATAAGTATTCAGACCCGTGGCTCAGTATTGAGTAGAAGCACCCTTTTGAGCTAGTACAGCCATGAGTCTTCTTGGGAAAGATGCAACACGTTTTTCACACCTGGATTTGGGGATCCTCTGCCATTCCTCTTTGCAGATACTCTCCAAAAGAAATTGCAGTTTTTCTTTTTTAATAAATTTGCAAAAAATTCAACATTTCTGTTTTTTTCTGTCAAGATGGGGGTGAGTGAACATTAATGAGAAATAAAGTGAACTTTTTTGATTTTAGCAAACGGCTGCAATGAAACAAAGAGTGAAAAATTGAAAGGGGTCTGAAAACTTTCCGTACCCACTGTAACTAAAGGACCTTGACTAGAGTTCTGGGTGCCTTCAGATGAATTAGAAAGCACTCAGTTGAGGAGTCATTTAGATGAGGTCCATCTCAGCTTTAGTTATTTCATAGTTTAGAAAGTTGCACCTCTTCTGGCAGAATTCTGGTAGGATACTGGACCAAGCTTTGTGGCGCAATTGGTTTGTGGCAGAAGTTTAAAGTTTAAGCATAGTCCATATATTTTTGATGGGGTTGAGGTCAGGAATTTTGGTGATCTTAAAACCTGTCCTAACTAATCAATTAACAACAAAATTTGATGATAGGTTTGGGGTCAATGTCTTGTTTGAATACCCAATTGTGTCCTAGATTCAACCGTATAGCTAAATTAGTCCTACATTATTACACTGATTTTTGTGCAATGTATCATTTTCTCTGGCTACAAAACATCCACAGAGCATGATGCTCCCACCATCATACTTAACAGTTGGTACAGTACTTTTGCAGTCCATGAGGTCGTCTACCAATTCAGCATTTGATGTGTCAATTTTAGAGCATGTCAGCCCAAATTGACAGTGATAACAGAAGTACTTATGAATTCTGCAAGTGATGACACCCCCCTTTCTTCTTTTTGTAGATCATCTGTTTGCCCTTCTTTTGAAATGTTTTTGTGATCAATTGATTTATTACAAAGAGTACAGTCCAGGGTAGTGATTGCATAGCAGTTTTTTGTCTGCCTGTCAAAGTGCTGTGGTAAATATTAAGCATCATGAAAATGTGATATTGTATTTTTACCATATTGTTCACCCCTTTTTACATTGTCATCCACTAAAGGTTGTGCTGTAAAGTCTGAGTTTTGCAGACTTCTGATTTGATTTTGTTTTGATGACCACAGTATGCATTTTATACAAAATCTTTATAAAGAAATGTCACCCATACACCACCAAATGAGGAGAACAGGTTTTAATTAGATCAATTTGTGATGATTCAGAAAAGAGTAATTGGGGGAAAAGTAAATTAGCACTTAAAATCAACAATGGTAACTCCCGTCTTAACATTTTGAAAACTATACAGTGAGAAGGAATGATTATTTCAATGAAAGACAATATGGTACAAGAAAATTACAAAAATAATAGCTTTAGGATCACATTTGATCCTAGTTTTACATTCATACATATTCTTTTATCAGGTAAAGCATCTGTGATGCTTCATAGTGTGACATTTGGTAGCAAATATCTACATGAAACCCAATACTGTTCATCTTCCTGGTTTACAGGTGCCAAGAAAAAAAACCTGTAATAATATACATGTGACGCTGTGCACTATGAAATGAAGGCTACTTTACATCTGTTGTGTGATGCTTCTTGTAAGAGTCCATGGCCATTGGACAAGGCCTGGTCTTGTCTGTGTGCAGGTCTTGGTGAAGACTGAGGTGATTCGAGCACTCCATACTCACTGCTTTCTAATGTAGAGTTGTTTGTAACTGCATTCAGGCCCAGAATGTCACTCACTGAATGGGGCAAGTCCTAAACATTAACCAGAGAACACAAATTAAGAACAAATCATTCAAAAGTGATGGATTTCAAAACTCAACACTAGTACAGTACGAACAGAATTCCTTAAATGCTAACAAGTCAAGGTTACAGTAGGTATTGGTATCGGTTACAGTATTGTACAATATATTTTTAAAGACAATATATTTTGCGAAGCCTGATGAGCTAATGCAGAACCAAATTTTAGGAGTTCAAGTTCTACCTAGAAACCTTAAGCTGTTAGTCACTGGTAAGTAAAATGGATAACATCCCACTGCACTGGCGTCATCCAATTTATTTCAACCTGTAAAATTGAACACTTTGAGGCTTTTTGTGTGGAAATACATTGTGCGTGCTAATGTTTACACACTTCAGGCTGTACCTGCTACCTCAAGGGTGTGCTAAATTTAGGATGAACAAAACATTTGTTGCTTTCCTGTTGTACCAACCATACACGTCTACCAAAATATTAATATTTCAAAACCAAGATTGAAGCAAACTGTTACATATCACAGCACTGATTTAAAACATACCTTACAATTCTTTATTTGCATATATATAGCCTCTGATTTGATAAGAATTTCTTCAATGTCCAGTTTCATGGAGAGTTCATTTATATGCTGTAAAAACATAATACAAATTTCAGGTAAGTAAGACTGAAATGGGTAAGATGGCCTTGTCAATATTTCTAATCCTTAAAAACCTTACCTTAAGGATTTCATTGAATCCATAGTGTCTGTCCATTATTTTCTGTTTTTCTGAATCCAGAATGGCACAGCAAACCAACAGGTGAAAATTATGGCAAGGCAGCCCCGTCCACATCACCTTAGAAGACAAACATTCAATACAAATGCACCCTTATCACATTACATCCACACATATCCACTTCTCATCCATTCATTATATTAACCTTCAATACATAATAAAAGGTTGTATATATTAAAATAAGTGATGAATGTAACCAACCTCCCAGAGGCGAAGTACGTCCTGAAAGTGGAGTTCCCTCTTGAAGCGGATCAGTAACCACCGGAAACAGAAATACAGGTATCCTGAATCCTGAGCCTCTGTAAAGACCAAAACATGACTGTTAGCACAAAAGCCACTCAACAGTTCCTCAGTAGACCACTGTAATGGGAGCTTATCAATAATGCATGTGGCAAATCACATCATGCTATGTGCAGCTTCTGTGAATGGCCTCTCCAGAGTCACTTACCCAGATAATTCCAGAAGGCTAAGTCCAGCAGTCGCAGCAATGTGCTCAGCTGGATCAGCTGGGTCTTCATGCCTTGCATCTGCTCCTCAAAGTTTTCATGCTGATGAGCAAGGAAACAGCTGTTATTTCACTTTGTACGACAGTTTATTTAATAACTGTTTTATTTATCAACCCTATACACAATGCAAGAATCTGCAAGTTGTCTGAACCAGAACAGAGAACGTGTGTGGAAGGAGATGGTGATATCCTTACCATTTGATCCATGAAGGAGACAAAACACCAGAAAGCATCCACCTCATTTTCCATCACATACAAGATTGGAGACAGTAGATCACTCATGCCCTGCACGTAGCCTGCACCAAAAAGTAGTTTAGGTGCATGCAAAAGAACAGTCCGATTACTTTTACCTACATTAAAAAGCACTTTAGAGATAAAGTTAAGAGAGCTAATAATCTTAGAGGCTTGTAGAGCCACAATGACCAATTCACTTTCTTCCAAGACTGTTTAAAGCAAAGATTTCTTAGGGATGATCTGATCAATATATTTTGACTGCCAATGCCGCATTAGCTGATACTGATCCGATCTTCATGGTTCAATTAATAACACAGTCCCACACTTTAGATGTGCTGCTAATTAATACTGAAGTAAAATCACTTTTAATTAACAGTTTATACAATGAGACATCCTCAATCTTTTACTTTAGAAGCCACTTTTCTTCAAGTGACTTTTATAGTGTGTTTAATATCTTCTAATCCCTTCTGACTGACCTGCCTTACAGTTCAGCTCCCAGTGCCTTTAAAACACACACTAAAACTAAAACACAAAAAGATGTGGGCTATTATGCTATATTGTGCTGGTTATAAACAGGTGGGCTGTGAGATGGAAAAGGTGAGTACTGAAATGGGAGTATTGTTGTAGTACACACTCTGAACTGATATTTGTTGTTATTATTGACCAACATTGATTATAACATACTATGTAAATGTATTTTACATTGTGTTACAGTGTGTGTTTTGCAGCGTGAAACTGATTAACTGTTTAACACTATTGCTGAATTTAAACTCTTACATATGTACATTCTCTTCATTACTTTGGCTAAGAAAAATGTCCATTAATGGCGTTTTACGGACACCAGATGGTGCTGTAAACACTGTGGTTGAAAATATAAACTGGATTAAAATTAACTTTGGGACATCACTATATATTATATGCCAAAAGTGCCTTTCTTATTTTTCACTTACCCAAATCAAAGTCATACATGCAGTATGTCATTAAGATGTCATGCAGTAAAATCAGGCCAGGGTTGTCAAGGCCCTCATAGAACTTGTTGGTTCGGTCAGTTCTGTTGACATCTTTTTCTAAAAAATAAAAAAAAAACATGAAATAACCTGTATTGCTTAATCATTATTTGAAAGTAAAATTAGGAAGACTCCAGCTCATACCAATAAGGCTCTTATAATCCCGTAACCTTGAGTTCCTTTTCTCCTGCTCCTCACTGACTGACTTCCACTGTAGCTTCATTCTGAAGTACTCATCTCTGTAACCCAGAAACAGAGACAAACACAAACTTTGTTACTGAAGAACAAAATCACATTCGTTGTTTCTAAAGTTAAGCCTGTGACTAATGGAATTAAGGTTATCTCGTATTACAATGCCAGGGTGAAAGTCCTTGCAGAGACTAATCTGCACTAACATTTTCCGTTTCTGCAGGTTCTTCCGCTCCTCATGAGTGCTGTCCCAGGGATAATAGCCCAGCAAAAACTTCCAGGCTTCTTTCCTCACAGCATGACCCAGGCCCTTATGGACACAAAAAGACAGGAACCAATCGAGATATGTTAAAGGACACCTCAGTACTGACTCCATTCTGAGAACTTCCTAAGTGCAGATCGGCTAAACAAAGACAAAACTGCACTGTACACATTTGTATTACTTTGTTATTTGTATTTTTATCATCTTTATTTAATTTATATAGATGGATGCAGCTGCAAGAATTTGCTATTTCCTTCTGGAATAAATAAAGTAATTCTTTACAATAATAACAATAATCAATACCAATAATTCTGTGCAATTATATTGGTTATTTAAAGGCCAAAAAAAAGAGAGAGACAATTCTTTTTCTTTAACAGCCCCGTGATTGGGTATTACAATATAAAGGTCATGAGAGACAGGTTGGTAGAGTGTTGAAGAGTGTTGAGAGACATGAAGGCTTTAAGTCATTAGAATTATAGTTTGTCAGAATTAAGGTTACCCAAACTGGGACCTATAAGGATGTGGTGCCTGTGGGTATGTGCGTTCCAATTCAAGTATACCACAGCTTGAGTTAACTAATTAGATTCCCTCCATAGTCTAGGAAATTGGCTCATTAGTGAAATCAGGAGATGTCTGCAGGGAACACACCTGCAGACATGGCGGTTACTGATGAGCAGAGAACACCCCACAGACAGAACATCTAGATTTCCATCTATCTTTATGAAATGAAGGGAGTGAGTTTTCTAGTTTTTAATGTTTGTAGCACAGTCTGACATTACTGGAAGTAAATGACTTGAAAGGTTATCAACTCCTGTGTGTAGCTGTAGCTGTTTAAGCACTGGTGCCATCATCAGGAGATTGCAACTTAGACCCCCAGGTAGACACCGTCATCTGTGGCCAGGAGCTCAAGAGAGCATATTAGCTTTGCGCTCTCTGATTGGGTAAGATGGCTTTCCCACTCCGCCATCACTCAGCCTGATGGTAGCCAGTATGGTTGTCTGTTCACTGGTTTAACAACTGCATTTTCTCCTCCAAGCATAACTCGTTTTCACAGTACAATGGGAAGATGGTGTGACTGGCTTCATGTGAGGAAGCATATGCTAGCTTTGGTAATAGTTGCGTAATAATGCAATATCACAAACATGTGATGTGCATCACACAGTACATGATATGATATACAGCAACTAGACTCTAGTCTAGAATATAAAGCAACCAGATTACTAGTTTTCAGTTTAAAATATCAGCATACTGCCACAAGGAATAAAAAGGTTCTACATTCTAAACTGTTTTAAGATATTGAGCCTTATAGTCCTTATAGTGATGCATACAACTAAAAAAGACACCTCACATACTGTTAAGAACGTGTAAATAACTCAAATTGGATAAAAATATCCGATAGATCCTTACAGTTGGAAGGGGATGATATGTGCAGATGGTGTGGGAGTAAATCATCTACAGAAAAGTTCTATTTTTACCCCTTTAAAAATGAGGTGCTTTAAGTGAGGCACATTGGACACTCTTCCTTCAGAGTCTTGGTGCTCTGCCCAGTCCTGCATCAGCACTGGCTCTCTCCTCTGCACTTCTGGACGTGTTCCCAAGTCAACCTGCAACAGACAAACACAAACACATGAGTATACAACAACAAACTACAAACAAAAACTATACTTAACAAATGTTTTGCTAATTAATCAGTGGCTTTAACACTGTGCCTTTGGCCTTCAACACAGCGTAAAGAGCTTTTAATAACTTGACCCAGAAGTATCTCTCTCTTCCCTCTATATTTCAAACTAAAGCCAAACTTATTTTTAACCATTTCTGCAGTGGATCTGGAGGAAGATCTCACCATTTCTTCAGTTTAACTGTTACACAGATGACACAAAGCTTTACCTCACACTTAAATCAAGTCAAAACTGCCCTATATGCCACACTTTTGATTGTTTGAGAAACAAATAGTGTTGGATGTCCAAGAATTTTCTTAAATAAGGGCTCAGAGGGGCTCAGTGGTCAAATGCACAAAATAATCGGAGGATTGCAGCTTGGGGTAGGTTGGTAGATGGCGATCTCTCTCCAAATCGCAGCCAATCCAATACTGGTGGACAAAGGAGTCTGTTAGTCACTTTATCAGACTTGGAGACCTGGTGCTTTCCTCTGAACACATTGGCTACTCAGCAATAATGCAATGGCAGCACTTTAAAAAGAGGTGGTGGCTGGCTTTACATGTATTGGAGAAGGAATGTCTCTTAGGATCAGGAACATATAAAAAAACATTTGGAAATCCTGGTTTGGCAAGAGCTTTAGCAAATTTGGGGCCACTGTCATCTAATGTACATGACCATGTAAAAAAACTTGGATATATCTTTGACTAATCCACCAATCCCTGAACTGGCATTACTACACTGGCTACCAGTAAAATACAGTGCTGACTTAAAATTTGTTGATATTTGTTTTTAGAACTTTGCAAGGCTTGGTTTCAAATTACTTCCTCTGTTACCACTCATGCTCACGAGTGACATGGTCATTCAACCAAATGCTTTTAGCTATTCCTCGCTCTCTGCTGAGATTTAAATGTGACCAGCCCTTTTGTATAGACGCCCCAAAGCTCTGGAACAGTCTTCCTTTCATAAAGGAATCACCAACAATAGATGTGGAACACTAGAAAAACAAAATACCTATATTTTCTCTCAAGCATGATAGTCCTTTTAAAAGATTACGTACCCCGTCACCTGCCCTGTTTATGAATTACACTTTGTGAAGGTAAAGGGAGCATAGAAGAACAAACATTCACAAGACTGTTTTTAAAGATGGTAATATTAGTTTTTGTGAAACTATTAAAGGTAGCTCAGTAGTTAATTATTAGTTGAAAGGAAACAATTGTTCAGGACAGATAAAGTTTGTTTAAAATTTGGAAAACTAATTAAAAACAAAACACAAAAGTATAACATGTTCATAAGTATTCATAGCCTTTGTGCATTTTGTTTCCACTGATTTTCTTCAGATGTTTCTACAGTTTGATTGGACACCTGTAATAAGTTGACTGCACATGATTTGGAAAGACACACACCTGTTTATATAAAGATCCCACAGTAGACAGTGCATGTCAGAGCACAAACAAAGCCATGAAGTCTAAGTAAAACTCAGGATAGTTTTGAGACAGATCTGAGGAAGGATACAGGAATATTTCCGAAGGTCCCAAAGAGCACAGTGGCCTCCATCATCCATAAATGACAGAAGTTTGGAACCACCAGGGTTCGTCATAGAGCTGGCCGCCTGGCCAAACTGAGTGATCATGGTACAAGGGCCTTAGTAAGAGAGGTGACCAAGAATCCAGTGGTCAGTCTGACAGAGCTCCAAAATTGCTCTGTGGAGAGAGAACCTTATAGGAGGACAACCATTTCTGCAGCCCTTCACTAATCAGGCCTGTATGTAGAGTGGCCAGATGGAGGACATCCCCTCAGTGAAAGGCACATGAAAGCCCATTTGGAGTTTGACAAAAGGCACCTACAGGATTCTCAGAGAATCAAAGAGAAACAAAATCTCATGAGAAACAAAAAGATTGAACTTTATGGACTGAATCCTAAGCATCATGTCTGAAGGAAACCAGGCAATGCTCATCACCTAGCCAATATCATTCCTACAATAAAGCATGGTGGTGGCAGAATCAAGTTGTGAGGAAGTTTTTGTGCAGCAGGAAGAGGTCAGGGTGAAGGGAAAGATAACCGCAGTGATGTGAAAAGGTTTCCTGCTCCGGAGAGCTCTAGATCTCAGACTGCAATGAAGGTTTATCTTCCAACAGAACAATGAGCCTGCACAGTACACAACCAAGAAAACAAAGGAGTGGCTTTGGAACAATTCTGTGAATGTCCTTGAGATGCTCAGCCAGAGCCCAGACTTGAACCCGATTGAACATCTCTGGAGATATCTAAAAATGTCTTGAAAGGTTCTGCAACAAAGAATGGGAGAAACTTCACAAAAACAGGTGTGCCAAGGTTGTAGCATCATACTACAAGCTTCAACAAAGTATTGAGCCAAGGCTATGAATACTTATGTATGTTATATTTTGGGGTTTTATTTTTAATAAAACACAAAGAAAAGATTTCAAATAATTATTCTCACTTTGTTATAGTAGGGTACTGAGTGTAATTTAGATAAAAAAAGTCACACTAGGTATGGCAGCTTGGTCACTCTTCATTGGATAGCATGTGCTAACAGGAGGATGGTTATGGGAAAGGGTAGGAACAACCAGTAAATCATAACTCACAACTCACAATCACAACACATCTGGACTTGGTGCAATATACATTTCAACTGCAATAATAACAATGGAATACACAGTTTCAAGTGCAATAACAATAATAATGTGCAATAGCCCCTCCTACTGGACTCTTTTTCTACTTTTTCTCATGCACTATTTATATATACTGTAATATAGTCTCTATATTATATATTCTTTATATTTATATAGTGTTCCTTTACTAAATGATCTCGTTCTACCTTTTCTGTACTGTACTTATGTTGTGGCTGGAACCTTAATTTCCCTGAGGGAACCCTCCCAAGGGATCAATAAAGTTCTATCCTATCCTATGTGAATAACACCATCCACTGGCTGCCTACACCGCTGGTTCTCAATTCTGGTCCTGGAGTACCACTGCCCTGCTTTTTTTCCACTGTTTATTAGTTTTCACAAAGCATAAAAAAAGGTGCTCATCTCTGCATTATGACGGATTACAGTAAAAGCAGACAATTAAATGGAAAATGTAATACAGTAACAACAAAAATAAACAAAGTCTCATCCAATACTCTGCTTAAATCAACTGCTCTACTCCTTTTCAGGATTCTCTTATTTTTGTGTATTATTATGTTGCTACCAAACTAAACAAGGTACATCACCTAAAATCAAAACAAGACAAGAAAGAACTATATACACGCAGGGCGTGATCTTGTCCGTTTTGAAGAATCATTAGTCAGTAAAAATAAAATCAGGCCTATGGGGAGCTACATATATACATACATTTTTTCCCCACTCTGAGAGGAATTGTTCCAATTTGAGATTAACAAATGCAATTATCTTTTCCATATCATATATGTCCTTTGTAGTAAACCACCTATTAGGGGTGCACTTTGTGCACTACAGGTGCCGGTCCCAAGCCGAAAGAAGAATATGTCCTTTGTAATATCCATCCATGTAAGTTGGACACTTCTGTTATAACCACTTTGTAGCGAGAGCTTTCTTAGCTGTCACCAGCAATATTTTTGATAAATATATATCTCTTTTCTCCCATTTTTGAGGTATAAGTCTGAGGTATAAGTATTGGGTCTTACTCTCTAGGATCACTTCACATTTAAAAAGATCTTTCCCTGCTTGTTTTTAAATGTTTGAGAACAACTGGTGTAACATTACAAGCTGCTGAAACTTGCACCTTTTCAGTGATCCGGTATTGACCAGAGGATGGGTTCCCCTTTTGAGCCTTGGTTCCTCTCAAGGTTTCTTTCTCCTTGCTTAAGGGAGTTTTTCTTTGCCATTGTTTTTGTTTGGCTTCTGATCAGTATTGTTTATAGCTCATGAAGATCAGAAATCCAGAATCTCAAATTATATGAATGTTGTATAAAATATATTAGACGTTGTGATACTGTGGGCAGGAAAAGGAAATCAGAATCTTCATAAAGCTTGTCAGCAGATGGAAGCATGAAAATCTCCTGGTAGATTCTGCAATGAATCTGGACTTGATAAAACAGTGGACCAACACCAGCAGATGGCATGCCCGTCTAAACCACCACACACTGCAGAAACTTCACACCTTGGATTTTGTAACTCTTCTTCCAGACTCTAGAAGCTTGAGTTGAGACTCTCATACTCTTGATTTCCAAATACAAAATCTTCTCCTTGGCCCAGGTAAGATGCTGTCTCTGCTTCTGGAGAGGCTTGATATTAGGAATGCTGCAGTTAGAGCCCCTTTTCTAGAGACATCAGTGCATGGTGGCTCTTGATGCACTGACACCAGCCTGAGTCCACTGCCTGTGAAAATCTCCCAAATTATCGAGTCACATTTTCTTGCCAATCGTCTGAAAGCTGTTGTTATCCCTGTTGCTTGTGCACCTTTTACCGCCGTATTTCCTCGTTCCATTCTACTTGATATTAATATACCTTAATACAGCACTCTAAGAGCAGTGTGTAGTGTGTAGATGATCATCTTCTGGAAACGGTCAAGTCAACTGTCTATCCTGCAATCTTGGATCTTAGTGCCGCCTTTGATACCGTTGATCATTCCATTTTGCTTCATAGACTTGAGAATAACTTAGGAATTAAAGGAACAGTCCTAAAGTGGTTTCATTCATACCTAACAGACCGCCTCCAGTGTGTAAACATAAACAATACTCACTCCTATCACACTACAGTTAAATATGGCATCCCACAGGGGTCTGTCTTAGGTCCTTTACTGTTCTCCCTTTACCTACTACCGCTGGGTGATGTCATCCGAAAGCATAACATCGACTTTCTCTGCTATGCGGATGACACCCAACTTTACATATCAGCAAAACCTAATGAGGATCATTCACTCAGCCGAATAACAAACTGTGTTAGTGAGATTAAAAACTGGATGACGCAAAATTTCCTTCTTTTAAACTCTGGAAAAACCGAGGTCTTAATATTAGGATCAAATAAAACCTATAACCCGATCAACCTAAACGGTTTTTCAATCATACCGAGCTCGACTGTGAGAAACCTTGGCGTCATATTTGACTCCGACCTTACATTCGACAGCCAAATTAGTAACGTAGTAAAGACAGGATTCTTCCATCTACGCAATATTACTAAACTGCGTAAATCACTCTCACACAAGCATGCAGAGATACTGATTCATGCATTCATCACATCTAGACTAGACTATTGTAATGCCCTTCTAGCTGGTAGTTCAGGGAAATCACTACAGAGGCTACAATCAGTACAAAACGCTGCTGCGAGGGTTCTCACCGGAACTCGGAAATTTGACCACATTAGTCCGGTTCTTTCATCCCTCCATTGGCTTCCCATTAAATTTAGAATCGACTACAAAATACTGCTCCTAACATACAAGTCACTAAATGGCTTAGCTCCCCAGTACCTAAAAGAGCTCTTAATACCTTACTTCCCGTCACGCAGACTGCGTTCTCAGGACACAGGCCTATTGACCGTCCCTAAAATCAAAAAGAACACTGTTGGGGGTCGAGCCTTCTCCTTTAAAGCCCCCCAGCTCTGGAACAGCCTTCCTCCTACTGTTCGGGACTCAGACACTCTCTCCGTCTTTAAATCACGCCTGAAAACATTTCTCTTTTCGCAGGCTTTTCATTAACACTTTTAAGGGGGCACTAATCTCTCTCCCTCTCTCCCCCCATGTCCTGAGCTGCCCGAGACACCTGCAGATACCGGCCCACTCATCCACCTACATCCTACTATCAACTTCCAGACCTGGCTATCCCACCTGCATGGATCTCATTTTTCACTACTCAATCATGCATACCTGTAGCACTACTATCTCAGCCAATCTTTATTTATCCTCTCTCCATTTTTATTTTTTATTTTATTTATTTTCCCTTCATTATTTTTTTTTTCTTTCTTTCCCATTTTTCCATTGTGCCTTTGTTATCTGCTCTCCGGTGTCGACCAGAGGAGGATGGGTTCCTCTCTTGAGCCTTGGTTCCTCTCAAGGTTTCTTCCTCCTAACTGAGGGAGTTTTTCCTTGCCACTGTTTGCCTGCTGGCTGCTCATTTGAGGCTTGGACCCGGATCCGTGTAAAGCTGCTTTGTGACAACGTTGTGTTGTAAAAAGCGCTATATAAATAAAATTTGATTGATTGATTGAATAGTGATAGCATGTGCTGAACAAGATTTATAGTGTATTTATACTGTTTGAATAGTAATTTTCTAAATATTCTAATAATTTAAGAAAGCTTATATATAAAAATATACTAATTTACCAAGCTGTGATTGTATTCCCAAAGGCTTCCTTGATCCTTTTCTTTGTAAATTCTGTTTACAAGGCACAAGGCAAGGTACAACAAAGTTCAGTTGTTTCCAGCTATCATCATCACTGTATTATTAGCATATTTCACAATCTGAGCCATAGTTCAAAGTAAGTTACAATTAGTTATAACTGATGACCTGTTCAAAAACAGAAACTAGGACAAAGCACATGATACTCACTCTGGTGATGACCTCAAATCCAGGTTCCTCTTGCTGGTTGATCTCAAGCCCAGGGATCAGCTCCCCTAAAATATCGGCCATTTCCTCAGCAGGCCGCTGCTGGCACTCAGATTCAAAAGGCCGAAAAGCATCAAAGAAGTAGTTTGTGACTTTGGAGAAACCACCCAAAGTTGTTGTGTAAGGATCCTTCCTGAACTTCTGATGAGAAGAAATGACATTTAATAGTGAAAGGAGGAAACTGCACACAGTAATGTTGAAATGAAACACACTAACCATAAATAAGGGGTTTCATGACCACTAATGCAGTCATTTGAGAATTGTTTGTTCTGATACCTGAACAAGGCCATAGTTTGTGTCGTCTAGAAGATTCTCAAAGGACTGTGAAAAGGCTTTGCTGTAGGCTCCAACAAGCAGAATATTTTCATCATCTGGACTTCTTCAAAGGCAAACAAAGGGGCTGCATTATTTCATAGGTTTCATTCAGTTATAAACAAAAAATCTGGTCACTGCAAAAATCAACAACAAGAATAACAACAACAACAATTAGCTCTTAAAAAAATGGCCATTGGTCGTACCCCACTCCTTGCTGACTGGCATGAAAAGCAAAGGCAACAATGCTCGGCCCACATTTCATTATTAAAACTAAGATAAGAACTTTAATAACAGCTATCAGTTGCTCAGTAGCGCTGCCTTGAGCATGCTCATGGCTTGATTTAATCTACTGTGATATTTAATGCAGTAGAGACGAAGAGCTCCTTCGTCTCTCTCATGAAGCCTTAACTCCAAATGGACAGCTGCTGTCCTACCTGACACCAGCCAGTCCTATGCCCTTTTGCTCTCTCTCTCTGAGAGACATGCCATTTAGGAAATGCTTTGCGAGGACCTGAAATCCCCAGCAAATGTCCTCACATTACCATACAAATTGTTTGCATTTAGGTCATTACTATTTTAGAGAACTAATCTTTGAGGGAAATGGAGAATAAAAGAATGACATTTGATTCTAAAAGGGGAACAGTAAATGGCAAATTGTTTGGCTGATTCTGATGAACTGGAAAACCCCCCAAAAAAATGCTGAAAATGTAAATCACTCTTTTAGGTTTCAGCTTCTCTCATAATCTGGGCATTTAAATATGCTAACTCATATTAATAGCTCATTCAAAACAAAGAAAAATCTAAAGGCCATAGTACATATCCACAACCCTAGACTACCCTCTGCTGGACAAATACTGGAGTTACATACAAACTAACTGAATGTCAATGGCAAAACCAATAGCAGTCCTAAAGTGTCAGTAATTAACCTGTGGTCACATCCAACCCTATACAAAACACCCCACCAAACTAGATTTTATCATGCAAATTGCCCTAGAAGTTCACTCAAAGCCAGTACATAATTCATACGAAAAGGAATATGAATCTCAGAATTTGGCTCTATATAGCACCATGTACTTACTCGCTGAGTTGCACTGATTTCCTCAAGCCCTCCAGAAATGCTTGGCTGCCTCCCTGATGAAAATGAATGGCTGGCAATGTTGTGTCATCTCTCAGGCAGAAAATCAGATATGACCAGCCTTCACATTTGACTGTGACAGACCTGAGATCGGCCACATTGAAAGAGAAAGCCCCCTTGTTCCGCTCATTTAAATGGTTTAAACCACCTGAAAGAAATGACAAGAGGAACACAATTCAAATTCATGTGAAGAGACTGTACGAATTATTGCACTGGCTCCCAAACCTGACCGTGGAGTACCCCCTGCCTTGCTCAACCTAGTTTTTTGTATGTCAAATGTTTGTATGTCAGAGGAGAACAACACAGACACCTGCAAGAAGGAACCTGTGGATTAAATCCTTACACGTCTAAAGTTAACTTTGGTCACAGATATTCAACAGTGTGCTGATGTGTTCAGCATGTACATATCAGGACCTCAAACATCTACATGGGTAACGTCTTACCTTCTCCATTAGTGTGGGCTTTCCTCTTGAAGGAGACTGTATTGACCATGTCCCATTCAGTCTCATAACTAGACTGCTGGTCCACAGGACGATGAGGTCGCTGTGTCCACTCCACCACTGAGCTGGAGTCCTTCACACAGGAGGACAAGCAAAAAGCATGAAAATATTATCCTATCAACCAAGAAAACAGTTGTTTAAATCCAAATGATTAAAGGCAATGCAGCATATATGCTAATACACCATATGGACAAAGTATTGGGACACCTGGGACTTCACTTAGTGAGGGCTTTCTACAATATGATGGAGTGTGTCTCTCAGAGATTTTGCTCATTAACCCCAAAGATGTTCAGTGGGGTTGATGTCAGGGCTCTGTGTGGACCGATCAAAGCCTTCCACCACAAACTCACCCAGCTGTGCCCTTATGGACCTTGCTTTGTGCGCTCAGTAATGCTGGAACAGAAGAGTATCTTCCTCAAACTGTTTCCACAAACATGGATGCACACAACTGTTCAAAAAATCTTGGTACCATTAACCTGAAATATAATTAACATATCTAATAGCATTACCCCTACTCTACCAAACTTGCCATGTAGCATTCTTCTAGTATTCACAAAACACAACTCATCCGTCAGAGTGCCAGATAAGAAGTGTGATTGTCTGTCACACCACAGAACACATTTCCACTGCTCTGATGATGTCTAATTTCGGTAACACAAAGGAACGCAGTGAGCTCTTTAGACCAACACATTATTTCTCAAATGTATGTGAAAGCACTCTGCATGGCTAAGTATTTGATTTTATACACCTGTGATGATGGGACCAAATGAAACGCATGATAAAGTGTGTCCCAATACATTTGACCATATATTGTATAAGACTGGAAATGTAATCAAACCATAATTTACACAGGATCTAATTACTTTAATGCCAGCAACAAAACATACCTTGCAGGCACATAGCATATTTGAAGGATCAACTGTATCCTCCAGAGGCTTATATTCCACAACAGTTTCTCCATCCTAAAGTGAAAAAAGTCTCATGTAAGCTGGCTTTAAAAAATATGCACATAATAATAATAATAATAATAACAACAATAGTATTAAACTGACTTTATTTATAAAAAGCTCAAATTATGCTGACTTCTTGCATTAAAATAGTTTTGTTACTTAATTGTAACAATGCAACCTAAAATGAGTGATGTACTCAAGCTTAAAAGTTGACTATTATTAAGAAGCACAACAACACCATTTGCACCTTATCAATAATGCGCAGGAACCCTGATATTAGTGAATCTTGATCTTCCAATTCCTCTGTGTTTGAGTGGATGAAAACTCCTTCATGTTCAAATATCACCTGAAAAGATGGACACATAACATGTTAAACTTCTGTCTTCTCTTTCTTTTACCTCCTCAGGCAGTCCCTCCCTGTTGCAGCATTCAGCCCAAACCTGGACAGGTGTTTAAGTTCCAGGCCTGGAGTCTGAGGAATGTGAACCTCCACACCTGTCAGAGGCACTTCTAGGGTAAACAACATAGAGGCAAAGTGCAAAGAGGTCATTTGCCATAGGGCTGGGCGATATACCGATATTTATATAGATCACGGGAAAAACAGAGCATGATAGGGGCTGAGGCAATGTAGTTTATATGACAGTTTGAGTTCTTAACATTCTGTTTCAATCTTGCAGAAAACATTTTTTTTCTTCTTTGTTGAGCTCGGTCCCCTGCTCTCAGCCCCTCCTCTATTCTGTTCGACTCCGCCACCACTTAAGTTAGACATTACCGAATTCTGGCATGAACATGGCTTTTTAAAATTTGATATTCATTTCTTATTTATACACACCAAGTTTAAATATAGGATGTCATGAGGTGTCGTAATTTTTCACATCATAGGAGTGCATCTCAAAAATTAAATAATTGTTAAAAAGCTTATTTGTGATCAAACTTTCATTCCAAAAGGTAAATGGCCATATTTTTTTATCCATTACCCATAAAGTGACCTTTCAATCCTTTTTTTTTTTCGTTTTACTGTTTATCAATCTGGCTTATAGCTCATGAAATGAATATATGAATATAAAATATAACAGTTTAATTTCTGAATTAAATAATCCTTAAAATCTTTTGATTTGCTGTAGTATATTGTAGTGCTGTGCAATATGACCTCAAATGAAGCTCATTATAAACTAAAATTTATCTCAATTACGAATAATGAACGAAGATTTTTTGTAGTTTTTTGGTGTCGTCTTCACTAAAGTCAAAATGTGTCCAAATGTCGGCCACAACATTTTTCTGCTCGAGACGCTGTGTTTGATTTATCCATGTTACGAACCGGACAAGGTCAGGTGACCCCTCACAAAAAAGTATGTGTTTAAAAGGACAGTACACGAATGAACAGAGTGGGGTAAAGTATTAACAAAACAAAACTACAGAACAAAAATCACCATGGGCAAGATTTCATCTGTTAGAGGTTCCAAACATTGGTTTCAATTACTTTTTGATTACCTAGCCCATTCATATCATATCATATATCACTGTTCAGATCCAGTATATCGGGATGTGACTTTTTGGTTCATTTCGCCCAGCCTTAAGTCACCAAACTCCACTGTTTACCTGCTGAAGTGTGACAGTGACAGTATCAGCTGCAGGAAGACTGACAGAGGCTTTTAAAGGGGCAAAAAAACATCAGCAGACGTCAGACAGCAGGTAGTTACAGAGAAACACTGTTCAGTATAGACTCCTAAAACATGGGCAGAATATAAGACTTTTGGGGCAAATTGTTCCCTCAGCTTTACTAAAGCTTCCCATCTAAAGTGTGTGTGGGGGGGGGGGGGGGGGGTTATTTAGACAGCTGTGCCTCTAAATATCACTGTGTATATTTCAGAACGGTTCTGATGGGTTCAATTCGTGACTTTTTGCCCCCAGCAAACGTCTGAACAGCTGACAGGGAGGACCAACCAGCCAACGGGAGAATTCCTCCTTCAGGCCGTGTTGTGAGACACTACTCCGCCGCTGTATTAGAACAGGCGGGCTGCTCAGTGGGGGTGAGTGTCAGTTGTGCCTCCGTGGCATTGCTGGCAGACCACAACGTCACCGAGCTAACAGCTAAAAACAGTAGCCTCCGCTGGCGGTTCCTCCCGCCCGGCAGCGCGACGCCCGCGTTAACGTGGACCGACAGCGGAGGCCGGGTTTCTCATCGTCGCTGAACACCCCCCAGCGGTCCCGAGCTCAGTACCTTGGGAGGAGTTGTGGCCGCCATGTCCACTGCGCCGTCCGCGCTCCACTACAACACCGACAGCTCAGCTTCCGCAGCGCCGCCCCGCGCAGGCGCACTGCGCTCACCTGCCCGTCGTTACAAATTAAACATCTTATTACCTGAAACTAATATGTCGACCGGACTGCGTCTGCAATGTCACTTTTTTGTTTTGTTTTATGTATTATATTGTATATTTTTATTTTCATATTTTTTATCTTATATTTATGCTTTTATGTGTCTTACAAGTTTATGTAATATAATAAAAAATAGATTTGAGCTATGTATCCGATCTTTCAATTTCTAAGGTAAAAAATAAATATTATTTTTCATTTATATATATATATATATATATATATATATATATATATATATTATAATATGTATTTAAATAAATATATATTTTTGTTTTTAGTTATGTGCTTTACAAGTTTATATGTTATATTAAATAAACTTGTAATCTTTCCAGTTCAAGGTAGAATACGTCAACTGGCACACTTTATTAAATCGAGAACGTTTGTGTTTATAATTTTTTCCTGTTGCTTTGATAATTTTATAATCACTGTCTTCCTGGGCTCCTTACCTTGTAACCTTGTAACCATGCAATAAACCTGTTACGACTGTTATACGCTTGTATAGTACGCATAACAAATTACAAATTGTGTGTAAGCTAAATTAAGATTAAATTAAAAATGTCGTGGACCACAAACAGATGATTGAGTCATTCCATAAAAAAGGACACAAATATGTCGTGGACTTTTATTTTGAAAATCGGTGATGGCGCACGGCAAGTAAACACAGCAGATCGAAGTGGCGGGAGAGTTGAGGGAGGAGAGCCTGCGCGCGCTGGTTCTGAACACACACACACTAACTAACTAACTTCATGTCTTTCCACTCGAACTTTGTGTAACTTAACGCTTGGTTCTCTAGGTCATAGTTTGTCTCGCGTAGACAGTGTTATCTAGAACTCAAGCCTGGTTCCAGTATCATGGTTCAGATAGTCATCTCGAGGTAAGCGTATGGTCACGGTCAGGTGGAGTGTGATGGTGTGAGAGACTGAACTGCTGTGTCTCTGCAGTGAGGCTGGGGACGCTCCTGCTGAGTGGCTGCTGGTGGAGTTACAGGGAGAGCTGGTCTCCAGACACAACACCGGTCTGCCTGGGAGTCTTCTGGGAGATCTGCACTACACCAAGCAGGTACGTGTCCTGTGTACCTTCCCTAACCATGTGCTTTAAGGGTGGAGGAATCAGATGTGAAATGCACTGTTGAGTTGGGGGATGTATCTGTGTGTGAGAGAGAGTTTCAGGAAGCTGGATTATTCCACAGGTTTAATATACATACATACGTACACACAGTGTGTATTTATATAACATATATGTGGTGTGTGTATGTATGTATGTATATATAAAGGGAGCAGCCGAATAATTTTATTTATATTTATATAATATATAAATCTTCTTTCAGCTGCTCCCTTTAGAGGTGTATGTATGTGTATGTATGTATATATATATATATATATATATATATATATATATACATACATACCCCTAAAGGGAGCATATATATAGTATTTGTTTTAAATCATCTTTGATCAAAGTGTGCTTGTACATTCATATCTGCTGGCAGTTTGTCTCCCCTCCTTCAGTGCTTGTACCAGAGATGTTGCGGGAGATGATCAGTCCTGCATTGTTGACTGTAGACTAGCATCCAGGTCCAATTTGGTTTTGAAATCCCAGTGAATAATCCCATCCACAATAATTTCTGATCTGAAAAGGATTTTCGTTCAGGTGCATCATCTTAAAGAAGGACAGCGTGTTCTACTTTCTAATTTACATTGATTCACATAAACAGTTCTGAAAAATGGCTGCGTCTAGAACCAATCTGCTCATAAATACATGCCATACTAAAGAGTGCACATATAATATCGGTATGTTTGGCATACTGTTCAGTGTGTGGTTTTAAATGCTTTTGTCTACATCTATAAGGGGAAAAAAACATTTGATGTACAGTACCAGTCAAAAGATTGGACACACTGACTTAGATTACATTAACTCGGCTTCTTCTTTTGATTAGAATCATATCTGCTAATTACATGTTTATATGGACAAAAATATTGGGACACCTCATTCATTCTGAAATCAAGGGTATTAAGAAGAGTTTATCCTGCTGTTGATGGAGCAACAGTCTCTACTGTCCAGGGAAGGCTTTGTACTAGATTTAGGAGCACTACTGTGAGGATTTGAACTGCATGTTGAATGCAGGTTCTTTTGCTTGGAAACTTCAATGTGGTGCATATACTAAATATACACGTTATTAAAGTACTGTAATACTAAAGTATATTAAAATATACTTATCACTGTCACTTTTGTTATTGTATAATCAAATCTGGTGTTCAGTAAAAGCAGTATTTATTCAATCACCTTGAGTCACATTTTCTCTATTGTCCAAGGGTGTACCAGTGCTGATCGTGGGGCATCACATCCTCTATGGGAAGCAGGTGAAACTGGAGAAACCCTTCGCTGTCCTGATGAAGCACTCTGGCCTCCCTCAGGGTGATGAGGTAGCCATGGAAAGTAGCCAAGAGAAGCCTACCACCTACACGGTTTCTGCTCTTATCAAAAAGAAGCTCATCTTTAAAACCCGTCCTAAACCCATCATTACTAATGTGCCAAAGAAGGTTTAGCAAGCAGCCACACTTGTGTGTAGTTTTCCAACAGCATGCCATTATTAGGTTTACACAGCTACAATCACTTCCCTGACTGCTCTGTGAAATCTAGGTTTATGTGAAATGTTGAACACGTACCACAGAAGTCATCTTGAAACAGGTTTGAATGAGGTTTTGAATGCAGTCAATTGTAGTCAATGGAACTGTCTAGTGTACCACTGGTCTAGTGTATTGATTCATCACTGCCAAAATGTAAATGATGCATGTGCAGATGAGAAAAGCAATTGATCCAGAAAAAAGTTTATTTTTTTAAAAAAACATTTTAAAGATGTAAAGATATGCAAAAATAAACAGTTAATGTTGCAATAGTCATATCAAATGTTTAAAAATCATTCTTGTACATATTTAAGTATTTACACAATAAATGTATTTGAGGTCAAACAGTAGGAGTACTGTTTTCAGTTTGTTTAAAAAAAAAAAAATTGTAACTGGTTGGTTTCCCAGTCATATGATGTAGCTAGTATTGGAATAAATTCCAGTGCCAACAGTGATTAACCACTCTGAAAATGCTTTTTAGTCTTAACCTAGGCTTAATCTGTGTCTGGGAAACCAGCCCAGTGTCAAGTCCCAGCAGACTGATTCATTACACCATAAAAGGTTGGTATAATGAATGAAATAGCTTTTAAAGTGTCTGTTAGTTGCCTCTTGTTTTTGCAGGTGTTGTGCATTGTGAAACAGGCAGTTGATTGACCCACTCTCTAGGGCTGGGCGATATATATTGGGATATAAACAGAGAAAGTTATGGGTTGAGACAGTAGTGTTTATATTGAGTTTCAACGTTTTTAAATAACGTTCTGATTCAATCTTGGGGAAACCATTTTTTCTGCCCCCTCATTGCTCCTCCCCCTGCTATCAGCTCCTCATCTACTCTCCACCCCCCACTCCCGTTCTCACACAACATAGAGGGGCCACAGAGCTCTGGCATTAAAGACAGCAGCATAGTGTGTGTATAAAAAAGAAATGAAAATCAAATTTGATCATGTTAAATATATATATAAGAAAAGCCCAAAGGATTTCATGGGCTGTCCTACATTTTTGTATTATATATTGTATCACCATTCAGCTAAAATATATTGCAATAAGATTTGTTGCCCATATCGCCCAGCCCTACCACACATAGTTTTAAACTGGAAATACTTGTTAAGTGGATGGCATCCTAAAATGGTAAAGTATACCATTTTACACTTTCTCTAAGGGTTCAAATTATAACCCTGGCCCTGGAGAGTACAACAAAAATATTTTTACTGGAAAATAAAGTAATGAAAATGTACATACATTGCTGTGTGTGTGTCAGTATTCTTGCACTCGTTAAAAATATCTTAAATATTTCATATTAAAAATAGACATTACATAATTTACGTATTTGAGACAGTCAACAAAGTAAACATCACAGTCTTCACACTGAGGGCCAAACTGTGACTCCCATTCAATCAAATCCAAACCATTAACCTAATCAGAATAACTAAATATATTTTCAGCCAAGTAGTTTAGCCAACACTGAACTGACGTTCTGTATATGGCATGATAATGGCTATAATTTCAACAGTAAAGCAAATGTATGCACAAAACATTCCACATTAGATGATGTGACCAAAGCCTCATTATTGCCTAAATACATCCCTTTCCATAATGTTTTATACTCTTGGCTCAGTCTAAACTCTTGTTCTTCCCGCACACCCTGTATTTATTGCCAATAATACATTTTTGACAACATCCTCAAGCTATGCCCTAGAAGAAAATATGTCTATCTTAGGTCAAATAATACTTGTAACTCACCATCCAGCATCTGAAAACAAGCAGTCACTTCATAGGCTTGCAGCTTGTCTACTGAAATTAGTCTACAAACAACCAAGCACAGTAGTTGCAGTGTTCTTGTTTTCAGACCCTTATAGATTGCCAGAGCTCATAGAGAGGGAGGTGTGGAGGCATGTATGCAGAAGTGCAATCAGTAAACCCACACACTGGGCACTGAGAAAGCTACATGAGCTTCAGTTCAATAAATGAGCATTAATACTCTTCTTTATGCCTGCTGCTGCTCTGCCTAGACACTGCATGTCAAACTAGTATTTAAGTATCACTACGTTTTCTATACTTGAAATACTAAATTGGCATTTAAACATCCAACAAATAAGTTGGCTCTTAATTTCGTAAAATAACAAATGAACTGATCTCCCAGATATAACAAAAATACCAGCATTAATTATGAATCAAAGTCTACCTAATTAAAAATGGCATGTTCTTCACCGTTACTCTTCAAGAACAAACCTTGTAAACTTACAGTATTATGTGTCTTCTTTGCATGTTCAAGTTTCAGTTTGCATAGTCACCCTTGATGTTTATCTTCACAGACACGTACTAGCTATTCTAGAAATGGAATTTAGTATAGATTGTGGGGTATGGATAGTTGCATCCAGAAGTTATCAACCATCAGTGACGAGTCCCACTTGCTGTCCCACCTGCCACAACTTCACATTGGCTTCCCACCTTCCGGCTACTGGACCTGGACTAGTTGCCCACCCGCCATCAGCAACTATGTAGAAATTTACACAGACCCTAATCAGTTGCTACTGTAACTATTATGTTCCTCAGTGAACTAACATTACATCAGTACTCGACTATTAGAAAAAGACGTGTGGGGGTTCAGTGTCCCCTAAATAACTATGTATAAGTACTTTGACCAGAGGAGGATGGGTCCCCATTGAAATCAACACTCCACCCCTATCTAAGGAACTAAGTAAGAAAATCCAAGCTGCATGGGATGGATTATCAAAGGACGCCATTAGGAACATTTACAACTCCATGCCAAGTCATCTGGCATGTTGCGTTATACCCATCACCGTACTGAGAGACACTACTGTATGTGTAGCTCAATAAAAATCACCCATATCAGTCTGAATTGGGGCTGCACAACTGCACAGTCCTGGAAGTCTCAACCAAAGTTTAGTAGTTGCCTTACTCAAGCAGACCTGCTTTGCCTGGTAGTTAACTGATGAGTTGAATCAGGAGGGGAACTACCACATTTTGCTGGAGACCAACTCTCCAGTACTGGAGTTGTGCAGCCAGGTTTTAATCATTTAATGTTCCTGGTAACCTTTATCTTCCTTTCCCATAGCATTGCAATCCAACACTTCCACCTGGGTGCAACTATTAATGCAACGACGACCATACACGACTTTATTTGTTCCTAAATTGGTAAACTGATGTTGGAAGAATTTAATGCTTTTAGAATGTACTGAACTAAAGTCTGTGAAACGATAAGGTTTCAACTTAACCAATTTTAACATAATTAAACTTCAGAACATACTCTGTTCGACAGCACTGGGAACTAGGCCAGATTGGCCGACCAGTTAAATAATCACAAAACAATATTCTACTTTTGGCCAGGGTGATTATACAGGGTCCTCTTTGGTGCTGGTGCCCATTTGATTAAGTGTGTGATTAACATGCAGAAAGTTTGAACACTAGTACTACTCTGCCATTGATCTGATATGCTAGAGACTCATCTGTTTATCAAATTTGTATATATTCAGCACCTTTGTTGGCATTTTCTCTGACGTGCTTTATATTTGAGAAGCACACTTCTGCACAGCTGGCAACTAACCTTGCAGGACCACCACCATTATGACACCTGGTACATAAGATCCTTTAACCTTCTTGCAGTATGAAGTTGGACATACAGTATGTATCATTAACAGAATGAGTGTAGCACCAAGAAAGGAAAGGGCAGCTTCAGACCAATCCTAAATCATTTGTCTGACAGCACCATTGAAGAAGTGTTGAATGGTATGCTAGGCCTCAGCATAGGACAAATGAAACTGCTCCTCCCTCTTGTTACAGCGCTTGGCTACTATAGCCAAGTAGAGCACCAGGAGTATAAGCCAGTAACAGGCATACAGGATGGTCCCAGCAATGAGCAGAACCTTCTCAGTCTCACTGAAGGGCTCCTGTGTCTCACAGTAAATGGTGTATGCTACTCCTCCAAGCAGAATGATTGCCCATACAGTCACGGGCACAGCTCCAATGAAGTTTACTACGATCTTTTTCCTCCCAGATGTGCCCCATCCTGCTTTATTGATAGTCAACAAGGCAAAGATCTTAGCTGGCAAGAGACTGGACATGTAGAGTAGAGAGTAGAGGGACATAAAAATCATCACCAGGCTGCCCCTCAGAAAACAGGCATAGGTGGCCTTTACCATTCCTACCAGCTGCACCGTTAGCAGGAAGAGCAGAATGTTCCACAGCCGCCCACGGTAGAAGAGGTGGATCACTGTAGCCACCAGGAAGAAAGGGAAGAACCCTGTGACCACAGACTCATAGGTCATCCAGAGACTGTGTTTGTGGAACCAAAGAGCATTGTAGAGCCACTCCCGGAAGTAGGACTTGCTCCAGCGAGTCTGTTGGTTAAGCCAGCGTAGATACCGAGTAGGAGTCTCTGTCTGACACTGGGACCGTGCTGTAAACTTTGTCTTGTACCCGTAACTGAGCACCCGGTTGGTAAGGTGCCGGTCATCACCGAAGCTGCACTTGCTGCCAAGAAAGGTCTGGTGATACCAGGGTTCCAGGAACTGCTGAAGGAGGGAGTTACGGTACATACCCAGAGGGCCACTGATGCACTGAACACAGCCAAAGTAGGACTGACAGGCACGCTCTATATTGAAAGCCATCCAGTACCGCACACTGCTCAGGAAAGATATCCAGGAGTCATATTTGTTCAGGATCTGAAATGATTAAGGGAAAAATAAGTTTGAGAATCTCCAAGTACTTTGGAAAAAAATATGAAGAAAAGGGAAAAATGAAAGTTTTCTTTCTGTTACTCAGTGGCCTCTTTTCCACTTCTGGGCCAAATGGTTAGTAAGGCCACACTATTGTTCCATGCCGGTACAAACCCGTAAAACCAGTTATGGTTTCTTTTTACCTTTACTGTATTGCAAACCAGAACCAGAGTCTCGTAATGTTGTGATGGTTCCGTGTCTTGGTTGTGTCCAATCTTTGACAAATAAGGCTTCCCTTAATTACTCTGTAGTGTGCCTACAGAAGTTGCACTTGTACACCACGTCAAAGAGGCCATTTAAGGGTGTAATATAAATCCCTACATGAGGTTAGAAATGAGTGTTTGATGACTTTGACTACGCTACCAGAGAGCTATAGTTGTCTTAGCTTCATTAACATCACAGACCTCCACATACAGTCCTCCCCATTTTGTGTACTGTAAAAATGAACCACGTGGATCTCAAAGCACAAAAGTGATGCAAATGTGGAGCCAGTCAGCACATCACTGTGTCATTAAGCCCTCCCACTGAACGGTTCTGTACCCCAACTCTGTCTATGTGGAGTAACCACTGGAAGGGTTACCCTGTGCTTAGAACCGTGCTCAGAGCCCTGCAGTAGAAAAGAGGCCACTGCATGTGCCTTATAACCAGTTCTCACCTGTACGTCTCCTCCCACTCCACCCACCTCTGGGTCCTCCTCCAGAATCTTCAACATCTCAATGGTACATGCTGGGTCCAGGACAGTGTCTGAATCACACACCTACAGACATGGAAAGAGGAGATCATAATGACAGAACATGGAAGTTATGAAGAGTAAAGACATACTATGTCCCTAAGATATCAAAGGAAGGAATTTTCAAGTTGAGTTTCCCTTTAATTACTTTTTGCATTTATCTTTTTATGCATTTAGGAGTTTTTCCAAGAGTCAAGGTTTATTTGAAAAGGCACAGTTTTAGCACTAAATAAAAGAATACTGGGTGCTTAGGAGAGTCTAAACCAGGGTCACCAACCCAGGTCCTACAGAGCTACCTTCCCTTCTTATTACTTCCTTCAGAAGGTGGCGATTGGCTGAATGGGGTGTGTTAGATTTGGGATGGAGATGAAACCTTCAGGAAGGTAGCTCTCCAGGAGACTGGTGACCCCTGGCCTAACTTTGCTAGCAGATGTTTGAAGGCCTGTCTGTTTTCTTCAGCTCTTGATAACTGGTTGGAGCAATGAGAGACTGCTGACAGCACACAGGTGTGCACAGAGTGCAGGTGACAAGGCAGTGAAATGACTTTTGACCTCTATGTGATTCCCGAGCACAGGCAGAAATGAAGCAGCTCTGAACAAAGAATGGAACATCTAAACATGTCACAGATGAGACTTGTTGAATTATATTCAAGATGAGCATTAGTGTTTGGTTAACCACAAAGCACTAGCAAGAATGCTTAAGCCTTTCCTAAACCAGTGTATCTCAACCTTGAAGCACTCCTTCCATGCACATCTTATAGCTTTCCATGCTCTGAACACGTTTCAACTAATCTGTTAATTAACAAGCCCTTTCCAAATTGAGCGGGTGTGTGAAAGCAGGGATTTCACCAAAGTGTTCAGTCTATTTAGGAACAGGGTTGAGAAACACTCTCCCAAACCTATACACAGTGTGAAATGTTCTTACAGAGCAGGGATCACTAACCCTGCTACAGGAGAGTTCCTGCAGATTCCTGCAGATTCAACAGCCAATCCACCCTACTGATCCACTTATTTACAGATCTTCAGAAGTCTTTGATTGGCTGAAAGGATTTGGATTGGAGTTGAAACCTGGAAGGTAACCAGGTAGCTGGTTGGGTTCCATTGTGAGATATTGCATTACTTTACACAAAAATAGTCTCTGCTTGCCACAGAATCTCAAAAAAATGTCTCTGGATAGCATTAGGTTTAATTCATGTGAAATGACATCAGCGGGGACAGAGGGCCTGGCTTAAAAACAGTGCTAATGTCATGATAGTGAGGTTGGAGGAGGAAGCATAATGCCACACTAGTGATGTTTGATAAGGTCTGTGGTTGGTGCGATGACATTTCACAAGTGATGTGGAATAAGGCCCGTTGCCAGTGCACTAACTCTGAGGTATTAATGTGGGATGAGGACCATAGGTACTATGCGGATGCCATACTAGTGATTCTGATTGATGCCTATAACTTGTGCACTACTGCTGTGGTAGGAATGTAGGATGAGGCCTCTAGCTAGCATACTAATGCTGCACTAGTGATTTTAGATGAGACCTGTAGCCAGCACACTAATGAGCGATAATGCAGTTTGGTAGTGGCAGTACTTTTTGGGTAGTATTTTCCCATAAAATGATCTGCTTCTGATTACGCCACAATGACCAGTGACCTTTCCTCCAGAAGCCCAAAGGAGTGACTCACCTGTACGTAATCCACTGAGTTCCCCAGTGCCTTGAAGGCTGTGTACATCACCTCCCGCTTTCCACCCCACTCTTGCATTATACAGGAGTAACGAGAACTGCGCACCATCCTGGCCACACGTGCAGCCTCCTCTGCATTCACCGAGCCTGTCTGTGCACCCCCAGCCCCGTCGCTGTGGTAGTTCCCCTTCCACACCATACAGGCAGTGTGCTCTGCTCCCCCCATCACCTCTCGGAAGATTTCCATCATGTAGGCATCCTCAGGCCTGTTCCCATCCACCACTAACACCACCTTGAGGCTGGGGAATGAGATGCGGCGCACACTACGCAGGCACTTTCGCAGGTAGTCTGGGTCCTCCTGGTAGGCAGCAATGCAGAGGGCCACCGTGCGACGCAGGTGGCAGGGCCGTGAGGGCCCCCGCATGTGCCGGTGCTCTAGGAAGGCAAAGAGGCTCTGCAGCAGCAAGTGCAGGGAGAGGATGGCACCGTAGAGGCCAAAAGAGAGATGGTGTTGCTCGGTGTGGATGAACTGGTAGCCAGTCACATAGGCAAGCAGGATGGCAAAGAGTACCACAGCCGCAAATAGAGTGGTAATGAAGATCCGCACTGCTGTGCCACAGCGAGAGGGCATCTGTGGAGAAGGAGGAGGTGCAGGGGGGGGAAAATAATTGGTGAGAATTGAAAAGGGTTTAGAGTGCACTGCCACCAAAGTGGATTTTGATTTCTCTTCCACAGTCCCTTTCCGTTTCCTAACAACACAAATAGAGAACTTGCTCCATATATATTCATATTTAGCCATTTCCAGATATATGAAATGCATGCAAAGCTAAAGAGAAGATCAGAAATCGAAGTAACGTGTTCAAGAATGATAGAATTTTGTTGTATACAAAGGATGCCATTTTCACATATGTTGGACAGTACTACAGGAAGTCATATGCAGGTTTTATAAGGGTGGCACCTGTGTAGTGCAAGCAGGAGGCATGACATGATCAAAGTCCTTATACAGTGTAAAACTACGAGATACTTTTGCTATCCTATTAAGGTGCTACAAGGGTCCTTCAAAAAAAAAAAAAAAAAAAAGACAAGGGTGAAGGTTACTTGAAGCACTCTAATAGGCCTTTTCCAGCAAAACTATGCTGGTTCTTGAACTGGTTCCATTTGGGCTCACAAGAACCTCAAATCAATCCCACATTTCCACCGGTTTTAGTGGAACTGAGGTTGTCATACAATACATCATCAACAGAGGGTGTTGCACAATGTCAGTGAATGGAAGTGAGAAGATGGCGGAGTGTATAGACAACTTGTGAGCAACTTTTGGCGATAAGATGTAGAAGACTACACCATATGAGACCAAATAGTATGCACCTGTACAACTAAATACACCTCCAACGGTTTGAGCTGAAAAACCTACTAATCTTTTGTTCTCGCTGTGAACACACTTCAGGTTTTGGAACTTATTTTTGTTGGTGGAAATGTGCCAGTACAAACGGTTCAAAATTAGGTTCGCAAACCGGAACTGAACCTGTTCTACACTGGTTAAAAAGGGGCTTCCGAGGTTCGTCCAGTTTCAAATGAAAGAACCTCCAGAAGTTCCTCAAGGATCTTGTACATTACTACAATATAGTAAAGTCTGTTAATACAACAGTCATCTTTGCAACGGGGATGGACGGACATTTTCAGTCACACAAGACCAGGTTTAGAATAAACATGGCTTTTCCAATGTGCACTTTAACCCACCCTGAGTAACCAGCAAGATTATTGGCTCTTTTTTTTTGCAGGGTGGGAGTTTATCAGTAAACAGACTATGTTGAGTGATACTAGAACTACCATTCATAATTCAACCAGTCACTAATGTCTTCATGTAACACATCTCTAATGTCACTCACTGTGAATTCTATTGCTCTATTCACACATGGGTGAACTTGGACATTAACCAGATGATGTACTAGAGGGCTGGAAGAAGGAGGATCCGGTAATGTCTGGTACGAATAATCTGGACATTTACGTTCACACATACAGATCCTCTGGGTAATGTCCTTAAAAGTTCTGGGTTACAGTGAAAGCAGTTTGAAAACAGCTGTTGTTTGATGCTCAAGACCCATGAAGATATTTTCAGAGCTGTGTCTATTAAATGTAATTAGAATACATAACATTTAAACAGAGCCTTTGTTCAGTTGTCAGGCGAACTTGAATTTGTGATGGACGACATTTCCTTCCCATGTTACTTTTTTATACTAGCTTCTTCATAATCACAGATCTTCAGTGCTTGTCCCTCTGTAAATAGCTCTTGTATGTCTGAAATCCAAATAGAAATTAAATTGCTAGGGAATAAATGATCAAACAGATTTTTTCATCTCCCTTGCTCAGGTTAATAACTTAATTAAAGGCTTGGAAGGGTTTGGCTACCACTCTGTAGCACCCTGAGCGGAGAACAATCCCCCCATTTATATCTGCCTGTGCCCCCTGCCCACTGAAAGAAAGAGCCTCACTCTGGGCTCATTACCCCCCTTATCACAACAGCCAATTCTAATTATCCGACTGAAGAAATGAAACCCATCACTACAAAAGTGGACAGTGCATTCTCTGGCAAAGTGCTTATTGTCAAGAACTACAACAGACACCCAGGGTTCCTTCTTTACATTGCCTCATAAACTCAAATGCAGAAAATCATTATTTTTTCCTTCTTGATTAAGTGGAGGACAGCCAGCATCAGTGTAAACAATTGACAAAATAGTTTCAGGACAGTGGAATACTATGGTGTTCACGGCATGACATCAGAATCCTTGTCTCACATGTTCCTTTATAGCACTGAAGAGGAGAACAGTGATTGTTCCAGAAAGGTTTCCTAAACTTGGAGACCCAAGGTTGATAGACAGCAAAAAGAAAGCCCTTGTGAGTGTTTTTGATCCTAATTAGAGGTTTTGCTCTTCTTGGTGTTTCTTAGCCTAGGGCACTGTGGAAGAAGAAAGAGCTCATGTCAAACCTAAGCGCACCCCAACAGCCATTCTGTCACCAAAGGCAGTGCTCACAGAGACACTCAGGGCTGATGTAAAGAACAGCCTATGCCATAAAAGAACTGTCTACCTTTTGTACCTCAAGTCAGTTTATTCCAGGGTTTCCCACCATTATACTCATCCTCAATGATGCCCATGCATCCGGAACTAAACCAGCTACACAGTACAAAGCTCTTGAAAATTCAACAAGGATTTATTAATTACACACCTTCTCCATTACGGGAATATCAGAGCATATACGTCCAGGAAAAGGTACTACCTTCTGGCTCTGACAGTTGCTGATGTAGCTCTAGAGGTGTCTGAAAAGAGACAGCTCTGCTCTGTCTCTTGTTTCAAAGTGTGTTACCTCTAGAGTATCCAGGGAAGATAAAGGTATGTGTCTTCAGCATCCAATATGGAAGAAATCCTGGTTGAGAGGCAAGGAAATCGTTCTCAGATCCAATAGACGGAGATCATAGCTGAACATGAAGGCAGTACATATCCAAGGAAAAGTAGTAAAGCCCCAGGTGGAGAACCTTTCCTCTGGATAAGGCACAGGCTGCCTCACAGGTGAGGAACAACGTGAAAGGGAAGTTTGGCTAAGGGACAAGATACTTGACCCATGGAGGAGAAAAAGAGAGGGAGGGCTGAGAACGAGAGTTCGAGGAAAGGGGGGGTGGCAGGTGAAAGGGCCGGAAAGAGGTTGGTGGTCGATGTGGTTCAGCATTCATCAACTCCTTTTGTAGGTGCAGACTGTGTTGATGCTTTCTGTCAGGACTGTGTTCAAAAATGGGCATTGAGCTCCTGAGGAAGTGAGAGCTAATGTATAAGTCTTAGAAGAACCACCAATCCCAAAGTGGTTTGACTAGTGAAATAATCCTGAACTCTGGAAATCAGAAAGATGGGAATTAGTCGGGGTGAGACAAAGGCGCTGTCCATGATTAAAGAAAGTAAACTTGCAGTCTTCTGCCAGGATGCCTGAGAATGCAATTTCTTGCCACTAGGAGGCACATGCCGAAACATAACTACAATGCAATATGCCACCCATCAGACTAAAATGTGACTTGCCTGACCAGAATAAACTGACGACAGCAGTTATGCTAAAAGTAATGACAGTAATTGACATATAAACAGGGGTTAAATGTGCAAAGTACAACCAACCAGGTGACGAATCAAAAGGTACCATGTAACAATGGATTCCCTAAGTTATTCACAGCTATGAGGAGATCAAAGCTGTCTCTACTCCTTTGAAAAGTCAGGCCCCCACTGGGCTATACTGCTAATGAACTGATATGTCTAAGGCATGCCTGGGTGTTAGAATCTAATGTAGTGACTTGTAAATCCCAGGAGGGTCTTTTCCTAAGGCCACCAGACCCCTGTGTTAAATCAATCTATGATGACATGGAAAGTTCCATGGGCGGCATTTTCCTTGGAGAGGTCCCACATCTTCAAACAGAATTCAGAGGTGTTCCTGTCTGCTCCTGCCGTTAGTGAGCTGCCTCGGGAGACAAACAAGAGTGCCAGGAAACAGGCCACGTACCAAAGAAACTGTAAATGTAGTAACTCTGGAGACACATGCCTTACCTCATTGACAAATGCACAGATGAATACGTATGTAGGCACGCTATAATGCAGAGAAAACAAGCAATAACAGGTTTGTTTCCTGTAACCTTTCTGAGCACACAAGATTACAGAGGCCCATTTCTTCCAACTTGAGGGTGCACACCCTCCAAACGATCAGAATCCATCCGGACACACTTTGCTCTATTTTGTGCACATATGGTCACACTTTGCATGGGGCAAATTCTTGTAAACCTTATAAAGACAAATTTAATACATAGTCGCAACACTCCCACCCAAACCCCTGACACATTGCACACACATGATTACTGCAGCTGATGTGTTCCATACCTTCCCAGCCCTGTGGCGGTGATGGTGGGCTCCCTCTGCCCTGGTGGAGTCAGACTTGCCGGCTGGGTATGCGTTGTCCAACTCCACTCTTCTCGGCTGCAGCACTACAGCGCACTCCTTGTTCTGCCTCCTGCTCACACTACATCTTTATTCCACCAGCCCTTAATTCTGGAGATCCCTCATCCAAAAATACAGCACCCTGACCCTCCTCCTTCTCCTCTTCTTCCCTGGTGCCTCCTCCCTCTCCCTCTCCCTCTCCCACCTCTTCTCCTTCTATCCCCCTGCACAATCCTCAGACATGAAGGCCTCTCAGTTCAGCAGTGAGCCTTCCAGAAGGCAGCACCAGCGAGAAGTGAGTGCTGCACTGCTGCTGGCTCATCTGGTCCTTGGGAAACGAAATAAGACATGCACACTGTTGGTAGCTTCCAGTGCCTTAAGTTGAATCTGATCTTCATCCAACTTACCTTGTCCGGGGCCCAGCATGCCTGCGGAAAGAGGACAGGCACAGGACAGGCGCAGGTGCTCAGGACAGACGCAGGTGCTCAGGGTGCTCTCTCCCTGCCTTAGTCTGAGAGCTGTGCTGCAGTGTCACCTTCCCTGCGTTCACACTGCACTGCACAACCCAAATCCCATCAAACCCTGTTTCTGCTGTCACACAGTCCTGCCATACTCACTCTCTCTCTCTCTCTCTCTCTCTCTCTCCCTTTCCTTGCCTGCCCTTCACTTCTCTGCGCTCTCCTCTCCTCTGCTGCCCTGCTCTGCAGTGCAGCCAGCTACCACAAGACTCAGGACTGTTTGAGCGGACCCCCTCTCCTCTCGGCTACTCACACACCCACACTCAATGCATCCATTATGGGCTTATTTATTTATCTTTCCCTCCTCCCTGCACCCCTGCCGCTGACAGCCTGCAGGTCCGACACAGGCTGATGAAGAGGTGGGGAAAGAGTCAATGAGAGACAATATTAGGGTACAAAAAGGAAAGAAAAGGGGAGGGTGGGTGAGAGAGAGAGAGAGAGAGAGAGAGAGAGAGAGAGAGAGAGAGAGAGAGAGAGAGCACACCATGTAGACATCTCTATGACAATCAATATGCACTCTGCACACCATTGTCTCTAAAACATTCCTACCTGGGTGGACCTCCAGTTTAAGCCCAATAAAAACTTACTGGTTTTAAATAGATCCCTTAAAAAACCATCACTATTCTCCCTCCCTCCCTTGCCTGTGCAGCGTGGCAAACAGGTCATTACTGTAATAGCTCTTTCTTGGCTGGACAGCAGTGTAGAGTAGAGCAGGGTCACTGGAGGAGAGAGGTTCTGCCTGGCTTCTGAGGTTTAATTCCGTGCAGCAGCATCACAGCAGCCCCCACACTGAGGGGATGTCCTTGGCTCGGAACTAAAGACACAATGTGTAGAGTCAATTCCTGCAATGAGCAGAATGAATATGAAGTCATGGTACTATACATACAGAACAGGGTTTCTCAACCCTGATCCTGGGGGCACCTCAACCTCACAAATTTTGGAGCTCCCACCAAATTTGATTAAACTAATCAACTCATTAACAAGCCATTCGGAGGTGCAGGGGGTGTGTTAAAGTGCAGGGGTGCCTCCGGGACCAGGGTCGAGAAACATGAATCTAGAATGTATATAACATCATAGATTTCATGGAATATGACTGTTGAGGTATTTAGCTGCTTCAAATTTTGGATAGCCATCTAGATTTTGAGGAAAAGGGACAGTTCATATGTTCATACTGTATATAAGAAAGCTCTACAGCAGCTGTGAGTTTGAGGTCAGTTCAGATATTGTAGAATTAGTCTATCACACTTGTCAAAAGTGTTTTGTGCTACGACAGCTTGGTTTGGGAATCTGAGCTGCAAGGGAAAAGAAATGCTCAAGAGAATAGTGAAAATGAGTGGTAAACTGGGAAGAAGAAATCAAACAGGCACGGGATATATGGCAACCTTAAGGATAAAGGAACAATTTGAACAGCTTCCATCAGGCAGGAAATCTTGACTTTTGATTTTTTTTTTTTGTGCTTGTTTTGGAATGCCACGAGGACCAAAGACGGATTTCCACTCTGGACAATGAAGTTCTATTTGTTTCAACAGAGAAAACAATAATATATATCAGTGATGCTGACAGGGCCAACCACAGGTCTAACAAACACTATGAGCAGTCATTTAGGACCACTCAGAACATGTAGTATTTTTTCAGCTTATTTATGTATTATTTGTGTGTATTATTTTTATGTTTTTTTGCCCATTACTGCTTTACAACTGAAAATGTCTAACATTTGGAGGTGGTTGTGCAGGTACATTTGCATTTGCAACCTTCAAAGCTGCCATAAAACCTCTAGAAAATGTACAGTACATGTACATAAATGTACAGCAAAGCACTTAATACTGCTGGTACTGCTGATATAATACTGAAACCAGTATCGTTTTGATAGGTACTTTAGATGTATTGCTGGATCGGTTGTTCCTCATCTTCATGACAACATCCCATAAATTCTCTATCGCAGGGGTCACCAACCCTGCTCCTGGAGAACTGCCTTCTTGCAGACTGTAGTTTCAGCCCATCCACCCCAACTATTTAGAGCCTTTAGAAGTTCTTGAATGTTCTCGAGCTGAAACTTACAGGACAGTAACTCTCCAGGGAGCAGGGTGTTCAGGTCCAGAGACTTGAGTAGCCAATTAAGTACAATAACATGGTAATCAATCAATTTGGATGTTTTGGCACTGTGAGAAAGTGCTGAATTCTGCTAGAAAAGGAAATCGGCATCTCCATAAAACTGGTCAGTAGACAGAAAAATGAAGGGCTCTAAAATCTCCTAGTAGATGGTGCTTGGACTCTGGATTAGAGAAAACAGAGAAAACTCCAGAGCTATTGTACTTTCTGCCTCCCCACTCTTCCTTCAGAATCTAGGAGCTTGAGTTGAGGCTCTAGGATTATTGATTTCCAAATGAAAAGCTACATTTACTTTACTCTGAAAGGCTCTGGGCAATAGTCCAGTTCTTTTTCTCCTCAGCCCAGGGAAGATCTGCTGAACTTTAAGCTGAACTGATCAAAATGTCATGTAATATATTGAATATGTTCACATTTTTATTTAATTCAATTTGTCCCAATTTGGAAGTGCCAATTACCCATCCCCTTATCATATACGATGCTCCCGACACTAGCAGGGTGAAGACAAGCACATGCCTCCTCCAGTACATGTGAAGTCATACATATGAAGTCAGCCACCACCTCTTTTCGAACTGCCAAAATTGCATCATTGCTGGGCAGTCATTGCCAGCTGGGTCCCCAGCTCCAATACAAAAGGCTAGCAGGCCTGTGCTGACCAACACTGCACTAGTGTGATGTCGGGAGAGAGTCCCACCTACCCACTCAGAGAGGGCATGTCCAAATGTGCTCTCAGACTCCAGCTGTCGATGGCAAGCAGCATGATCCGGTAGTGCTGAGCCACTCAGAGCCCCTAACAGTTTACCTCTGAATTCCCATAATATTCTAATATTTTACGTGCACTAGTGAATTGGAAAACAAGCCAGAAAAAAAGACAGAATTTGGAAAATATATATTTATTTTACATAACTCCTACACAGTCCATATGATTTCTCCCTCAATTTCAATTCAATTTATGAGACAGCAGATATGTTCATAAAGATCAACATCAAGCATTTTTCCACATTTTCCATCAGGTCAGGAGAGAGAGGATATGGACACAGAGTGCAGCCATGGAAAATGTCAGTGCCATGCAGACTGAGCATGGCTCTTTTACGAGGAGTGACAAATTGCCCTGCCTTGTCTTACAATGTTTCCAGCAATATCACTGCTTTTTCTATATGTAGCACAAACAGTGAGGAGGGAAAAAGGCAAACAGGCACTATTTTACTGGCAATGAGTAGAATGCTGACTTGCGGTGTGTGCAGAGGGAGGCAAATATTGCAACTGCTCTACTCTGCTTTGCTTAGCCTGCCTTGTGTCCTGTGACAAAAGGCTAATTGTTGGTTTCTCAGATCTTGACAGGACCACCTGGATTGGAAAATGTGAGAACCAATGGTTTATGTTTTAAAGCAAGATTTCTCAGTTTAGCTGGGTAACTCAACCCTGGATAACTTCAGCCAAATTTGAAGGTTGTATAATAGGGAAATTTATTTTCTTTCCTTTTACCGGACAGTCTATGTTTGCCTTGTGTTAACAAAGATATCCTGCTTTGTGAAACGTCTGACTGGGATGACCTAAAAACTAAAAAGAGACTTCACATTTATGGTTATGTAACCATTATTGAGAGCGGTCATGAGTCCAGACTCAAGGCAGAACCACAATCTTCTTCTCCAATTTCTGCTGAGGGAAGATGAACCTCCTCATGACATCATCTAGCTCTTCCAAGGCCAGCTGAGCATGGAGCACAGCCACCTCATCAGAGTCGGTGCGCACTACCCACTTCAAAGCCCGATAGAGTTCCAACAGAACATCTCCCAAGACCTGCCAAAAGAGAAAATGATAGACAGGCACTGAAACAGGGAAGGTAATTTCACACATCACCTCAAGCAGGTGGTCTGCAGTTTCTGTCCCATAGTTAGAAAAAAGAGAAAAGAGAAAAGAAAGGTAGGTGGGGGGGAGGAGCCACTTTGAATCTTCAGCTGTTTCTGAGCTCTAAAATAGAGGCCATCAGTACACTCTCATCCCGCCTGCTTTACCTGCCTTTGCTGTATCATTACTTACTGCAACAGCTGCAACCAGTCGCAAAGCCACAGCTGTAATTACTCACTGCAGGAGGACCTCCAGGAGTGTTCCCATATCGATCTGACAGTGCCTGAAAAGCATTGTGTACATGGCCTAGCCTTTGGAATACAAAAAAGCCAAATCTGAGTAAGTATACAATCAAATGCATAGAATACATAACCATGGCAAGGGCCAAGGGGGTAACTAAGAGCAGTCACGGGTGCAAAGAAGAAGGTCGGAAGGGTGAAGGATCTTAATTAAGATTTGCACTGGGAAGCACTTCTTCAGCAAAGAGACTGGGCTTTGGAAGGGTCAAAGGGTTAGTGTTGATCTGTTTGAAGAGCAAGTGTTTCAGGTGTAAACTGGTGTCCCAAGGAAACCTCAGATTTCTGACTGATATGACCCACATTTTACAGCCTCATTCTGTATAAAACATTTCCCTTGTAAAAGAGCATGTGGTGCTTTGATTTTCTGTCAAAAGCTGTAATAGAAGTGCCGTCTGCAACAGTAAGGTTATGGAAGCTTGTTCTGTATCATGGACTGCATGGACCACAGAGCATTTCAGAAGAGCTCACTCATGAAAAACGTCTCGCTTGGGATGTAAACACTTTGCTGAAGCATGACGAGCAGTATTTGGAGGAATGTAAATGCCAAGGCTTTAATCTTTTTGCTTTGAACCATTTTATGTTACCGCAGGTGTGTGCTTAACTGCTGTCTCATGACGAGAGGTCCGAATGAAGTAAAGACACCAGAAATATGAAAACAACCTTCCACCCAGCTACAGACTACAATAGGCCTGTCATGATTATTATGTTTTCAACTTATCGGACAATTTAAAAATGTGACCTTTACTTTTTGCTGAGCTCGATATTTACCATTGTGCTTAACTGAATGTATTTGATCAGAGATTCTAATTTTAGCTTGTTCTCGTCAGCCCTCTGTCAGAGGCAGAGCATGAGTCTGTGAGGAGACAGTGGCATCTCTCATGTAGGAAAAGTGCAGTGCATGTGATGAAGAATGCATCAATAATGGCGCCTCCATACACACAGAGTGGACTGTGTCAGGTACAGATCGGCATGCATGTGAACTCTAACCATAATAATGTAGAATATAGTTGTTCTGCAATATAAAACCATTTTTGAATTCCAATGCAATACAAAGTGCATTTGCCGTGCAACAAGTGTGTTTGGAAGAAGGGTTCTGGATGTGGGCTGTACCTGACCTTGTGCTTGGCTGCAGAACCTCCAGAAACAAGAACAACAACAGGAAATGTGCTACCACATCTTACTCATTACTCATGAACTAACATTCCTGATGGAGGAAAATAGAACACTGTAGATTTGATATAACTGTAGTCCACTTTAGTCCATGTATTTCTATGAATACACTATTAGCCTTGTTCACCAATGAGCAGGACACAACAGGACCCCACTGACATGGTAGCAGTGTGTTAGTGTGTGCTGAACTGGTACAAATGGCTCAGATACACCAGGAGTGTTTACACCGCTCAGTGTCACTGCTGGACTGAGAACAGTCCACCAACAGTATCCTGTAGGCACCATCCTGTGAGCACCGATGAAGGACTAGAGGACGACCAGCACAAACTGTGCAGAAACAGATGAGCTTCGGTCTCTGACTTTACATCTACAAGGTGGAGACACTAGGACGGAGAGCCTTATAGAGTGGACTGTGAGTGGACACACGTTGTTTAAAAACTCCAGCAGCACTGCTGTGTCTGATCCACTCATTGTACAGACATGCCTAGATCTGCTAATCTCTTATCTAAACTATCCAAAAGTAGCCTCTGGGAGCCTAGGGCAGGGTTTTTTTGAACCTCACCTAATAATAATTTAGACGTAAACGCATGACAATCAGAAATGTTTACCTGTATTTTTACATTTATTTAGCAAAAATGTATAATGTTGTGAATCTGCTCTGGTCTACATATTCACACTTAACTACATGAACTAATATTTGTCCTCCTCAGATATTTATAGAATCAGAGATATAAATTGGCACATAAGTCTGGTTTAGATTCACTCCTCCCCCTTCTCTTCACCAAAAAAAGAAAAAATATCTCCGCACTGGGGGAGGGGCTCAGCAGGGGATTTATTGCAGGATGCCCTTCGAAATCAGATGAACTTGACCAAGGGAAGAAGCAAAACCCTCCATCCATGAAATTACTCAAAGAACACTCCAACTACCGTTGGTAATGTTACTTTTAGAAATGAACAATAAATCCAGATTTTGTTACATTTAAATTAAAAAGCACTCACAAGAACAAGCAAATAAACCATCACACAAAACATGTTCCTGTTAGCACTTCAAAGCAGCTTATGAAGGTCCAAGCTTGTATCTGTGAGAGCTGAGAGATGCACGAGCGATCTCGTACTGCGCTGAGAGACAAGGCATCATTTTATCCCTTCATGATCAAGGCATGCCTGCTGCTCACACCTGCTGACCTTCTCACCTTGCCTTGACTCTCAATCACAGTCTAGACAGCAGCCTCACATGACCTCCATCAACTGCAACTGGAGATCTAATTATGTATTTCTGATTACAGACCAGCTACAAGAGCAGAGTGACTGACAATACAAAATGATCTGAAAACCTTTCTCTTTACGCAGGCTTTTATTAACACCAAGGGGCCACTAATTTTTCTCCCTTTCTCCCCCCCCCCATGTCCCGAGCTGCCGGGATGCCTGGAGGATACTGTTCCACCCCCTGTACTCATCCCCTTCTGAGAACCAACTGCTCGATTAGACTACGTAACCTGCATGGACTTCAATAAAAACACTAGCTTGCATCCAACTCAAATTTCCACTGCGATTATCCAGTCACAAGTGTATCATAGTTAATGAAAGAAAAATTTGATTTCCTTTGAAATTTCGTTTCTTTTCTATTATACATTCTATGCCCATGTATGTGCCTTTGTTTATGCTCTCCGGTGTCGACCAGAGGAGGATGGGTTCCTCACTTGAGCCTTGGTTCCTCTCAAGGTTTCTTCCTCTTAGCCTGAGGGACTTTATCCTTGCCACTGTTGCCGCTGGCTGCTCATTTGAGGCTTGGACCCGGACTTCTGTAAAGCTGCTTTGTGACAACTCCTTGTTGTAAAAAATGCTTTATAAATAAATTTTGATAGATTCATTGATGATCGTGAATGCACAGTAAATTAGAATCAAATTCACTGACAGACCGAAGAGGAATATCTCATGTGTAAGTAAGCTCACCAGACAAACAAGTCACCTTGCATGTTTAAGGAGGGAGTAAATTCAGGCTCCTGTAGATGGAGCTGCGTGAGGATGATCAGGCAATGACTGACCGTGGCGTGTGACGGGATTCATAGATTAGTGCAGTGAATGTCTTGTTCAATGTGTGGAAAATGGGTGGCAAAACAGATGTTTATGATTGGCTAAAAGAGTGATTGCATTTAGGCATACTAAAGAATACCTTAATAAATCCATATCTAAAATATGGTCATTACCTCCTGTGCCAGAGGGCCGAGAGAGAATTGAAGTCGCTGGCACAGCTCACCCAAGTTGGAAAGGCTGCTGGCCCGAACACTGCTGTCCTGGTCCCGTGTGCCCCTCAGGAACACACCAATCAGAGGGCGGCCATAATGTGGCGCCAGGTCACCTAAAAATGAGACAGAGCTCAGCTTCACATTCATTTAAATTCAAATTGAATCATAAATTGATGAAACAAAACTCACGGGACATCAGCAAGTACATTGATTATAAAGTGGTGTTACCTCAGGGGGCATCTTGGGAACGCCCAGACATGTTATGAGGTGTGTTCTTGTGAGTGAGGTTGAAAGCCGGTCAACATGTTTGAGTGAGACATGTAAGTGGGTGCTAAATGAGGGGTGGACGATATACCGATATTTATATCGTTATTGCGATATAGACGGATGGGCTGAGACTATTGTTTATATTGAGTTTTAAATATTTTTTATAAAGAGTTTACAAGGGGATAACTGCACTATAATGCTCTCAAATCATCATCATATGAGTGGTATAAAGTGGTCTTAAAATAATATCGTCTAAACAACGGTTAATGTGGTAAAATCAAACAAAATAAAACATTTGGCCAAATACTGAACATGGTTTTTCAGTTTCTCGTTCATTTTGCCACTTTATTCACCACTGCATAAATTAAATAGCTCGCATGTATTGTTGTCTTTTTTGTATTTCAAGTTATAAACTTAAACTGCTGCATGTCTTTGCAGATGTATAACCCTAAATAAGCGGTGCATGTCTGCAAACGGCTATTCTTGAGTCATTCTCTGACTCTAAGATGTTTCCACACAGCTGACATGTTACTGCATGATAGTTGTGATTTGATTGTGTCATCAAAAATGTCTTTTTTCCCATTTTCAGCTGAACAATTTTAGGTGATGGGTATTCTTTGCATGCCTATTGGCCCTACCTGTTGTCACACTGATTACCACATGGCTTGTTACAAGACCTGAACTGAAACATGATCATCTTATCTACTTCAGCATACAAAGGGGACTTCTCCTTTTCAGTCCTGTCCTGTCAAACAAGGAAAACCTGCTGAAGCAATGAAATATAGAGGCTAAACAGCAGGAGCAGATACCTACCAATACCTCCAAACTGGACACCACACACTATTTAAAATCTTATCTCCCAAGCCTTTATCTAAAATAAGAACTGATAGCTCTCATCATTGTTTCTGACTGTTCCATACTTCCCTCTGTGAAGTCCTCAGCTGGTTTATCATTTGGTAGCCCATTTTTTCAGGAAAAAAAATATTTTCCAGTCTCTCATTCCCAGCGCTGTTCCACATTATCAGCTCCAACACACGGCTCCTTCAGAGAGACACACGGTTCCAGTTCTGTCACACATCACACAGCATAGGTGCTGAGAGCTGTCTCGCCTAAACACACACACAGCTTTGAGATCATTCAAATCTCTCCATCTTTGTGTGAAAGTCTGAGAAAGACTGAGGCACATTCCTGAAGCATGAGCAACAAGCTAAACAGATACTTCATGGGCTGTTGAGCATAATTCTGCATAGTGAAAAGACAGGTATTTAATGAACATTTTTAACAACTATGAACATTTTCTCAAGCCTCAGTGAAATGAACACTCGTGCTTCTTTCCTTTGAAAGCAGACACCCAGTGTTTCATCAACTACCTGCAAGTCTATACGCCATTATGTGCCCATTAACCCAAGCCAGCTTTAATTCAATGTTAAATGTCTGGCACTTGGCCACCTTCAATCCAGGTGGGTCTAGTGAGCTTGGGCCCCAACAGCTGACTACGCTGGCCTGACCACACAGAGCCCTGTTTGAGGCACTTTTAGACCTTGCACAACCTTTTCAAGACCCCTGTGGCTAGACCTTTTTTGAGAGAAGACCAGGCATGAAGGATGACCATGGAGCCATTTCTAAACAACTGCAGGTTGCAATATCAGATCAAACACACAAGAACAAAATGTTGCAAACAAAAATGGAAAAACGAAGCCCTTGTTCCAAATACAACACCTTGATAGAAGCTTGACTAAAATTTCAGATGAGACGAAGAAGTCCGAGGGATTAAAGGACACTGTAAAATCTGTTAAACATGGTGGTGGTTTTTGCTGCCAGTGGAACCGTTACATTGCAAATGAACAAAGCACACTACATCAGAATTCTTCAGCATAGAGTTAAAGGTTGTAATAGTACTTACAACCATTTTCACACATTTTATTTGAGAAAAATGATTTGTTTTATGAATTTTATGCTGATGAATTCCATTTTTGCTGTTCCAACCCTAGTAAATGTACCTGCAAAGATGACCAACCAGAACTTCCTCAGATCCAACATCTGTCAGATGTTGATGGAAAACAAATGTGCCACTTACAAAAGGACATTTAATCAAATATTAGGTGTCGTACTAATAATTGTGCCCCTGTATGTATAACTTTAATCGCGTGTTGGTTTCAGAAAAACATTATTAACCATTATTATATTATATTATATTACTATATTTATATATTTTACACTCATTGTGCCCAGAGTGTAACTGTTACCTGCCAGCTGACTATGCTGGACCTGTTTGAGGTGCTTTCAGACCTGGCACAACCTTCCAAGACCCTTGCAGCTAGACAGTTTTGAGAGAAGAATGCAACCTTCAAGACATTTTATCCATTACAGGTGAAATGGAAGGGGAGAACAGGTGTATGTGTAAGAGTGTGTGTTAAAAAAAAAGAGATAGTCAGCAAAAGAGTGACAATCTCCCCTTTGACCCCGAGCCTTCTGGCAGTCACCATCTGTCTGAGCCTTTTAATATGCTGAAGGTTTACATAGAAGTCCTAATCAAGACAAATATGTGCAGACAATTCAATCATAATAATAGTCTATATGTGAAAGTACTGCAACATCATCTTGTGGTTGAATGGCCAGCTGCTACAACCCCAGCTGCATTAGTAGCGATAGCAATAGAAACCTCAAACTCATTAGATAATGCTTATGAGTTGTGGACATGGTGCCAGGAGCAACAGCTCCACTGTGGTGATGGAGTGCAGAACGGCTCAGAGGTCTGGGGGTTGCTGGTGCAATGTAAGGGAACGGATGAGGGACTGACTGTGTGTGTGTTTTTGGAAGCGAGCGAAGCAGCTGTTGGACTCTTTGAGAGCATGTTCTGTTAGCTGCGAGGAGCAGGGCCAAACTCAGACACCCCAGGGCCAGAATGAATAACCCACAGACACAAAGACCCACAAATAAACCCATGCTTGAGCTGGGGACCTGGCACTACCCTGATCTGTCAGATAGGAACAGAAGGAACTGAGTGGAAAAACATGAACTGAAGCTTCAGCTCTGAATTAACCCCTTAAATCCTAGGTTTAATGATTCAGTTGTGAATCTTAAAGCTATTTTATAGCTCTTTAGATGATCGGATTTTGTGGGGTTCCACAGGGTTCTATTTTAGGGCCTAGAAAACTGATGCAAGAGCGTTATCAATGGTGGGCTTTCACAATAAATGTCAAATTCCATCGCCATTCAAATCATCTGAAGTGCAACAATTTAGATTTATGAATAAACAAATGGGTTTGTTTTACATTTTACATTTAAAACCACACATATTGGTCAAATAACTGGAGGAACACTTCACTGAATATTTTAATATCCAGTTATATTAACTCCATTCCAAAATCAATCCAGGTGAATGGCTGCTTTCAGATGCATCCTCACTCCCTCATCACTCACCCATAACCCTGCTGGCTCTCATCAGAGCCTCTCCCACTTTAAGGCGTGTCTCTACAGATCGCCCCCTGCTGGGAGCAGCCGCACTCTCCCCTGCCTGGTACTCTGCCAACAGCCTCTGCAGGATCTGCTCAGGGAACGAGTCGGCCAACACCACCAGCCCTGCACACACAAGAGGAAAATGGGTCACAACTTCTTTCAAAGTCAGCACGACAGACCTCTAATAAGTGTATCCACTCTATTTTACAACTACCCAGAGCAAAACAGAGGGACTTCTGATTTTTTTAAAAGGGGAAGTCATTTATAAGATCTCTCAGGGACTTGCAGATATACTGGAAAGCATAAAACATCTTTCAGCTTACTACACCAGCATATATTAAAGGTCTTTCCTCAGCAATGAGTTGCCAGCTGGTCCCCAGTGACTTCTCAAGGACAGTGGGGTTAGGTATGTACATCTGTATCGCACATTTAGCTGATTGTTCTAAAAGAATAAAATAAATAAATATCCTGTTTTGCCTCCATCATCAAAAAGCTGTGATCCTGAAGGGGGTAAGAATGTGCTTAAGAGGGCTTGTATCAAGGAAATTGGAGTACAACAGGGATGTACAAAAATATCGATATATTGAAGTATCACAATATGATTCTGCAACAGTTTATCAATTCTCAAAAGCACAGTACTGATTTTTCAAGTTCAAGTTTGGAGCTTGGAGACTGGGCTTCATTATTGTCAGGTGTTACTATCTGACCATCAGTCTGCATGCCAGTCTTCAGTGGCTCCGAAGGTTTGATTTTGGATGAAATGGAACAAATTGGCTTTTCTTAAAATTTGGTTTGCAAACCTCTGGTCTAGTCAACCCTAAAAGTATTTTGCAATGTTTATTTGAACATTGGACTGGGTTCCAAAGTCAAGGCCAATTCAAACAGAAAGTGCTAAAGACTTGTTCAACACTATGGGGTGTGGCCAACTTTCTCAGATTATCTTTGTGAGAATAAGGAGAAAGAGTGACATCACTGCTATTTGAAGCTGGGTAGATACAGTATGTCCCATAAGCAAGATAAGAGACTCTCACGATCCAGGACAGTCTGTGGGATCAAGATTCCAACTTATTAAAACTCTCCTGTACACTTTTAAAGCTTTTTAGAGCTCAGAAATGAAGAACGATACAATCTCCATTAGTCTGCTATTTATTATACACAGTGACATGAATGAAAGTATTAAATCTAAGATGGTCAGTCAGGAACTGCTGGATTTAGCGAGTTTATCTCAGAGACGTTCCTGCTATCATTATCTTTCACTGGGAAAAGCTAAGTGAGAGCTGACACGGGATCCCAGATATTCAGATATTACAAATGCTACAGAATCAGCTCTCATAAGCCTTTACTCATTAAACTGAAAAGTTCAGACTTTTCTACAGTTCTACATTTTAAGCATATTGATATTTAGCATGGCATGCAAAAGTTCGGGCACCATTGGTCTAACATTATATTGCAATGATGTAAGTGAGCAGAAAAGGATCTTTTCTCCAATAGACAAAGACGTTATTCCTGTTTTGCACAAATTTAGAGTGACCAAAAAATGACCACCATGTAAAAGTTTGGGTACCCCTGAAGATCTGAGCTCTCACCTATGACCAAGGTCTTAGGCTTAAATTACATTGATGGGACTATGACTTGTCCCCAGTCAGCGAAAAGAAAACAACTTTTGAAAATGTAAATGACTACTAAAAAAAACATGCTAGAATAATGAAGTTTTTAACTTTACCTTTTGGAAGTTATTCATCATTTGACTGGCTTCACTATTTGCAAGTAACAGAAACCATTCAGTGTGTGGAGGCACCATGCTTAGCATGGCGATGACCTATGTCATCAAATGTGTGGGACACTACTGGACTCCAGCCCCACCGCAAAGTCAGCAGGAAGTGAGTGAGAATATTCCAGCTGCATGAGATGTATTTTCACAGGACACCATTAGGAACATCCACAACTCCATTCTGAGACGTCTGGCATGTTGCGTTAGAACCAGCTCCACACTGAGAGACACTACTTCTGTATGGGTCTATATTTGTAATCATTTATTCTTACTGGTAACCTTAAACCTTCCTTTGGGGTAAAACTGTGTGTGCGAATTTTTGATGATGAGTGAATGTTCTACAACCCTGTATTAGTCTAGTATCACAACAGTGTGGAGAAATCCTACCTTGGATAGCAGAAAGGTACACAAATGAGTCCTCGTGTTCCAAGTTCTCCAAAAAGAGCTGCAAAAAAAAAAAAAAATGAGACAAAAAGAGAGAAGGAAAATGAATTCCTTTGTCTGATTAGTACTGGGGCAGTACAAAAGGGCAACAGCTCAGTTATTCCACATATCTTCAAGGTAAACTCAATAACGAATGCAAATGAAATCCACCGGATTGGCTCTACTTATTCTCATCAGTGGCTGGAGGCTATAGCACGTTGCAACCTGATTTCAAGCAAAGTCAAAGCTGTGATTCACTGGAGAAAAGGAGAGAGATCTTTCATTGACCAGATACTACACTACACCAGTGCTGTTTGTGACCATTCCCAATTCTAATGGTTGTTTTTTAATCCAGACATCTACACACAATCCACATATTTTAATACAGAGTACAATTCATTATTAAAATAAATACTTTGATTTCACACAGATATACTGTACATCTGGTAGCACACAACTATGCAGCCAAACTCCAAAGCTTTATTCACCCCCGTCCCTGACTCCACCCCCCAGTGTGTCTGTACCCAGGGGGAGAGAATATGACAAAGAATATTAGATGAGTAACAGGATCACAAAGAATCCCCCAAGGACCAGTGTGTGGCTTAGGGGTCCTAGACACCAAACATCACACCATAACTCATTTATTAATCATATGCTGGTCCCATCACACCAGTAGGGACAGTGTGTGTGTGTGTGGGGGGGAGGGTGTTGCAGTGGGCCACAAAGACCAGGGCAAAAACTTAATTATATCCAGGTAAAACATTCCAATTATAATCTATAATTAAACAGGGCCTCACTGTATATTTTCGATAATTGTAAATGACTTACTTTAAAGGCAATGAGATTGTGCTTCTGTATCATTTAAATAATTTAAACAATCACTGCAATTCACTGATGCACATTTTAGGCTGCAATCAGTAAATAAATAATAAATAAATAACTCCGGGGAGGGTTTGCTCATGACCACAACTCTGAAAGTTCTGAGGCGTTATCTTGAGTGAGGCTGAACGCTGAACAGCGTGACTCATGGCAAGGTGACGTGAATTATTGGAGTTTGAGTAATGCATGATGGTGGGGAGCAGATCGATGGGACACTCTATTTCCATAGTTATGCATGCATTTAACATTCCTCAATCCACAGTGACATGAGTGTATCGGAAATACGTCACAGGATCAATTCTGGCCAACCCTTATGGTATGGTGCATTATACCGCTGGACTACATTCCATCACTGTGTGGGTACATGAATGGATGCAAATGGTCACCAAGCAGTGAAACATAGCAGGCACAAGTCAATGACGTATTTAGGCAGACCAGTGGATTCAACCTGGACCATGAGAATACATCCCATACCAGTATGGAACCACTACCAGCCTGCACAGTGCCTTGTTGACAACTGGGGTCCATGGCTTCATTAGGGTCTGTACCACATATGAACCCTCCCATTAGCCCCAAACTATTGTTATCATGTATCAATGGAACACGTCAAATCGCAAGTCGTCTGAGGTCCAGTTATTAAGCACCACTTGGTGGCCACTGTGCTGTCCACTGTGGGTGGTAATGGCTTCTATGGGGGATCCAGTAAATAAAATGTCCCATTCTTCGGATAACTGCCATCATGCTTCACTCAAACTCCAATAATTCATGTCTTCTTGTCATGAGGTTGCTAACCAGCATTCAACCTCACTCAGTCACTGATATCCCATCACTTTAATATACATTCACTTACAAACAAACAAGGTAGAGTATGAACTACAGGACAACAAGCTAAATGGATGAAGACAAAGCAATATACTGCAGCCTTACATTCAACCACAGCATACGTGCAGACTTACCAGTAACAGCTTGTCCCGAGACTCCACTCCCTCCTTCTCTCCGTCTCTAAGAATCTGGGTGAGGGCCCGCAAAGCCATGGCCCGGTTGGGCACATCTGGATCGCAGGCCTCCAGCAGCCACTCAGAAAAGGGCTTTTTGGGAGTAGGAGCTGGGTTAGTGTATACACGTCTGGATGAATCTCCATCTCTGTGTTGGGGTCTGGGTGTAGAACTGTGAGCTTGCTCCGTTATTTCATCACACGACGCAGCTCTATTGTGGGCTGCTGCCTGGTGTGATGTTCTAGAGGCAGCAGAGCTTGAGCTGGAGAATGGAATGGATGATGGCTGACTGGGAGGAGATAAGTCAACATGTGTGGGACGAGCACTTGTGTTTTGACGCTTTGGCTGATTGATTGTTTGAGTGGAGGCACCAGAGCCACACCGTCCAGCAGCGTTAATCACAGAGCCTGGGCAGTAAGCCCCATGTGTTGCAATGGTAGCCCGCAGGTCTGAAGCCAGTTCCTGGATGACTGAATCAGGGTGCTGCTGGGAAAGCTGTTCCAGGGGAGCCAGCAGAGATGACATGGACGAGTAGTCTTCTGGAGATAGCTGAGAAGAATCCCAAACCAATGAGCAGGCAGTTCAGCTTCATTCATAAATAAAACACTGTCTGAAGACACTCATTTTGATATTTTATGCTACTTTTATGTTCTGCATCTTGGACTTGACTTTTCCTCCTTTGTTATCTTTGGCTGTGATGATTCACTTGTGCTAACCATGTCTCTTATTTCACTTTTTTCTTGGCTGTCTGTTGCTCCACGCCTTGTAAAACAATAAAAAAAAATACTGACCACAAAAGGAGTGTGGTAAAGGTTGTAAAATACTGCTTCCTAATTTTAATTTTATTTAGTGTATTTGGTTTTAGTCTCATGGTAGGAAGAGAAAGTTCTGCCTAAATAAACATGATAGCTCATTTCTAAGCGAAACTACTCAAGCATAAACTTGTAATGCTTGTTTTTGATCTCTAGAGTGTATTCAGAAGCTTCACTGTAAGTCTACAAACATTTGAACCTTAATTACAGTCAATTTTATTAGTGTGGCTGTTATAATTACTAAATTATTTTTATCTTCTTCTTTTATATCTACTTCTGTACTGTACTGATGCTGAATGCCATGCTGCTACTGGAACCTTAATTTCCCTGAAGGAACCCTCCCAAGGGATAAATAAAGTTCTATTCTAAACTATTCTATTCTATTATATTCTATTCTATTCTAATTAGACAGTACTGTCCAAGATGTTGCAGTATATTATGACTAGGGGTGCAATGACTACTTGACCAAATTAATTGGCGACTAACTTAATAGTTGAGTAGTTGGTGATGTCATCACATATTTCTCACGCTAAATAGTTCAGGATGAACGTAAACTGCTGATGAAGTTTATCCATGGCAGTGAGAAATACAGTGTTACTTTTTCAGAAATGATTCCCCAATCTGAATGCAGACTTGAGCAGCTGCCTGTCACAGGAGTGTGTACATTAAACATAAGGCATTGCAGCTACTTATCTGCAGTGACATGACTCTGGTGTGTGTGTGCAGAGCAGAGCTCTATTAGTGTGAGGTGCGGAAATCTGATATGGACACAGGCTGAGTGGGAAAAGAATATCTTGCAGTCAAACCAGGGATTTCATAAATAAGAAAACTGATCAATGGTTGAAATACGAATGGGAATTAAGTCCCATCCCTCAGTAAAAAGAGCCAATCAGCTTGCAGGTTATGCTGGGAGCAGAGGAGGAGGAGGGTCCAGCCAGATCATCTCAAAAGTCAATAGTACAGTTGTAACAGTAATATACAATACTTTCAATCAATGACTCAAAAAACATCTAATCTGACCACTAACTAATACATTACAGGGGTTGGACAATGAAACTGTAACACCTGTCATTTTAGTGTGGGAGGTTTCATGGCTAAATTGGAGCAGCCTGGTGGCCAATCTTCATTAACTGTTCATTGCACCAGTAAGAGCAGAGTGTGAAGGTTCAATTAGCAGGTACGAGCACAGTTTTGCTCTAAATACTGCAATGCACACAACATTATGGGGGACATACCAGAGTTCAAAAGAGGACAAATTGTTGGTGCACGTCTTGCTGGCGCATCTATGACCAAGACAGCAAGTCTTTGTGATGTATCAAGAGCCACGGTATCCAGGGTCATGTCAGCACCACCAAGAAGGACCGACCACATCCAACAGGATTAACTGTGGACGCAAGAGGAAGGTGTCTGAAAGGGATGTTCGGGTGCTAACCCGGATTGTATCCAAAAAATGTCATTCCCAAGACAAATTGATGCTGTATTGGCCGTAAAAGGAGGCCCTAGTTCACCAAACTAATCAATTATTGTGGTCTAAAACCAGGTGTTTCAGTTTCATTGTCCAACCCCTGTGTATTTGAAGTGTAGAAGTGCATTCTACCTGTGCAGCTCCGGAGAGTAAAGTAGCAATCAGGCCCATCCCCATACTGAGTGTCTGACTCTCAACTGCATTCTCTGAACCATTCGCTGCACCAACACATGCCCTCTGCAGCATGGACTCTATAAAGGCCACCACCTAAAGTAGAACAGCAAGAGGTGAATGAGACATTTATGGCATTTAGCAGACGCCCTTATCCAGAGCGACTTACAACAGTGCTTTGCTGTTCACTCAGAAAATATCCTTCGCTAGTAGACAAGGCTAGAATCTAGAGATTCCTCACGCTTAGATCCTGTTGAAAACAAATGTCTTTATAGAGTTACATATTCCTGAAACAGATGGGTCTTCAGTCTGCGTTTGAACAAACCCAGCTGTTTGGACCCCCAGGGGAAGTTCATTCCACCATTTTGGTGCCAGAATAGAAATGAGTCTGGATTCATGTTTTCCTGACGTCTTGAGGGACGGTGGGTCAAACTGAGCTGTACTTGATGCTTGAAGGGCTCTTGGTACAGCTCGAGTTTTAACCATTGCCATCACGTATGGAGGTGCTGGTCCATTTTTAGCTTTGTAGGCCAGCATCACGGTTTTGAATCTGATGTGAGCAGCTACAGGAAGCCAATGAAGGGAACGCAGCAGAGGAGTTGAGACCTGTGGAATGGGCTACAATTCCTCCAAGCTGATGCGCTGGACTAATCAACAGTTACTGGAAACGTTTAGTTGCAGTTATTGCTGCACAAGGAGGTCACACCAGATACTGAAATCAAAATAAATAAATAAGTGTAATGTTTCTGAAAATCTGAGGTTTTAGGTCAAATTTTAATATACATTTAGAAAAATCTTAAAAGCACTGAAAACTTTCTTTACATTCAGTTCAAGTCATTTTGGAGAATTTCTACAGATTCGTTAATCATGAAATTTTTAAATAAGAACATCTGCCAGATTCACATTATGTCTAAAATCCTGTCTTCCAAGAGAGAATGAATGAGCGTCTTTGTTCCACAAAATGTTCGATTTTGCCAAGCGTCAAACATAGTGTGTGCTATTCTTGGACAGCTGAAAGTATGACGCATCATGCCCCAATTCTCTTAACAGGAACTCTCAACGGAACCAGGCTGCAAAGACGAAGACCTACAGATACAGAAGAAGGATTCTCCAACAGGAAGTTTAAAAGACCAACAAACTTAACAGTGAGGAGCAGGGCAATAAAGCCGCTGGCAACAAATATGCTCAGGATTTGCCAAAGGTTCTGCCAGTGGATTGGGCCTTGTAACTGAGTCATAGTCAAGCCAGAACTGGAACATTATTTCTTTGTGTAATTTGTTTCCATACTGTTCAAAAATACTAAATCTTCCTCTACACTACATGGACAAAAGTGTTGGAACACAGTACCACTACTCCACAAGTAAATGCTGGGGGCTTGATACCCCTCTAGCCCACGCTTGGCATTAGGCATGGTGCCAACGTACTCATGTTAATCTCTCCACAAAGTCCTGTTCTATTTGCAATACACCTCTACAGGGACTAGACCATCTGTGTGTGCATTTGCACACCTGTGTCAAGGGACCAAAATCTTATCCTCATATCCTAATGCTACATGTTGTAGAGGGTTCTAAAACCCCTCAGCATTGGGCTGTGGAGCAGTGGAATTGTGGTCCCTACAATGATGTGGAACAATGTTGTTTTGTGGGGTTTTAATGGTGAGGTGGTGATCATCCATCCAATACAATCAAATCCTCACAGCAATGAGGATAACGTATTTTAATGCCCTTGATTTTGGATTTAAAAAAAAGAACCGATGATGTCCAGATAGTCTATATTGAGTTTTCAATTTCTTGCTCACCAGTTAAAATATCGTTGAACCCAAGACCAGACCAAGACCATTAACTTGTATTTTTGACCAGTCTTGTTATAACTGGTACAATACAACTGAACTGGTTTCAACCCCTCTCTAATTTCAATCCTGAACAGAGAAATGAGACAAAAACCAAGCACACCTGTGTAGGCTTGTGCAGTAGCACTGTGTGTGGAAGCCCCTCACACATCACTGCCAGGGTCTGCAGGAGAGCCAACCTCTGGCCATGGCCGTGCACACGCCCCACCAGGTGCTGCTCTAGCTCAAGTAGCGTCATGGATGAGGTGTCCACTTTGACCTCTGGCTCCTGCTGCTCTGCTGCCAAATCGGTCAGATCCTACATAGAGATATAACAGTAGATCACAGTGAATTTAGAACTAAATAATATACATCTACATATTGAGACTTACTGAGGCCTTTCTTCACATTTTTTTTGTCATGCTGTGACCCAGAAAACACAAAAGAGTCCCAGTGGACATGTTCACACTACCGGTGAAAGTGGGCCAAATGCTTTTATTTTGGTCATTTACATTGTCTTGCTAAAGGCAAGGCACGTTCATTTATATAGCAGCTTTCATGCACAGTCACAATTCAGAATGCTTTACACAGAAAAATTCAATATGGCTTATGTTAGAAAAAGAAAAACAACAACAAATAAACAAAGCTCGAAACAGAAAGATGTAATTGACTTTCATTAACTCCAGTCATTTCCAGCAAGAACTTTGCAGGAAATCAAATACAAAACAAAGTAAAAGTAGAAAGAGTAGAGAATCCTCTAAGCCAGGAGCAACGCTGGTGCTGGAGTGCCAGCTTCCTGCACAGTTTACTGATTTCTCTGCTCTAACAGACCTACTAAACCTGGCAATTAACAGATGAGTCCAACCAGACATGCTTGATCTGAGTGTGGCAGACCAGGACCAGGACTGCCTAGCCCTGAACTAACCTCTTCATCAATTCTTGCAACACCCATCCCAGCATCATCTTATACCTCCAAGAGTTGATACAGATTAAGATTAACATTGGAATCACCCTAAATGAGAACAATCACTCACTTTCCAAAACCTTAAGTAAGAAGGATCAACAAACCTGACACATTCCCGTTGAAGAGCATCCGTAACTGAAGTCTTACAAAGTAATATCAGCCTCTAAGCTCGCTATAAGCTATTCGGACGGGATTAGTTTTACATGGGGAGGTGGAGTAAAGTCATTTTACTACGGGACGTCTGTGAAATTTATGACCGAATCGCACAGAGTGGCTGCTCAATCTGCACTGCCACCTCCACCATAATAATGTGAGTAATGTGTGACTTGACTGCTGATAAAGTATTAGAGGAGTATAAACAATCATTTAACCCATTACTGAAGCTGAAAAGTTTGTTTGAGTATAACTATGCTATAGTCAATATGGACTGTATGAACCAGCCTGGGCACATCCCCGCACACGGCCCACGAACATGTGCCACAGACTTAAAAAAACCCAAGGCATCTTTGCCATGTACAATGAAACCACCTCAGCACTGAGAAATCCAGCTAAACACTCCTTTTCCAGAGTATATGAGGGAACATCTCGTACTGGACCGGAGGTCATTTTACGCTTGTTTTACAGAAGGTAAAATAGCCTGGAACTTTTACTGAAGTGGGAGTCTTGACTTAAAACCAGTCCTGTCAAAATAGGGCCTTAAGCTGTTAATTAATCCCTGGGATATTGTAGCAAACGTTAAAGCCCTCAAACGTTAAAGAGTGACAAATCTTTGGATTAGGCAAAGTATCTGAGCCAGCAGCCTAAGTGAGGAAGTGCAACAGTTACCACTTTCACCCACTGAAAGTAGCTGTAACTAAAATCCCAGTTTGAAGTAATATGAATTCTAAGCTATTAAACAATATTTGGAATAAACTTCCAAAACAGTTGATAAAGCTTAGGGTGACATTTCATGAGAATCAAATGAATCTGAAAGTGAGTTTAAATGAGTTGTAAAGAAACAGTGAATACAATTAAAAGCAAATAAAAAGAAAGTATTTAAAAGAACAAAACAGTATCAAAAATAAAGTGCAAGATCTAAAAGAACGAAATTAAACTACAATTACTTTAGGATAGAAAGTGCCATTACAGGACTGAATGTGTGTTTTGAGGTGTATAAAAAGGAGCGTTTTCAGCATGTCAGGTATTTTCTAATGCTCTCAATGTTTTCCGTTTAAGAGCAGCACAGCACATTCTGGTGGCAAACAAGTAATGGAAAGTGGCATCTGATACTCAGCTTAACCACCAATGGACCACCTTAAACAAATGAGCAAAATGCCAGTCAATTTTTCAGGTAGTGCACCAACAGTGATCCACCAAAACCACATCTGTATCACAACTGTAGTAAACGATCAGATTCGGGTCTCTGTGACCTGCTGTGTGAACCATTTCGGCCCATATTTACTTCTTCTTCTTTCAGCTGCTCCCTTTAGGGGTCACCACAGCGGATCACCTGCCTCCATCCTGCCCTGTCCCCTGCCTCCTCTACTGTTACACCAGCCATCTCCATGTCCACCTTCACTACATCCATAAACCTTCTCTGAGGTCTTCCTCTTCTCCTTCTGCCTGGCAGCTCCATCTCCAACATATCCACTATTCCTCCTCAACACATATCCAAGCCATCTCAACCTGGCCTCTCTGGCTTTATCACCAAACTGCTCCACCTTCACTGTCCCTCTGATCTGCTCATTTCTAATCTTGTCCATCCTTGTCACTCCCAACAAACATCTCAGCATCCTAGGCCCATATTTACTTCATTTATTTAATTGAATGCAGCCATACATGCACACATACCTGCAAAAGCAACAGGAATAAGTCTCCAGGCAGGTCACTGTCTTTTATCTCAGACAACAGCTGCACAAGACACTCCACTCTCCACTGCTCTCCTGACACCTTCTCATACAGAGCGTCATCCTCATCTCTAAGTCAAAGAGAAAGTCTTTTTTAATCGACTTTAACAACACGATGCCATTAAAGTAGATGTTACACAACAATGTTGAATGCTAGTGACCTGACTGGCTCTCGATGGATGAGCCTGGCCCCACCCTCACTGCCAGGTGAGAACTGGAAGCCAGGTGTGACTCCACCCCCATCTGCCTGCAGAACACACAGGCCTTTGAGGAGAGAGAGTGCTGAAGAGGTCTCCGTATGAGACAGGTACCACAGCAGAATCTCCTGACAGGGGGCACTGTGGAGAATAATTTACATCATTGGTTATAAACAGACCTGTATGCTATCCTACGTTATTGCACCTTCATTTGCTCTCTGTTTAAAGTGCATATAATTCCCGAGATTTCATAAACGTGTATCAGTCATGCTTCCATTGTACATGACCATTCTCTAAACTCTCTTTATCCCATACTGTGAAAAGGTACAATGTGGTATTAAAGTTATCATTTTGTGTTGAAATGAAATTCTATGTTTATAATGAAAAATAATTGTTAGCTGGTTAAAAAATAGTTTAAGGGGTCAATGTACAGGGGTTGGAAACTGAAACTGGTTTTAGATCACAATAATTTATTAGTTTGGTGAACTGGGGCCTCCTTTTGCGGCCAATACAGCGTCAATTCGTCTTGGGAATGACATTTTTTAGGATACAATCCGGGTTAGCACCCGAACATCCCTTTCATACAGCTTCCTCCTGAGTCCACAGTTAATCCTGTTGGATGTGGTTGGTCCTTCTTGGTGGTGCTGACATCACCCTGGATACCGTGGCTCTTGATACATCACAAAGACTTGCTGTCTTGGTCACAGATGCGCCAGCAAGACGTGCACCAACAATTTGTCCTCTTTTGAACTCTGGTATGTCCCCCATAATGTTGTGTTCATTACAGTATTTAGAGCAAAACTGTGCTCTTACCTGCTAATTAAACCTTCACACTCTGCTCTTACTGGTGCAATGAGCAATTAATGAGGATTGGCCACCAGGCTGCTCCAATTTAGCCATGAAACCTCCCCACACTAAAATGACAGGTGTTTCAGTTTTATTGTCCAAGCCCTGTAACTCATGATTATGGGTAGAGGAAGAAGAACTGTGAAACATCAAACTGTGATACTACACTCTTTTCAAGAGTGTCTTTTACAACGTCTTCCACAGGAAAATTAAGGAAAATTTCCCTGATGTGCCTGAACTATTTCTAATACCAAACACTGATAGATGATTTATGAACAGTGTGCTGGTTCTCATTACATTACAAAAGCAGTGAATTCTGAACAAGCTGTTCTTACAGTTTATTCCCCCTAAGTGAACATTTTGGACTGGGAGACATTTTAAAGCATCAAGGTCCAATTTTCACCATATTCCAAACAGCCAATCCACCAAGACGTATTTGGTGCTCATCTTAACTTATAGAACTCAGAGCATCTCAGTTCATCGGCAACCCATTCTTTTAAATGTAACCTTTATTACTAACCGTAGGTGAGAGACGTTTTTTTGGGTGAAACAGAACAGGCTGAAAATGGTGGGAATCACATTTGCCAGAGCGTCCATCAGAATTCCTGATGGTCTGTTAGCTACCACATAGATCTGTAAGGAAAGAGACAAAGCCATTATTAAAATAAAGGCAATAGATTTTCCACAACAAACTAGGTTTATTTAGGGAGAATAAAAGAAGCACATATTTAGATAAACACTTAGAATTACATGTTGTACAAAATTTGACATGTTGTGTGGTTTGTGAACAAATAAAGCTGTGCTTTTTCCCCCCCTCAAGCCCACCGTAAAAGGAAAATTGGTGGCTGGGACTGAAATGGATCCCTATTTACTTTTTAAGGCACTAATCAGTATGTTGGCCATTTTCCTCCAAGTGTCCGAATCGTGACAAAAGTGGAATTAGTATGTGATTTTGAGGCACCATAATATCCCATAATTCACGGGTAATTTAGAGTAAACACCATAGCTCACTACATAAGCTGAATATGGACCAAAATGAACAGGGGAACGAAGGGAGCTGACGATGCTCACTCATATAGCTGCTGTGATAGTTATGAGCCACTGGACTCTGTGAAGTTGAGATGTTTTCTTGTGTAACATTAATGGGAGGCTTATGTTTGTAAGAACATCATGAAGGATTATTCCAGCGCAGAGCTTTATTAACTTTAATTCAGAATTCAGTATGTGTGTGTGTGTGTGTGTGTGTGTGTGTGTGTGTGTGTGTGTGTGTGTGTGTGTGGTGTGTGTACAGACCTTAACATTTGAAACAAATACAGAATAAATGCATTCTATGGCATGGAGCTTCAGGAAGGAGCATTTTCTTACTTTATACACATCCTCCACACAGCGGCTCAGCTCCCACTCAGGCACCGCATCCTGGGATATTTCCTTTCCAGCAGCACAGGTCACTTCTAAATATCGAAGGATATCAAAAATCAAAGCTGAGAGCTAACAGGAATGTAACACTTCCACTCGGGACCAGGATGAGCACACTCCGGTATCGGTTTACCAAACTGAAACCTGATGACGCAGCTCCATCAGTCAAGTGACTGCAGGCTTCGCTGGACACTTTAACAGCAGAGATCTATACCCAATCAGTCAGCCCCTCTACTAAGAGCTGCTCAAGCAAAACAGCAAAGCAGTGTGTTTTACACACACACACACACACACAGACGCACATGGATGGACACACATACAGACCCACACTAACTTAGAAACAGACACAGGCACACAGACGCACACAAACACACCCACACACAGGCACAGAGACACAAACAGACACATACCAGCATGCACACGTAGGCTTAGAAACAAACAGATACACACACACATGCGCACACACAGACACACAAACACACACAGACTTAGAAAAAGACACACACACAGACTGACAAACACACACCCACACACACAAGCAGACAGAGACACACACACACACAGACACGAGTACAGACACAAGCACAGAGACACACACAAACACACACACGCACACAGATACAGACAGACAGACAGACAGGCAGACAGACATACACACACACACACACACACAGATACAAGCAGAGAGACACACACACACAAACCTGGAACTGCTGCACACCGCTGGAGTGGTGAGAGAAGAGGAGACAGTAAGAAACGCTGGGCAAACTCGGGCTGATCTTGCACCACAGTGAGAGCCAATGTGGTAGCCACCCGCTGGAACTGCTGTGCAGTTACCTTATCCTTAAAGTGCAGAAGCTCTAGTACCTAAAAAGTGATATTCTCTTATAAGTAAGCAACAAACACATGAGAAACATGTAAAAACAATCAAAAACACTGCTTAATGTGGCTGTTTAAAAAGCTGGCTCCTGGGGCCAGATCGACACTGGAAGTGTCTTAAGAAAAGAATTCTGTGAATTTTTTTTTTGTTAAAAAAGTTAAGATTGTAATCTTGTGAAAATGTCCTCCAATTTTAGGATAACGAAAATAGACCTCAAATCATATCAGCCCTCCATTTGTGAAGAGAATGTTCATGTTTTGTGGCCTCAAACCACCAGTGAAGGTCTATGAAACCATGATAACAAATCCATTATTCAGCACTTCAGCTCACTGTCCTGCACACAGTGTTGTAATATGATCATGATAACAACAGCGTTAAATATTGTCACATTGCTCAGCCCTACTTCCTACCCCACTGTCATAGAAATTCAGCTTTGTTCTTTACCTGTGGGCACACTTGGCTGTAGTAACTCTCGGCGGAGAGCGACTGTTGTGGGCAGGTTGCCACTATCTTAGCCACAGCATCACATTTCCTCCAGTCACAGTCGCCACCTAGTGGGCAATGTGTTGAAAGACAAGCATGTCAGAAGTTAACCAAGAGACCGGTTTGTGGCGCTGGCCTCATTCGACATGAATCCTTGACTTTCAGTAATCTGTCACCAGAATGGAATAACATCTTCCCACAGCTGTCAAGGTTTTGTCATTTTTTTTATACATCACGATGCATCAGAAAGCAGGGAAAAATAACATTGACCAATAATTTCATGGTTCTTCCCCACCCACCACCCTTACGAGTCATTGAATGAAACACCCAGCTAGCTCAGAAATCCAGCCTAGTTCTCCACTGGGAAATGTGTCTCAGTATGGAAGAAAACACTGAAACAACGTTTCAATCATCTGCTTGAATTCACACATTTAGGTCATTCAAAAAATAAATTCCATAGCTTTCTGGGAATGCCCCAGCTGTTTTACATGAACATCACACCACAATGCATTACTACCTCCACCAGTTTCCAGAATGGCTCGGACCACAGCTTGGACCCCATGCGGCTGCATCAGCCTCTCAGACAGTAGTTGGCCACACAAACGCCTCAGCCAGGCAGGAGCTTGAGCGAGGGTCTTCTCTCCTCTTCCACCAGCCCCAGCACTTGATCCTGGAGACACCTTGAGGTATATACAAATGTAAGCTTGTTATGCCAAACAGTATAGCATTACAATGATATCTGAAGATGAATGAATCACGTAATTTCAAATAAAATAAATAGCCATATAAAATATCCATGATTCAAGCAAATCAAGAGCACCGACAAACATGATGCCAACAGAATTGGTTGTTTGCATGTATTTGGTCTAAACATTAATGTTTTAATAATTCAGTGCCCACTGGATTTTGCCCACCTTTAAAAAATCTTGTAACATTTGGCATAATAGAGTTTTTCATCTCCCACCCATTTCGCTTTCATACTATTAGATTACAGCACCCAACTATCTCAGATACTCGCCCTACTCTTTAGTTCAGAATATAGCCTGACTGGTTAGTTCACACAGAAATGCATAATTAATTCTCTTTAAATTAAAGCATCATTATGCTAGAATTGGTATTATTCGCTCCTGGGCTCCCCCTTCAGTTAAGAATTATAATTCACACTTTGAGCCCCCACCTAAGAAAAGCTGTAGGATACAGACACTAAACTGTCACTGAAAGTAAAAGCATCATGTGGACTGATAAGGTAGAGTAATATTTGCGGGAATATGACTCTGTTTGCACAGTGTTACGAAGTTCTCATGAGCTGCCCACTTCACCAAAGTTACACAGCGCAGTTAGCATTGCTATGCAGTTACAGAGTCTAGAAATTCCATAATGTTGCTTTATATCATGCAAAGATGCACAGTTTGATGTTCAAATTGGTACTCATCTTCACGGCTCTAGACATTCTAATTATACCCACACTTTATTCAAAAGCTACAAACTATGGCAAAATGAATTTATCATAATAGATTGATGTCAGAGTAAACAAATGACACCAACAACAAAGAAACAGCCGAGACAAAACAGAAAAGCTGAGAGAGAAGAGCAGACCTTGGGCCCGCCTTGCAGAATTAGCAGCTCCTTGATGACAATTGGCTGATAAACTTTATCCAGAAGAGCTTGAAGTTGTTGTTTGCAGTTCTTCCTCTCTTCTACGGTGAGTCTCTGTCACATAATTAGAACCATTATCACAAAGTTCTTAGATCTGTCAGATTTTCATTTCAGTTCTTTAGTAACTGCCCCAGTTGACAGAATTATGGTTTGTGCATTTTGTAAGGGATCTCTGCAATTCTTTCTCTTCAATGTTGTCTCAAATTGCATGGGGCTGTTAAATATTAATTAAATGTTAAATTAATTAAATGTTAAATAAAAAACAGACTACGTACAGTTGTTGAAATGTGTAGGTTATTTATCTATATGGTGTCACTTTCTTCATTTTAATGCATTATTATCTGCTCAAGAAAGGAGTGGACAGTTAAAAGTGCTTCAAAAGACCATTACCAACTTTTAGTTTGAGGTAAATGGTTGTTCAGTGCTATTTGTTGGGTTACAGTGTCAGTAAGTGTGGTAACTTGTGTCCTACACGGCAAAACTTGAACGGCTAGGTTTCCTCCAAGAACTCAAATGTTCCTCAGTCCACTTAGAGGTGCCTCTACTTTTGGAATTCCTCAGAACAAATTCTGAATCTATGTGAATTAAGGTTCCTAGAGGATCTTTCAGTTACTATATTTGGCTCCAGCTATGAAGGTTCTTTAAAGCACCATTACATCTTTTCTAATATGGTATCTACTGACAAAAGTTTCTTTTTTGTGTGAGAGCAAATTCCTGCTGCACTCACATATATATTTCTACACATGCAAACTGTAAATGTGCTCTCTCAATTTCACCATGCTCTCTCTCAAGTCTGGCTTTGGTCTTGTACAAAACTGTCTTCAGAAAAAAAAGAAAAAAAAAAAGTCTTCAGCCAATCCAAAACTGCTAACAGGTTTTGACCAATGAAATTCTTTCTGTCACTCCTCTGCACTGGTTGGGGAAAAAGCATGATGACACCACACCCACATCCCACCAAGGCAATCTGCTTTATGTTCATAATGCTGCCAATATACAGGGGTTGGACAATGAAACAAACTGGTTTTAGATCACAATAATGTATTAGTATGGTGAACTACGGCCTCCTTTTGCAGCCAATACAGCGTCAATTCGTCTTGGGAATGACATTTTTTGGATACACTCTGGGTTAGCACCCAACATCCCTTTCAGACAGCTTCCTCTTGCGTCCACAGTTAATCTTGTTGGATGTGGTTGGTCCTTCTTGGTGGTGCTGACATTACCCTGGATAACGTGGCTCTTGATACATCACAAAGACTTGCTGTCTTGGTCACAGATGCGCCAGCAAGACGTGCACCAACAATTTGTCCTCTTTTGAACTCTGGTTCAAATATGTCCCCCATAATGTTGTGTGCATTGCAATATTTTGAGCATAACTGTGCTCTTACCTGCTAATTGAACCTTCACACTCTGCTCTTACTGGTGCAATTAATGAAGATTGGCTACCAGGCTGCTCCAATTTAGCCATGAAACCTCCCACACTACAATGACAGGTGTTTCAGTTTCATTGTCCAACCCCTGTATATATACATATATATTGTATGCATATACATACATGCATTATATACACAAATATAAATACATATGAGTAATTAATCACGTTATCTGAGATCATTACTTGACCAAGTATGTTACCTTATCAAAATGTACCATAGTTTATATTTACAGGTAAAGCTGCCTAAATTAAACAGTAAGTCGAGAGGCTAAAAGCAGCATATTGGATAATTGCAGTATAACTATAGGCAGCATATTTGGATAACCTAAAATCACTATATCAGAGGATACATTAAAAGTTTACATGTGATAATCAACTGCTTTTTAATTAATAACAGTGAAGTCAGACTGTAATAATGCACCCCGATAAAACAGAATGATCATAATGAACACAATTATTAATTGTGAAAACATTAAAAACTCTGGCTCAGTGCATACGAACTGCTGAACAGTAGCACAAACCCATTTTCAAACAAGTTACTGGGGGGCAAGAGGGAGCAGTTCATCGTGCTTTTCCCAAGCAATGAGAATGTAGAGGAGCAACAGCAACAATGTCATTGGTCCAAACCACTTACCAGCAACTGATTGGCTGAAGACTGTTGGCACCTTTGTTGCACTAAAAATCTGTCTTTAAATCCTTGGTTGATTCACTACAATAGAGACAATGTGTTTGATTTCTACACCTTGCTGTTTTCAGCGCCGCCTCCTTCAGGGCGATGTGGTTTATATCCTAACTGGCACAGCGCTGCCAACAGATCACCTAAGTGGCGAGTAAAGAGCAGAGTAGCCAGCGATGACAGCTTGGACACTTCCATTAGCACAGTCGTGGAGATCAGTAGCCGGCGCTCACAGGGAGGGGCCACCTCACGACGCACTGCACCCTCTACAGCAGCTCCAAACGCAGACCGTCGATCGAGGCCCACCCCTACACCTGGGGCCAAGTATGGGCAAAGGCCTAGGGTGACAAGGAACTGCAGCACAGTGCCTAGAGTCTTCTGCTGAGTGACACTGAGGACGTCTGGGGGTAAGGGAGGGGCCGCCTCTGGGGTGCGGAGGTTTGGGGCGGTACGACTCGACTCATGGTTAAAGGCTTCCAGGAGACTGGTCAGGTGACGTGACAAACAGAGCAGCAGCAGGAGGCACTCCTGCACAAAGCTCCAGGTTAGATCCTCTGTGTCAGTGCAGAGCCAGGACACCTCCTTCTTGACCTCCTCCAGTAACTGGCATGCTTCATCCAGGTCTCCACCAGCCAAAAGGCACTCCCTCAGTTCAGCCTGATTCTTCTGGAGGGCAGACAAAAGTGCTTCATGTTGTGTCACATGAGCACCGCTATCATGGGGCTCTGAAAAAAAACCCAATAATGAATCAATAACATGAACCCTATTCTGTAAATAAAGCACTTACAAATGTATATCTGTACTTGAACTGAAGTATCACACTTAAAAAGGAGGGTTCTTCAGTAAATTTATTCTATATAGAACCATGAAATCTCAAAGTACCCTCTGCATGATTAAAGGGTTCTGTGCAATACGGCAATGTGCCATATTGAGCTCTACATGGCACCAACAAGGGTTCTTCTATTATTAGAAGTTTGGCATCATAACAACCCATTTTGGTGACATATAGAACCGTCTCAAACACACTCTCCATCAATCTGAAAAACGTTTACAACATGCGAAGAACCCTTTAGTCGTGCAAAGGGAAAAAGTCAGGACACCCTACTGGTATATTTGGCTGAAATAATGTCAAATAGATATTTCCTATGAATGAATCGACTCAAATGAAGACGTTCCAACGCCTCCGTGCAGAATTCTCTCAGCTATGTGATGTTTCAGTGTCAGTCTTTCTACAGATGGTCTTACAGGTTCCTCAAGTCTGCTGACTCAATAAAGATTTCTTCATGTTTTCTATGGAGAGCCCTCCAGGCCCTAGAGCCGCAAAGCAGCCCCAAATCATGACACTTCCACCTCCATGCTTCACAGCTGGTATGAGGATCTTGTGCTCAAATGCTGTGTTTGATTTGAAACAAACATGTCTTCCGTTACTGTGTCCAAATAATACAATATTGGATTGATCTGTCCAAAGCACATTGATCATATCTGTGATCACTGAATTCTCTCCCCATGTCCTGAGCTGGCCCTGCTGCCTGGCTGAGATTGGTCCACGCCTGCTCATGATGCCTTATCCTGATGGATCCATCAGATGCCCACTGGTCCCACCTCTGAGACTCCATTGCCAGCTTACAAAATGCTCTGCTCTTCGGATGAACTTGCTAGGATGGCCTAACCGGGCCAATTTCTATTGGAACAGCTGATTTCTAATTGTTTTGAGATCTTTTCTCAATTTTCTTTCCAGACATGTCTGCATCCACAACCATGTGCTCCATCTGATTCTAATTTTAGGCATTTTATATAGTAATAAATGTAGGGATCTCCAAACATTCATCAAAAGAGCAGTGCTCTGGGAGCAGGTGGTTAGGGAACCAGCCTTGTGACTGGAAGGTCGCCGGTTCAAATCCCTTAACTGGCAAGACATGATGAGCAAGGCACTGAACTACCCAGCTGCTCCCAGGCGCTGAGGATAGGGCTGCCCAGTTATCTTATCTCCTTTTGTGTTACACATGCCCATGTAAGGCCTGCATGGGTAGCCCAACTGGGATCCAGAAAGTTTTATCCAGGAGTCCCATTCCGACCAAAATGTCCAACCAGATATTTGGTTATAGAGGAAAATAAAAAGAGCTCAGTGCTGCAAGTGCTGCAAAATCTGCAAAATAAAAGTCCTAAAAATAGAGAATACTGAAAAAAATAATGTATGACATTTAGGTTTTCTTTTTTATTTGTTTTGTGTGGGGACTACTGTCTGTATTTTGACGAATTTATTATTATAAATATCCTTGTCAGTCTAATCACAAAAACGCTCTGGATGATCACTTTTCCAACAGGATTCCTGTGTTTATGGTCTGCTGACCTGCACACAAACACCAGGTTCAGGATTTACTGCTGAGACTGAACGCGTGCTGTGGTAAATAAAGGTTCGTACCTCGGGCAGGTCTGGTGAGGAGACTCAGCGCTCTAATCAGTGCGGCACTCATTTCTCTAAACTCAGTCCTCGGGGTCGCGTGTTTACAGTGTGCTAACGCCGAGAGATAGGCAAAATAAGAGTCCGACTCTTATTATATAAATGTGATTAAAAGCTTTGTTGGATGGAACATTAATATCCAGCTCACCAATAGAAAATTAAATAAAAATACACATTTCAAAAGAAAAGCATAGCAACAAAAAGAATATCAGCATATTGACTAGACTCTTACAAATTAAATTGAAATTAAAATTAAAATAAACTACAAATACCACAGCTTGGTTCCGGCGTCGCTTCGTCGTAATGTGCGGTTTTGGCGTCATCTGCGCGACGGACTTTGTAGTCCGTTATGAGACACATGTGAAAACTGAACTTCCGTCTTTTACCCTCTATTAATTTTATATTTTTGGTGAATATGATTTTATTTCTTGTTTGTGGAGAGAGATTACACGCATTTCTCCAGCTTTTAGCAAACTTGATAACATTATGAATATTTTGGTTTACTTTTATTTTGTAACATTAATTAGAGGTGTTGGATTACATGATGCTATAAAATGCATCCTTTTGGAAATTATTTATTTTATAAATGCCATTTGTAAACTGTAAAATTACAGATTTTTGTGTTGAACTTTTACAAAACATGGAAAAAAGAAAAAGAAACTATACTATTTTATCTGCAAAAATGTCATTTGATCTCTCAACCCTATTTTGTGGTGTACATTATGATTGTATATTATTTTTCAACCATGTCAAACATGCTTTTCGAATCATGTATTTAGAAAGCAAACTGCAGGGGGCGCTCTAACAACGTTTTTTCTCCTACAGTTAAAGGACCATCAGCAGGGCAGGGATACTGAGCTTCACTGAGGGTCTTTCTGTAGTGCAAAGTAATGCTCTACTCCTGCATCACTGTTACACATAACATGGAGAGAAAAGTGTCAGAAACTAAATTTTATTGACTCATAATACATCCAACACATCCCATATATAAATCAGAAACAAATAATTTAAATAAATAAACAATAAATTATCAAATAAATAAACAGTAGTGTATGTCAGACTGTAAAATCAGGCCAACATCTTGCATGGAAGACGCTTTTCTTGCCTACAAAATTCATGTAGTACATTTTTCAGCTTATATATAAGCAACCAGTGTTATTTAGACCAAACAAAATAACATCATTTGCATTTTAAAACAAACACAACCAATATATGAGACACATCTCTACAGTTTTTTCTTTAAAAATTTAACCTCTACAGGAGGTCACTGTTTTGGCACCACACAGGTGCATGCAACAGGCAATTCCTTATACACGATCTGTAAGGAATATCTAATTTCATTTTGGTCCTTAATTTCACACTGGACTTTCTTCAGAAACATCATGGTTTTGTTCACTAGAGCAGAGTTGTAGTCATTGTTTTGCTGGCCGTTAATGATGCATCCTGAGCACAGGCACTCAGCCACTTCGTATGAGTCAGGGAACATGTCAGGTTCCTTGACAGTTCTGTAAAAAAAAGAAAAAAGAAAAAAAAAAGGTCACAATACTGTCAACTCTTTAAACATAAACACAGACACACTCTAACACGCTGCTTGCAGTTTTCATATATTATATATATATATATATATATATATATATATATATATATATATATATATATATATATGATATAAACTATATAAATTTTGACCATATTGTTTATATCAGGTTTTAAAATGTCTGAAATAACATTGTGTTTCAATCTTATGGAAACCTTTTTTTTCTGCTCTCTCCCTCTGCTCCACCCCCTGTTCTCAGCTCCTCCTCTAAGCTCCCCTTTGCCCCCAATCACATTCTCACATACACACTATGGAGGGGGCATAAGGCATAAATAAAATGTAAAATAATAATAATTTGGGCCAATGTTGGTTAAGTGTGGGCCACATTTGGGCCAAACATTCATTGCTGTCTGAGTTGGTACTGAGTTGCAGTAAAGATTGAATCTACAGCCCTAGCAGCCTATAATGTCAGTAATTTATACCAATTTCAGCTCAAGTTCACCAGTGTGCTGTGTGTAAGGTAGTACAAGGAAAGAGTTTAAGCAGTCTTAGTTTAAAATCAACTAAAATATTCCTTCATATTCCTGTTGCAGCAGCATTTTTCACCTCAATCATTTTTATAAAACACTTTATACATGGATAAAGGCACTCATTAAACAGCCAGGTGCTATTTTCATAACGTTAAAGTAAATTTTAATATTTATTTTTAAATATAAAAGTCCTTTCAAATAAATGTTAAAAATGAATTATAAATAATCGCGCGCGAGCTGGTTATACGACTTGTGATTGGTCGAAAGCCCGTCTTCGCACTCAGCAATCAAATCAAAACACGCCATCTTCTACCAAGGTGTAGAAATTTATTTTCACCTGTTCATAATAGTGATTAAAACCTTAAACGTGAATAAATGTACCACTCGTGTCGTTAAACTTAATAAGTATTTGTATTATTTTTTTAAATAAAAGTCATCTTAATAAACCTAAAAATTATTTAAAAAGAATCGAGCTATTGGATACAACAAATGCGCCGTTCACAGGGTTAGATTTGCCTTACACATTTGCTGCGAAGCTATAAAAAACTTTTTAAAAAAATCACCTGCAAACGTTTGAAATGTGTCATTTCATAATAAGAGTCGTGTTTAAAAGTGGAGAAAAGCGTAGACCGCGCATACGGTGGCCTAGGGGCTCACTCACACACTCGTTTCCTTAGAATGAGAGGAAACCTCTTAAAACTGCTGAAATTGACAAGAATCACTTACTTTACGCTCCACGGCGACAGAGAGCGATGCATGAGATCCTGAGAGAAGCGCATGCGGCTGAACTCGGAGCAGGATTGCGCCCCGGCGGCGGTCGCCGGTATCCGCTCGGGAGCTCGTCCGCACGAACGCTCCAGCAGTCTGTGTGCACGTTTGGCCACCTTATCCGCAGGGAGACAGGATGTGAGGACGTTGTCTTTGGTCGCGTCCGCGAAGAGAAGGCACACAAGTCCGTATAAGAGAGAAGACTAGAAAGCAAATACACCACAGTTAGTCCAGACTGGTGACACGCGTTGCCCAGTCCAGTAGAGGTGGAGAATCCAGTTCCAGAACTAATCCGCTCTGGGATTTTGTTCCGACCGACCGGGCGGCTGTGTGTGGATCAGCCGCAGCAGAGCCGCTCAGGATCCCGGAGCGGATCTAGTTCTGGATCTGGATTCAATGCAATCCAGCGCCCCACGTTCAGCTGCAGAGGAGAAACTCGGTACAGCCTACTTACCCACATGGCCAGTTAGAGCTGTTACTGTTAATTAATATGCTGAATCCAGGAGCTGTGTGCTTCACACCTGAGTGTGAGCAGACAGCCTGCATTATATAGCTTTGCACTGGAAAAACCCAGAAGGAAATGGACAGCCCTTCCTTTTTCCCTGTAGAAACAGGTCTATAAGAAAGGATGCTTTACCTGAATGGAATATGGGTGTAATTAATCAAATATTAGGATATTTTCTTACTACAAATTCACACACAAACACATTAAATGACATTTAAATGTAGTGTTTGCTTTGTATTCCCAGTTGAATCAGAGAGAAATCTGGATTGGATTAATTAGTCCAGGTTTTTTTTTTGTTGTTGTTGGTTTTTTGGTTTTTTGTTTTGTTTTTGCCCCCGCCCCTAAGCCCCCCCAAGGTCGGTGAACCAGGATCAAATTAAGATAAGGATGGTGGTGGTGGTAGGGGTCAGAATGGGAATGAGAGTGGGATTCAGGGTGGTAGAGGGGCTGGGGATGAGTGGTACAGGTGAGGTGAGTTGTGTATTTTAATATTTAAACAGTGTGAGGTTACATGAAACCTAATTCTATTGAGAGCAATATTGTGCCACTGTTGCCTAGCGGTTAGAGAAGCACCCTTGGGACCACAGGGTTGATGCAGTGAGAGTGGTGGGAATGAAGGGACAGAGATTCCTCCGCCCTCAGTATGCATGGCTGAGATGCTCTGGTCTGGTTTGTGTTGGTGTAATTTTATTGATCTAAGAATTGGTGCCCTCCTACACCTCCAGTCCTCTTGTTCTGTCCACACTGCCTTTACAAAAGCTTCATGCTATTTCTCTTTGTATAAAAAACACTTCTGTGATTTCCCTCAAGGAAATGCTGAATAAAAGCCTCTTTTTGACAGTGTGTTTTACATGAGAAAATACAGGAATCCCCTCATACAGTTCGATTTTTAGACCAAAAGATTAACAATACAATACACATTATTAACATTACAAAAGCTCTTCTTGGGTAGAGTTAATTTTTTTTTTCTCTGTGTTACAATTTTCCTCTTTATCAGAAAAAACAGGTACTTTCATCTTTTGGGACTTTTTCAAAAACAAACAAACAGCAGTATAATGCAGGAATGTAACACTCCACATGTGTCCAGTGCAACAAGAATAGTCCTTAACTCACCTGTTACGCCAAATGTACGAAAAGAAGTACGGGTCTCATAAAAGCAGTTATTGTGGCTGACATGCAAAAAACGTTTTTTACTTGATTCTGACAGTTGTTTTTTACATTTACACGAATTAACCAATAGAAATGGCCCACGATTACTGTTCTATTGAGTGCCATTGAGTTCTTGTTCCCTGTTCTTCAATAGGACCACCACAGAACAGGTATTATGTGGGTGACCCAGTGATACTGACATGGTGGTGGTGTGCTAGTGTGTGTTGCGCTGGTGTGAGTCTGTAATCCTAGAACTACAACTACCGTTTGTGTGTGTATAGTAAGAGGAGCTGATACAATGCACATTGTATGTAGAAACAAGGTGATAATGTTAGGATTATATATAACATTGTACACACACACACACACACACACACACACACACACACATATATATATATATGTGTGTGTGTGTGTGTTCTATATAACGACCACCATGTTTATTTACACACACACACACAGCCTGGCTAAAAAAGGGTCACAACCTGGATTTAACTAAGCTAATAATTATAATTGGATAATTACTGTATGGGTGATTATTTTTCAGTTGGCAACAAGGTATTTAACCATAATTGATGCAGTTGATGTGAGTAGATGGTTAAACAACCATGTAAAAAGACACATGCTATCCTATCCAAAAGATACTAATCTATTTCAGAAGGGTGAAATTATTAAGCAGAGAAAACATCTAGATTGAAACTACTAAAATTGTCCAATGTATTATTAAAAAGCAGAAGGACAGTGGGGAAACATCTTCTTTGAGGAAGTAATGTGGTTCGGGAAAAAATCTTTAACGATCACTTAAACATTTGGTGAAATTAAATGAACAACAATAGAATTCAGGGATATGTTTAACAGTGAACGTAAGAGCATTTCCCCTCACAATGCAAATGCAACTGAAGGGATTGGGACTAAACAGCTGTGTAGTCCTAAGAAAACCACTTATCGGTGAGTCTAACCAGCAAAAACTGGTTCGGTTTGCTAGGAAGCATAAAGACTGGACTCGAGCAATGGACAAAGGTCATGTGGTCTGATGGTCCAGATTTACCCTATTCCACAGTGATGGGCGCATCAGCATAAAAAGAGAGGCAGCTGAAGTGATGCACCCATCATGTATAGTGCCTACCGTACAAACCTGTGGGGTACAGTGGGTTGCTGCAGTTGGTCAGGTCTTGGTTCAGCAACATTACGTGCCCAAATAATGAGGTCAGCTGACCACCTGAATATATTGAACAACCAGGTTATTCCATCAATGGATTTTTACTTCCCTGATTGCACAGGTATATTCCAAGATGCCAATGCCAGGATTCTTCAGGCTCAAATTGTGAAAGAGTGGTTCAGGAAGCATGAGACATCATTTACACACGAGTCACAGAGTCCAGACCTACTCCAGAATCTTTGGGATGTGCTGGAGAAGACCCCCTCCTATCATCAATACAAGATCATGGGGAAAAATTAATGCAACTTAAATGTATACATTTTGTGATGCAGAAGCTTGTGGAAATAAAAAGTTGTTTTAACTAAAAAAAACACAATTTTGCGGCGAGCTGTTTAAACGATTTCAATTCAGTCCAATAAATACTTTCAGTGAAACAACATAAGATGAACAGAAGCAGCATTTTCATTAATCCAAAGCCCACCGGAGACCTTCAAAACTCTTCATCATACAGTGCTTTTTCTAGACAATTTCCACATACCTCAATGCCTCATATCTATGATCACATAACTGTGAAGTACAATGGCTATCATTTCATCATCAACGACGTAAACACTAAAAACCCTGCTACTGATAAGATTCTTTGTTTCTGACAGCGCTGATGACAGATCTTCTAACTTGTGTGTCTGTTATTTTTAACAGCAATAGCATATACTAATACATTGATCAGCCATAACATTGGAATGTCAAGGCACAGACTCCACCCCTGAAGGTTTCCTATGGTATCTGGCACCAAGATGTTAGCAGCAGATCTTTCAAGTCCCTGTAAGATGTGCGATGGAGTCTCATTGGTCAGTCTAATCTCTTTATCTAAATAGTTTAGCAAGAAGCTTCCTCAGTCACTGAATTGTTGCAGAAAACAATTAACAGCCTCTCACACTCCAGACATAAAATAAGACAACAAAATATAAATGATTTCTTTAGAGTGTGAGCCAAGACTTGTGAACATACCCACTTTATGTCCATAACATCCTTGTTTCTGCTCAAACTACCTATTGTATCAGTTCTACTGACCACACGGGGCAGACTAGAGTCTGTCTGTTTGACATACTATGTTTGGTGGTGGTATATTACTGTGTTGCAATGGCACTAATGGATCAGACACAGCAGTGTCCATTCTAACGGTTCACTCTATTAGACACTTCTAACTTCTAACCCTCTTCTAATTTAAAATGAATAAATAAATAAATAAATAAATAAATAAATTTCCATGTAAATCTATTTTTGCCCTTTAATTTATCTGACACTGACAAAGTAAGAATTACGGCCTGAACTACAACTTAAAAAGTAGCATATCTTCAAAAAAACATCTGTCCTAAATGTACTTCCCAAAAACAAGCAGTAAAGATGACAATGTCTAGTTACAAAATGTGCATGACTTTACTTCTGTTTAAAAGTCTCTATATATGTCAGACCCCATCTCAATGTACCGTGCCATGTGCTATCAGATCATATTCTTGCAGAAGAGTTTTTGCTTTCTATGAGGAACAGTGTCATGATTTTTTCTTCTATTTAGAAACTTCTATGTCTCTGGTTCGCTGGTCTGTATCAGGCACTCACAGCTGCATGTGTTAAACTGAGAAACATTTAATTTGCCTTACATTATTCTGCCATGTTATTATTCATTTCTGTTAATGTTTATATGATAGTTTATAGTTTATGTTTCATGTAGACTTTTATGATTTAAAGTGCCATTTTTGACTACTGCCTCCATCTGAGAAAGGACCTGTGGATCACTAGAGAGTGCTTCATGGCCCGTTGGATGGGAAACCCTGTCCTAGACTAAACTGCAGTGGAAATCTGATGTCACTGCAACATTTCAACATCCACAACCCCGCAGTTCACGAAAACCAAGATGAATTTGCATGCATAAAGACCACACCCACACCACAATCTCTTTAACAGATTTTATTATAGGAGGAATAAAACAACACTGTTGGAGAATACGTTATTAATGTATTTACTTATGTACTTAAACATGTTACAGCGTATATAACACATCATTATGTCTCTTAGTCATTTTACAAAGAATGGAATTAAGCTAGGGCTGCAGCACTACATTCAAACAAGTAATAAAACCCTTTGAGGCATAAGCCTTGATGTCCCTGCCTGGAATGTTAACACCGTTAGATAAGACAGTATATCATAATTTTGTGATACTATTGAAGTTTAGTATTATGTTTTGTAATACGCCATGATATTCTGAACAACAGTGGCAGGATCTTGCAGGACCATTAGCAGGATCTCAAAAAATAAACAGCCCTACACATATATTTCTATATAGCAGATGATTCAACACAAACCTTTTTTAGTAAATAATAATAATAATAATAATAATAATAATAATAATAATAATAATAATAATAATAATAATAATAATAATAATAATAATATCATTTTGTTTAAAATAAAACAATGACAAGAAAACATAGACCATTTCGAATAAAATAACAATAATAACCTATTTCATATTAAGATAAGAAAAAGAATATGTTTATAAATAAACAATTACAAATGATACAGATGTAGCTTGGCTTTAAAACCTTCCCAAATTTACTTTAAAAAGGAAGGTGAGACAGAGAGAAGGCAAGCCAAAGCGGAAAGTAGTGTTCAGCTGGTTTTTTTTTGTTGTTGTTGTAACCAAAAGTACATAACCGAGTAAGTGGTGTCTGAGGAACTTGTGATGTGGTGGTGTATATCTGTGATGATCACAAAGGTCAAAAGGTGTTAGACCGCGCAGAGACTTTAAAAAACAACACAACAATTTTGTACTGAATGTGGAATTGTACAGGAAGCCAATGTAAATCCATCAGAGTGGGGGTTATATGTATGTGTAGCATTTGTATGCCTCAATGCATCTGTTTACAAATATATTACTTCCATTGTACTCCAATAAGGTATTTTAAAGTTGTCATAGAACGTGTGATAGCACGAATTCCTGGAATTAACTGTGGTCATGTTGGTATTCGTGGTTGGAAATATAGCGTGGGATGGTCTTTAAAGCTAAATTTCTGCTTTCGGGGGAATCAGAAATTTCTGCTTTCTCAGTTTTTCTCCCAAATTTAGTCATTTCTAATTCCCACACACTAGTTAGGACTCCCCCTGTCATGATGCTATCAGCACTGGAAAGCTGAAGGTGACCATGTGCTTAATCTGAGTCACTGGACAGTTCAACACGCTTGAAGGAGAACTGTAAACAGCTCACAGAAGCCCACACTGGCCACCACTGCAAAGTGACGAGATGGAGAAGGAGGGTCATCACTTCTAGAGTCATTACCAAACAATCATTAACCTTTAGATGCCTTGGCTATTTTGTGGGATGTTTTTGTAGTTTGATGTAGTTTTATCACCAACAATTTGAAAAGTAGTTAAAGGACGCAGTCACACATGCCAGATATTGTTGCCATTTGACACCTATGCCATAGGGTACATCCTGCAAAAACATTATTCATAGCAATATGTGGTCTTTTCATGACAAAAATAAGGAAAAAATAAATTCAAATAATAAATAGAAATGGTACAGATGTGGGTTTGGCTTCAAAACCTTCCCAAATTTACAGAGAGAAGGAAAGTGTTCAACTGTTGCTTGTTGTTGTTTGTTTTAATGAAGAGACAGAGCAGAAAGAGGTACAGGGACAAAGTTCCAGAGTTTCAGGCCTGCCACACTAAAAACTCTATAAGCAAACGTGCTTAACCGAGATGGTGGAACAGAGACTAAGTGGTATCTGAGACGCAGAGACAAAGTGGTGGTGAATACCTATGAAGAAGATCGGAAAGGTCAAAAAAGTGCTGGGCCGTGCAGAGACTTACAAAACCAATACTACCAGGCCTGGACTGTCAACGTAATTCAGCCATGGTTTTTTAATGACCGTTTTGAGTAGTGATTTTGCACATGAGCGCTTTTCAGATCTAGCAGGTTGAAATCCTGGGTTGATTTTAATTTGCTGGACCTGAAATACCCACCTCTGATCACCAGTGTCCTCTTTAATTTTTTAAAGAAGAATAACTGTTCATTATAGCTGTTAGTCTACAGCCTTTAGACCTATTTTTGTTTCTTTTAGTAGTGTTTAGGCTTAATTTAGTACCCTGCACTACTTCTGTTAACTTCTCCATTTCTCTTCAATATTAAATATTCATTTTAGTTACAAATCCAGCAGTTTTTCAATCAACACTCAAACAGTGGGTTAGGTTTTCTCACTGATCACCAGATTAGTCCACAGTGGTTCACACAACAGTGCACCATTTTCATGTGTACAGTGAGGTCTTCTGTACATCTCTTTACAGGGAAATGAAGGGAAATAAGAAGAGAAATAAAAAGAGAAATAAGCCAAAAAAGTGGTCATTATTGGTTTTTTTCCTTTTGCTTTCTTTTTTTAACATGTATGAATTTTTGTTGGCCACATCCCACATGCTCATGACCACACATGGTGTGTGTGATGACATATGTGCATGCACACAATCACCTATATATCGCCGGGTTTTCCGATGTTTCCCAAACATTGTGTGAGGGTCAGCAAAAAATTTTCCCTCAACCTTGAACATGACGTCCTTAATATCAGGAAAATCAGATAGATATTATTGTGAAAAGTTTTAAAAGGAAGCAAAGGAGACAATCATTTGAGATTTGATTTGCTGTGTTGGGTCATCTGTGCTGGACTGTCAGGCTGTGGGTTAATA